>CM060903.1:830976937-832226937 GCA_030737815.1 Allium fistulosum | reverse complement strand
ACTCATAAGTGTATTTTGGGGAAGGGCAGAATAACCAGCTAGGTTGGCCCAAAAATGAATAATTTAAGAAATGTTAAAAAAAATCTTAATTCAAGATATTGGCAAGGGCCAATAGGTTCACAGTTAGCCCATGAAAACTGTATATGACAAATGATATTGTCAAGGGCCAATAGGTTCATAGTCAGCCCATGAAAACTATGATTTGATATTGGCAGGGGCCAATAGGTTTATAGTTAGCCCATGAAAACTATATCCGGATTAAGATATTGACAGTTAGTCTATAGGTTCCTAGTTAGCCCATGAAAACTAGGATAAGAGAAAAGATATTAGAGTTACCAATAGGTTCTTAGTGATCCCATGAAAGCTATGAAGTCGGACAGATAGTCCATAAGCATTTAACAGGTTAATAGTAACCCTTAAAACTATAATTGAGACAGATTGTCAGAATAAATGGGGATGGGTAATCTAGATTTGATTTACTTGTTTTGCATATCATCATAATGTGTTTGAGATACTACGTTTTAACCATTGTGGATGCAGGAGCTCAATATATGGTTTTATAAATGTTTTAGGAAATTAGTGAGGGGACAACCCGTTCCGCTAAGCGGCGTGGTCTCACTAGATATCTAAATGGTTTGAGATGGTAGATTATTATTCATACCAACTTTTATGTCTGACTTGAAGTTTTTTTCCTCTTAAACTCTTGGGTACTCAATTGATTTTGAGCAGGTTGAGAGTTAAGGTTTCCAGGTGTTCCTTTAGATGAATAAAGCTTCTGAGGACGTGCAGAAGGCAACCTTGTTATTAGAGTTATTTATTTCTGCTGTATGTTTTGATTGTAAAGGCAAACTATTTTAGTGCCTCATTATATACTCTGATCAATCAAGGGGGCATCTTCATATGTCGCTCTTGGTGTATTTTGATTAATTATATGTTATCTGAACGGGTCTGCATACTAAGATTATGTAATCAATTTGGAATATTTTGAAATGGAATGTGGAATTTGTTGTTGTTAATTTTTTTTCAATATTCTTGTGTTTCTGTATATCAATGTATATAATATTACCGTATTTGATCGCCGAGGATTAATAACTATGGATGACTGCATCATCCGTAGCCGTTAGTTTTGGGCCTCCAAGTAGAGGGATGTTACAAATTGGTATCAGAGCATAGGTTTATGAAACTTTAAAAGAAACTTAAACCTAAAAGATTTTTCAAACATAATCCAATGAATCAGATAATAAGATTGGGGTTTGGGTTAATGCTATAGTAACGTACTTGTATTTGATATATAGTTATATATAAGTACGTATTCCCTACTCTCTTAGACCGTTCTTCTGTATCTTACTAAGGCTCGCATGCAGATTTACGAGAAAGGAGATATGGAAGTAGGAAACAGAAGAGGAAATCTCGGTGAAGGAAGCACCACAACTAATGGAAATGCTCGATCCACTACCAGGAGAAACCCGGGTCGACCGACTAATGCTAGTAATCAAAATGCTAATGCCAATGTGGGTGCTGGAAATTCACCAGTAGATGGGGGTGATGTATCAGTTCTTTATTGGTTTGATGCAAGCAGGAGCTGCTGCTGGTGTGGTTGGAAATGTAGGAGGAGCTAATCATGTGGCTCCAGTTGGGAGTAATTATGCTTTGCTGAATAGAGATTACACTAGTTTGGGTGGGAAGCCATTCTTAGGAACAGAAAGTGCCAAAGAGGTTCAGAATTGGCTGTTGCATTGTGAGCGTATATTTACTGATTTGGGTCTAGATGATGGGCAAAAGAGAAGGTTGGCCTCAAGATAGTTGCAGGGGTCAGCACTACACTGGTGGAATAGTGTTACTACCGCAGTGCCGGAAGAGCAGTTAACTTGGGCTGATTTTAAAATGAGATTTGGGCAGAAGTTTGTATCTGAGTTTGCTAAGTCTGGGCTGATGAGGAAGTTTATGGATTTAATTTAGGGAAAGATGTTAGTAGTCGAGTATACTACTAAGTTTGAAGAGCTATCTCGATATGGATATGCTATTATAGATACTGACATCAAAAGGAATGGGAGGTTCATTCGAGGATTGAGGCCCGAGCTTGCTAGAATGACCATGACACATGTTCATGATCCATGAACTGTGGTGGTGGAGATGGCCATTCACCATGAGGAGTTACTTGCTGATCAGGCTAAGGAGAAGGTAGTGGAAGCTTAGGGTTTTCAAGGGAAGAAGAGAAAGTTCTTTAAGAAGGAGGGAGCCCATAAGGGAGATACTGCTAAGAAATCAAAGGCTGAGATAGTTTGCTATAAGTGTGACAAAAATGGTCACTTTGCGAATGAGTGTCGATCAGGAAATGGGAAGAAAGCTACAAATAAGAAGAATGTGAAGTGCTTCAACTGTGATCAAGTTGGGCATTACAAGAATCAGTGCCCAGAACCAGTCAGGGTGGACAAAGGAAAGGTCTTTGCTATTGGACCAGCTAGGCCTACTACAGCAGATAAAGAAAAAACTGTGATGGAAGGTACGCTTTTGATTCAGAGTATTCCAATTAGAGTACTTTTTGATACTAGTGCATCACATACATTTATATCTCAGTGTTTGGTTGATAGGTTATGTTTCGAACCCACCTACCTTGTTACTCCCTTAAGGGTTGCGAATCCAATAGGACGATATGCAACTCTAAGGATAAGATGTGACCAGTTAGAACTTGATTTGTTAGGTCATAAATTTGCATGCAGTTTGTATGTTATTGATTTCGTAGAGTTCAGGATCATTTTGGGTATGGATTGGTTGGGTAGGTATGAGGCTAGAATATTTTTCCAAGATGGAGAGATATCACGTTGACATCCTGGTAGTCAAAACCGAGTGATATTCTTAGTAGAGAATACTGATCGGAGTGTTAGTACTTTGTTTAGTACTATGGAGATAGTAGAGTAGTTAAGTCAGGTTCAGGTAGCAAGAGAGTTTGCAGATGTCTTTGAGCTAGTCAAAGGACTACCACCTAAAAGAACTATTGAATTTAGAATAGATCTTGTGCTTAGAGCTGAACCTATGAGTAGATCACCTAGCAGGATGACACCGACAGAGATGAAGGAATTGAAGATGCAGCTAGTGGATCTAAAACGAAGGAGTTTTATTAGACCAAGCAGTTCGCCTTGGGGAGCGACTGCGGTGTTCATGAAGAAACCGGACGGGTCTTTAAGGATTTGTATCGATTGTCATAAGTTGAACGAAAGGACAAGAATAAGTATCCTTTGCCCAGAATAGATGGTCTATTCGATCAGCTGAATGGAGCCAGAGTGTTTTCCCAGTTGAATTTAGTGACAGATTTCCATCAGTTAAGAGTGGCGGAGGACAGTATTCCTTTGACAACATTTCAAATTAAGTATGGTTCATATGAGTGGTTGGTGATGCCATTTAGATTGACAAATGCACCTACTTTTTTCATGGATTTGATTAATCGATTTTTCCGAGAGTACTAGTAGGTTTGTACTAGTGTTTATAGATGACATTTTAGTATACTCTAAAGATAAGAGAGAGCATGAAGTTCATCTTAGAGTGGTGCTTGAGACGCTGAGGCAGAATCAGCTAATGGCGAAGTTTACCAAGTGTCATTTTTAGAAGAAATAGGTTAAGTGTCTTGGTCATGTGGTTTTAGAGAATGGATTGTCAGTCGATCCAGATAAAATCGAAGCTGTGCATAATTGGAAGAGACCAGAGACACTGATTGAGAGCAGAAATTTTCTTGGACTTGCTGGCTACTATCGAAGATTCATTAAGGATTTCTCGTGGATAGCAGCACCTTTGACTAAGTTAACCAAGAAGGAGGTGAAGTTTTTTTGGTCCGACAAGTGTGAGGAAGCATGCCTTAAGTTAAAGAATTTGTTGACCAATGCACCAATATTAGTGGTTCCGAACGGAAACCAAGGGTTGGTAGTATATACTAATGCATGTGGGACTGGATTAGCAGTGTTGATGCAAAATGGTAAAGTTATTGCATACACATCCAAGCAGCTTGGACCACATAAAGTAAGGTATCCTACTCATGATTTGGAGTTGGCAGCAGTGATCTTCGCATTGGAGATATAGAGACACTACAATAAAAAGGACCTTTGATAGCATCAATCTATGGCGTTTCCATATACCACCTTTGGTACGCTATGCAAACTAGGATCTGGTACGCTATTTGTAAATCTAGTGAACGCTATTTGTATATTTGCAAGCAGGAAACAAAAATTTTGCGGGAATATTGATTTCACTTCCTCTCCTCACAGGCTACAGCAAATACTTCTTTCACTTTATCATCCCCAAAAAAATTAATCGCCATCACTTTTATCATCTCCAACAAATACTTCCTTTTACTTCTGATCCAGAAGCAAACAGAAATCCCACCCGATCCATTGTAGAAATCTGTGCGATCCAGAAGTAAACAGAAATCCAACAAACTCTCATCATACTGATTGAAGGGGTGGATTAGGATGTCGATCGAATTATTCTGTGTGATCCAATAATATCCAGAAGTAAACCGAAATTCCAAAAATCCCAAACGAGCCGATAGCTATGTGAACAAGCGTCTCCAGAAATCCCAAATGAACTTCGGTACATTTCAAATCATTTTTTTGTGTCTGATTTATTGAATTATTCTGTGCATTTCGAATCATTTTGTTTGTGTCTGATTTATTGTTTGCATTTCCAGAAATCCCAAATGAATTATTCTATGCATTTCGAATCATTTTGTTTGTGTCTGATTTATTGAATTTGGTACGTGTGTCTGATTTAAATTATGTTTAAAAATCCAACATTTGGCAGTGTGTGATGGAACACTTAAACATAAGTGATTTAGTACACCTTTGGTTGCTGTACTTGTTTTTGAATTTGATTGCTTGATCTGTAACTTGTATGGGTTATGTTAGTGAGCAATACTAGTGGTTCCTGGGACTTAATCCTTTTCCATGCTTGCTTGATGATTTAGCAGTTTGTAGGATACCTTACTACATAATTCCAATGGCTTGTTTGTTTGCAGTTTTGAACTTGCTTTGGAAATGAAAACTATAATCCCGGTAGGATTATACTTGCTAAAATATAAATATGCCAGCCTGAAATTAAATTTAACAATTGACCCGAGTCTCAACATTCTGATGTGTATGCACTCTAAACTCATCATTATAATTAGTTCACGTGTTTGATTTCATACTATAATTAGTCTCATCTTCTATGCATTTCTGTTGATGTTCTGGCGGGCTTTATTCTTTTTTCTAATTCATAGGTTGCCAATTACATGTTTAATGTTATATTGAGAGGCTAAGGGCATTTCTTTGTTGTTTGTTATTTGATTCTGTTTACGAGGGAGATAATTGGTCAATTTTCTGTATTCCAAGAATAAGCAATGGTTTATTTTTGGTGTTGCTAAGAAATGTGGTCTGATCATTATGCTGCTTAGTCTGCTTGTTATATGGTATGTTGCTAAGCAATGGTTTTTCTTTGCTTGGTTTGCATATATTTGTGTCAGATGACATATAGGCAGTTTCATGCTGGTCTATTTGTTGTTAATAAGTAATCTTCTTTTATGTTAGATTATGCTATATGGTTTTTGCAATTCTTTAAGTTTATATTATATTCCTTCTTAGTTATAAGATTCTCATCCTTTAAGTCACATAACTACAAGGTGATTGTTTACAGGTTCTATATTGCAACTTGCTTACATGTCTTTGTGATTCTTTTCTTGTTTCCTTGGTGTTAATTATAACTAGGTACGTACATTTTGTGATTCATGTTGTATATTTATAACCTGTTAATTATAACTTGATTCTGCTCTTTATTATTATTAGCTTCACATTGTATAATTGAGTTAAAGTTTTTAACTTGATTATGCTCTGTACTCAGTGAAATATTTGTATACTCATTGAACTGTACATTAAAAATTTTGTATGCTCAAATTTTTTTTGGGTCGTATATTAGATTCATGTTGTACATTTTGGTCAAAGTTTTTAACTTGATTCTGCTTTCGTTGAAATATTTGAACCGCACATTCATATTGTATAATTTGGTCAAAGTTTTTAACTTGATTTTGCACATCAAAATTATCTCATAATAAGCACAAAGTTAAAGTTTCAAGGAAAGTAACCAAACTAATACGATAGATTTCAGTAGACTACAAATATGTTAGCTTCTTACTCATCTGATTATAGAATAGTTGCACTCTAGTTCATAAATGGGTGACCTCGAAAGCCCAAACACATTCCTTGTTATAGAAATAAGCCTTCTTTAGGAAAAAGGCACTTGAGGACAAAATCAAACTTTTTGCAAGCCTTTTGCTTACTACTATTAATCCCATATATTCAAAAATGCATTGTTATGGGAGTGTGAACCTCAATTCCCGAATAATGTATTCAATTGACTGGAGAAGACGTAATATTTCAAGACATTTAAAAAATTAAAAATGATTATAATATCATAAATCAATCACATGCATGTATGTTTCTATGAAGGGTGATACTTTTTCTCACTGACAAATAAAAAGGGTCAATTCAATGTTTTGAAATGCAGAATTTTTAATGGAGCAATCTTATAGTAAATTTATAAATAAAATGATAAAGCCATGTATACCATGCATTTGTCAGCCCGAATAAATACTTTTCTGTTAACCGTGGTAGATGTATAATTTCCTATAATGAAAAATATATCAGCGCCGAAGTAAAGTTGATGAAGTGGATGCAGGCCTGTCATAAATATGTTAAACTGACAAACTTCATTATTAATTTCTACTTATAGAGTGACAAAATGTTCTATATTTTGGAATGAGGAGGAATATCAGCTCATAAGGTGAAGCTAAACCATAGATTTGATATGTACAATGTGTATCAAAATTATTTTGAGAG
This sequence comes from Allium fistulosum, assembly GCA_030737815.1. Classification (NCBI taxonomy): domain Eukaryota; kingdom Viridiplantae; phylum Streptophyta; class Magnoliopsida; order Asparagales; family Amaryllidaceae; genus Allium; species Allium fistulosum. The sequence goes on along the minus strand of CM060903.1, from coordinate 832,220,077 downwards.
TAATATGTTGTTACAAATATTTATAACATTTTTTCAACAACTACATACCTCTAAAGTATATAAAAATGCTTTAAAATGCACAATGCCTAATTTAGCTTAAAAGTTTCATTGTGTAATCTTAGTAAGTGATACGTACAATTACTATGTTAAACACACACTTAGTACATTCTTATTTTTAACATACAGTTACTATACTATTTTTGCACTAATTACTAATTTTAACAAAATCCGGAATTTATTCTTATTTTAAACATAAGTTACTATATTATTTTTTCCTAGTAATAGACAAGATTTTACAGCTTTTAAATAATGGGTAGCCATATAAAAACCATAACTTACTCACTATGAATTGAATTTAAAAGTCAATACTTAACACAAATATGTGTACAGTAGGAAATGCGAAATGTAAATTGAATCTGAAATAGAAATTTCATGTTTTCAAATCGCCACATATAAATTGAATCAGAAATATAGAAATTTGGGGCTCTTGTTCAAATCTGAATTATGATGATGGTGCTGAGATTTGGATTACGCTAATCAATTATGATGAATGATGATGTGTTGGATTAATAATCAGCTATTAAGATTAAATGATTCATTTGTTGATGAATGTGAACCAGATCCTCATTTATTAATTGTTGATGAATGTTTCAATAAAGCTGTGTGGCTTATTCTGATTAATAAATGTTAATCTCTTAGTTTTTATAACTTCTAAGCAGTAATTGATCATGAGTATATTTTATTTGCAGCATTCCTTTAAATTACATGTTTCTGAGATGACATATATATGAGTTGAATTATTATCTATCACATACGATGTCACCCTAAAATTTGCAGTTGATCATAAGTATATGATTTTAATTTTTAAATCATGACAATAATGCTTGTGAATGAAATTGGCTAGTGCATACGCAAACAATTACTAGTAACTGTTAAATAGTGAAAACCCAATTGTTGTGTTATATAAGTTCAAACTACAAGAAAATTGTTATAATTTTTCTTTAATTTCAGTTAAACAAATGATAATAATATATTGAAAAAGATTATTCATATTATTAAAAAAACAAAATTTAAAACTGCTGTATAAAACGTAAAGTAACGTTTAACTATTAAGTGCCTAAAATCTTCGTGTAGATACATACATAGTAAATTGAAAGAGCATAATTTGAATCGCAATTAAGGCAAATTTTGTACACCAAAACTTACCTAAGGTACAATATTCATTTTTTATTAAAGAATAATATATGATAAGAATACCTATTTTCTTAATAATCTAAAATTCTTGCATATCTTTCCATAACCCATCAATTAAAATCTAAAAATCACAAGTAATAATTAAATCTTAACATTTTGATGAAGAAAATAATTATTTTTTAACTGAGAAATCATAATTGTTAGTTACAGTAGTTTTCAAATTTAAACATATAGGAAATTAATAAGGAGTTTTCTTCAGTGCAACATCAAAGAAAGAGGCCGAGTTTATGTCCTACTCGTCTGTTAACAATGATTTTCAAAATAAGTTGGTTGCTTAAGACTTATAATCAAAAGCATTAAAAGAAAAATAAAATACTACTATTGAAGCTCGGTATATATAGGAGAATAAATTTTCATATTCTTGTATAAATTCAAAGGCCGAGTCAATAGACAGTAATTAGCAGTGTAAGCACCTGCCATGCAGACATATGCTAAATTAGCAAGAGATCGCCTGTGTACATGCCCGCTACTGATAACATCCATATAGGACTGAAAGCAGACCCTTTCTGAATCTGTGAGTGTAATTTGGTAGTTCTGTATCACTAATCTATATATTCGCACTAATCTATATATTTACACTAAAATTTCATACGCTTTTTGGTAGTTATCTGACTGAACTGAACTATCTTTGTTTGGTAGTTTCATACTCTATATAAACTAATTTCACGTAGCTCTGTATTTTCTTTTCAAAATGATGACTATAATGCAAAACGGTTGAAGGTGTTTCTATCTATTAATTTATAAAGCTGCTTAGCTAGCTTCTAAATATTGGTATATAAAAGGGCACAACCTGCCTGCAACAAAGACAGATGAACAAAGACAGATGATTAGTCTTTTTATTAGATGAAAGTCTTGCAACAAAGGCTTTTGTAGGGACACAAAGTATATGTTAATAGCATGATCAATTTAAAAGCCTAGCTTGATCAATAAAGAGGTGTAGTTGATAATATAGTATCCAGTATTAGAGTAAGTTTATTGTCTTGATCAAGCTTTTTACTGTACTTGGAAAAATTGCCTCTGTCATTGCATAATTTCTTATTCTAATCACATGTTGGCTACATTGCTACATTGAATCATGAAGTTAACATAATAAGTCAAATTTATTACTCTGGAGACCAACTTCTGATCATGTCTGCATTGAAGATGCTGTAGGCTCTACAGTGGCATGACCAGCCTCAAAAGTTGTGATAGAATCAAGTTCTAGTAAGTATAAATTATTTCTTTTATATATACAAAATTTTAAAATGTATTCATATTTGATTGTATGATTTAATTTTTGACATTGCGCCGCTTTCTTTTATATAAGTAACCATTGTTAAAGTTTATTAACTGATCAAAAGAAAAGAAAGCTCTTCTATATAATACATGAGCACAATCGTATTTAGTTCCTTAAGAAAGGACATTGCAAGCAAGAATCAGAATAATATAAACCCACACACTAAGAACTGGTAATTTCTTAGCACCATTCTGCATTGACCATAACTTCTATATAATTTCTAGATAGTTTATGCTTTGAATTTTTTTGTTGTCGGAAAATTCTATTATTGCGTTCCCCCCACACAATTCTTCTCCACTTCTTTATGTATCCCCAATATTTTAACTTGAACTCAGCAAACCCAGCTGAATTCACTAATATTTAGATCCCAACAATTTCAGTCGATCTAGAAATATGTTTATAATGAGTGAGACCGATTTAACGTTGATTTGCTTCTAGTCAAATAACTACAAGGACTAATTGATCAAATGACATAGTTTTAATTTTGTAATATTCATGTAAACTACGCGCTAGGTAAATATATGAATAATACATCATGCATAAAAGTCATTTTATTTTTTTCGTTTGATATGCATATTTTGGTGCTTACCAAAGTTAAATTCTTAATTTAGTGTGGTCAAACAACTATGATACCAAAGTTAAACTCTTAATTTAGTGTAGTCAAACAACTATGATCTCTGAATGGATTCGCGCTGATTAAAATACCGTGTATATGGAAAAGTTAGAAAATATTTTATACCTCACCGAGTATAAAATAATTTATTGGACCGATTCATTATCATTTTTTACTTCGATGAGTATAAAATATTTTGTACTTCACTACATAGCTTCACAACTTCTTCCTTATCGCCTAAGAATTATATATCAAGGGATAAGTATTCATATCGGAGAAATGATGCATTTTCCTCCATAGATATTAGGGCGTACATAGACTTCAGTAATCCTAATACATCCTGCAAATAACAAAAGTTTATAACACTTGAGATTTTATGTCTACAAAGTTGTGGTTTCATTAAATATACATACGGCTTCATCTGTTCATAATCTGAACATATTTATAGTTTATTTAAATTTAATCATCATTATTTTCTATTAATGAGTTATAAACAACATGTTATACACACACATTAATAAGTGCATTAAAAGAATAGATGATTTCTATTTTCAATTTCCTGTTTACAAAGTACACATGTTGAATCGATGTGCATCCCTATTTCTGTAATCTGTTTTTAGTACTCAATCGGTAGATGTAGGATTGATATGAACAAAAGGACATTCACTTGTTGTTTTTAATATGCCAAATCAGTTGTGCCCATTTTTTGAGTTTGAACTCGATTTCCGACCTTGTTCCGTGCTTTATGGAATATGAATTTACCCCATCAAACCATTCAGAGAAATCTGTATCACATTCATTTCTAAAATGAGTATCATTAAGTTGTGAAGTTACTTTTCTTTTTGCTATGTTTAAATTTGGATTTAGTGCTCTCCATTTTGTATTACATCTGATACTTTCATGTTTGAAGAACCAGTATGCTTGATACTAGACAACTACCACCGTGCTAAATATTTTTGTTATTTCATGGGCTATCGATGGGTCGGTTAATATTTACAAACTTGGGTAGGGATGCTAATTGCAAAAGAATCTCCAATACTATAAGCTCCATTGCAATTCAATACAAATATACTTACCAAGTTCAAAATAAAAAGTGAAATAAAATTTATAATAACCTACAATTTGAACTGTTTTCTTACAAAAAGGTGGAGGCTTTGCATTAGAAATCATAAATCATTAATAATCTTCTGACAGCATTGTCAATTTTGTCTTCAATCGGAGCAATCCATTTTTTTGCTATGCCAAAGCCAGAAGTTATCATTTAGGCATCCTTAATGACCTACAAAATGATAACATCACTGATTGTTCTCTCGGTCCTTTAGAAACCTTTAAGCTTACTTAAAACTAAAACTTTTAATAGGATTAGAAGATGATAGTCTTGTTTGAGGAAATAAAATGAGTACTACTTTATACTCAAAATAGATGACACTGAAATAAAAATAAAACAACATTAATCCTACCATTTAATTGAACAAGTTTTTAAAGAAAATGCAGATGCCTTGCATCAAAAACCTAACGATTGATGAAAACCATCCCATTTATTGATTTTAAATCCCATTAATACCATATTCAAATATTTGTACGCAGTTACTTAAGAAACAACTTAATAACCATGAAAATTTAGATGATACATGGCATGTTCTCTCAGTCTTTCAAAAACCTTGACCCTTTCATAAAGCTTTAAAATTTTCAATAGGATTAAAAACGATAGTTTTTTCCGAGTAAATAAAAAAAGTAGTACTTTAGACTCAAACTAGATAATATTGTACTAAGAATATAAGAAAATTCATTCAACCATTAATTGAACAATTTTTGATGAAAATGCAGAGGCTTTGCATCAAACACCTTATGATTGATGATAACAAGCCCATCCATTGATTTTAAATCTAGTGTAACTCAATTTGAATACTTATATACTTAATTATCTATTCAAGAAAACTTAATAATTCTGTAAAACCTTAAATATAACCAATTACCAATTTCAAAATATGCTAAACATCATCTGATTCTTCAATAGGACATGTTTATTACAAAAAGCAGAGGCTTTGCAACAAAAACCTTATCATAATGATAACAATCTCATTTACTTCTTTATATTCCCATTGAATTATCAAATTGTTTCTTGAATAAATAATTAAGTGTATTAATATCTGGGTTAAGTTATAATGTATGCATTCTTTTGCGAAATGGTTACTTGAATACCTAATAATTATGTTGTCTGATATTTATCTAATTTAAATATATATAGTAATACTAATTTTCCTCGTACAAAACCATTTTCTTCTAGTCCCACTTAAAGCATTGGTTTTAGTAAAAAGTCAAGTTCTCGAAAAAAGTCTGAGAGAAGATGTGCCATGATGCAATCACCTTGCAATGCATTAGAGCTGCCAAAAGGGCCACACCTCACCATCCCATAACCGGATTGTGGTCCAGCCAGGTAGCAAGAAAAGTGGCCAGGCCATTGGCCTGGCCCCACGTAGTCAGCAGCACTTTGCTGATGTTAGGCAGCAATGGCAAGGTTTGTGAAGATCGTTAGCTCGGCATGTCGTCAAACTGGCCCATATTCAAGGTAGGTGCTGCCCACCAAACCCATGAACTGAGACAACCTGCAAGATCGATGGAAAATTTCAAAAAGTTAAATTATTTACGATACAAGGTCAGGGTAGTTATTGTTCAACATCTTTTTCGAGTTTCATTCTTTTTTGAGCTTTTTGGGTTTGGCATCATATTTTCTATGCAGACTATCCCAATGTGACAGCTTTCCAAATGTCTTGGCAGATCAACTAACAGTTGCAGTTAATTCATGGCTCATTCCATTAAGAAGTATTTGATATTTTCCACTTCTTATTTGCAAAGAATTTAAACAGTTGATATTTGATAGCTTTCATATTAAGATAGTATTAAGTATACGTCCTTAACTCGAACTGTTTTAACTTTTATGGACTGTAATGCACAGTATAAAATTATCTACAAATCAGGATATGCTCCTTTTAACTTCATGTCTCATATGTTCATTGAATTTACACAGGTATGAGTAATCCTGTAAATTTGACGAAACATCAAGCAAATCCTAAGGTAGCTCCTATGATTGCAAAAATGATGGGAAAGATGGATGCCTGAGCTAAGTAATATGCTTATGTTTTCTTCATACTTGTATTAGTACATTATGCTAGATAATGTTGTTATTATGTAATGTTGGAGGCTAACTGTTTATTATGACCTAGACTGGGCTATTACTGTAAGAAATGAATGCTTTTATTGATTGTGCCTTAGCCTTAATTTTAATGGTTGAGCACTCTCTACACTACTGTTTCATTGTTCTCGAGTCTCACGGTGGGCTCTCCAGCTAAGTGCAATTAGTTCATTTGGTTTCACTGTTCGATGATCATAATATGCAATGTAGAGTTTAAAGTTGTCGTGCAACTATATATATATATATGTATGTATGTATGTATGTATATAATAATATAATACAATAAAAAGATGAAAATGAAACAGATAAATGCTATAAATTAATATTACATGGAATAGCATTAGATAAACGCTATTGATTAACAAAACGCTATCGAAACTGTGTATGTGATGTAAGATTTATGCATCAAAAACGCTATAATAGAAAATCATAAACGCTATACAAGTATGATAAGAAATGCTATTAAAATGTCATCTTAACGCTATAACATGGTATGCTAAAACGCTATAAAATATGTCCAGAAAACGCTATAGAAATCAACTGCAGGATAATATTTCCTATAGTGTTTTGGTTTCATAACAGAACATAAACGCTATGGTAGGCTACAAACTCTATGATCGTTTATAAACGCTATGGTTTATTATAGCGTTTTTCTCCTTGCTATGTAATGCTAACGGCCTACCATAGATTGTCGTTCCACGGCATTCTCTGAAATGCTATGGTAGGTTGTAATAGCGTTTTCTGAACGCTACGAAAGCCCTGTTCTGTTGTAGTGAGACATTATCTCTTAGGGGAGAGGTTTGAGCTTTATACCGATCATAAGTCTTTACGGTATTTATTCTCTCGAAAGGAGTTGAATATGAGACAGCAGAGATGGCTGGAGTTTTTGGCTGCTTATGATTTTGGTATAGAGTATACACCAGGAAAAGGTAATAAGGTAGCGGATTCTCTTAGCAGAAAACATCAAAATGTGATGTTAGCTATGTTGGCGGAGTGGAAGGATTTAGAAGCTCTAGTCAGTTGTGATGTGCAGTTAAGATCGACTACTGGTTCTAGTCAGAGTTCCGCCAGGTTGTCTTGTTTAGAAGTTTGACCAATATTGATTGAGGGAATTGCTTCTAAGCAGAAGAAAGATCCAGTGTTGGCTGAGAGGATTAGAAGACTTGAGGTTGGAAATGAGATCGATGATTTAAAGAATTTTAGCCTTGACCAGAAAGGATGGTAAAGAAATAGGGGACGTTTGTGTGTTCCGAATATTAAGGACTTGAGGAAGGAAGTTCTTAGATAATGTCATCGGTCCAAGTTTATGATTCACCCTGGAGGAACCAAGATGTATCAGGATATGAAGAGGAGCTTCTATTGGGAAGGCATGAAGAGGGATGTTGGCTTGTGGGTTAGGCAGTGTGCAAACTATCAACAAGTGAAAGTTGAACTTAAAAAACTGAGTGGGTTACTTCAGCCTTTAGAAATTCCAGTTTGGAAATGGGATTCGATATCCATGGATTTTATAGACGGGTTGCCAAGGACAAATAAGGGTAATGAAAGTATATGGGTTATAGTAGACATATTGACCAAGAGTGCCCATTTCATTCCAATTAAGTCAACCAGGACGCCACCTATTTAAGTTGTTCATGAAGAACATAGTTAGACTGCATAGAGTTCCTAGTAGTATAGTTAGTGATAGAGATGCTTTGTTCACTAGTGAATTCTGGAAGAGTCTACAGGAGATGACGGGTACCAAGCTTAATGTGAGTACTGCATATCACCCTCAAATAGATGGGCAGTCAGAGAGAGAGTCAATAAGGTACTCGAGGATTTATTGAGAGCTTGCGTATTGGAATTTGGTGGATCTGGGAAAGATCACCTACATTTGGTTGAGTTTTCCTATAATAATAGTTATCAGACTAGTATAGGAATGACGCTGTTTAAAGCTTTGTATGGAAGGCCATGCAAATCCCCTGCATGTTGGTTGGAGACGTGAGACAGATTAGTCTTAGGACCAGACTTGGTTAGAGAGGCGTCAGAGAAGATTGAGTTAATCCAAGGAAGGATGAATAAGGCTCGGTCCAGACAGAAGAGTTACGAAGATAAGAGGTGTAAAGACCTAGAATTCTCAGTTGGAGATAAGGTTTTCTTTAAGATATCACCTATGAAGGGTGTAGTGGGATTTGGAAAGACAGGGAAGTTAGCGCCAAGATATATTGGTCCATTCCAAATTATAGAGAGGATTGGAAAGCTTACATACAGAGTAAAGTTGCCGAGCAGTATGGCAGGTGTCTATAATGTATTCCATGTGTTTCATCTTCGAATGTATGTGCATGATCTAGACACTACTATTCCTCTGACAGGGTTGGATGACTAAGTGGTAGAGTCTAATTTGACTATTGTTAGACAAACAGTTTGGGTTGTAGCTAGAGATGAGAAAAGATTAAGGAACAAGACAGTCAGGTTGGTAAAAGTTCAGTGGAGCGACAACGAGAAGGACTGTACTTGGAAGATAGAAGACATGATTAGAGAAACTTATCTCGATCTGCTTTGAGGGTATGTCTATATTAGAATAATATAGATAGTTGCTAGTCAGATAGGCTAGTATGATTGTTATGGTTGTTAGGAGTTGTTATAGATGATTGCTATGATTAGTGTTTGGTCCTTACTGAATTTCGAGGACGGAATTCTTTAAGATGGGAGCCTATAACATCCCTAATTTTTGATAACATTATTCGATAAAAATTTAATTTGATAAATTAAATAGAATAATGATGATAAGCGGATTGAGATTTGAATAAATCATATATATGATCGCGCTTAATAATAAAATAAATGGGCTTTAAATTGGTTTATAGGTTAATTAATTTACATATGGGCATATTAGTAAATAGCCACTTCATTTTACACGGCTATACTCCTTTGTAATTGTCCATTCACGTTTCATTTCTCACTTTCACAAATGAAAATCATAAACCTAAATTAGAGCCGGCCATTAACAAGGAGGAAAAGAGGAAGAATTCAATCTAAAGCTAAGGATCAAAAGCTTGGAAAGATTAATCAACAACAAATCTCAAATTCCTTATCATACCTAAAGCGACTAATAATTTCATACCATCTCTATTTTATTCTATGATTATATGTTTTCGGATTCATGATTAAATTCACTTTTTATGATGACATGGATGATGATATGCTTGAACTATATTATAGTTGATTTATTTTAATTCATTTATATATGAATTTGCATGGTTTTATGGTAAAACCAAGGGTTTATGATTTTAGAATGCAATGAAATTTTTTTATGTTAAGTAAAACATGAATTTGGATATGGGTTTTAAATTTCATAATTTTCCAAGCTATAGAAAAATTGTTATGAATTTCTAAAGAAAAATATGATATAATTGGGTTTGAAATTTATTTCGAGTATTTCAGGAAGAAATTGGGTCTGAAATTTTAATGTGTTTGATTACATGATGAAAGAGATTTTCTATGATTTTTAGGGATTTTTCACAACTGATTTATTAAGGAAAATAAATTATTTTAAAAGAAGGACTTTTCAGCAATTGTTAGTTTTGTTATATGGAAGGGCTTAAACGTTATATTTCTTTGATTCAGATCTAATTAAATTCGGTAGTTTTTAAATGTAAAGTATTTGAAAAAATTTAAAGTAACTAATCAAGGAATTATAACAGGCAGGTTAGTTGTAAAGTGATTGCCATATTTAGCTATAATCCAATGTCTTTTAGAAAAAGGGGTTCCTCCTATTTCGGAGGTACCTTTCGACTCCTTTACCTCTGCCCTAACCCAGTCGAAACCATTAGAGTCGAAATCAATGCACATGGTATCAATGGTATTGGTACGGAGTGTGGTTAGTAGCGGAAGGTAGGGTGTCAAAAGTAATGCTTTCGTTAGGGATGAAACCAAAGTTTACTTTTAAATGATAAGCGTCTGCCTAGTTTTTGAAGGACTTTCGACCGAGTCGATACCCTATAGGGATGAAACCCTGTTTTGTTTTCAAAAGATAAGATCTTGCCTTGTTTTACTTACAACTTTTGACATAGTCGAAACATATGCTTTCGAAAGGGTTTTTAAATAGCTTTCGAAGAAGGTTGCTATACTATGTAAAAGAGTTAGCTTTCAAGGGGTACATTTTTTTTAAGTAAGAGCTTCGAAAGGATTGGTTTCGACCAAGTGAAAACCTAGCTGCTAATTTTCCTTTCGACTGTATTGAAGCCATCAATGCTTTCAAAGGGTTATCTTTGTTTTACCTAAGCCAAGCCACTTCCTAAATGCTTTCGAAAGGGGTTAAAGGTTTCAAAGGCAATGGAGTCGAAAGAGGGTTTTGACTCTATCCTTCAAAGTTTTAATTTAAAGGATTGTGCTTTCGACTAGATGGTTCCGACACCATCAACTTTTCCCTCCAAACAATTTTATATTTGGTTTCGTAAGAGATACTTTCGTATATAACCACTTTCACCCAAATGATGATTTTAAAGAGTAAACCCAATGCTTTCGAAAGGGGTACTTTCATTTGTTTCAAAGCTATGTTTTAAAGGACGTTTTGACACCATCGAAAGGTACACTTGGTTTCGAAAGAGAATATTTATCAAAGGCTTCGAAAGGTATGTTTATTATGTTTTGAAAATAAGTTTTTGCTTTCGACGGAAGTCATCTAGAGGTTTTGAAAGAGATGTTTTAAAATTTCAAAACATAAACCCAATCTCAATTTAAAGGAATAACCATGGCATAAACAAACAAAGGGTTTTGAAATGAAGAAGTTTTCATTGATTATAAAGGTTAAAGGGTTTAACCAAGATATATATACATAGACGGTAATAAACCACAGGTGTTGGTATTAGTTGTTGTTATATATATACTTCTTCATATGCTTATTCACATTATTACTAACCTACAACTGTATTTTTGGGAAGAGCAGAATAACCAGCTAGGTTGACCCAGAAGTGATAACTTAAGAAATGTTAAAAAAATCTTAATTCAAAATATTGGCAAGGGCCAATAGGTTCACAGTTAGCCCATGAAAATTGTGTACAATAAAGATATTGGCAGGGGCCAATAGGTTCATAGTCAGCCCATGAAAACTATAATTTAATATTGGTATGAGCCAATAGTTTTATAGTTAGCCCATGAAAACTATATCTGGATTAAAATATTGACAGTTAGTCAATAGGTTCCTAGTTAGCCCATGAAAACTAAGATAAGAGAAAAGATATTAGAGTTACCAATAGATTCTTAGTGATCCCATGAAAACTATGAAATCAAATAGATAGTCCATAAGCATTTAACAAGTTAATAGAAACCCTTAAAATTATAATTGATACAGATTGTCAGAATAAATAGGGATGCGTAATCCAGATTTGATTTACTTGTTTTGCATATCATCATAATGTTTTTGAAATACTATGTTTTAACCATTGTGGATGCAGGAGCTCAGTATATGTTTTTTAAATATTTTAGGAAACTAGTGAGGGGAAAACCCGTTCTGCTAAGCGGCGTAATCTCACTAGATATCTAAATGGTTTGAGATGGTAGATTATTATTCATACCAGCTTTTTGTCTGTCTCGAAGTTTTTTGGCGCTTAAACTCTCGAGTACTCAATTGATTTGAGTAGGTTGAGAGTTGAGATTTTCAAGTGTTCCTTTAGATGAATAAAGCTTCCGAGGATGTGCAGGAGGCAAGCTTTTTATTAGAGTTATTTATTTCTGCTGTATGTTTTGATTGTAAAGGAAAATTGTTTTAGTGCTTTATTATATACTCTGCTCAACCGAGGGGCATCTTCATATGTCACTCTTGGCGTATTTTGTATTAATTATATGTTATCTGAATGTGGTCTTTAACTCGACGAGTTTTACTTAAGGCCTTAACTCGATGGGTTGACTTAAGGACTTAGTCAAAATTTCAACCAAACTTTCTGAGCTCAATTCTCTAGTCTTTCTAAGGGTGTTTCCAAGTCTGTGAATCATTATGCCTTCGTTTTGACCTTCTAAGTCCAATTGGAATCTGCTTTGCTAAAAAGCAGGTTAACACTTGCCTCCCAAAGTACGCCTTTTGAATGTAAGGTGTATTTTGCTCAAGAACAAGTTCCAGTAATTAGTCTTCGATAGTTATGCTCTCTGGTTACCTCAATCTTGGTGCATCATTAAGTTCCTTTGGATTCTTTTGCCAATCTCGGGTCATTCCAAACTTGTTACAACTTAAAAGTCTAGACTCTGACTAAGTGTAATCCCTATATCATAATCATTCTGATTTCATTCGGAGTTATTACATTACATTTCTCTTATTGTAATCATTCTGATTCCATTCGAAGTTATTACATTATATATCAAAATCATCCTATATTCATTTAGGATTTAACTATTTTATTCTAATTGCAAGGATTTCAAATCCTTATAGAAAAATCAAATACATTTTCATTCTAAGGTTTGATCTCTCCACATCATTTTATATTCAAGTTAATGCGCGATTTCTCCGAATCGTTTACTATTTCGTTTAATACGCGATCACTTTTGATCGTTGTTTGAGTTAAGAGGACAATCTCTCTGGATCATTTAATGTTTAATTTATGTGGACCATCTCTTCAGATCGTTTATTGTTTGAGTTAAGGTTTCAATCTCTCTAGATCCTTGCTAAGTCCGTTCGCTCTCCAGCAAAGGAACTCAATGACCAAATAAGCTCATCTGCTCACTCTTCGGTGAGGGGGCTTACTTTTTGCACTTTGGTTCCGTCTCTCTGGTCGGGACTCTAAGACGATCAATATCAGTCATCACTCTCCAGTAGAATTTCAAATATTCAAGTAAAATCAATGCAAATAAGAAGAACTCCTAAGTGTTCATCCCAAACATTCGACTTAGAGCATGACAAGGGACCAATCTAGGTTATGTGAACGTCTAAGCGGTCTGAGATTACTATTGTCCTAAATAGACATCTCAGGCATCCGACTAAGAGCGTTATTAGGTACCGTTCATGATCCCATACACGTGTAAGCAGCCTGAGATTATTATTGTCTTTACTGTCTAAATACGGAAAGAAAAATGCAAAAAAGAAATGAAAATGCAGTGTGTAGGAATCAGATTCGACTCCCGTTTATGGGATTTCGAGCCTCGGACCAGATCTCTAGTTGTTCCTTGATGCATTTGCTACAGGTGGTGGTTGCTCCGATCACACTATTGTAGTTCGGTTCCTTACGTACTATTGTAGCTGGTTACTCCAAACCAGTTCCTCGATTATATCATGAAGGTGTCAGCACTCGTTCGTTTCATATCCATCTAGTTCGTGGAAGATGCAAAACATTTCAGATCTTTTCTCCTGATCGGTAGGTTCTCTTCCTGGTGGCTTTCGGTAGTTACAACAACATTGCCCCCAAGTATAGTTCTCTTGGTACCAAGTTGATTTGTTTATGGGGGCATTATTCCTGTTTGCTCTGCTCCAACTCCAGATGCTCCTGCATTAGCTCATTATCCTTGGTTCTTAATTCTAGCAACTCTTGTTGTTCCCTATTGCTCCATCCTTTGGAAGAATCCTTCAAGCATCTCCTGTTGTCTAGTTATCACTCTATCCTGTATCTCCTTAATCTTTCTTTATAAATAGGAGAATTAATGAGGCATTGATTTATGACCATATATCAATTACTTCAATCCCAAATAATAATCTATATATAAAGGCAGAGACTAGCATGAGTAGAATTATCTCCCTCAGTTGTATTTCTTATTTTTCTTCTCCATTATCAATCTTGTAAAATTTTCTACTCTTAGAAAGTAATAAAATCTCCTCTCCCCAAGTGGATGCACACTACCTCGCGGTAGTGGAACCACTATAAATCACATATGTTATTTTCTTTTATTACTTGATCTGTGATTGCATTTAGCCGGTGACTATCTGTTGTTTGTTTTACCTCACCATCAATCCAGTCTTATTTCTTTTGGCAAGGTCGGGATTTTTGTTCTTAAGGCAATCTTGAGGGATTTATTTCCCTAACATGTTATAGAACTTTTATGTGTTTCAATTGAAATAAATCAATTTTATGTTATACGACTTTTATGTTTACAACTTTCATATTAATGATCTTTTAGATTTAGCTTATAAATTTCATTTTCTATCAACAAATTTCACTTAAACATAAATACATCTAATATAAGTATATGTGTTTAACTTATAACTTTCTTGTTATTGAACTTCCGAAGTATTTGGTAACTTGAATTAGTTGTTTAGATGTTTCACATGTATATTACCAATTTCAGGATGTAGATGTGCTAAACATCGCCACCTGCAGCAATGACAACAATGCGGACAAACAACTCAAAGGGAAAGCCTAAGTGTTCACCAATATGTTATATATATAAAGTTATGGAACTCTAATAAATGGTCATGGGAAGATATTTTAGAAAAAAACAATAAAGTGACATAGACCCAAATGATGACAACATAGATTTGAAAAGATATATAAAGTCATGGATGCATTTCAGCCAGGATGACAACAGTACAAAAATCTATGTTATCCGAAATTACAAGAATTTATATTACCTAACTATAGCCTATTGAAAAGATACACTACTCATGACACATATATATAAAGAAAGATACATCAATTTAGTTACGTCTCATGACCTTTTTGAAAAGATATATTTCGGGATGGTCATCATTCTTCTTATAAAAATGATTCAATACATGAATTGTATCAAGTATTTCAGGATAGCGAATCAAACCTATTTTATTGGATGATCTTGGAAGATACACTGGAAACTAAGATGCTAAAACGGCGGTGCCAATACAATTCTTCAATACATTGGAAACTAGGGCTCTGATAATTGTTTTTTTCATGTCAAAGATGAAGATATGGCAGAAAAGTATACTGAGTCTTTAAAAGACTTTGTAGTTTGCACTGATACATAGCTCAGATAATGTTGAAGATGACAATAGGCTTGATTTCATTAAATTTGAGCGTGAAGAGTAAATGAAAATTTAACTACATCACTTCATTTGAAGGGTTTATTGCTTTGCTATTGAAGCATTATTTCTGTTATTTTGAAAGCTTCAAGTATATCATATCCCTTTGAAATATCTTCTTTTGTATGTAAAAACAATTGATTATATTAATCTGACAGTTAAAAGCAAGAAAAAAAAAAAACAGAACAAAAAACATAAATAATGATTATTTAGAATGTAATACCAACATCATTCCAGGGGTAAAGCACGGGCCTCATTCTAGTATCTTAAATGAATCCATAATGGATCCAAATCTTTACATGGCATAGTGCATGCTGTCTAAAATAACACATATATATGTATATATATATATATGTGTATATATATATGTATATATATATATATGTATATATATATGTATATATATATATATTTTAATAGGGTAAGTTTAGTTCAAAAATGTTTGCTGGTTGCTTCATTGTTTGAATTTGTTTCTTTCTTTTTTTAAATGAAAATACAAACTCCTCTTTATTTACAACCAAAATTAGAAATTACAAAACGAAATAACAACTGAAAAAAATGAAAAGTTCTAATAATGAGCTTAGAATGAAAAGCTCTAATATTTGAAGTAAAGTTACCGAACTTAAATATAGAGAAAAATGAAATGGATAGAGAGGGAGAATGAATGTTTGAACTACTATTACAATACATCTTTTATCTAGGGTAAGTGGAACTTTCTCTTTTTTTGTTCACCTTTTGCATTTGTTAACATGATTTTTCGGTTGGGTTCTCACTCAAAATTGAGGAGATAGATGTTAATTTTTATTTTAGTTATTAGTTTTTAGGTGGGAGTGGAGGAAATTTTATTTTTAAATTTGAGAGGGATAAGAGGATTGGAATTGACTTAGGAGGATATGGGGTTGGGGTTGGGGTAAGGTGAAAGAACAAGTGGAAAAGTGAAGATAAAAAAGTAGTGATGGAAACTAAAGTCTCCTCGAACATAAGAGGTGAAAAATTCAAATCATTTGAAAGGGTAAGGGGCTAAAGTTCAAGTGAATTCGATTTAGTGGTAACAATGAAATTACATTGATTTTGAATGTCATTATTTTAACCAAATCGTTTTAAGTTGAAAATGTTGTTTTCAAAAATTAAGGACTTTTGGATTCGAGAATTATTTGAATTAAAATATACGATTTCACTTACATCGCTCTTCTGTATGTCCTTTTCAAAAGTCTGAAGCTGAAGTTTACTATGACGTATTATCAAAGGACATCGATCTTGTAAGGAGGGTGGTTTTTGGTAATTCGGCCAATTCAAAATTATCATGCTCTCCTAAGTTGCACGAAGAAGCATAAGAATCATTATATTTTGCATTGTTTTAGTCAAAACTAGGTGGCAATGAAATGCTAAAAGAATCATGTGGTTAGTTCTCGTTTGAACTATCATTAAGAAACCTTTGTGAATTTAGCCTTTAAGGATCCAAAGAAGTTTAAATTTCAACTGTATGATGTTTTATATTTGAATTGATACTTTAGCTTATTAAGGAATAGAAGAATTATTTTCTAATACACACTAAATCAAAATTATCTAAAAACTGTTGAGTAAACGTGTCATTATGTTCTTGCACTTTGAGTAAGTAACAAGTGGATTTAAATTGAAGTTATGAATGGATCCGTATACATCTTAAGTATATTACTATTTATTGGATGAACCATCACTCAAGAACAGGTGTGTAGCATAATTTTTTTAAATATTTTGTTGAAAATGTACTAAATAAATTTACCTACTATTGAGCATGTCTAGTAGCTCATGTAAAAGATATCGGCTACTTCATTAGTATAAATCACTACGAAAGCTAGAATTTGGTTTAAATGGTGCGAAATTAATATTTAGTTGTTACTTGTCTTTTAATTCAAAATAAATTACGACTGTATTAAGAATGACAATATATTGCATCAATGAAGGGTTTATGGATCAACTTTTTTTATGTCCACCTTAATATTAAAGGAGTAATGTGAATATTTTTAAAACATAACTTTGACTAGGTTCTTGCAAAATATTCTCCAATATCCAAAATTTTTATTTCTTCAAAATGGCCCGAAAGATTAAATTTAGTTCTACTCTCTATCAATCTTTATATATAGTCCGTAATTTATAGACCCACTTACCCTAAGATTTCTCTCAACGTTAAAGCCTTTAGTTATTTTCATCTTCGATGAAAATTTCTACCACTAAGTTCAATCCAAAAACATTATTGGGGGCGGTCAATCATCCTTTATGGGCATGGTGCAACACCGCCGTTGGTATTATTGTTACCTACCACTATACGATGAGGGTTGATTTATTAGACCACTTTCAACAATGCACAAGGTCATTTAACATTAAACCAATATTTTACACCAATCAACACTCACCAAAACGTTAGCCAAAAAATTGGTGCAGTACTATGATAATGTACAGTACTATGAAGAAAGTAAGGAAATACAACAACATAAGATTTACAGTGGTTTGGCTATACCAGCGTCCGCTTTATGATGTTTTTATTATTGCTTTACAATGGTTTCTTGAAGTAAATACAATTTTGCTCTCGAATTCACTGATAGAACAATGATAGAAATGGGAGAAATTCCCTTAAGATATAAAATAGGAAAGTCTAAACTAAGATCTCTTTTAATTGCACGCGCTCTTTTATTATAGGTGTGGACGGCTAATCTTGGAACTTAGAATCGAGATTCTTCTTTGTAAAATTGCTCAAGAACATTTCAGTTCCAGATCCAAGAAAATATGAGGAATAATATGGTAGATTTGAATAATTCTATAGATGAATACCAATCGATGAACTTGACTATTTTCCTTCATTTCTTTGATTGATCCATTGCTATTTCATGTAATAGCCTTCCTTTATGGTCTAAAGCCAATCTCCCTTACAAACTCATCGTGTACCAACCTGAAAAATTAGAGTAATAATAATTAATTAACAAATTAATGAATAATAAAATAAGGTTAGGAAATTGTTAAATTGAGCCACGGGAGATGCACAATTGGGTCCGCGGTAATTTTCTGAGCAATTTTCATATATAACTTATTGAAATCCGAGTCTCTATGGAGAAGTTACGAGAGAAACAAAGAAAATCAAAATTATATATATAATTAAACAAAAATGAAAAAAAGGTAGACCCGTTACGGGCCGACCCGCGCCTGAGTCGGGTCGACCCATAGGTCGACCCGCTTATTGGCAAGGTCGGCCTGCATTCTTCCCTGGACGATTTTTCATCCAGGTGCGAGCCGAAGACTGTAAATCAGATTTTTGGTGAAATCATGTGCGTTCATAGCTGCATCCGATGGTTCCTAGTGAGCCTATGACGTGGTTGCACCAGATTAAATCTTCAAATCCGATAAGCCACACTATAAATAGAACCCTAGGCCTAGCTATTTTTCTCATTCAGATTTTCTCCTAATTGGGTTCATTGCCTGAGGCTGAACCTTAAATAGAAAAAATTTATGGGGAGGAAATCTTTTTAATAAAAATATTTTACACCCTAGAAGTGGATCCAGGAAGGTCTAAGATTAGAGCTAAGGACCACATGTGAGTGTTTTATAATTATTTTAGATTTGTAAGCAATTTAAAATAATAGGGTTCTCAATAGTTGTAGTTTTTCTACAATTTTGAGACAGTTTTTATGTAAGTTTATTTACAGTCGGTTTTTAAGTAAATTTCAGAAGTTCTTTTCAGTCTATTTTTATTCAGCTATTTTATTCAGTTATTTGCAGTTATTTACATTTATTTACATCCGTTTTAAGTTGGAATTTAGCCTATAAATGTTAGTTTCTTTTTTATAGAGATTTAATCCTTTTTGACGCGAATAAAATATTAAAAAGAGAAGAATTCGCAAATATGGATTAAAATAGAAAAACACTAAATTTACAGAAATCAAATGAAAAATGAGAAAAACTGAAATAAAATGCAGATGGACTGAAATAGGAATATTCGAGATATTTACAAGCATGATTATAACAAGTGGTTATAACTAAAAAGAGAAAATAGAAGAGTAACAGTTGCAAGGATAATTATAACACGTAGGTTATAATTAGAAAAAAAGAAATAACAGAAGGGGCTTATTTTAAAACTTAGATCTTGGATTAAGTTAATAAGCAAATATAGCAGTAATGGCCCGTACCGGCAGCATTCCCTTTAATGTCTAGGACTGATGGTCTCACACGTGGGTGAGGCTGGGCACGTTTATGCTGATTTAGGTAAATAAGTGGCCAACAGATAGAGGCTCAAATTTTAGCATTTGGGCAAGGGGAGCAAAGTTAGAAGATTTGTTTGTTGGGACCAGTACCGGCAGCATTCCCTTTTAGGTCGAGGACTGATGGTCTCACGCGTGGGTGAGGCTAGGCACGCTTATGCTGATTAGGGTAAATAAAAGGTCAAGTAGGAGGCGACAATTAGTGTGTACCGGCGATGGCCGAGTGTGCGGCATCGATTAGGGTAAGTAATTCGCTACTGCGTCCTAAGTGCTAAGAGGTGTCTTTTGCTGTGGGATCAACATGATTGGTTCATAGTGGCACAACAGAGATAGAAAAGGCCGATCAATGGGTAGGATTAGGATTTCAACCTAATCAAGTTAGCAGTTGAGATAAGATTAGGGTTTCAGCCTAATCACAATAGTTTTTGACAAGTGTAAACAATCAAAGCAGATAGTCAATCCGAATCAGAAACAATAGTTTATGCAAGTTTTATATTTTCTGTATCTTCCTTTCATGCTAGAACTATTCCTTTGTCTACTATCTTTATCTTGCTTAGAAATGCTAGTAATTACTTTCACTCACTAGACTTATTGTCTAACCCACTATCTTTCCCTTTTCCCCAATAGGCCAGCAGAGTAGAGGATAGTTGATTCAGGTTGCTTGGAGATTCATTTTCGGAGTTTTCTCATTTCAGATGTATTCTTTGCTTTTCATCATTTTCATTTGGCTTATGATGGATTGGCACTTATGAGATGGATTATTATTGTTATTTTTGTACTCTGATTATGTGAGACTGAGATGTATTTTCATGAGACATGAGAGATTTTGAGTTTTTGAGATATGTTATGTTTTTATGACTTATTTTGAGATGAAGTTTAATTCTGAATGATAAGTTATGTGTTTTCCGCTGTTTTTACTTATCTGTCTGGTGAATCTTAGTCTCGGTGATGCTTTAGCTATACCTATAATGCACCATATCCTTTGGTGTGCCCTTTTCGGGAATACTAAGGGGTGTGGGGTTACAGGATTCCTAAAAACTTGTTTTAAAAGCAAAGTATTTTTCAAAGGTAACATATCTTCAAACTAAAAGTATTTTTCAAAAAGAAACTCTTATTATAGAAATAGTTTTAAAGTATAAGAGAGTTTTTATAAAAATCCCCTCAAAGTCCAATTCAACCTTCTTTCGAGCCTAAATTTTCTTTTCTTTGCATAGAATGGAGGATGCCCCAAATCTTCCAGAGGGTGTCCAAGTCCCTGGCTGGTTCCGTAGATGCCTCCAAGCTACAGCATTAGAGGTGCAAAGGCAAGCGCCCAATGCATCACCGGCGGGTGGAGGTCCCGTTAATCCACCTGCAGCAGCCAATTTTTCTAAGCTATGCAAGGACTTCGCTAATCTAGGAGGCAAGACGTTTTCTGGCACGAAGGATTTCATAGAGGCACAAACTTGGTTGAGGAATACGGAGCAGATATTTGGGCTGTTAGGATTGGAGGACCGACAGAGAGTTCAGCTTGCACTTAGCAGTTGAAGGGAGAGGCTTATTACTGGTGGGAGATTACAAAGATGGAGGGTAGAGACATTGGTTGGGTTGGATTTCGGGAAAGGTTTGAGAGAAAGTTCTTGTCGCAAGCCGAGGAATGCATGCAGTTAGAGAAGTTCATTAGTTTGAAGCAGGGGAGTCTTTCAGTGAAAGAGTATATAAATCAATTTAATGAGTTATCGAGGTTCGGGATGGAGCTTGTTAATACACCGCATAAGAAGGCTACCAAGTTTGCTAAGGGTTTGAACCAGCCCCTCCAAGGGTTGGCATTGACACATGTACCTATGGGAGCGACATATGAGTCACTTGTGGAAATGGCTCTCATATCAGATGTTGTTAAGGAAGAAGAGGTTAAGGGGGTTCCTAAATCAAAAAACTCTAAGAAACGGTGGTGGAAGAGTAAAAAGGATAAGGACAAGAAGAAAGGAGGAGGACCTCAAAAATTTTTGTATGATTATATTATATATAAATATAAGTTTTCTGAAATTAAATTGTTAATAAATTTGTTGTCAGAAATAATAATATTTGACTTTCATTTATTGTTTTGTAAACCATTGATTATTGCATAATATAAATAAATGAATTTATGAAACTTGGTTATAAATTGATTTGGGATTTGAAATGAATTTAAATAAAAGTTTGAGAATTTAATTTCCGGTGATTTTAAACTTTGATTTGAAGTTTTAATGTGTATAGTATTTAAAATATTTTCGAATATAAATCGTTTTCAAAGAATTTTAAAATATTGAAAACAGTGCTCTTCTCTTTGTCGCTGGAAAATAATTTCGGTGATGGCGGCCGCATCATCGACATTTATTTTCGAGTTTCGAAGTGGAGAAACCATTCTGTAGCTTTGCTATGGTTTTGTTTTGAAAAACAAATTTTGATTTGAATTTCTTCAGTATATTTTGATTTACATATATATAGGTATCTTATTTTAAAATTTAATTTGATTTGATATAAATATATATATATATCTCTAAATTGTTTAAAGTTAATTGGAAATCTAATTCTTAAATTTTGTTAAAGGATGATTTTAATTATAAATAAAACCAAAATTTGGAATAAATTTAAACTTGAATAATTGAATTGGGAAAATTTTATTTGTATATTGTTCAACTTCATTCTAATACAACTTACCTAAATCATTCAGAAGTTGAATATGTAATTGGATAATATATAAGAGAAATTGAATTTATAAATAAAATTTGAGTGTTTATAATAAATGTTATACACTAAATTTTGATTATAAAGATGTTAATAGAGTTTTTTTTTGGCAAGGCAATGATGTTAATAGAGTTAGATAGGATAATAAGTAAACTCAGTTAATAATGAATTAAATTTGTTTTGAAAGAATTAATATATTTTGTTTTGAAGGTTAATTAATAAATTGAAATTTGATCCTTATGAAAATACCTTGAATTTTAAAGCGAATAGTAAATATAAATTTATTTAAATCGAAACTTTTATGGTTTAAATTAATTTATATGGGTTAAATATATGGGATTAGATATATTAAGGAGAATAAATTTAACAATAATTTGGAATAAAGAAGAATTTTTATTACTGAAAAAAATATGATTATAATAAAAGACTATTCAAATTTATGGTTTTAGAAATTGTAAATTTAAGAAAATGGGATAATAAGATAATGAATTTAGAATAGTTGAGATTGATTTTAGTGAAATCAAATGGATTAAATCAATTATTGAATATCAATTAATTTAAATTTGAATTTATATGGTTTAAATTAATTGTTATTTTGTATTTCAAATCTGTTTTCTTTCTGGTTGTTTCTATTCTCCTACCTCGTTCCTTTTCGGGGATGAAAAGTTTTGAGTGGGGGAGAGTGTAACGACCCGTAAATTTCAACTGTTTTAATAACGTTATTAATTGAAATTTTGCAAAATTTTAAACGATAAAATTTTGAAATATAAATTTGATATTTGGAATGCGTCTAGTTAAACATAGCAACTGGTAAAATTTCGTCTGAAAATATGAAAGTTTATTTCGCGCGTAAATTCACTTCAATTTAATCAGTTAAAAAGTGATGAAAATAAAATATTTTCGAAACCAAAATATTTTACATAGAAAAATTCTAAACCATCTTCTGAGCAAGTTGTCAGTTTGTCGTTTTTCCAAATTCGGACATCTTTGGCTCCGTCGATCTTATTTTTCAGCGTTTTTCTCGCATTTTTCGCTAATATAAAAATTTCGAATTTTTATAATTCGATCGTACCACCGATATCTATATACTGTTTTGACCATCTCATCACGCTGATCTCTATGGTATGTTCAATTCTGTGTTTTAATTTCTGGTTCGCGGCAAAAATCCGTAAAAGGGTTAACCACACAGGTACGTCTTTTGGATGCAATAACCATCCGCTTTCCACCGTATACATTAATTATCGTTTGAATTCGATAAATGTGACTTTGCCTTTCCCTGCTTACTTTCACTTCTCTGGTCTAGTGCCCATTCGATTTGAGCAACAAAATTTTATGATATAGTAGATATTTCTTATACTGGATACTGCCTTTTAAAATTCTAAATTAATACTGGCAACAGCTGTCAACTATCACTTCAATTTATAAATTGCCTTGCTTTTATAGCATCTGTTCGTTTCATTTCCTACTTACCCCTGCTCTTACGTTTGAAATAAAAAAACAATTATAATAGCATAGTAATAATAACAAACTGTGAATGTATGGTTATAAACTTGGATCACGTTCTTTTTCTGCTGGGTCTCATCTTCTCAAATTCAAACCTTCGAAGAAGCTTGCGCCTTCTCTCTAATGGAAGCCTGTCTCATTCATCCTCGCCCTTCATGGCTAATCCACTTGTGCCAACACCCTCTCTCTCCTCGGAGCCTCTCCACAACTCGGCCGTAGTAAAACTCATCACCACCCTGACTGCCTCCGCCTTCACACCCTCGCCACCACCTCTATACAACCAACCTCACCCTCAGCTAACAACCGACGCACCTCAGTTCGGCTTCGTCAAACTCCAACCCAACCACTTCTGTCCCATCACCTCCGCCTGGACCTACGCCTTCTCCATCTTCTGCCTTTCCCCTGCCGAACAAACCTAATCCCGATCCCATCCGCCATCCCCTTCTCCGACCGGTCGTGCTCCATCTCATCCCACCAAGCGAACCCACCACCAAAGAAACAACACAACCGTTCCTCGCCTCGGTTGCCACTCCAACCTTCGTTCCTCCTTCCAACGAGCAACGCATCACCAAACCACTGCCCGCTTCGCCGCCAATAGCAGCAGCACCCTTAGCAATCACGCTGTAGAGCGGAAGCCACATCACGTCCTCGTTCACCATGCCGAGCGCCAGCATAGCCTAACCCTCTCATCAGCCGCCTGCTCTTTCTCTTCTTTTATAAAGTAAGAATCTATTTATTTTAAAAATCTTAGCCTATATATTAAAATATGTATAAGTTATAGAGTAAGAGGGGCTGTGGTATAGAGTATGGTGTATTATATTATAAGGGTAGTATATATTTTATTTTAAGATCAGTCAGTTGTCCTATAAGCTGTTATATACAGTAGCTACCCCAAATGTTATATGTATACGGTTGTAAAACTATTATATATATAAACACTGTTCGAATATATATGTGTTGAAATTTTATAAATGCTTACTCGATCAAATGTCTAGGCGTTTACGTTCTACGTTTAAAGTGATTTTATGGGTTTATATTTATTGATTTTGGAAGTATATAGGGAAGTTGTAATTAAAGAACCGAGATTTTGTTTTAGAATGTGCATATAGGTGTCGGTTAAATAGTTCCAATATTTATATGATTTGTTTAAAATTTGAAATTTTTGGAAAAAAATGTATATGTATTTTAATGGAATATTTGGTTTAACAAATTTTGATTTGTTCTCATCGATTTCTGTTATCAGCCTCAATCGTCGAATTCGTGCCAATTTAGCTTTGCTATGAAGCTCGTGTTTGGATTCTTAGTTCGTTTCAGTATCCGTATCAGTGAGCTTATCCGTGTCATCTCTTGTTCTCTCTAGCCTCGAAAGGTGAGCACTCACTCACGATTAACGTTCTTTTATTTATTAAATTTGATTTCAATTGAAACGACAATTGAAATATGCTGCTGTTAGATATTTACACTGTACTACCTGTATCAGTTCACCTGTGACATCTGACACCATTATCTGTTATATATGCAATGATAATACAGTTGGCTGATAATTGATTGATTGTTGATGTTTAATTAGACGTTAATTGAAATGTTAAAGTGATAAATAGTATGCAATTGAATTTGATATAGGATGGTTAACAATTTTAAAACTGATTTATATGTTAAATTTGACTAGTGAATATGACCCCTTTTAATTGTTAAATTAATTGACATATAGAATAGCGATAATTACACTTTGAACCATCGACGTATATTGGATTAATTGTTGTAGTGTAGAAATTGTAATAGATGACAAGTGAAAAACCGTATGTAATAATCTTTAATCTACATGAAATGATAGTGTAGATTCTAGAAATAATTATATTAATTCGTACAAATAACAATGCGAATTAATACGATTATTTCGGGATTATTTAAATTGATTATTGGATTGTTATTGATTATTGTTATTGCTTGTTTATTTACTTTGACACCATCCCAGTTATCACACTGCAAGTTCCCTTTGCTATGCTTTGATTTTTGAATTGAATTGGAATCGGGTTGAAATGATAAATACCCAAATTAAACTTTGACCTAGGATAGAGAATTAATAAAACCCGATTGGTCAATAATTTGATTTAAAAACAAAACGAAGATTTTATTTGAATAAATAATATGGTTTTGAAATGAAGTTGAAATTTGAATTTTTAATGAAAGGAAAATGTTAATATTTAAAAATCTGAAACAAAATATTAACGATGTAATTGATGAAAGAATGTTGTTTAATTTGAGAAATGATTGAATTGAGTTTGAAATGATTTAATAATTAAGTTTGAAATTATAATTAAGTTTGAAATTATTAAACTTTGAAATGATTTAATAAGTAAGTTTGAAATTATTAAACTTTGAAATGATTTAATAAGTAAGTTTGAAATTATAATTAAGTTTGAAATTATTAAACTTTGAAATGATTTAATAATTAAGTTTGAAATTATAATTAAGTTTGAAATTATTAAACTTTGAAATTATTTAATAATTAAGTTTTGAATTATTTAAAAATTAAATAAGATTGAATTATTTAATGATTAAATTGAATTGAATTCTTTAATAAGTGAAATTGAACTTTTGAATAAGTGAATTTTACTTCGTAATTAATTGAAATTGAGTTTCTTTATTAATTAAGTTTTGGAAAATTATTTAAGTAAGTAAATAAGTGAAATTGAATTTCTTTAACAAGAAATAAAATGCGATTTATTGAAATTAATGCAAGACTTGAAATTTAAAGAATTTGATTTGATGAATTTAATTTAATTTAATTCAAAATTGTGAGTTTTGATTTAATGAAGTTGAACTTAAGAAATTGATTTAATGAATTGAAAATTTAATAGAAAGTATTTGAATGATAAATTTACTTAACGAATATTGAATGAAATCGATCAAGGAAGTTAAATTGATTTGAATGTTAAATTAAATTAATTTAAATGATTTTTGAATGAAACTTATATACGAACTTGAATCAATATTTGAATTTTGTAAATGAAAGTTGAAATTGAATTATAAGATTTTGAAACGGTAAATTGGAAGTTTTGAAACGTAAATTTTGGAAATTGGTTTTGAAAGACAAATGGAATGTCGATTTATGAATTCTATTTGAAATTGAATTTGATTTGGTTTTGAAATATATTAAACGACCAATCGGTGTAATAATTTCGAAAGTTATTAAAGAGACCGGAATCGGTAATGGATATACTCTCTATCTAAACCGAAACCACTTTAATAACTATACGCGGAGTGATGATCCAGAATGAAGTGGTTGGAATGATGTTCGTGATGACTGAAGAAAGAGAACGATAATGGATAGCCTTGACACTTGTGTCAAATTGGAAATGACTAAAACAGGAGCCGTGCCGGGCCAATGGAGGATTAGCTACCTCAAGTGGACACACTTCTTCGAACTACTCATTACTTGTTGTCGATTGGTGCACCCTTGATTTTGGGAGTGTTGTTTCACGGTGTTGTGGGTGCTGCGGCGTTGCGTTCTCACCAGTCCGGATCAGGCAAACGGTAGTATCACTACCTTGGGTATTGCCTCATGTGCCTTGTCATACTTGTATTCCCTATTCGCGACCACTACGAATTTGTTTTGTACCTTTAGTATATGGATTGCCCTCTGGTGACTTCCGGTTTTGGGGAAACTACGGTCTTGTATATGCTTTTGGGAATAAAAATGTGTTAAGGGTGGAATGGGCCATGACTTAACACTATTTTAATACCTTATATTACTGATAGACATTATCTACTTAGCGTATATTACTACCTAGTAGATAGTTTAACGGATCCTTAAAGGATGGTTATTCCAAACATCCTTTAAGTTACTTGTATTTCAATTGCTATTTCACTTGAGTTGGATTTATTAATATAAGAATGTTAATCCTGACTCGAGTGTCTTGTGTTTTTGCTTTACGCTCGGGTCAGACTGAGTGATCCAGTATTCGAGACTCACCTTTGAAGTTGGAGCTTGCTTGAAGATCCAGCCATCTATTCTGCTTCCAGTATTCGATGATTCCAGTGATGTATTCTGATTTGTATCTGATGTATCGTATTACTCTTCTGTTGTAAACTCTGATGTATCTTATATATTCATATAGTAGCTTCATGAACTACTATCTCTTTTATTTCCGCTGCAATTATTACTCTGTGTCTGTGATCTGTGATTATATTTATTTACTGTATATGTTCAGTTTTGCCAATTTAAATTAACAACGCGGTATTTTGAGCAATTCAATTCCGGCATGAGTATCTACCTATACACTTATAATGGATGCGAATGGTCCAAAATATCGGGTCGTTACATTACTGGTGGGAGATTACAGAGATGGAGGGTAGAGATATTGGTTGGGTTGGATTTCGGGAAAGGTTTGAGAGAAAGTTCTTATCGCAAGCCGAGGAATGCATGCAGTTAGAGAAGTTCATTAGTTTAAAGCAGGGGAGTCTTTCGGTGAAAGATTATATAAATCAATTTAATGAGTTATCGAGGTTCGGGATGGAGCTTGTTAATACACCGCATAAGAAGGCTACCAAGTTTGCTAAGGGTTTGAACCAGCCCCTCCAAGGGTTGGCATTGACACATGTACCTATGGGAGCGACGTATGAGTCACTTGTGGAAATGGATTTCATATCAGATGTTGTTAAGGAAGAAGAGGTTAAGGGGGTTCCTAAATCAAAAAACTCTAAGAAACGGTGGTGGAAGAATAAAAAGGATAAGGACAAGAAGAAAGGAGGAGGACCTCAAAACAGACAGATCAAGAAGGGCGAGAAATGTCATAATTTTGGATTGGTTGGGCATTACTCAAAGGACTGTAAGACAGACACGATGAAGGGGAGGTGTTACAGCTGTGGGCAGCCTGAACGCCTTAGTAGAGCTTGTCCTCAAAGGATAGGGCAGAGAGTAGGCCCACCTACGGCTCAAGTACAGGCTTTGGATGCAGCACCTTCTAGTAGTGGACTGGACGGAGGTAGGAAAGTCTTTGTAGAAGTTTGATCTCTATTTCGGATTTTTCTATTTGGACTCTTTTTGACCCAGGAGCATTGCATTCTTTCATTTATTGTTCCTTGGTTGATTGTTTGCACTTAGATATTTCTCTAGTTGTAGACCCTATAGTTGTTTCAAACCCCATAGGAGGATCGGCACATTTATCCATGATTTGTAGGGGTTTTAAAATTTTTATACTAGGCGTAGAGTTTGATTGTGATGTCTATGTACTGGGATTTTCGGGATATGGGATGATTTTGGGGATGGATTGGTTATCCACTATGGTGCGATATTGGACTGCGGGAGGAGAGTCGTCAGGCTAGGGACATGTAACGGATGGACTCTCGAGGTTTCTTGCAACCCGCAGGGGTTAGTCATGTTGAGTTTCCTTTATTCTATTGATTCATTACTAGGAGAGTTAGATTCAGTTCCAGTTGTTAGAGATTTCCCAGACGTTTTTGAGGAGGTTAGGGAGCTACCCCCTAAGAGAGAGATCGACTTTAGGATCTATCTGACTGACAATGCTAAGCCAGTGGCATTTCCCATGAGACATATGGCTCCTAGGGAGAGGAAGGAGTTAAGTAAGCAGATGGGTGAGCTATTAGAGAAAGGCTTCATCAGACAGAGCATATCTGAGTGGGGGGCACCAGTCGTCTTCGCTACAAAAGCGGATGGTTCCCTTCGACTTTGTGAAGACTATAGTGGGTTGAATAAGCTCATGAAGAAGAACCGGTACCCACTTCCTAGGATAGACGATATTTTCGATCAGTTAGTTGGCTCTTCAGTATTTTCTCAGCTTGACTTAGCCACTGGATTTCATCAGCTTAGGGTCGCCGACGATAGCATCGATAAGACAACATTTAGGACACCCGATGTATTCTTTGAGTGGTTGGTTATGCCGTTTGGGCTGACCAATTCCCCAGCCTATTTTGTAGATCTGATGAGCCGCATTTTTCGAGATGTCCTAATTAAGTTTGTTGTAGTGTTTATGGACATCATTCTGGTGTTTTCCAAGAGTATGGAAGAGCATGCTATTCATCTTGAGGAGGTTCTTCGTACACTTCGTGTTCATCAGTTGAAAGCAAAATTCTCGAAGTGTCATTTTTGACGTGAGGAGGTGTGTTTCTTGGGGCATGTAGTCTCAAGAGAAGGTCTAGCTGTAGATCCCGCTAAGGTAGTAGCGGTACAGGATTGGAAGGCCCCCAAGAACGCTACCGAAGTATGAAATTTCCTAGGTTTGGCTGGTTATTGTAGGAAGTTTATCAGAGATTTTGCTAAGATTTCAACACCGCTTACTCGCCTCACTAAGAAGAATGCGGCATTCGTGTGGGACGTGGATTGTGAGGATTCCTTCACGACGCTAACGAGAGCCCTTACTAGTGCACCAGTGTTAGTTTTACCTGACGGAGCTAAGCCTTTTACAGTATGCACTGATGCATGTGGGACTGGCCTTAAGGCAGTATTGATGCAGGAGGGGAGGGTAGTATGCTATGAGAGTAGACAGTTGAGAACTCATGAGAAAAACTTCCCCACTGATTTGGAGCTGGCTGCTATTGTTTTTGCGCTCAAGTCTTGGAGACATTACTTGCTAGGAGAGAGGTTCGAGCTTTTCACTGACCATAAATCATTGAAGTACCCGTTCTCAAAAAAGGATCTAAACTTAAGGCAGCAGCGTTGGATGGAGTTTCTGGCATCATATGACTTTGAGATAGCTTACACCCCTGGCACGAGGAACGTGGTTGCGGATGCGTTAAGTAGGAAGAGAACAACCCTTAGCCCAATGTTCATGGAGTGGAAAAGCCTAGAGTTTATTTCCACCTTTGATTTTAAACCCTCTACGGACATTACTCCTGGATTATTGGCAGCACTTGAGGTTAAGCCTACCCTTATAGATCAGATTGGCTCAAGGCAGTGCGAGGATTCGGAGCTTGTGGATATTCTGGATAGGATTAGCAGAGGAGAGGTCTCTAGATATCTCCAACGCTATTTCATCGATAGTAAAGGGTGGCTAAGGAGAGATGAAAGACTTTGTGTCCCCCGCACTAGTGATGTGATGAGTGCAGTTCTAGCAGAAGCACACCATTCTCGGATGACTATTCATCCAGATGGTGATAAGATGTATAGGGACATGAAGAGAGTATTTTATTAGAGTGGCATGAAGAAGGATGTAGCAGAGTTTGTGGCTAAGTGTCTTGTGTGCCAAAGGGTTAAGGCGGAGCAGCAGAGGCCTGGCGGACTGCTTTAGCCATTGGATGTACCCGAATGGAAGTGGGATAGTGTTTCGATGGACTTCATTGATGGTTTACCCTGATCTAGGAAGGGGAATACCAGTATTTGGGTGATTTTAGATTGTTTGACTAAGAGCGCCCACTTCATTCCGGTCAAGAGTAAGAGCACAGCACCTTATTTGCCATCCATAATCGTTCGTGAGATAGTCCAACTTCATGGAGTTCCTTCTACCATAGTGAGCGACAGAGACCCTATCTTTTCTAGCAAGTTTTGGAGGAGCTTGCAAGAGGCTTTAGGGACACAGCTTAGATTGAGTACAACCTATCACCCTCAAACGGATGGCCAAACGGAGAGAGTAATAGAGTTCTTGAAATTTTTTTGAGGATGTGCATTCTTGATTTTGGATGGACTTGGGAGGAGCACCTTCCTTTAGTGAAATTTGCTTATAACAATAGTTTTCAGGCTAGCATTGGGATGGCTCCTTTTGAAGCCCTTTATGGAAGACCTTGCAAGTCACCTTCGTGTTGGTTGGAGTCTACAAAAAGATTGCTACTTGGTCCCGACGAGGTTAGAGAGACTTCGAAAAGATTGATTTGATTAGAAGAAGAATGAAGACGGCCCAAGATAGACAGAAATCCTATGCAGATAAGCGGAGAAGGGATATTGAGTTCGAGGTAGGAGATTTGGTTTTCATTAAGGTGTCTCCACTAAGAAAGGTAGTTTGGATCAAGTGGGAAACTTTTTCCCATATTCGTAGGACCGTTCCCCATTATGGAAAGGGTAGAGAAGATGATGTATCAGATAAAGCTACCAGAGAGGCTTGCGGGAGTTCATGATGTTTTTCATGTTTCGCACTTGAGAAAGTGCTTACATGATTCAGCAGAGGTAGTGGAACCTAGCCAACTGGAGGAAGTTGAAGTGGAGAGAGAAGCATCGGTTCGTCGCATTCCTACCAAGATCGTTGGACATGATATCAAGAAGCTTAGGAATAAGGAAGTCCCTTTGGTTAAGGTGTAGTGGGGAGATAGTATTGACGATGCTACGTGGGAGGCTGAGAAGAAAATGCGTATCTCTTATACGCATCTCTTCGATGGTACGTCTCGAATTTCCTATTTCCATCTTTAGTTTTGAATAGGTTCTTTCCTTTAGTATCCTTTGGGAGGGTAGATCTTAGGATTTAACCTATGGATGGTAGGATTGAATGTAAACATGTTACTAGAACATGTTATGTATGTTGGACGCAAGTGGTTGCAAGTGTTTGCTAGTGGATGCTAATGGACGCATATACACACACTAGGCACTATTATCTGTTAGAGATCGGCCTAACTAGGTCACTAAAGCATATGCATATGGATGTGTGTGCACTTGCATTTTTATTTCATGGTTGCTATGAAAGGGTGATTATCATATGATTGTTGCATTTGGATGATGATTATAGCACACATATAGAACTATCTGTTGTCATTAGGGTATTTTCAATCATTTGGATACATGGCACGGACATGAGCACATAAAAAGGAGGTCGACTGAATTAGTAGACCGTCTAATTTTTTGCATTAGTTAGGGACAATGACACTACACTATTGCATATATCATAAATTACATTAAAAAGCTTAAGGACAATGGATGTAATGGATGATGGTTGAATATGTGATTGTGGAATTTGGATGAAAATATTTATTTCATTCTTCTATCCTTGGAGATTTCGGGGGCGAAATCCATTAAGGATGGGGGAATGCAACAACCCGAAAAATTAGAGTAATAATAATTAATTAACAAATTAATTGAATAATAAAATAGGATTGGGAAATTGTCAGAATTGAGCCACAGGAATTGCACCATTGGGTCCATGGTAATTTTCTGAGCAATTTTCATATATAACTTATTGAAATCCGAGTCAGTATGGAGAAGTTACGAGAGAAACAAAGAAAATCAGAATTATATATATATAATTAAACAAAAATGAAAAAAAATAAGGCAGACTCGTTATGGGTCGACCCGCGCCTGAGTCGGTTCGACCCATAGGTCGACCCGCCTATTGGCCAGATCGACCCGCATTCTTCACTGGATGATTTTTCGTCCAGGTGTGAGCCGAAGACTGTAAATCTGATTTTTGGTGAAATCCTGTGCGTTCGTAGCTGCATCCGGTGGTTTCTAATGAGCCTATGACATGGTTGCACCAGATTAAATCTTCAAATCCGACGGTCTGAGATCCTTAAGCAATACTATAAATAGAACCCTAGGCCTAGCTATTTTTCTCATTCAGATTTTCTCCCAATTGGGTTCATTGCCTGAGGCTGAACCCTAAATAAAAAAAATTATGGGGTGGAAATCTTTTTAATAAAAATATTTTACACCCTAGAAATGGATCCAGGAAGGCCTAGGATTAGTGCTAAGGACCACAGTTGAATGTTTTGTAATTATTTTAGATTTATAAGCAATTTAAAATAATAGGGTTCTCAGTACTTGTAGTTTTTCTACAATTTTGAGACAGTTTTTATGTAAGTTTATTTACAGTCAGTTTTTAAGTAAATTTCAGAACTTCTTTTCAGTCTATTTTTATTCAGCTATTTTATTCAGTTATTTGCAGTTATTTACAGTTATTTACATCTATTTTAAGTTGGAATTTAGCCTGTAAATGTTAGTTTCTTTTTTATAGAGATTTAATCCTTTTGACGGGAATAAAATATTAAAAAGAGAAGAATTCGCAAATATGGATCAAAATAGAAAAACCCTAAATTTACATAAATCAGATGAAAAATAAGAAAAACTGAAATAAAATGAAGATGGACTGAAATAGGAAAATTTGAGATATTTGCAAGCATGATTATAACAACTGGTTATAACTAAAAAGAGAAAATAGAAGAGTAACAGTTGCAAGAACAATTATAACACGTAGGTTATAATTAGAAAGAAAGAAATAACAGAAGGGGCTTGTTTTAAAAATTAGATCTTGGATTAAGTTAATAAGCAAATATAGCAGTAATGGCCCGTACCGGCAGCATTCCCTTTAGGGGCGACAATTAGTGTGTACCGGCGATGACCGAGTGTGCGGCATCGATTAGGTTAACTTAGATCCAGTTGCAAGGATCAAGTAGGGGCGACAATTAGTGCGGCGATGACCGAGTGTGCGGCATCGATTAGGGTAACTAATTCGCTACTGCGTCCTAAGCGCTAAGAGGTGTCTTTTGTTATGGGACCAACATGATTGGTTCACAATGGCACAATAGAGATAGGAAAGGCCGATAAATGGGTAGGATTAGGATTTCAGCCTATTCAAGTTAGCAGTTGAGATAGGATTAGGGTTTCATCCTAATCACACCAGTTTCAGACAAGTGCAAACAATTAAAGCAGACAGTCAAACAGAATCAGAAACAATATTTTATGCAAGTTTTATCTTTTCTGTATCTTCCTTTCATGCTAGAACTATTGCTTAGTCTATTATCTTTATCTTGCTTAGAAATGCTAGTAATTACTTTCACTCACCAGACTTATTGTCCAACCTACTCCTTTATCGTTCCCTTTTCCCCAATAGGCCAGCAGAGTTGAGAATAGTTGATTCAGGTTGCTTGGAGATTCATTTTCGGAGTTTTCTCATTTCATATGTATTCTTCTGCTTTTCATCTTTTTCATTTGGCTTATGATGGATTGGCACTTGTGAGAGGGAATTTTTTTTTGTACTCTGATTATGTGAGACTGAGATGTATTTTCATGAGACATAAGAGTTTTTGAGTTTTTGAGACATGTTATGTTTTTTATGACTTATTTTGAAATGAAGTTTAATTCTGGATGATAAGTCATGTGTTTTCCGCTGCTTTTACCTATTTGTCTTGTGAATCTTAGTCTCTGTGATGCTTTAGCTATACCTATAATGCACCACATCCTTTGGTGTGCCCTTTTTGGAATACTAAGGGATGTGGGGTGTTTCACGTCGAGAATTATGCAAATTGATGGATCGGTACAAATTCATCTTTGGATCAGTATTGAATGATACAGTTGCTTGTTATTCTAGCAAAAGTATAACCAAGCCCATCGTGCCCAAAGCCCAAACGAGAAAGCCCAATTAATGAATGTCTACCTGCATCTAAGAAGGGAAACATATCTGAAGCTCATTATTCACACACTAAGCCTCCTTCCTAAAACATGTCCACCTCATGATCCCTTCCTAAAACCATGCTCGTACCTTCTTAAATAGCAGTGAGTGCCCACAAACCTCATTGGATAGTGCCTTCCAACCACTCCTCAGAAAACTCCGCATCTTTCCTGCCAACATCCAATGCCATCCTTGTGGTGTCAACTCCTAAACCCATATAACCGTGCATTGGTTTTGTCCTTCCCTCTTCGTCAAACCCCTCATTGACCAACCCTAACCCACTTCATTTTGTTATATACAGACAAAAATATGATAAATGCTCTTGATTGCCTATGCAAAAAGAGGCGGTGACACTGTACTATTCCCTTAACAAAAATGCCATGATTGTACTGTTCATTTGATAAAAGTGCCACTATGCCATAACCACTCTTCATACTTTAAAGTCCCTTTGGCTAAAGCGCTACTATATAACAACCGTTCTCTTTACCATACCGCTCCTCTGACATAAGCATGCCGCAATACATCCCACCACCTAGCATGCATCTAGATCACTCTGCCCATGCAATGACCCATAAATTTACACATCTTAATTAAATTAATTAGTTTATTAATTAGATCGCCAATTTAATAACAAAGGATAAAAAGGAAATTCTAAAAAACTAAAGAACTAAGGCCTGAAATTAATACCATTATGCAGAGGGATTTTATTGGTCAACATGGACTATATACTTGCGGCATTTGGAGTTACAGAAAGAGAGTTATAACCAAAATAAGAATTTACCAAAATGGGACAAATTTTCAATAATTAACTAATTTCTACGTAGCTTACTTAACTAATTTGTCTAACTACCATAGGAAATCACTTTTTTGATCATTAGTTACATTTCTAAAACTCTTCACCTCCATTAACCAAACTTCTACACAAAGAAATCCATCTCTAGACCAAGGTAAATTTTCCAATATCAATGTAAGTTTATTTAAATCAAACCAAGTCAAGAGCATGCACATCTATACAAGAAAATCATGTTTTTGAAGAGACCCTTTTTGGGTAAATCAGATCCATCTCAGATTTGGATGTGTTTTGATATTGTTATTGGTTATAAGGAGGATCTAGGCAAGCGATAAACTAATCCAAATGGTATTATGGCGTATATTTGTGTATATGCATATTTATATGAAATTACCTTAGGAATATTGCTAGATTTACACTCCAAACAGATTATATGTTGATTATATGTTAGGCCATGATTAGATGTCACCTAAAACCCCTATATATAACTAGATCTGATAAATGTGTGGTGTGGTAATAATAGTATTTACAAGT
Organism: Allium fistulosum; assembly: GCA_030737815.1. Lineage (NCBI taxonomy): Eukaryota > Viridiplantae > Streptophyta > Magnoliopsida > Asparagales > Amaryllidaceae > Allium > Allium fistulosum. The sequence continues at coordinate 832,183,702 of CM060903.1, read as the reverse complement.
TTCTTGCCATGTCCCTACCAAACCCTAGCCTCGAACCATCTTCCCGCCTCCTCCATACATGTCCATCCACTTCTCCCATCAAACTTGCCATCTCGCTCGTTACCAAACCCAACCAGCCTCATCCATGTCCACGCTAGTTTTGTCACCCTTTCCAACTTCAATCTAAGTCGTTCCCCACCTTTCTACAGTTAATCCATCTATCTATGAACCCACCCACAACTCAGCACTGCCATTATTTGAGAGTGTTAAGATAGTAGTTAGTCTAGGTCTAAAACAAACCTCTCTTTTGAAGAAACTTCCTAATAATCTGGGAAAATATATACCAAGAAAGTTTGAGCCAAAGTATTTTGAGTCTAATTTTAAGATACCACAAAAATAAGTGCTAGTGCAAGCGGAGAGCTATTGGGAGCCACACTTGGTTGGCTTCTCACTAGACAAGACACTATCATATTCCACGGTAATGTCCAATTTATGTTTAGTTTAGGGAAAATTGGATGGTGTTAAAGTCAAATTTGATAGGACAATACACTATCATATTCTACGAAATGGAACGTATTCTTTTTTAAATTTGAGATGAGAAATATGTGAATGAATTTCTTGAATCCAATCTAATTATAATTAAAGGCAAAGTCTTCATTATAACTCAATGGAATACCCATAACTGATTGTATCTAAGAACAAGTTAAATCCATGCCGATTTGGTCTATCTTTCCAAAATTTCATTTATACAATGACCCCTTGTTGGAATTAACTAGATAACTAACTTCTTAAGTAATGTGATTTATTTTGAAGAATTAATCGACAGATTGTAAAGGTTTTAGTTTTAAAAAGTTTTAATTGATATGGAACCAATAAAACTTTTGCCATATCAAATCGCAATACAAATATAAGAGCTTCTCGAACCTATCATGCATGTAATGTGTTGTAAATTCGACGTGTCATGCTTTCTTTCAATGTTAATCTAGTTGAAAATGTCAAGTAAAAGTTAATTCCAATCCCAAAATATTGCCACTAACTATTTACTTATTATTTAATTATATAAATAAGTGAAACTGGGACTAAATCTTTCCTGCTAAAATTTCGCACTAAAGTAAATTTTACATTGATGGATAAATGACATGGTTTGAAGATGGAAAATTATCCATCCATGGAGGAAGAGATGGTAAATCAGAAAGGTAACTAAATTTTCACTTTTACTTTCATTATCAATGAGTATCCATTTTATGTTTGTGCATTTAATTTTAATCTTTACTTTAGTCAGTTTATATTCAATGGTAAATGCTTCAATTGCACCTTTCCATTCTTCTTTATAAATCAATCATGCTCGATGAACTACTCATCCAAGCCAAAAACCACCAAGACCAGACGTAAATTATTGCCTCTCTCCCTAATAACTATAGAGGTCGCCTAAAACTTACAAAAGTAAAAAAATTTAGCTCATTTTTCAAACTTAACCAATACCACTTCCCTCTACAACACTATATTTTACAAGGTGATTCTTAAATTTAATGTTCAGTAGCATTATACTTTCTAGCGATTATTTATATCACAGTACAAAGGCATCACAGTGTAATTCGAAGCACTATATTTTTCAAGAAAACCTATTCCCGGCTGTCATTATTTTATTATTTAGTAATACAGAATCTTGCATATTAGGTATAATATGTATTATATCTTTATTCATATGTTTATTGGTTATTTTGTTGTAGGTACTTCAGCTAATATTTCATTGAATTCACAAAAGGATCGCATTATTGGCACACAACAAATCAATAGTAATAGCCAAAAATATCCTTGTATGAACGATCTTAGTGACACTTTAGGTCCTCAACTGCATTACCATGTTCATAATAACGATCAACCTATTTCCTCATGTCAGTTTCCCCCTATGCAATTTCCATTACACACTACTTTTGGGTTAAAACACATTAGTGTTCTACCCCCTATTGCATATGAGTTCTATGGATCTGGATTTCCCTTTCCAAGTAATTTTAGCACCCAAATTTCTTTTTGTTGATACTCAAGTTTCTAATACTTCCAAGAAATTAACAGATGCAAAAGTAATTCAATTTTGATATAAAATAGTTAATATCGTTTAATGCACTTAATGTAGAAGGAAGAAGAAAACGAATTTAAACTCTCATTGTATACCTATTAGACTTCACTAAATCCTTGATATAGAGTTTTTTATGAATCGAGAGACAGGGCTTTCAATTCCTGATCTAGTACAATATTGGAAAAGGAGAATTGTATGGATTTGGAGAATACTTTTTCTAGCGAGAAGAGAATAATTGTTCTATAGCAGAGAATAGAGAAATATGAAAGAAATGGTAACATAATAGTTATATGGCATGCCTTAAAATGTGATGTTGGATGTCCAGACTAGACATTTCATTTCACATTTTCATCTTTAAGTTTTATTTAACAGTCACATTGGAGAGAAAGTATTAAATAATTTTTTCAATTGATGAATTGGCATCCACATTTTAGTAGAATTTTACATGGGTTAGAGATGCTCTAAGAAGAAGTTTTCATCAAAGTATAATACATGTCCAACCTAACATATGTGAAGCATGCAAATTTTTTGGGCATACTTGGGAAAATTGTATCAAAAATTGTCAACCGAAACCAAATAGAATGCAAATGAAAATAATTCAGCAGCAAAAGAAAACAGGCCTAGATCATGAGAGAAATCAAAGAGCTAGTAGTAACGATTGAACAACTATTCTGTTGAATTTTGGCGATACTATATGGAGAAATTAAAGTGGTTGGAAGTAGCTTGGTAATGGAGAAGACTTTTTGCAAATCGAAGCTCGGAGGTAGAGTTATGGCGAATTGAAGGGAAGTGCTACTTGGACCAACAACATAGACGTCTGTCGTAGAGGGGCAGACGTTTGTTGCTTCAGGGTTTTGAAACCCGAGGCTTTGAGTAGGCATCTGTCACTTTGGGACAGACATCTGTGGTTTAGGAAATGTTTTCCCGAGGTATATGATAGACGTTTGTCATAAAGTGATAGTGTCTGTGATGATTTTCTATCTATATTCAGCCTGGGCTTGGTGTGATGATTTGTGATATTCGAAGGGGCAATTCTAGAATTTTTCCTAGGTTTTCTACTCTCCTATATAAGCTATTTTCAAGATTCAGAGACGGAATGACTGCAAAGAGATTTAATCAAGGGTTTTTCCTCCATTAACTAGGGTTTATCAAAACCTATTTTTCTTCAATTCTCTTCTCTAGAAATCAATTCTATTGGAATATTGATCATTGTAATCAATCTTTTGTGCTCTTCTCATTGGTATTAATAAAGACACTCTCTCAAAGTGGATGTACACTAATAAGACGTTAGTGGAACCACTATAAATCGGTGTGTGGTTTATTTTATCTTTATTGATTTGATTTTATGTTGCTTGTTTAATGATTGTGATTGTTTTTGGATTGGATTGAGATCAGATTGAGATATTGATTGGTTGTTTTTGCACTTCTTACCACGATCTCGTTTTCTGCTGTGCTTTGAGGTTTTGATTTGAGTGGTCTCGAGCTAGAATTCCCACAACATTTGGTATCGGAGCTTTTGTTGTTGGTAGGTGGTTGTAGAAATGCCGGAATCATATAATACCTCAAGTAGTTCTTCAATGGTTAATCCGTGGTGTAGCGTCATATGTACATGGATCATGCATGGCTTCATGATCATGATTGGTTATAAACAAGTGGAATGGCAATACTGATTTTGAAAAGTGGCAATGGAAGATGAAAGTAGTTCTTAGGCGAAATCGAGTGCATCGAATAGTGTTTGACACATATTCATTGCTAGCGGACATCTCGGATGTTGAGACAATGAAAATGGAAGAATGGGCATTCACTAAACTTCAACTTGCTATAGGGAGAATGTTATCTCCGAAATTAGTGGTGAGACTACCGCTAAGGTATTTGGGACAAGTTGGAGGAGTTATATATGAAGAAGTCACTAATTAATCGTTTGATCTTGTTGCGAACGTTCTTCTCCTATAAGATACATGAAGGTACTTCGCTAAAGGCGCACTTGAATATCATTGATGATTTGCTAATGAAGATGAAGGTGGTAGATTTGGAGAGTGAGGAAGAGCAAAAGGCGATGATATTGTTGTGTTCGTTGCCGGACCGTTATACGGGTTTCTCAAATAGTTTGATCTGTAGCTGGGATACTTTGACTCTAGATGATGTCAAAACAGATCTTCTTGACGAGAAGTTGTGGGATCAAATGAAGGAGTTAGGTGATGGAAGTAGTAGTGCTAGTAGTGGTCATAGTTTATTTGTGGAGAAGTAGAGATATGAAAAGAAGGAGAACTGTGAGTGTTCTAAATCAAGGAACCCCGGTTGGAGAAGAAAGTCGAAAGATAGAAAGGGCAAGTGCTATATTTGTAAGAAACCTAATCATTGGAAGAATGAGTGTCCGGACAAGGAGAAGGAAAAAAGGAATTAGCATCATCATCCATAGCGGTGGAGACTGGAGTTGGTGAGGGAGACGTAGATGTGTTGATAGCAGTAGCATCAGATGTTTCAGGTAGCGAATGGTTGCTCGATTCAGGGGCGTCGTATCACATGACGTCGAATAGAAATTGTTTTTCTTCTTATATCGGCAAAGAAGGAAATTCAATTGTTATGGGTAATGGTGCTATTTGTAAGTCGAAAGGTATTGGTTCCCTGCAAATTCGAATGTTTGACGGAGTGGTTCATCCTCTCACTAATGTTTGCTATGTTCCAGGACTTCGAAAGTCTCTTATCTCTTTAGGCTAGTTGGATTCTTTAGGTTGTAAGATCATTATTGAGAGTGATAGCTTACGTGTTTTGAAGGGTGCGCTTGTGGTGAAGAAGGTTGCTAGGACTCATGTGTTTATTTGCTTTAAGGAGTGACTATAGAAGGTGAAACTTGTGTGAGAGTTGATAGTTCTCGTGGCTTGGATGCGACTAGGTTGTGGCATTTGAGGTTGGTCATGTCTCGAAGAGGAGTTTGGATATTCTTTAGAAGAGGGAGATGATCGATGGAGAGAGTTTCAACAAACTAGAGTTTTGCAAGGAATGTGTTATGGAGAAGTAAACTAAGGTATCATTCGGTGAAGAAAAACACGATTCAAGAAGGGTTCTTGAGTATGTTCACCCAGATGTTTAGGGACCGGAACCGGTAGCTTCTTTGGGAGGAGCAAGATATTATATTTCTTTTATTGATGACTTTTCTCGAAACGTATGGGTGTATGTAATGAAGGCCAAGTCGGAGGAATTTGCAAAGTTCAAAGCATGGAAATATCTTGTTGAGAATGAGGGTGGAAAGTTTTTGAAGGTTCTAAGGTCTGATAATGGCGGAGAGTATGTTTTTAGAGAATTATTAGAGTTTTGCAAGCATCATGGTATTCGGAGGCATTTTACTACACCGAGAGATCTATAATCGAATGGTGTTGTGGAGAGGATGAACCGTACTCTACTTGAGAAAGCTCAATGCTTGAGATTGACATCGGGTATGTTTAAGGGATTTTGAGCCAAAGCTTTGTCGACCATGGTGCATATTATTAATCGAATTCCGTGCTCGACTATTGGTAATAAAATTCCGAAGGAAGTGTGGAAGGGAAAGAGAATTGACTTGAGTTATCTTCGTGTGTTTGGCAGTCCGGTTTACGTGCATGATCCGGGAAATCATAAGCTTGAGCCTAGAGCTTTCAATGGGATTTTGCTTGGTTATACGGACGGTGTAAAAGGCTATCGGATATGGAGTCCGAAAACGAAGAAGGTTATGAATTCTTGTCATGTTACTTTTGATGAGTTGTCTTTGTTCAAGGAGAATGAGAGCTCATCGAATGTTCCGGATTTGGTTCATGGTGAATCAAAGGAGAAGGAAGTTATTCCCATCTTTCGTCTAAGGAGTAGAGTAGTTGGAGATGCTTGTGAGGAGGAAGCGCTTAATGTAACATCACATAGTCCACAGGGTGCCTCTAGTAGTGTTGGTGATGTACATGATTCTAGAGAGGATTCGGTTCAAGGTGGAGCCGAAAGGAGTTTGGGTGATGGTATTGCTACTTGGGTAGGTTGTCATGCTATAAGGCCACCCGATAGATATGGTGATTGGAATGATCTTAGCTTTGGTGATAATTTGGACTATGCTCTTCACATAGTCCAAGATGGGCCGATGGACCTTGATGGCATCATGGAGTCAAGTGATAGATCGTAGTGGATTTGTGTCATGAGGAAGAGATGCAATCGTTGTTGAAGAATCAAACTTGGGATTTGGTTCTACTTCCTAAAGGAAACCGTGCTATTGGGTGCAAATGGATATACAAAGTGAAGGACGATGGGAGATACAAAGCTAGACTAGTGGATAAGGGGTTTGCACAAAAGAAGAGAAATGAGTATAATGAGATATACGCACTGGTTGTGCGACATACTTCAATCCGGATATTACTTGCTATAGTTGCTTTTCATGACTTGGAGTTGGAGCAACTTGATGTGAAAACCGCCTTTTTGCACGGTGACTTGGATGAAGACATCTACATGGTGTAACCGGAAGGTTTTATTATAGATGTTAAGTCAAATTTGGTTTGCAAGTGAAAGAAATCGCTATATGGTTTAAAGCAATCACCTAGACAATGGTACAAGAGATTTGATCATTTTATGCTTGAAAATGGTTTTGATAGAAGCATCAAGGATGCTTGTGTATATTTCAAGAATTTGAAAAATAATTGTTGGGCGTATTTACTCTTGTATGTGGACGACATGCTCATTGCTTCAAAAGATAACAATGAAACCAACAAGTTAAAACTGAGTTTGAAATCGGAGTTCGAAATGATGGATCTTGGAGAAGAAAAGAGGATATTGGGTATGGAGATAGAAAGGGATCGAAAGCGATTTGAGTTGAAATTGACTCAAAAGAAATATATAGAGAAAGTGCCTTATGGGTTTAGCATTAAGAATGCAAAGGCATCAAATACACCTTTACTTTGCATATGAAACTTTCGAGTAAGAGATCACCTATCTTGAAGAAAGAAAAGACTTATATAGCAAAGGTGCCATATGTTAGTGCAGTTGGAAGTTTAATGTATGTTATGGTGTGTACAAGGCTCGATATTACAAATGCCGTTGGGATGGTTAGTCGGTATATAGCTAATCTGGGAAAATCGCATTGGGAAGCAGTGAAGATTGTGTTGCGATACCTTAGAGGTACATCATCTCATGGTCTTGTTTTTGGCCGTAGCAAGGAGATGAATTGCAAGTTGGTTGGTTATTGTGATTTGGACTACGTAGTTGATAGGGATCGAAGAAAGTCAACTTCCAGATATGTCTCACACTTGGTGGTACGGCCATAAGCTGGAGATCGAGATTGCACACCGCAGTTGCTTTATCCACTATAGAGGCGGAGTTGATAGCGGTGGTGGAGGAGGTAAATGAGGCACTCTATTTGAAGCAATTGTTATGTGACTTGGGATTCGAGCATGATAGCATTAATGTTTGATGTGATAACCAGAGTGCTATTCACTTGGCAGAGAATTTGGCGTTTAGCTCATGGATAAAGCATATTGAAGTGAGAGAGTCATTTTTAGTAGCTATAGATGAAGATAAGCAAGTATATTTTTGGAAATTGCACATAAAGTATAACGTGGCGGATATGTTTACTAAAGCATTGCTGGTTGGGTAGTTCGAGCATTGATCGAACTTGATTCGCTTGTTGAAGTGCTAGGCGCCACGGGGTGGCACGATTAAGGGGGGAGCTTGGTTGTAGATGGGGAAGAGTATCGGTGGGAGATTGTGGTTCTATCTTCTTGGTGAGTGCTTGTCTATACTCCTTAGCACTTTATTTTGGTGAGACGGTTTTGGATTTAGATGTTTTCAACACTTCGTTAGCGGGCGGGGACTTTGCTTGAGCTCGTTGATGGAGTGCAATGGGCGGTGGCTTTGCCGGAGCTCACTGGGAAAGCATTCAAGCTTGTTTGGTTGAAGGTAGAAGTGGTGGTAGTTGGTGCCATGCCGTGGATGATGGTATAGCACCATTAGAGTTGGAGATGGATATAGTGTTGAGGTGGAGTGTTTAATTTGGCAAAACTATATAGAGAAATTGAAGTGGTTGGAAGCAGCTTGGTGACGGAGAAGATGGTTCGCGAATCGGAGCTTGGAGGTAGAAGTTATGGCGAAAAGAAGGGAAGTGATGCTTGGAGCAGCAACACGGAGGTCTGTCGTGGAGGGACATTCGTCTGTTGCTTCAGGGTTTTGAAACCCATGGCTTGGGAAAGACGTCTATGGTTTCAAGAAATGTTTTCCTGAGGTATATGGCAGACGTCTGTCATAAAGTGACAGACGTCAGTGACGCTTTTCTACCTATTTCAACCTGGGCTTGGTGTGATGATTTGTGATATTCGGAGGAGCAATTCTAAAAATTTTCCTAGGTTTTCTACTCTTCTATATAAGCTATTTTCAGGATTCAGAGACGGAATGACTGCAAGGAGATTATGGGTTTTAATCAAAGGTTTTTCCTCCATTACCTAGGGTTTATCAAAACCTATTTTTCTTCTATTCTCTTCTCCACAAATCAGTTCTATTAGAATATTGATCATTGTAATCAATCCCTTGTACTCTTCTCATTGGTATTAATAAAGGCTCTCTCTAAAACTGGATGTACACCAATAAGACGTTAGTGGAACCACTATAAAATGGTGTGTGATTTATTTTATCTTTATTGATTTGATTTTATGTTGCTTGTTTAGTGATTGTGATTTGTTTTGGATTGGATTGAGATTGGATTGAGATCGGATTGAGATATTGATTGGTTGTTTTTGCACTTCATACCATAATATCATTTTCTATTGTGCTTTGGGGTTTTCATTTGATTGGTCTCGAGTTAGAATTCCCAAAACATATTCAACATAAGAAGTATAGAGAAGCCAACCATAAAAATTCACAGACCAAGACTGTATTTACACAAAGAAACCTCTCCCAGCTTCTAATTTTGCCTCATGTGCCATGCCAATCATAGCCAATAATTCCCCTAATGATAATGCATCGATAAATTCCAAAAAGCCTACCAAATTAATTATTGATAATAAAACCCAGATGATGTTGTCTCAAAAAGGGGAAAATCCCCAGTTATATTATCACCGAACAAAACTAAGTATCAGCATATGCAGTGCGGTGACATAGAGCATTTCTAATAGGGGTTAGTCAGCACATAACTAATGCCCAACCAAGTGTCGGTGAGCCCACAAATGGGATCACAACTGATTCATAGGATCACTTAGGTGATCCTTGGGATTGTTTACTTATCCAGCGTTTATAATATCAGAATGTATGTGTGGCCAGAATTAACTGCTCATCAAATAGATTGAAATCTTGGCTACACATACTTCTCCAGCATTATAAATGCCAGATAAAATTATGTATTATTGGAGTGAGTGGGTGTGAATCAGTTGAATTTTTTTTTGATTGTTTACCCACATTTCTTGTTTGGAATGCTCTCAATAAGCAAGAAGGTTGGCAGGTAGAATCAGTGTCCCTAATCGAACAATTCATTTATTCTTTTACAAGAAAACGATTCAAATTAATTCAATAATTGAAGAGAAAACCTTGAATCTTCAACAAGATGCTAAATCCACCTTTCAATCTAAACTAAACATAGGATATTAATTCCCTCGGCCAATCCTTCTCAATCAAGAAACCCACTGTGCACACCCATAAAAATAGCAGCACGCAAAACATGTACAAATGACCCAACCAGTAACAATCCTTCCCATGCAACCAAAAACCCTTCTTTGCCAAAATTATTCAATGTGAATCCAAACCCGCACTCAAAAAACAACTTGAACAAACCCAACATTAGCAGCACATCCCCCATTCAAACACTTGTAAAACTCACCTTCCAATTTAGCCATTTTAAACAATGAGAATTCAAGAAATATCAATTTGTGTATACCTAGTTACTGAAGCAGCATCACAACCATGCACACATTTAGCCCTTCAAACCCCATCACCGAGCCATTCAACCAAGCAACTTCCAACTAAAACAAAACCACTCTTTCTATACAACCACAAATCTATATCATCAATACCCTAGCCTTGCATGTAACAACATCTCCCTCTCTCACATACATAACCACAACCATCCTTGAACTATTAAACCAACCTCTATCCCCTATAAATAGAAAGAAGCATAATATATCCTTAAGTCAAACTAGGAACAGATCTAGAGACAAAGATAATAGGAAATTGTTTAATAAATAAAACACGGCTCTAGCCTCGAAACCATTTTTCAAAGGAAACAAGAACTCTTCGAAGAACTCCTACAAAGCCAAATCAACAAACACCTACCCCCAACCCCAACTGCCTCATGATTAATAAGATAGAAGGTTGGAAATAAAGAAGAGGAAATGATTTAGCGGGGCAAATGGAAATTCAAAATTTAATTTATGAATAGTCTATTCAAATGATTGCAGTGATTGGGAACAAGCTCAACTCCAACTTTATGCTTAAAGTAATGCACAACATTAAATCTAACTAGCAATTCCATCAAAACTTAGAAGTAGCTCCTTTTAGAAGAATTGTAGTTCTAGGAAATCATGAAATATTCCATGGAACACCTACGATAACAATCGGACAAGCTTATCACTACCACATCCTTCATCATGCTACCAAAACTTAATTACGGTACAACTTTGTGTATGCTAAGAATTTAGCCAGCCAAAGATTAAACCTTCTTGAAATTTTACACTCCCTCAAGCCTAGTAATATCCCTTCGGTAGCTCTAAAAGATTTGAACTGAATGCTTAACTCAAAAGATAGATATGGTGGAACTCCTTTGACTCCTAATTAGCTAATGTCTCTAAATGATACCATAATCAAATTACACCTTATAGAGTGCCTCTTTACTAGCCCTTTTCATACTTGAAACAACAAATCCTGAAGTGGAACTAGAACAATGTGACGACCAACCTACACCTCCAACACCTAGTATGCATATATAGTGAAAGAAAATGAGAATAGTTTGAAGAATTTATTTGTTTGTATTGATCTTGATTATCGTAGTTCTAATACATGAAGGATACATCAGTTTATATAGTGGTTACACAGTCATTTGAGAGCAACTAATATATATGGGCTTTGGGCTTTTTACAACCTGCAACTGGTAACCTTAAGATAATATAACTCGATATTTGTTATTTTACTCTTCATTCTATCATTTTCTCTAATACTCCCCCTCAATTAAAACTAGGGTTTTCAACCGCTCCTCAATTTGCTCTCATCTTCTCGCTTTCGATCAGATAATGAAACTTTCTTTAAAATTTCTTTCATAATAGCTTTAATTCATCACGGCAGCTGCTTAATTGAATGAAGAGTTCTTTCGAACTTGACGAATCTCCTCAACAGGAACTAGGGTTTTCAGATTTCTTCGATCTGAGGCTAATTTCTTCTACATTCAGCTCAAGCTTTAGTCGAATGAAGCTTTTAGCTGATAATGGTTTGGTAAGAATGTCAGCCCTTTGGTAAGCATTGGGTAAATGATTTACTTGAAGCTTTCCACTTATTACTTTCTCTTTGACAAAGTACAATTCTAACTCCATGTGCTTTATTCTTGAATGTAATACTGGATTTGCTGTTAATGACACTACACTGAGATTATCACACCACAGTATCGATTTTCTATTGATACTAATTTTTAGTTCACTGAGTAGAGCCTTGATCCACATTATCTCTGCTGTAGCACTTGCCATACTTCTGTATTCGGCTTCCATACTTGATCTTGAGATGGTTGATTGTTTCTTTGAACATCATGACACTGGGTTTTGTCCTAAACATATGCAGTATCTAGTTGTTGATCTTCTATCATCTGGAACAGTTGCCCAATCAACATCTGCAAAACCAAATAAATTAAGATCAGTTCTGGTTTTTAAAGTTAAGCCATGATTTATAGTCCCTTTTAAATATCTCAGGATCCTATTAATAGTTTTCCAATGATCAACAAGAGGATTTTGCATGAATTGGCCGACTTTATTTACAATGTAGGCTATTTCTAGTCTAGTTATAATTACATATTGCAGAGCTCCCATAGCACTTCTATATTGCCTTGCATTTGTAATTGATTTTCCTTTCCTCTTTGATAAATGTAGGTTGGTTATCATTGGTGTAGGTAGACTATTTGCTTGATCCACTTTTGCCTTGATAAAATTTCAGATATATATTTCCTTTGATTCAGATGTATTTCTGATTTTGATGTTTTTCTGACTTCAATCCCCAAGAAATAATTTAAATCTCCAAGATCTTTGATAGAAAATTCTTGGACTAATTATTGAACAAGATTGTTGATTTCACTTTGATTGCTTCCAGTGATGATAAAGTCATCCACATACACTATCACATAAGTCACGGTATCTTTATGAATTTTGGTAAATAGTGAATTGTTTGACTTTTTGGGGTTGTAACCAAATTTAATCAAAGTATTTTTCAATTTCTCAAACCATACTCTTGGTTCTTGTTTGATACCATAGATAACTTTGTTTGGATTGCACACAAGTTCTGTATTTCCAAGTTGTTTGAACCCAAGTGACTGTTCCATGTGTATTTCTTCTTGTAGAACACCCTTCAGGATTTCATTATTAACATTTAATTGTCTTATACTCCAATTCATATGCAAGGCAATAGTGAGTATAATTCTGATTAATGAAGGTTTTACTACTGGTGAAATGGTTTCACTAAAATAAAATCCTTGTTGTTGTGAGAAACCTTTTACTACAAGCCTGGCCTTGTATTTTGAAATTCTTCCATTAGGATTTCTTTTTAATCTATAGGTCCATTTGCATCCAATAATATTTTTATGATCTGGTTGAGGGACAAGATTCCATGTATTATTTCTTAGGAGTGCATTGTATTCTTCATTCATAGCAACTTTCCATTTCTCACTTTGTATTGCTTGCTGATAAGTACATGGTTCTTTGGTATCCAAATTTGTGATGTATATCTTTGGTTTGAAGATACCACTTTTTGCTCTAGTGACCATATGATGACCAGTTCTTGTAGGAACAGATTGATGACTTGAGGTATTATCCTCTGTTCCAGACTGAGTGTAATGACCCTAATTTTGACTAACATTATTTAGGACATTTAATTAGATAAATTAAATGAAATAATGTAGATGATTAAGGGATTGAGATTTGTTAATTAATAAGTGTCATGCCTAAATGAATGTATAAGCAAGAGAGAATTAAAAAGTAAGTAAATAAAAGTAATATGCTAAAGGCAAAATAGGAATAGCCTTTGCTCTTATACCCTAAACCCTTCTATCCTTCATTTCTTATTCATTTCAAAATTCACAAACAAAACTAAAACATAGCGAGCTTGACCGACCACCATTAAGAAGATTCAAGAATAAGAAGAGCTAGGATTCAAGTATAAAGCTTAAGCAAATAAATCTAAGATCAAATCTCAACCTTTTTAACACCAAGCCTAGCTCTTCTTCTTCTTGAATCTTCTTAATGGTGGTCGGTCAAGCTCGCTATGTTTTAGTTTTGTTTGTGAATGTTGAAATGAATAAGAAATGAAGGATAGAAGGGTTTAGGGTATAAGAACAAAGGCTATTCCTATTTTGCCCTTAGCATATTACTTTTATTTACGTATTTTTTAATTCTCTCTTGCTTATACATTCATTGAGGCATGACCCTTATTAATTAACAAATCTCAATCCATTAATCATCTACATTATTTCATTTATCTAATTAAATGTCCTAAATAATGTTAGTCAAAATTGGGGTCGTTACACTCAGTCTGGAATAGAGGATAATACCTCCAGTCATCAATCTGTTCTTGCAAGAACTAGTCATCAATGGTCACTAGAGCAAAAAGTGGTATCTTTAAAGCAAAGATACACATCACAAATTTGGATACCAAGAACCATGTACTTATCAACAAGCAATACAATGTGAGAAATGGAAAGTTGCTATGAATGAAGAATACAATGCACTCCTAAGAAACAATACATGGAATCTTGTCCCTCAACCAGATCACAAAAATATTATAGGATGAAAATGGACCTGTACATTAAAAAGAAATCCTAATGGAAGAATTTCAAAATACAAGGCCAGGCTTGCAGCAAAAGGTTTCTCACAACAACAAGGATTTGATTTCAGTGAAACCATTTCACCAGTAGTAAAACCTTCATTAATCAGAATTATACTCACTATTGCCTTGCATATGAATTGGAGTATAAGACAATTAAATGTTAATAATGCACTCGTGAAGGGTGTTCTACAAGAAGAAATATACATCGAACATCCACTTGGTCTCAAACAGCTTGGAGATACAGAACTTGTGTGCAATCCAAACAAAGCTATCTATGGTCTCAAACAAGAACCATGAGTATGGTTTGAGAAATTGAAGAATACTTTGATTAAATTTGGTTACAACCCCACAAAGTCAGACAATTCACTATTTACCGAAATTCATAAAGATACCGTGACTTATGTGATAGTGTATGTGGATGACTTTATCATCACTGGAAGCAATCAAAGTGAAATCAACAATCTTGTTCAACAATTAGTCAAAGAATTTTCTATCAAAGATCTTGGAGATTTAAATTATTTCTTGGGGATTGAAGTCAAAAAAACATCAAATTCAGAAATACATCTGAATCAAAGGAAATATATATCTGAAATTCTTATCAAGGCAAAAGTGGATCAAGCAAATAGTCTACCTATACCAATGATAACCAACCTACATTTATCAAAGAGGAACGGAAAATCAATTACAAATGCAAGGCAATATAGAAGCACTATGTGAACTCTGTAATATGTAATTATAACTAGACTAGAAATAGCCTACATTGTAAATAAAGTTAGCCAATTCATGCAAAATCCTCTTATTGAGCATTGGAAAGCTGTTAAGAGGATCCTGAGATATTTAAAAGGGACTATAAATCATGACTTAACTTTAAAAACCAGAACTAATCTTAATTTATTCAGTTTTGCAGATGTTGATTGAGCAACTGATCCAAATGATAGAAGATCAACTAGATACTGCATATGTTTAGGACTAAACCCAATGTCATGATGTTCAAAGAAACAATCAACCATCTCAAGATCAAGTATAGAAGCCGAATATAGAAGTATGGCAAGTGCTACAACAGAGATAATGTGGATCAAGTCATTAATCAGTGAACTAAAAATTAGTGTCAATAGCAAATCGATACCGTGGTGTGATAATCTCAGTGTAGTTCATTAACAGCAAATCCAGTATTACATTCAAGAATAAAGCACACGGAGTTAGATTTGTACTTTGTCAAAGAGCAAGTAATAAGTGGAAAGCTTCAAATAAATCATTTGCCCAATACTTACCAAAAGGCTGAATTCTTACCAAACCATTATCAGCTAAAAGCTTCATTCGACTAAAGCTTGAGCTGAATGTTGAAGAAATTGGCCTCAAATCGAAGAAATCTGAAAACCCAAGTTCCAGATGAGGAGATTCGTCAAGTTCTAAAGAACTATTCATTCTATTAGGCAGCTGTCGTGATGAATTAAAGCAACTATGAAAGAAATTTTAAAGAAAGTTTCATTATCTGATCGAAAGCGAGAAGATGAGAGAAAATTGAGGAGCGGCTATAAACCCTAGTGTCAATTGAGGGGGAGTATCAGAGCAAAAGACAGAATGAAGAGTTAAATAACAAATATCAAGTTATATTATCTTAAGGTTATCAGTTGCAGGTTGTAAAAAGCCCAAAGCCTATATATATTAGTTGCTCTCAAATAACTGTGTAACCACTATATAAACTGATGTATCCATCATGTATTAGAACTACGATGATCAAGATCAAGATAAACAAATAAAATCTTCAAACCATTCTTATTTTCTTTCACTATATATGCATACTAGGTGTTGGAGGTGTAGGTTGGTCATCACATTGTTCTAGTTCCACTTCAGGATTTGTTGCTCCAAGCATGAAAAAGGCCTGTAAAGAGGCACTCTATAAGGCGTAATTTGATTATGGTATCATTTAGAGACATTAGCTAATTGGGAGTCAAAGGAGTTCCACCATATCTATCTTTTGACTTAAGCATTCAGTTCCAATCTCTTAGAGCTACCGAAGGGATATTACTAGGCTTGAGGGAGTGTAGAATTTCAAGAAGGTTTAATCTTTGGCTGGCTAAATTCTTAACATACACAAAGGTGTACTGCAATTAAGTTTTGGTAGCAAGATGAAGGATGTGGTAGTGATAAGCTTGTCCGGTCGTTATCGTAGGTGTTCCATGGAATATTTCATGGTTCCCTAGAACTACAATTCTTCTAAAGGAGCTACTTCTAAGTTTTGATGGAATTGCTAGTTAGATTTAATGTTGTGCATTACTTTAAGCATAAAGTTGGAGTTGAGCTTATTCTCAATCACTGCAATCATTTAAATAGACTATTCGTAAATTAAATTTTGAATTTCCATTTTCTTGTCTAAATCATTTCCTCTTCTTTATTTCCAACCTTCTATCTTATCAATCATGAGGTAGTTGGGGTTGGGGGTAGGTGTTTGTTGATTTGGCATTGTAGGAGTTCTTCGAAGAGTTCTTGTTTCCTTTGAAAAATGGTTTCGAGGCTAGAGTCGTGTTTTATTTATTAAACAATTTCCTATTATCTTTGTCTCTAGATCTGTTCCTAGTTTGACTTAAGGATATATTATGCTTCTTTCTATTTATAGGGAATAGAGGTTGGTTTAATAGTTCAAGGATGGTTGTGGTTATGTATGTGAGAGAGGGAGATGTTGTTAAATGCAAAGCTAGGACATTGATGATATAGATTTGTGGTTGTATAGAAAGAGTGGTTATGTTTTAGTTGGAAGTTTCTTGGTTAAATGGCTCGATGATGGGGTTTGAAGGGCTAAATGTGTGCATGGTTATGATGCTGCTTGAGGTAATAGGCATACACAAGTTGATATTTCTTTAATTATCGTTGTTTAAAATGGCTAAATTGGATGGTGAGTTTTACAAGTGTTTGAATGGGGGATGTGCTGCTAACGTTGGGTTTGTTCAAGTTGTTTTTTGAGTGCGGGTTTGGATTCACATTGAATAATTTTGGCAAAGAAGGGTTTTTGGTTGCATGGCAAGGATTGTTACTGGTTGGGCCATTTGTCCATGTTCTGCGTGCTGCTTTTTTTTATGGGATATGCACAGTGGGTTTCTTGATTGAGAAGGATTGGCCGAGAAAATTAATATCCTATGTTTAGTTTAGATTGAAAGGTGGTTTTAGCATCTTGTTGAAGATTCAAGGTTTTCTCATCAATTATTGAATTAATTTGAATAATTTTTTTGTAAAAGAATAAAAGAATTGTTTGATTAGGGACACTAATTCTACCTGCCAACCTTCTTGCTTATTGAGAGCATTCCAAACAAGAAATGTGGATCAACGGTCAAAAAAATATTTTCTTTTCTACCGATTCGCACCCACTCACTCCAATAATATATAATTTTATCTGGAATTTATAATGTTGGAGAAGTATGTGTAGCCAGGATTTCAATCTATGTGATGAGCAGTTAGTTCTGGCCACATATACATTATGATATTATAACTGCTGGATAAGTAAACAATCCCAAGGATCACCTAAGTGATCCTATGAATCAGTTGTGATCCCATTTGTGGGCTCATCGACTCTTGGTTGGGCGTAAGTTATGCACTGACTAACCCCTATTAGAAATGCTCTATGTCATCGCACTGCATATGCTGATACTTAGTTTTGTTCGGTGATAATATATGTGGGGATTTTTCTCTTTTTGAGACAACATCATCTGGGGTTGATTATCAATCATTAATTTGGCAGGCTTTTTGGAACTTATCGATGCATTATCATTAAGGGAATGATTGGTTATGATTGGCATGGCACATGAGGCAAAATTAGAAGCTGGGAGAGGTTTCTTTGTGTAAATACATGCTTGGTCTGTGATTTTTTATGGTTGGCTTCTCTATACTTCTTATGTTGAATATGTTGTGGGAATTCTAACTCGAGACCACTCAAATCAAAACTCCTATGAAATATGGATTTGAAATGTAATCAGAAAAGTTGCTTTTGAAATCTATGTTGGGTTTTATTTCATATTCTTGTGCTTCTGATATTATGGATACCATTAACGTTACCGTATTTTATCACCGGAAGTTAATACTATAGATGACTGCAGCATCTGTAGCACTTAGCTTCGGGCATCAAGATAGTGGATATTACAACTTGGTCTTAGAGTATTGGTTTATGGAAATTTAAAAGAAATTTTAAACTTAAAATGAATTTGAATACATAATCCTAAGGAATCAGATTAAAGATTGGGGTATGAGATAATGCTATAGTAATGTACTTGTATTTGCTATATATAAGCATACGCTTTATCTCTATTCTCCCATCTCTCTTAGACTATTCTTTTATATCTTACAAAAATTCGAATGTAGATTTTAAGGAAGTAAGATATGGATGCTAGGAGTGGAAGAGTTAACATTAGTGGAGGAAGCACCACAACCAATAGAAATGTCAGACCAAATGCTAGAAGGAATCTAGGCCGGGCATAAACTGCTAATGTGGGTGCTGGAGCGCCGCAAGTTGATATAGGAGCTATATATCAATTCTTAGTCAACCTGATGTAAGTTGGAGCTGCTGCAAGATTAGTTGGAGGAAATTAGGAAGCTCTGGTGGTCAATAACTACGCAATACTAAGCAAAGATTATGCTAGACTGGGAGGAAAGCTGTTTATTGGGACTATGATGCTATAGAAATGGAGAATTGGTTGCTTCATTACGAAAGTATTTTTGCTGATTTAGGGCTTAATGATGAGCAGAAGAAGAGGCTCGATTCTAGGCAGTTGCAAGGAGCAACACTATACTGGTGGAACAGTGTTACCGCGGGAGTAAATGAAGAGATCATGACTTGGGTAGAATTCAAAAGGAGGTTTGAGGAAAGATTCATGTCAAAGATGGCTAAGTCAACTCTACTCAGGAGGTTTACGGAGTTGGTGCAGGGAGACATGACAGTGCTTGAATATGCTATTAGATTTGAGGAGCTATCAAGATACAGATATGCTACGGTTGATATGGTTATCGAAAGAAATGAGAAGTTCATCCGCGGACTGAAACCCGAGCTTGTTAAGCAACTTTGCCACATATTAGGGATCCGTGTGATGTAGTCGTTAAGATGGCTTTGAGGCAGGAGGATATGCTTTTTTTTCTTGATGGTAACAAAGCAAGGGAAGCTCAAGGTGGGCAGAACCAAGAGAGAAAGTTTTTCCATAAGAAAGGCGCTCAAGAAGGAGGAGCATCCAAGAAAAGGAAGCCAGATGTAGTTTGCTATAAGTGCGACAAGAAGGGGCACTATGCTCACGAGTGTCGGATAAGCAAAGGGAAGAAAGCTGCTGACAAGAAAGAAGTAAAATGTTTCAATTCTGATCATATTGGACATTATAAGAACTAGTGCAAGGAACCAGCCAATGGTGGAAAGGGCAAAGTGTTTGCATTGGAACTAGCTACCTCAAGACCAATAGCAGGGGAGAAAGGAAAAGCTGTGTTGGGAGGTACGCTTTTAATTCGTGGTATGTCAGTTAAAGTTCTATCTGATATTGGTGCATCGCATTCTTTTATATCTCATTGTTTGGTAAATAAGCTTAACCTAGAACCCTCATACCTAGTTACTTCCTTAAGGGTTACGAATCTGATAGGAGGATATGCGACTCTTGGGATGAGATGTGACCACATAGAGTTTGAATTGTTGGGTCATGTATTTGCTTGCAGTTTGCATGTATTTGATTTCGTAGGGTTCAGAATTATTTAGGTATGGATTGGTTAAGTAAATACGATACTAGGATATCTTGCCATGATAGGGAAATATCACTTAGACACCCCGATTGTAGTGACCAGATTATATACTGCATAGAAAACCCTAGTCTTGAGGTTAATGATTTATTAAGTGATGTGAAGACAGAAGACGAGTTGAATCGAGTTTTTGTTGTCAGAGAATTCGCAAATGACTTTGACCCCGTGATAGGACTACCACCGAAATGAGCCATTGAGTTTCATATAGATTTAGTACCAAGAGCAGAACCAGTGAGTAGACCACCAAGCAGAATGACACCTACCGAGTTAAAGGATTTAAAGGTGCAGTTGGCGAATTTAGAAGGTGAGAATTTTATTAGACCAAGCTGTTTGCCTTGGGGAGCAGCTGCAGTGTTTGCAAAGAAACCTGATGGATTATTGAGGTTATGTACTGATTATCGATAGTTGAATGAGAAGACAATAAAGAATCGATATCCGTTACCTAGAATTGACGATTTGCTCGATTAGTTGAGTGGAGCCAAAGTATTTTCCTAGTTGGATTTAGCAATAGGATTCCATCAGCTTAAAGTGGCTGAGGATAGTATTCCTTTGACGGTGTTTAGGACAAGGAATGGATCGTACAAATGGTTAGTGATGCCATATGGACTAAATAATGCACCAACATTCTTTGTAGATTTGATGAAACGAGTTTTCCAATAGCACTTGGATAGGTTCATATTGGTATTCATAGATGATATTTTGGTATACTCTAAAGATGAAAGAGAGCACGAAGTTCATCTTAGAGTGGTGCTTGAGACATTGAGGCAACATCAACTAAAGGCAAAATTCTTGAACTTTCTTAGTCATGTAGTCTCAGAGAAAGGGTTGTCCGTAGATCCAGCTAAGATTGAGGCGGTGAATAATTGGAAGAGACCTGAGACTGTGACTGAGATAAAGAGTTTTCTTAGATTAGCTGGTTATTATCGGAGATTCATTAAGGATTTTTCACGGATAGCGGCACCGATGACCAAGCTAACTCGGAAAGATGTGAATTTTGTCTGAGCTGATAAGTGTGAGGAAGCATTCCAGAAGTTGAAACACTTATTGTCAAATGCACCTGTGTTAGTTATTCTAGAGGGGAATCAGGACTTAGTGGTGTACACAAATGCATGTGGAACAGGATTAGGAACTGTGTTAATGCAAAGAGGTAAAGTTGTTGCTTATGCTTCCCGACAGCTCAGACCACATGAGGTTATATATCCAACTCACGATTTGGAATTAGCTGCAGTAATTTTTGTGTTGAAGATGTAGAGACATTACCTTTTGGAAGAAAGATTCGAGTTGTATACCGATCATAAGTCATTAAGATATTTATTCTCTCAGAAGGAGTTGAATATGAGACAACAGAGGTGGTTAGAGTTTTTAGCTGCTGATGACTTTGGTATTGAGTACACACTAGGAGAAGGCAATGATGCACTTAGTAGAAAACATCAGAATACAGTATTGGCAATGATAGCTAAGTGGAAAGATTTGGAATCATTGACTACATGCAGGATACAATGGAGATCTAAGAGTGGTTCTAGTAAAAAAACTGCTATGTTGTCATGTTTAGAACAGTGATGATCGAAGGGATTGCTTCTAAACAAGGAGAGGATCCATTATTAGCTAAATGGATCAGAAAGTTAAGGGATGGAATAGAGAGCGATGACTTGAAAGATTCCAGTCTTGACCAGAATGGGTGGTTGAGAAAGAAAGGACGACTATGTGTTCCGAATGTGGGAAACATTAGGAAGGAAGTGCTCAAAGAATTCCATCATTCAAAGTTCACCATTCATCCAGGAGGGACTAAGATGTATTAGGATATGAAAAGGAGTTTCTTCTGGGAAGGTATGAAGTGGGATGTAGGCTTATGGGTGAAGCAATGTTTGAACTGTCAAGAGGTAAAAGCCGAACATCAGAAACAAAGTGGGTTACTTCTGCCTTTAGATGTTCCAGTTTGAAAATGGGATTCTATCTCATTGGATTTTATAGACAGGTTGCCAAGTTCGAATATAGGTAATGAAAGTATATGGGTCATAGTAGACAGTTTGACCAAGAGTGCCCATTTCATTTCACTTAAGTCAACCAGGACGGCATGTTTTTTGGCTAAGTTGTTTATGAAGAATATAGTTAGACTACATGGAATACCTGGTAGTATAGTAAGTGATAGAGATTCCTTATTCTCTAGTGAGTTCTGGAAGAGCCTACAGGAGAATTTTAGTACAAAGCTCAAGATGAGTACCGCTTACCATCTGCAGACGGATGGGCAAACCGAAAGAGCCATCTGATTTTGCAACGAAAACTACCTCTGCTCCCCAATTGGAACGACTCGGTCCAATCAGCCCTTTCTTTAACAACTCATTAGTTTGATCCTTCAACTCTTCCTTCTCTTTCAGTACCATTTTACGGATACAGTGAACAACGGGCCTTGCACCAGGAATAAGTCAATTTGAAACTCAATTTCCCAATGTGGGGGTAAACTTTACTTCTTCAAAAACGCCCGAAAATTCCTTAACAATCGGAATTTCTTCTAGACGTTTTTGGAACAAATTAAGTTCATACATGAAACTATCCCTCAACGGACTAGGTTTTTCATGCTTTATTTTAAAAATGTTCACTTCTTTTATTTTGCAACAGCGCCGTCCTTTCAACACAAACAAGAACAGATTTATACTGAGACAACCAATCCATACTGAGTAAATCCTCAATTCCAATAAAATCAAGGACAATAAGGTTACACGAATTTTTTTGCGATATGTAGGTAACTCAGACTTTTTCACAAACCATATAGAGATTAGTTGTGACCCCTATGGGATTAGACACATAGATAGGGGTATCTACTATTTTTGGGGTAATTTTTAACCTATCAACCAATTTCTTAGAAATAGTACCGTGGGAAGCCCCATTATCAAACAATACTCTAACTAAATCTTCATTAATATAAATAATACCTTCAGGAACTCCCTTTCCTTTCACATCTGTAGAGGTTGAGGGTCCGTCCTTGATAGCAAAAACTCTAACTTGCTCCCCTTTCTTTATTAGCGGGCAATCCTTTATCATGTGCCCTGGTTGGTGATAATTGTAGCAGGTTCTTTTCTGAACCTTAGGATTCTTATAGGTGGTGGAAAGATGGCCCTTCTGGTTGTAATTGTAATAGGTAACATCTTTTATACGGTTCCCTTGAGATCGTCCTCTTGACTTGCATTGCCATGGCTTTTTCCCTTGGCGATTGAATTTTCTCTTCTTTCAATTGTTGTTAATGTTGCCTTATGCTGCTATCGGATTCTTCTTATCCAAAGTTTCATACCAGACCCCCTTATCTACTGGATCTACAAAGGTTCCCTTCACATGAGCAGTCATCCTATCCTGATACTGCTCCTTCATCCTAGTAATAAACATCTCATTTTTCTTTAGGGGAGTGTCTATCAGTCCAGGCCCAAAATGAGATAGTTCATTGAACTTGCTTGAATATTCTTCCATGGACATTTCTCTTTGCTTCAAATCTATGAAACTTCTATAGACGCAGGATCTTCCAACAGTGGGCATGTATTGTTCTTTAAAAACTTCTTTAAACCATGCCCAAGAGAAATTATCTTCTGATTCATTAACAGCAATGGACTCCCACCAAGCTTGAGCCCTGTTCCTCAATTGCCAAAATGTTAAGAACCATTTTGGATCATCATCGATGTTTAATCCTTTACATTTTTTATAACATAATCGATTAACAATTGGAATTTCTTCTAGAAATTTTCGGAACAAATTAAGTTCATACATGAAACTATCCCTTAACGGACTAGGTTTTTCACACTTTATTTTAAAAATGTTCACTTCTTTTATTTTACAACAGCACTGTGCTTTCGACACAAACAAGAACGGCTTTATACTGAGACAACCAATCCATACCGAGTAAATCCTCAAATCCAATAAAATCAAGAACAATAAGGTTACACGAAATTTTTTGCGATAGGTAGGTAACTCGGGCATTTTCGCAAACCATATAGAGATTAGTTGTGCCCCCTATGGGATTAGACACATAGATAGGGGTATCTACTATTTTTGGGGTAATTTTTAACCTATCAACCAATTTCTTAGAAATAAAACTGTGGGAAGTCCCATATCAAACTATACTCTAACTAAATCTTCATTAATATAAATAATACCTTCAAGAACTCCCTTTCCTTTCACATCTATGGAGGTTGAGGGTCCGTCCTTGATAGCAAAAACTCTAACTTGCTCCCCTTTCTTTATTAGCGGGCAATCCTTTATCATGTGCCCTGGTTGGTGATAATTGTAGCAGGTTCTTTTCTGAACCTTAGGATTCTTATAGGTGGTGGAAAGATGGCCCTTCTGGTTGTAATTGTAACAGGTGACATCTTTCAAACGGTTCTCCTGAGATCGTCCTCTTGACTTGCATTGCCATGGCTTCTTCCCTTGGCGATTGAATTTTCTCTTCTTTCAATTCTTGTTGTTGTTGTTGTTGCCTTGTGCTGCTATCGGATTCTTCTTATCCAAAGTTTCATACTAGAAACCCTTATCTACTAGATCTACAAAGGTTCCCTTCACATGAGCAGTCATCCTATCCTGATACTGCTCCTTCATCCCAGTAATAAACATCTCATTTTTCTTCAGGGGAGTGTCTATCAGTCCAGGCCCAAAATGAGATAGTTCATTAAACTTGCTTGAATATTCTTCCACGGACATATCTCTTTGCTTCAGATCTATGAAACTTCTATAGAGGTAGGATCTTCCAACAATGGGCATGTATTGTTATTTAAAAACTTCTTTAAACCTTGTCCAAGAGAAATTATCTTCTGATTCATTAAGAGCAATGGACTCCCACCAAGCTAGATCCCCATCCCTCAATTGCCAAGATGTTAAGAACCATTTTCGATCATCATCGATGTTTAATCCTTTAAAGATTTTATCACATGATCGGAGCCAAGCCTGAACTTCAATAATAGATTTTATGCCCTTAAATGGCTTTGCATAGTACGATAAAGTTAACCTGAGGTTGCACAGGAACTGCTACTTCTTCAATTACCGCAACATTTGGAGTTTGACCATTAGTGGTCATTATGCTATTATTTCCCCCTCTACATCCTCTTCGGTTGCTCATTTTCTACTATATAAATATAGTAAGGTATTAATTTAGAATAAAAAAATTATCTTAGGGAATGGATATAACATAACTCGAATATATTTATTCGGATAAAAATTTCAAATACGCACTCTCATTGACTAAACTCATTCCAGGGCATTACTAACCCTATCTCTAATGAGTCGACCCCATCAAGGCTTAGGTGTTCGCTCAACATAAGCTCTGATACTAAGTGTGATGATCCACCTTTTCAATCCTTGAAAATCGACACTAATACATCTGTGATATTCACTACCGCAAATTCAAGTGCCGAAGTGGCGGATGATCATGAGGTAAATGAAAATAAAGATAGAAGATAGAACAAAATAGATTCTCACATCATATTTAACACCTTATAATTATACATATAGATAGTGCATACAATCACCCTCAAAATGAGATATCAGAGTTATGGCAAGTACTAACCCAGCTAGGGACAGTTATAACTGCCTATCCCTACACAGGTGCTGGTATATACTTATACATAATACAGCGGAAATAGAAATGGGTAACTATCCATAGAGTAATCTTCCGCTCCAAGCTCCTTCAAAATGCTCCAAGTTAAACCCGACTACTTGGCTGCTCGGGAAATAGGGCATCTAGAGTTTAAGGGAAAAGAAAATAAACTTTAGGTCAGTCGTGGGACTGGTGTGAGAAAACTCAAAACATGGATATTTTTGAAAACAATGGGTATCTCATAAGACTAAGCCGCACATAAATATGGACGGGTTTTTACCTTATGATAACCAAAACATTACTACGTAAAATCCAGTGATATTATGTAGTGTCTAGATTACAAATACATATTAATCATAGCCGAAATTATAACATTGATTAAATTACAGTATAATAGGTATACAACTAAGTCCGAAGGCACTTATTGGATAATGGATTCCATACAATAACAGGTAAGGGACTACCTTCCATGCAGTACATCTCTAAAGGAATGTACCAAAGACCCACAAACAGTCCTTTGCATCTGGCAAGATCGGCCAACCCCTTTCCGTTGACCAACACAAAGGTCCTGGATAGTACCGAATATGACATCGCCTAGGTTGTTACCAACCTTTACCGAGATCCCATATCATATACCACATACTCGACATATAGAGAGTAATCTAGAAAGGTGATGACCATACCCTAAGGGTGCGACCCACATAGCCTTGAGGCATACCCAATATTAGCCATTTCCAGGTGTGAGTCCTAAGGTAACGTATTACCTTTTATAAAACAAATCCCACTTTGAATGCCACATTTCCATTTCTAATAACACAGTATTGATTTCCATAAAAGTACAATCCTCGAGTTCATATTCCTTAGGGAAGGGTGTTAAGTGTAAGAGGGGTTACCTCATACACCACCAAAAAGATGTACGTTTGTAAAAACCAATGTACGTGGTCTTACAAATGCAATGCCAGACACTCGTCCATACAAGTTGTTTAGGAATAGGACAAACCGAAGGAACTTCTCGTACTACATCCTGTTTGGGAATTATCCCTAGGATTGGTAGCGAGCAATCATTGCATTGAAGAATTGAAAATGAAGATACCACTGCAACCATATATATGATATGGGAATTACCCCAGTGGTTAGTGGCAAGCATCCCTACAATATGAAGATCTCCGTCTTTAAAATCATTATCTTCAATATGTCTTTACTTTCGAATGCGTATATTGGTTCGAAGTGGTTTTTAGATATGAATCACCCAAATCCAACCCTGATTTCTCCGAATTAATTATCGATAAAAGATGTCAAGTATGTGAGTGGTTATTATTCAATTAATTAGTATCTTTTATCCAAGTAAAATATCTTCTTTGAGATATATGTCTTTAAACCCTTTTCTTTTTCAACATATACAGGATTATCAAACTTCTTTTTAATTTTGGAAATACCAAATCATTTTTCTTTAATTACTTAGGAAAAGTATAATTCAAATACTAATGAAGGTTTCACATTTCCAAAACATATTTTTAATGGGTCAAAAATAATGTTATTTAAGACAGCGTGTACTATAACCCAAACCAGTTAGTATTGAGTAAAAAAGGGACCCATAGAATTAAGCTAATTATAGTCAATACTAATTTCCATATTCAATCTGTACTACTCCTTGAATAATGGTAAAATCACCTTTTAAATTCACACAAATAGTATAAGTTCCCTCGGAATTTAATATAGAGTTTAACTAGAATGTTCTCTTTAACATTAAAATCCTTTTTTAAATCTTGTTTAATCCTTTTGGAAAATTCCAATTTTTTTTCCTTTTATCTTAAGAAAATGTACTCCGGGTAAATCATATTAACTATCCCCTACGTCGGGCCAGCCTGTATAGCTAGGGAGAGCAGGAAACAGGTTTTCCAAACCTAAGCCTAGAGGCTATCTCTCTGTCAAAGCAAGGCAGTCAAGTTATTTGACCAACTCTAAACCCTTTAAAATACTTGATTTATTATTTGAAAAACATTTATAAAGGATTTAGAAAGAAAACCCAAGTTTAAATCTTATTTCATAAATTTTCAAATTCCTTTGTTAAATTGTCGGTGAATAGTGCTTTTAAGGGCTTAGTATCACCAATCCCATTTAAACCTTTTGTATGTCCAATTTTTCCATTTAAAACTCTTTTAAAATATTTTAACATATTTTTAGAATTTATCCCATATTTTTTAAAGATTTGAAAATATCTATATTTAAGAGTTAAAATCCATATTTTACGAACTGCCAAAATGCGATGCTTTTAAAAACTTGATTTGGACGTATCTCAAATTTTACAAAATGAAATCTTGATTTTTCTCCTTCATTTGGAGGCTATAACTATAAGAGTTCGAAAAATCCTTATTTCGAATAATTCTAAGCTATATTTCACTCTACACATTGATTTAGCTTTTATAGCGCGAAATCACGAATTGCCATTATGCGACACGCCATTTTGACTCTAATTTCATACCTTTTCAAAACTTTTCCGAAATGAGTTTTAATGTTTATAAAACATTTATAAACCATTATAAATCATTTTTATTCACGTTTAAAGAGATTTAACTATGCTGTAACACTTTTATAATTCGTAAGAGAAATTGTTTTCTTTATGTAAATTCGACATGTATTTACCGTGAATTATTTCCATAACAAGCAAACATATTATCGTATCCAAAACATGATGATCAAACATAGAAAACACTTATAACAAACATATTATATAATCATATGACTTCTAAAATAAACTAGTAGAGTTTCTCACATATATGTTTTTCCCGATCTAACTTTTAGTGCTAGGAAATCGACTATAGCTCCACTATTTCCATACTGAAGCTTATGAATCCTGGCCTAGCAGACTTAGGTGTGCTTAGCCTTGTACTTGGGAGGGTGGATAGGCGGTGGTGGCTCTTGATGAGCTCAGCCAAGCAAGGAGGAAGAAGAGGAGATGATTTTCACTTTAATTTCAAACTAAGGTGATATATTTTTCTATATGGTAGTGTATTTCTCAGCAGAGCTTCGCTAACAACTATGGAATAATTTATGAAGACATGGAAGCCATTAATGGTCTTACGAAGAAGGAGAAGAACTTAAGAAATTAGAGAAAGAAAGTGTGAATAAATAAGAGAGTGGAAGGTGCTATTTATAGCAAAATTTGGAAAATATCTACAAAACATCATCATAAACCATCACCTTACCTATGTGCTACCCCCCCACACCCTTGCTTGGCCTAACCACCCTCCTCCCACATGCCACCCCATATGCCACCCTATGTGCTTGTAAGTGATGGGGAGTTTTGTTCTGTTTTCTTAGAAAATATCTAGATTCTTATATATGGTCCTGTGTGTGTGTGTGTAAATGGAAGTGTGTTCATGTGCATGTGCATGGGTACTTTTATGTTTATTTTTGACAAATCAAGTTGAAACGTTTCGATATAACTTTTATTCGTTAAACCATTATGAAACCGGGATCCGAATTCCAGTCATATTTTTACTTCTTAGTTAATATATATATATAAACAAAAATTAAAAATGACATTTCAATTATTATTTAATAATTAAAAGGGCCTCATTTAATATTTAAAATAATTATTAAATCATTTAAACACAATTTAAATTCAAAAATTAATTATTTAAAGACGATGACATTATTGATGACGTTATAAATACATTTTATTTTCAAATTTAAAATAAATAATTTATTACATATTTTTGCTTAAATGAAGAAATAAGTGTATGTATCTAGTTTTGTATCCTCTAATGTTGAGAAAATCTCAATATTACCAAAAACTGATTTTCGTTGCTTTACTTATGGAAATCCCAAATATCTATATTTGTTAATATAATTTTAAAACAAGTTTACAATCATTTATTATGGTTCAAAACATTATAATTTGTGTTATAAAATCTCATATTTGAATAATCTAAAATTATATATATTTCTCAAAGTGATAAATTTTCGGGTTGTTATAGTGAGCCCTGGTATGATTGTGATAATGTAGGTAGATCCGGTTGGAGAAAAGAAAGTCATTGGTGAAGATAGGAGGTAATTTCATGGTGTTACCCCACCTTTTGGTCAAGGCCGGGATATCAACAAATTGACTAAAAAGGATGGGTATCAGGATTGGAGATCGATTGGAAACAAGGCTATGATCGATACCGTCAAAATTGGACCAAGTTCCAATCAAGGTGGGATCGATCAGGAATAATAAACAATGCTCGGTAAGGTTACACTTCGAATTTCAGGTCAATCGGAGTTCATATGCTCAAGTTATGGATGGATCAATATTGGTGAGAAATGGTTTCGTATCGATATTTTCGTATCGAACATTGTTGCGTTTAGTTTGGATCGATCGACATTCGTATCGATACATCTCGGATCGATACAATTTGTATCGATTAGGCAGCTCCAGGATGGGCACAGGTTGATGGATGTGGACTTTGTATCGATATGTACGTATCGATTGGATGGATATGGCAAAGCGTGTTGGTACGCTTCGTATCGATCAAGGCTGGGATTGATACAAGGAATAAAGCAACGATGGATACAGATCCGATGGATACAGATCTGATGAATACAAAAGCATATGTTTCCAGAATGCTTAGGACCGATACGAAGGAAGGATGCTGGATGGATACGAAATGCACTCAGGAGCCATTTCATATCGATCACATTCGAATCGATCGCGTTCGTATCGATCGATACGAAGGAACCGATCAAGGAAAGGAGCGCATCGCATGGATCGAAATGCAAAACTCGGATCGATACGTAATTGATGGATGCGTGATTGATGGATACAGATATGATGGATATTAAGCTCTTGATGGATACGAAATCACCAGCCTACATTGGCAAAGGAAAACTTGGATCGATCATATCTCAGAAACTACACATTGGAATTTCATGAAATTTGGAGTGCAAGGACTTTGCACTATCATCTTTCACCATGATCGATCCCTACTTGATTGGAGCAATTTCTGATCGATAAGAAATTGATATGGATCGATCAGGGATCGATCCCAAACGACTCCAGATCGATGATGTGGGCCCACCTTCACTTGAGAAAGAGTATTCTAAGATTCAAGGAAGATATTTCCAGCTCCACACCTATAAATAGCACCTCCATTGCAACTAAAAGGGGAGCTTCTTATTCTCTTTTGGCTAAACTCTGCCATTTTGGTTATTGATATTCAAAGGATTGTAACTGTAATCACAGTATAAAAGGAATAAAATGATCAATTCAAAGTGGACGTAGACCGGAGATAGCCGAACCACTATAAATCTTGTGTTCTTTACTTTCATGCTCATTTTACGTTTGTTATTTCTTTATTTTTACTCTCTACATCATCTAGATTTGAGATCTGTGACAGGATACTAAGGATTTGTGTGTAAACACTGGTGCTTTCATTACATTTGACGTTTGTGACCAATTTTGGCGCAAACACTTTGGTGCTTTCATTGAGAAAACTAGCACCCGCTATATCGGATTTGGAGTTCAGATTTGGAAAGCCAAAGGATCGGACCTAGGAGGAACCATGGTTAGTCAATCGACCGGAAGGGCATTACTAGAGAGGAGCCATCAAGAGGGAAGTCAAGAGGCTTCCTCCGGAGCTGGAGCAGATCAGCCATCGATCTACATCACAATGGATGAGATGCAGACTATGATGGATTCCATACAGGAGCTATTGCTGAAAAGGCAGGATGAGATGATGTAGAACCTCCTCAGACAGTTTGGACAGGCAGGAGCAGCAGAAGCTGCCGAAGCATAGATCCATGGAGCTGGTTTAGAGGGACTCAACAAGCAAGCTGATAGAGCAGTTCAGCAGGGGGCAGCCCCCAATTAGCACACAACTACCAATCTGGATGGATCTAGACTCGCGGACACACCCCCGTGTAATGCTGGACCAATTCATGGAAGAATGCCAGGAGATGCTGCATAGCTCGGCGCCAACAGGAATACAGGATCGCATGATGAGGAGTACATACCAGAATTCCCTTAAGGACTTGGAGGGGCAGTTAGGAAATGGAGATGGGGGGCAACCCTTGGTGGACAACACTGGATTGGTTGAAATTATCAGACGAACTATGCACGGAGGTATGACGAACAAAGATCTGAAAGGAGTAAACAGGAGTCCATTCACCCGTAACATCAGGATGGCTAGGAATCCACCAGAGTTCAAGCTGCCTACTCTAGAAGTATACAACGGTATGACAGATCCTATCGATCATTTGATGAGGTATAGAAGACACATGGAAGTGTTGGGGGGCATCAAAAGAGTTATGGCCCAATGTTTCCCCCTGTACTTGATGGATATAGCTATTATGTGGTTTAGGTAGTTGGAAAATGGATCTATTAGGACATGGACAGAATTGGTGGACAGGTTTTTGAAGCAGTTTCGAGTTCATATTAAAAGGCCGAAAAATGTGATGACACTGACGTCAGTAAAACAGAGGACAGGAGAGTCGCTCAGGACTTTCTTAACCCAGTTTAATGCGGTGGTTGCTTCGGTGGATCGGTTGGATCCATTTATGGTTCTAATGGCGGTAGTGTCGAGAGTCAAGGACAACTTGGATTTCAAAATATCATTGATACAGGATCCACCAATGGATCTCGGGGAATTCTTTCATGAGGCCGAAAGATTTCTTCGACAAGAGGATGCAAGTTTGGATATGAAAGTAAACATGGTCAAGGATGGAGGACCATCCGGTGAAAGCTCGGGTAAGGATAAGGATAAAGGGAAGAGGAAGTCGGACGACGATTCTGGTAGAGCAAGGAAGCGTTGGGGAGAACCAAAATTCTCCACTTACACAGGACTGATTGAGACATTGGAACGGATATACATGGAAACTCGGGATCGCCTTCCTTATCGAAGGCCAACAAAGAGGGAACCCTCGAAACATGAGAGTGCATCGGGAAGGCACTTTCTCTTTCATGACCTGGACGGGCATGATACTAACAGTTGCAGGTATCTAAAGGATATAATCGAGGAGCACGTAAGGAGTGGTCAGTTGCAGCAATATGTCGGGACTCGGAATACGTCAGTGGAACATGAGCAACCACTTTCTACCTCAAATAATGATGGCGCGAGGCCCATGAATGATGGTCGGTTGGTCATCGACAGATCGGGGTAGTATGGAATAAGTAGCAAACTCTGGGCAGACGGCTAAGTCACTTGCTCATGTACGGGGACAGAGATAGCCCCTACGCATGCTCTGAGATGATGATAAACCATGATGCTCTAGTTTGTGAAATTTGCCTTTTTTTTTCTGGTTTGGACATTTGCTTTTTTCTAGTTTGGTTTTGGAGTTCGATTGGGACTCTTAGTCTTATTGACTTTCTGGTTTGGATTTTGGTTTGGACGCTTGTTTTTTGGTTTGGATCTTGGTTTGGATTTTTATTTCTCTTTTTTTTCTATGTTCTGTATACGGTTGTTTTGAGAAGGAAGAAGAAATCAACGTACTGTTAATTTCCTCTTACCAGAAATTTCTAGATAATGGGTTTTGGGTTCTAAATCCTTACCCAATTAGCCCAAGACTTAAATACTTATCAAAAATATAAAGCTATGTACATATTTATCCTATTTTAACACTATATATATCACCTTTCACATTTTAAAGCCAAATAAAAATCTATACAACAGATGTATGTAACTAAAATTGTTATTATATAAAAAAATAAAATTTATTTCGACAATAAAAAGTTATTTTAATAAATAAAACCCTATCTTTGACAATATTTTACAAATTACACCATTTTAGTGTAAAACACTATTTTTAATGCAATAACTTAAACAAAAATTTCTTTCGTGTTAAATAAATTACAATAAATCATTCTAACACTTTTTAATCATCAAAATATTTTTTCCAAACAATATTTCATCTTTTATTTTAATAAAATACATAATTTCTTCAAATTTCTTAGAATTAGGTATGAATTGTCTGTAACCAATTTCTTTTGATGTATCATTGTATACGTATGTATATGTATATCTGTTACTGTTCTATGATGAGTTATTCATTTAGTTATGGTGTTTTGTTCTGATAGATCCATAACCATCTATAGCTTTGTATGTATTATTTATTGAATATGTTGATCCATTCGAGTTGAAAAAAATAGATAGCATTTGTCGACATGTTCAGTAGATAACTAAGACAAGGTTATAGTTGGTCGCCCTTAGCCAGCCCTATTCTCCGCATTAGCAGACAGAATTACTATGTGATTCTCTTTGTTAATGTGGGTCTCGGGGTGGGGCATTACATTTTGGTATCAGAGCTCGAAGATAGGGGATTAGTAACACTCGTACTGTATTTGGATGTATCATTATACATCCAAATACAGTACGAGTGTTACTAATCCCCGATCTTCGAGCTTTGATACCAAAATGTAACGCCCCACCCCGAGACCCACATTAACAAAGAGAATCGGATTTCTGGTTTTTTGATTTGATATAGATTTCGGATTGGATTTTGATTGGATTTTTATTTGGTTTTTGGTAAAAAGGTCGTCGGGTATGGATTATGCTTGCAAGGGGTAAGTCGCTTTGTCCAAACGTGGAAAATCGACTTATTCAGGTCATCGAGTATGGACATGCTCGGTAAGGGTCTGGAGAGACCAAGACTCGGCCTAGGACTTAGGCCCTATATTATCTATCATCTATTATTTCAGGTCGTCGAGTATGGACTATGCTCGGTAAGTGTCTGGAGAGACCAGGATTCGGCTTAGGACTTAAGCCACGGCACTACTCAGCATTCAGGGACACTGAACTAGGATCACCGTCGATTTAGGACTTATGCCAAGGCATTGCTTAATGCAGGTCGTTGAGTGTGGATTATGCTTGGAAAGAACCCGGAAAGGTTATGGATTCAGATATTGTCTATGAACAACTAAGTATTTGGGCATGAACCCGTAGTGGTCCCGGATTTGGCTACGGGCCCGGAGCGGTCCCGGATTTGGATATCGACCCGGAAAGGTCATGGATTTGGTTATTGTTTACTGGATATGGATGGATTAGGACTCGTTTGTCGGGTTCAGATGGATATGGAATTGGCTAAGGATTTGGTTACTGGATTCGGAATCGAACATCGACTCAGAGTAGTCACGGACTTGGATAAGCATTTGTCTATGGCACTTGGATAGAATGGCTTGGTAGTGGGTTGGATTATGGATCAGATGATATGGCTATGGATGGAATATGGACTTTGGATGTCAGATTTAAAAGCTATTCAAAACACGCCTTCCTACCGCAAGGCATGTTTTGGGAGGAAAATATTACCCCGCCTTTTGGTCAAGGCCGGAATATCAACAAATTGGCTAAAAAGGATGGGTATCAGGATTGGAGATCGATTGGAAACAAGGCTATGATCGATACCGTCAAAATTGAACCAAGCTCCAATCAAGGTGGGATCAATCGAGAATGATAAACAAGGTTCGGTAAGGCTACACTTTGAATTTCAGGTCAATCGGAGTTCATATGCACAAGTTATGGATGGATCAATATTGATGAGAAATGGTTTTGTATCAATACTTTTGTATCAATCATTGTAGCGTTTAGTTTGGATCGATCGACATTCGTATCGATACATCTTGGATCGATACGATTCGTATCGATTAGGCAGCTCCATGATGGGCACAGGTTGATGGATGTGGGCTTCGTATCGATACATGCGTATCGATTGGATGGATATGGCGAAGCATGTTGGTATGCTTCGTATCGATCAAGGCTGGGATCGATACAAGAAATAATGCAACCGATGGATACAGATCTGATGGATACGAAAGCATATGCTTCCAGAATGCTTGGGACTGATACAAAGGAAGGATGCTGGATGGATACGAAAAGAACTCAAGAGCCATTTCGTATCGATCGCATTTGTATCAATCGATATGAAGGAACCGGTCAAGGGAAGCAGCGCATCGCATGGATCGAAGCGCAAAACTCGGATCGATACGTAATTGATGTGTAATATCCCGGAAATTTTAACAATATCAATTTAATAATCTGTTAAATAATTAAATTGATATTGATGATCTTTGATAATAAAATTTGAATTTAATTTAATAATCTAATTAAATAAGTATCAAATATGTTATTTCCAAATAATAAGTATAATGTATTATTTTTATAAATATGAATGGATTTTAAAGACTATGGAATTGTTATTTAATTGAATAAATAGTTATATATGTATATATATATATAACTTAACTTTTAAATTGAATCTTAGGATTTAATTTAATTTGGATTTGAATTTAAGTTTTGAAATTCAAAAGAATAAATATTTAAATTATTTTAGATCTTAGAATATTTGTATACACTTTTATTTTAAAATATAATTTGTTTTTGTTTCTTTAAAAAGTAATATATATATATAGATAAGTATTTTATAAATAAAGAAAAAGGATTTTATTTACTTTTAAAATAAATAAATAAATATAAAAAGACAAGTGTTTATGTTTAAAGCTTTGTTTAACAAGTGTAATGTAAGTAATCAATGCTAATGACAAGTGGCTTATTTTTATTTTCTTTTTCTTTTATTTTTATTTATCATAAATTCACTTATATAAAACATATTGCATCCCTTTACTTCTTCCTTTCTATTTCCTTTTTAAAACAAGAAACTCAAACCTCTTTCTCAAATACAAATGCTAATCTAAAAACAGTAATCTAAATGCCTCAAACCCAAAATCAAAATCAGCAACATATAATTCAACTTCCAAATCAAACCCCTGTAAATCTTCTTCAACCGAATCAAATCTGAAACCCCTCCTTAATCATAGCAAGCAAATCCTCTGTAAACCATTTTCGAATACAAAAGATTTGCCTGCATGCAAATTTAATCATCAAATAAGCAGCCTCTACATATCTTTGAATCTGGGCATATAAAGATTTAAATCTGAAGCTAGTTCAAGTTCCAAATGGCCTACATGCAAGTTTATATTCAAAAGTAAAAAGGAGTCTGGATTTGTTCAAGTCTGCATGCAAGTCTAAAACAACAATATCACAAGTTTTATCAAAAGCAAAGAAGATTTGGCATTATATTTTCAAGTCTTCAAAACAGTTTTCAAAATCAAGGCTCTGTCCTCATTTGTTTCAGGTGAGTAACTTTTTATTTAAAAAAACCTAAATAAAATAACCAGTTGCATGTTCATATGTATGAATTCGTATGGTTATATGTATATATATTTATGGTGCATGTTGGGTATATGTGTGAATGTATATATGCGTGTATGGATGCTAATATCTGAAATGCCTCTGTTCCCAGATTCAAGACCAGTATTTTTGTTCTAAATTCCCCTATCTCATGATCTAAGCATTGTTATGAATTGTGATACAAACAAAAATTGTTTGGGTGATCATAAGTTTAAGCTTAAAAATTTTAGTTAAGTCAAATTAAAATCTGAGTGTCTCTGAAAGCCTAAAATATCAATGCATGTTGAAATAAAGTAAAACTTAACTTGGTAATTTATAAATCCAAGTATATGTATTGAATATATAAGCTATAACATGATTTTTAACATTAATATCATAGTTTTTAGTTTAGTATTATAGGAGCAGTTCTGGCTTAAGTTAAAAGAGAATTTTTGGTAATTCTGATTATCTCAGTGAATTTGGGAGATTGTAAATCTTCAGTAGTGGTAGTGTAATGATCAGAGATACCAGGAAAATTATTAGAAATCGAATTAAAGTAGTGAGGTAGAAATAATTTAGGATTTAAATTTTTAAACCTAGTTTTAACTAGGTTAAGAAAATCGATCATCTCAACGTCTAGGTTGGATCGAGTTCGACAAAACTCTGGGAAATTGTAGTTGTGATGTGGATGAACTCGTCGCCGAAGTCGCTAGCGCTCTGGTGATCAGTGGTGGAAGAACGAGGGGTTGTTGCCAGGTTTTCGAGGTGGTTCCAGTTTTGGGTTCAGGTTTGGTTTTGATGCTCGATTACGATTACGAGTGTTGTTCGAAGGTTGGAGGATCGTGATATGGTGTAGAGATGATCGACGACTTGTGGGGATGCTCGACGATGGTCGGAGATGGTGGTAACTACCGTGCACGTGCACGCGATCAAATATCTGGTGAACCTGGGTTTTAACAGAGGGTTACTCGAGTTGTTTCGTGGGAGACTCGGGATTTTTGATGTGCGACTCGAAGTAGATTATGGTGGGCTCGAGTGCTTTGTGTTGCAGAGTTTATGTTTTTTTTTCTGGACTCGAGTTTATTAGAAAAATTGCCGAAGTCAAGTACGTTTTGACTCGAAGTATTTTAAGCAAGGCTCGGGTAAGTCTGGTTTCCAGATTCTAAAACTAAACTGTTTAAAATTTTAAAACAAAATTTAAATGGTTAAGTAGAAGTTTTAAATAAGTCTTAAGTCTAAGTTTAAAACTGATTTAAGTTAAATTTGAATCTCAGTTCAAAATAAAATAAGTTTTTAACATTTAAATATTTGAACAACCTTAAAATGTTTAGATAGCTAAATTTAAAAATAAAGTTTTAAATTGGAAGTAAGTTTAAATCTAAACTTAAAACTGGAATCAAATATAAATCTGTATTTCAGAATTGAAATAAAAAGGAAGTTTTAAATGAAATTGTTTTAATAACTTAAATTGTTTAAATCTTGTAAAATTTCTTTTATAAGAAAAATATTATTTATCATTTAAAGGTTTTAAATTGATTTTAAAACTTGTTGAAGTTAAATTATAAGTTAATGATTTATATACATTTAATTACTAGGGAAATTAAATGGATAATTAATTTATCTAATAAATTAATAAAATGAATAATTACTTAAAAGTAATTAAAGGTTTAAATCTTAAAGGTTTAAGATTAATTATTTTTAGAATAATTAACTTGTAATTAAGATTCATTAATTAAATAGGATTTGATTTTTTATTAATGATTAAGATAAATTAATTAGGAATAGTTAATTTATAATTGAGGATTATAAATTAAAATATTAATTAATGATTAAGAATTAATTAATAAAGTAATTAAATATTAATTAAGTTATGGTTAACACTTAATTAACTAAATAAATTAGATTAATTAAATTGGTTATTAAGATTTATTAATTTGAAATTAATAATAATTAATCTAAGTTAATTACTTAAGAAAAGTAATTAAATAATTGTTATTGAAGGTCATTAACTTGAGATTATTTAATAAATAATTAATTTGATTAATTTTAATAATTAATTAGATTAATTAATATAAGGATAATCCTTTATGAAATTATTTAAATGTAATTACTTAATGGAAGTAATTTAGAAATTAATTACTCATTTGTAATTAATTAAGTTAATGTGATTAGTTAAGTTAATTAATTAAGTTAATTAATTTAGAATAATCAATGGATGATTTGATAAATAATTACTTAAATGTAATTAATAAGGTATATTATTTAGGAAGTAAATAATAAGATAATTACTTGAAGTAATTAATTGATGGTTATGTATTAAGGAAAGTAATTTAAGTTTAATTACTTTGAATAATTAATCAAGGGATTAATTAAGAAATTAATTAAGGAGAATTAATTTAGTAAATGAAAGTAATTAAGGGTAGTTAATTACTGATTGAAGATTAATCAAGGTGATTAATAAATGTTGTTTAATTTAAAGTTAATTACTTAATGTAATTAATTTAATTAAAGTAATTAATAATTAAGTTGTAATTAAGGATCATTAATTAATATAATTAATGATGTAATTAAGATTGATTAATTAAGTATAATTAATAAATGAAGTGATTAATTAATGTAATTAATTAAGGATTAATATAATTAATTATAGTGATTAATTTAATTAATTATAGTTAATTAATTAATGAAGTAATTAAAGGTTAATTACTATAAGTGGTTAAGGTTAATTAATTTGAGTAATTAATTAAGGATAAATTACTTGAAGGTAATTAAAAGATAATTAATCAAAGATGATTAATTGAAAAAGGTAATTAGAGGATAATTAATTAATTTGTAATTAATTAATGTTTAAGTAAGAAGGATTTATAAAATAAAAGTAATTAATTTAATTAACTTTAAATTAATTAGAGATGATATAGATCATTACTTATGGATGGATGATAATACTGAATGCTTTGCATTTGATTGATATCTCTGATGAGATATATGCTATGTGATATGGATGTTTAGTTGAATTGTGATAATATGGATTATCTGATGATATTGATAATGTTGATTATCTACTGTGAATTTTCTTTCTAAGTGTATAAAGATAATTGAATTAAATTGTTTTAACCTTTAAAACAACTTGGCCTTAAAAGATACGTTTTGGATTTCGATGAGACCGGGATCGGGTTTCCGTATACCGGATTTCCAGGTCTGGAGACCCGAATACCACATCGATCCAAATTTACGTTAGGTCGTGAAATCCAAATGGAGCAAGTGAAGACTCGAGGTGTAAGAACGATTCTTTGTCAGTATAACTCTGTGGGTGATTCCGTAATGAGTTGACGGAGATAGTACTTTCAGATTCGAGATGAAGATTTAGAGTGCAAGGGTTATTGTCGTTAACTCTGAGGGTGATTCCAATACGAGTGTAACGAGATAATGCCTTCGGTTTCGTTCGAACCCGGAACGAACTTGTATGGATTGAATGCTTTCAGCACATCGTCAGGTGGACGATGAGCATTCTAAGATAGATGTGTTCTTTTAAAAGGTAATCGTGACCTCAAGCCTCACAAACCGGGAATGGCTAAAACAGGGGAGGTGCAGCAAGGTTAGTGGGTAGCACCCAAGTAGGACAAGATGACCTCTGTCTAGATGTCCCTTTCTATTTCGACTTAGTGTGTGCGGTTGGTCATGACAACCGTGAGGTATCTTGTGCGGGAATTATCCAGTAAGGGATGTTCCGGCCTTGTGTTGCAGGGGATTGGGAGTGATCCTCGGTACGGTGATCTAGGCCACGTACTGTGACGGGCGGTACCCCGGTAGCCCTGCCATTGATGGAATCCAAACTCCAATAAGTGCCGTACGTTTTAGTTGTGCCCAACTATGTTGGAACGTGAGATGTAAGCATTCCAGCTATTTCATATTTATTTGAAAACCCTAGACCTATTGTAATACAATCGAATTTCCTATCAAATGTTTTGGTTAGTGTAAGGTAAAAACTTACCCATATTTATTGGTGGGGAGTCTTACGTGATACCTTTTCTTTCAAAAGGTTTTAAAGTTAAACAAGTTTAACCTGTTACTCACACCAGACCCATGTCTGACCCAAGTTGTTTATTTCTGTTTTATAAACTCTTGGGTACTCAAATTTTTACGAGTAGCCAAGGGATTTAGGTTTAGCTTTGACGAGAAATCTGGAGGAGCAATGGAGCAGGAGGCTTCGGCGTTGTAGATATAGATAGTAGTTTTCCGCTGTGTTGATCTTTGTATTGATCTGTATTGTGTTGAGATGTAATAACTAGACAGATGTTTATAACTGTCTAGTATGTGATGTGTAATCTGTGTAACTCTGATAGATGATGTATATGATACTATGTAATATTTATGTGATATATTATATTTCGTTTCGTTTCCGCTGTGAGTATCTGTTGTTGTTTTCTTTTCTCTTCTTCTCTTTTCTATTTCTCACCCCTTTCTTTCTTTCTGTCGATGCGATTTTCCGGGAGTGGAAAGTCGGGTCGTCACATGATGGATGCGTGATTGATGGATGCAGATATGATGGATACGAAGCTCTTGATGGATATGAAATCACCAGCCTACATTGGCAAAGGCAAACTTGGATCGATCATATCTTAGAAACTACACATTGGAATTTCATGAAATTTGAAAAGCAAGGACTTTGCACTATCATCTTTCACCATGATCGATCCTAGCTCGATTGGAGCAATTCCTGATCGATACAAAATTGATATGGATTGATCAGGGATCGTTCCCAAATGACTCCAGATCAATCATGTAGGCCCACCTTCGCTTGAGAAAGAGTGTTCCAAGATTCAAGACAGATATTTCCAGCTCCACACCTATAAATAGCACCTCCGGTGCAACTGAAATGGGAGCTTCTTCTCTTTTGGCTAAACTCTGCCATTTTAGTTATTGATATTCAAAGGATTATAACTGTAATCATAGTATAAAAGGAATAAAAGAATCAATTCAAAGTGGACGTAGGCCGAAGATAGCCGAACCACTACAAATCTTGTGTTCTTTACTTTCATGCTCATTTTACATTTGTTATTTCTTCATTTTTACTCTCTACATCATCTAGATTTGAGATATGTGACTGGATACCAAGGATTCGTGTGTAAACACGGGTGCTTTCATTACATTCGGGGTTTGTGACCAATTTTGGCGCAAACACATGGCTCCTAGCTCTGTATCACCCTATTGTCGTGCATAAAGATGTGGTTTATGCACTTGTACATGTTGTTGGAAGAAAACATTCGAGGAGGATAAGAAGAAGGGAAAGTGGCCATTAGGTGAGTATAGATTTTATTCACTCCACTATTATAAATCAAATACTGAACATGGATACTCTGTTATGTAAGTGCATATGTATGCATTCATAAATGTGGGTGTTTTTGTGAAATCGTATACTCATTAGTGTTGCTCAAATTTGTTATTATCTGGAAAACTAATGACCGACAATGGCAATAATGTATTTAATTCTGCTAAGTATGTTAGTTCATAACTCAATTTGCATCGTTATGCAACCGAGCGAGAATCAAGAGTTGCTACTGCTTTTACTCTTTTGAAAACCCATCTTTTCAGGCATGTTTTATTATTTTCTATTTTAAATTCAAATGGGTAATTTTATTTATACACACCAAAGTGTTTTGGCCCAAGTAATATTGTAATATTGTCTCTTTCTTGTCATGTAACTGTCCTTGATAGTTCTGTCAATTATTGACAATTTTCTCTCAACCATATTTTCCACAAACTTGAAATTTCCTAGGCATTATGGATGCATGAGAAGGTTGTGTATAATAGGATGCAAGTTGTTTATTTATACACACTTTAGTGAAAAGTATTGATGCCCACTATAGTGATCTACTTATATACATATATTTAGGTATCAGAACTTTTGTATCATGCGCAAATAGAGGTTTGTACATTTGAGTGTGTTTGCTAAATAAGCGTGTGTGAATACTTTATTGATTAATGAATACAATATACCTTGACTAAACTCCTATATAGATTTATAGACATCATATATGATAATAAAATAATTTATAGTTAAATTAACTAATATTAAACTTAATTGTATTATTTAAATAAGTAAAATTGTGAAACGTTTCTTGATTGATATCTTATAGTTATCAATGTGTATTATATGAAATGTCAAGGTATAGTTCAGGTTTAAAAGTATTTAATTGAATACAAATATATATAAATGAAATTGCATGTTTTTAAAATTATAGTATTAATTATAGAAAGTTATAAGGTAATTCTTATGTATGATATTAGTATTATAATCTAATTAAGGTTATTAAATACTGAATAAAAATTTCCTAATGCTATTTATGAATACTAAATTATTATTTAATGTTATAAAAGATTGTTAAATTAATTGTTTATTATAAAGTAATATTGCACTTGGTTTTAATTAATTGTCTATTTCTAAAAGCTCGGTTTGTAATATTAAGATATACGTTGTGAATGATGATTCATTAATAAATTTTGATTGTTTTTGTTTTGTATAATTATGTGTATTAGTTAATTTACTTTATCTAGCCTTTCTGATTTTACTGCCTTTTATATATTGAAATGAAGTGTATGAATGATTCTCTATTGATATTGATTTGATAATATTTTGATATGATACATTGATGACATCTTTCTATTAATTTATGAGATATTATTTCTGCGTGACGAGGAATTTAAATAAACGGTTTAGTGATACCATCTAGTATAGAACTTTCGGTAACAGTTTTCTAGTTATTCATCGGACTTGTCATATAGAAATGTCTAGTGTGGATTGAGTGTAGTTTATGAGCATTGAGTAATTATTCAAGTAACATGCGGTGGTATGGGATGTCGTTATATTATTCGTTTGATTATTCTTTGTAAGTAAATGTCACTCAAACGAGGATTACTCATGTATGAGATGATACTTGCTGTGGTGAGTACATTATATTCACGTGGTGACTTATAGGTATAACCGTGTAT
Organism: Allium fistulosum; assembly: GCA_030737815.1. Taxonomy (NCBI): domain Eukaryota; kingdom Viridiplantae; phylum Streptophyta; class Magnoliopsida; order Asparagales; family Amaryllidaceae; genus Allium; species Allium fistulosum. The sequence continues at coordinate 832,140,183 of CM060903.1, read as the reverse complement.
CAGTGTGGGATTAGAGCTCTAGTATATAATTGTCATGTGTGACTTATACGAAGCCGTGTGTTGGCTTATAACTAAAGCTATATGTAGATATTGGATACGAGTATTATATGCCATCCACCTTTTTTCCAGCTCCCTTTATGGTTCGGGAGTGAAACAAATTGGCCGGTATCCACCCTGGCGGCCTGATTGCGGGGTCGTGCCCCAGATCCATGAGAGCAATTGTTTGATATTTTGGATACGCATCACATGATTGGTATTTGGTAGAGTAGGTGCTCTACAGCCCCTTGTGTCGCATAGGCCGGCAGTTTGTTACTTATAGCTCCAAAGCAGGGTCATGACCAGGGCTACGCGTAGTTGAGCCATTGGTGGATTAGGTCACGATGTCCATCGAGGTAACTGAAGACTGTAAAGATTGATGGTACTCTATGGGAGGTAGGTAGTCCTAGGTCCCTGGAGCATGTTGTATGCTATCAGTATCTCTTTTTGGTTCAAGACTATGTATGTGATGTGGACTGGCATATATTATTCACTATCCTATGTGGTGGCTAAACTAGAACTATGTGTTTAAAGGGAAGTTCGTCCCCGTATATCCATACTATTTTGATTTATTCATATATGAGGAGACGAGATTATATCTGATAGGTATCCAAAATGTGGTGGATCCTCAGATCTTTTATTATGTATTAATATGCTGCATATCTTATTATATCGACACTACAAGAAAAACAGTCTTTTATAGAGGCTATTAAACACAACTATAGTGGTTTGATAAACGCTGTATATCGACATGTTATAAAAAAGAATTGCACATTTATAATACACAAAAAACCCGCTATAAAAGAGCATGATTTCATAGCATAAAGTTGCCGCTATAAAATAGTTATTCTATAGCGCCTATTTCGCGCTATATATCAACATGTTTATAATATATTCTACATCCATTTGCATCATATATATACCGCTATAAAATGTGTAGATACAATAACGCCTATTTGCTGCTATCCTTTGACAGTAACCTCATACATTGCATTATCTTTTTATAGCACTCATGTCATATAGTTATAATGCTTTTTAGGAGCTATGCTTTATTTTACTATATATTTGATGCACCCCACTATTACATTTTAATAATAACAATCAAAATGAATCTTCTTTAAATAGATAACAATTTGAACAATGTATGAACGAAAAAATATAATAATACGCAAATGTAACGCATATTCATGATAACAAAATAAAGTATCAACTAAAAAAAATATGTTCGATACATGAGTTACCAAATTCAATACATATTCATGATAACAAAAGACAACATAGTTCAAAGTTAACGTCTACAAGTACCAAATGCATCGCTAAGAACTTGAACTGCTCAAAGCCTTTCTTCATGCATGTCTTCGGTCATTGGTAGTACTTCCTGAAAATTCAGAACAATTTGAAAATAATTATATAAAACTCAACTGATATTTATGTAGATCGACTCACAACTAGTTTTAGGTAAACTCAAAGGACTGGCCCTCAGAACACCATTCCTCCAACAAACTGCTAGGTAAAAAAAAGCATCGGATCTCGGCTTGAATTATGACTGTGAATTCAAGCAACACTGAAATTTAGAGACCTTATCACTGACCTATAGTCTACAGCGTATTATTAATACAGTAATATTATAGAACCAAAACCAAGTGATCTACAATAGAAATGTCTCTCTATCGTTATGATTTGGTAGAAGAAAATGGTTGGAACAGGAAAAAAATTGTTTAATTTATGATGCAGACATAAAAGTAGATGGACATCATTCAACTGTCCTGGACCATGGTCCGAATGAGACTCTAATTTTTTTCATATAAACAGCTAATCAATTTGACTTCTCTAAAGCGTTATCATGAGTTAATGTATAGAATTGTAATACGGCTCAAATGAACTAAACTAGGAGGCAGGAAACATGCACGAAGATTAGAAACGCACATAGTGATAAAGAAAAAAATGCCAGGGTCATGCATTTGCAAGAACTTTGACAGCCTGCCATGCATTTGCAAGGTGAATTCTCTCCCTCTGTTTGCAAGATTAGAAGCTTAGGGTAAGTCAAGGTGAATTCTCTCCCTCTGTTCGACAGCCTGCCATGCATTTGCAAGAACTTCAAGATGCATATTTTTACTGGATATGCCTAAAGATGAAATATAAGATAACATACCTTAAAAAGATAAAAGCATCCACGGCCATAAGTTTCTTTGCACTTGCAAACCCACCCCAACCACATTGTAGCAGGTGCATTTTGGGATTACCTATAAAAAAAGTATTTACGAAATTTATTTTTTGAAAGATTAACATCTATATACACATTATAATAAAATGGGATGTAAATAGTTTCAAGAAATATATAGTGCATACCTATAATAATAAATTTTACTTCTGTAATTTGAAATATTGGCACTAAATGAATACCACTGAAAGAAAATTAAACCTGTTTTATAGACTCAAAACTAAAAAAATTCCACAACTACATAACCAACAAAAGACATATAAATCCAATCTTTAAAAAACAAAAACTAGAGTTGAATGCTTACTTGGAAATAACATTGAATTGATGTTCGGCAGATGCCTCTGAACAAAGAAAGGCCTCCAAGACACAGTTGCTCCAGCATCTGTGGCAGTTTCAAAGACATGTTCAGCATCTATACATAACAGAATGGTGATATATGGTTGAATATATCTCCATGGAGAAAAAAATAAAAGATTTTTGAGAAATTACTAGACAAATAACTAACAATGATTTGTCACCGTAATTTTGCATAGAAGAACGCATGCTATTAGAAATTAAACTTACTTTTGGACATTTGAAAATGATATGCAACATCAAACACCCTAGTGTATGCATTTTATCACCTACATGCCTTATCCAAGATGAGTTTTGCCTAAAGCGGTTTTCAAGAAACAATAAATGATGAATAATGAATTTCTCAGAATCAGATCCAGAACACACTACAGCAGCGAGTGGGTTGCAACATTGCAAAACAAAAGATAGATCAAGGCTAAATTAAAACATTAAGTAACAAAATTAGGTTTAAATTTACCGTGAGGCCACATTTGTTAACCTTATGATTTGATTTCAGAATTGGTTGTGTATTGGTTAAAATATAAATTGATTGCAGAACTAATTTAATTAACAATGCATTTTGAATATTCAATGTCTATGTCCCTTTCATTGGTGGTTGAAATGGAACATTTAATCTATGTTTTGATCTCAGTTCACTTGATATCTACTCATAAACTTGTAAGATATATGAATACTAATGTTCTTACTATATATGACCTACACCTTGTTACCAAACTCTCTACAAATTTTCAAATTTGTTTGTAATACAATCAGACCACTTATTCCCAAATTCATTTCACCAAACCTATGTGCCTACGTACTTGAAAGACGCATCATAAAAGATAATATTAGCCTATGAACAAGTTAAAAACTTCAAAACCGGTGTTAAAAGTTGTATTATATAAATTTAGTTAATTTTTATAAAACTTAATTAACTTAGTTAATATTTTATAATTTATTAGTATTCTTATTAGTATCATTAATATTGTAAGCTAAGTTAGTTTCTATAAAAATTATAGTTAATTTATTATTATTATTTATTATTGTTGTTGTTGTTAGTATTATTATTATAAAATTAGTTAATTTTCATAAACATTAGTAATTATTATTGTATTATTATATAAATAAATTTAGTTATTTTTATAAATTTAGTTAATTATTATTATTATAAACTTAGTTAATTTTTATAAACATTAGTTAAATTATTATTGTTACTATCAACTTAGTTATTTTTATAAGCTTATTTATATTTTATATAACTTAATACACAAAGTTAATTTTTATAATCTTAGTTAATTTATTATTATTGTTATTATATAAATTTAATTAATATAAGAAAGTACCTTATATCATTAACATTAGTTAAGTTATTATTATTATAAAACTTAGTTAATTTATTAGTATTATAAACTCTGTTAATATTATAAGAAATTTTAATTTTTATGAAACTTAATTAATGATGTTAATTTTTTATAAAACTTTGCTAAATACACTTACCAAGCTATAACTTTTTCCTTGACCGTGCTTGCAACTGCACAGATCATAAATTTCGATTAGTTTTCAATCACAATAATGGCCTTGAAGTACATAAAAGGATGAATAGTAGCATGAATGAACAGAGCTAAGAAAACAAGAATATAAACAGTTCATAGTTGGCAGACTGTATTAACATTTACAAAGAATAAGAATACAATCGATTGTAACCTCTTTCCTATATCAAATTGTAAAGGTTGTTCGTGACTTGAAATGCAAGGACAAATAGTGTGCTAATATAAAAATTAATTTAATAAAATCAATATTCTAACACTTCTAATGGACGACATGGTGAAAAGAAAAAAAAGTTCTCTTGTAAAATTTATACATTTTTAGTTTCCCCTACCTTATCCATTACGTTTCTATCTTTGATAATCAGCTAAAATTTCTACTGAATAAGCTAATGACTTTTAGATTAAGGAATTGTGACATTAAATTATTTCAAGTTTGTTCTACTATATCTATATGTATTTGCATGCCACAGTTCTACTATATTGTTAATAATAACAAAAAACAAAAGGTATGTTGCTGCCGTTTTGAAAAAGGGGATAAGGATCACCGAAGTAATGTCTAAACCTAATTATTTTAAAAAGTAAAGAGAAAAATTTTGAAACAAGGAAACACTATTTTCAATTGTCTCAATATTTTATATTTAGTATAATGATGGCGACTAAAAAAAATTCGAGACGAAACAAACAAAAGAGGTTAGAGACGACTCAAGAAATGCCTAAGGATTTACCTTCGGACTTTTTCAGAATTACCCAACTTGAGTTATGAGTACGAATGATATTTCTTTTTTCTTCTTTTTTTATGTAAGGAAGAACAGAAAAACTTAAATCATAGTCTAATTCATAAATTGTTTTATATATTTTACATTATATACAGAAATATTAGAATCATTTTTTCTTGAGCCGCCCTTCCTCTATAGATGAAAAGATAGAAGAGTGACATTTGAGATTATGTAATTTCTTACATAATCAGGCTATGTGGATACAAAAAGAAGATAGTGTGAGGCAAATTGCATCATAATGGGGGAAAATGCAAAATTACTATATAGATAGTAAAGTAAATGTGAACGAAAAACAGTAAATAATAATGACCAATAAGTTAACTTAATTATATTATTATTATTATAAACTTAGTTAAATTTTATAAACTAAGTTAATTTATCATCATCACCGTTATTTATAAATCTTTGTTAAACTAGTTATATTGTTATTATTTATAAAATTTAGTTAACTTAAACTTAGTTAATTTTAACAAAACTTAGTTAATTTTTATTAACTTGGTTAACTTAGTTAATTTATTATTATTATTACTAAAACTTGGTTAATTTAATTATATTATTATTATAATAAACTTAGTTAATTTTTATAAACATAGTTAATTCATCATCATCATCATCATAATCATTGTTATTATTTATAAGACTTTATTAAATTAGTTATATTATTATTTATGAAATTTAGTTAGCTTAAAATTAACTAATTTTATAAAACTTGTTTAATTTTAACAAAACTTAGTCAGTAGATGAACTAAAATTAAATAAAACACAAATAGTACACCACTCTATCTCCTACAAGAGCTTGAACAGGACTATATAAGCAAAGTTAAACTAGATTCATTATTTTAAACATTATATCCACATATTAATTGATACAAAGTTATGGTTAAATGGAATAAGCAGGTAAATGTTTTCTGTGGTAATCTGGGAAAATATATAAGAACAATATAATACCTTTCAACAAATTAAACAGCATGCAGCTATAAGTATCTTTTCAAAGTTAACAGTAATCAGTAGCATGATGGCCTGGATCGAGAAATGCAGAAAAAGGAAGGTGCAGTTAATATAGTGCCTAAGAGTTTATCCAAGGAGCTTTGTTATTGTATTGCATTAATTATTTTTGGTTCGGTTGTATTGGGAAGTACTTGATGTCTTGGCAAGTTCAGATGGAAAAAAGCCCGTCAGCAATATTTTTGTACGAATATCACTATATCGGTGACTGAAGTGTATAGCCAAAACAATTATGCACAACCCAATGTGAACAACAGTTGTTAGTGTATTACAGTAGTAGCAAAGAATACATGCTCTCCGACTATGCACTTTACTACTAAATTACAAATAAAAAATACAAATATCTCATTTTTAACTACATGTGATGGGATTGCTTGTTATATAAATGTGCACTATTCATGCATAGTATGGAGTACAAAAATAATGATAGTACAAGGAATTATTTTGACTGGTAGCACAAACCAATATAATTTTTAAATTGTAAATACTAACATAGACTGACTAATACTTTAACTAGTAAAATAGACTAATATATGCAGATGTCAACGAGATGTTTAAACTGTAAATAATAATGACCAAAAAGTTTATAGGTAATAGGCGTGAAAAATATTTTAAATGATGTATCTAGTCATTGCAAATTGATTGATAAACAACCAAATCTAATTACATCAAATTGATATGAATAAACAATTGCATATCTTTGTGAAATTAATACCCTTTCACGAAAAATGACTTTGCTTCATAATTTCGATAAATCTTATCATCAAAACTGATATGCGTTCCTAAAAAATTTAAATATGGCAGATATAGTCATAGCAGCCTACCTAATATATTCTAAGGAAAAAGGAAGGTACCTTACTTAATTGGCAAAGGGTGTGGTTCATGTTTTTTATTTGCATCACAGCAAATGAATGTTTCAACCTATGAAAAAAAGTGGTAAGCAATGGTTAGATATTTTTGAATACAAAACATTTCATACCTTAAGTCTTTTGAACTCAAATTACAAATGCTAGAACAGGTCGCATATAATGCAAACTACATAATCAAAGTATAAATTCTCACCCTGACCCAGTTTCTTTCATGAAGTGCATCCAATCTGAGACAAGAGAATATATATCTAGACTCCAACTTGTGGTTTTGTTTCAAAAATTCAAAACCAAGTTTCAAAACGAGTTTTGAATTTAGTTTCTAAATTATGTCACTAATTGAGAATTTAGTTTCAAATATGAGTTGAAACAGGGTTTCAAAACTGAGTTTAACTCAGTATCGAAACTGAGTTTCAGCTTGGAAACCGAGTAAATACCAATTGAGAATAAAACTTCAAACATGTTCTACAAACTTCATGTGATCAAGAGTAAACATGAATCTGGAAAATAAATTTATGCCCATAATAAATATGACAAATCAGTACTTGCGAGCTTCTGCCTTCTTGCTTTCTTTCGCTACCTTTTCCTCTTCCCGTTTCTTCGCAACCTCTGCCTTTGTTGCCTAATCAAGGCTAGATGATCTGCAAACAAAATATTAATTCATGTCATAAGAACTAAAAATACACCGAATAAACTAAAAGAACCAAACCATTTAGGAACTTCAATTGTATTTCCTTATTAACAACTGGAAAACACAGTTGTTGACTTGCTCAATTTCTTGTGTAAGAATTCATATTCCTTTGGCTAAATTCGCTAAATTCTTGTGTAAGCTCAATTCACTATTGACAATGTTAACTTCTACTACTATAACTACGTATTCTGCACTATTTTAGAACCGACGCAACCTTTTCTTTTTCGCCATAAAATTCGTAATTAGGGGAAAGCAAGGGTGAAAATATCAAGTTAGGTGGGGACTAAAAGTCTACAAGGAGATTAATGGAATGAATAACTGGCCGATGAGCTGCCAGAGGGAAGCATTGAAGGAAGCGGCGGTGGTGATGACTTGAGGAAAGCTAACGGCACCAGGAAAAGCACCCCCGAACTTGACGCTAGGGCCGGTGTTGGAGACACTGTGTGCAGGATTTAATTGGATTCGATTAGGGTTTATGAAGGAGGAATGGATCTGAAGAGTGATTTGAGGATTTGATTTCACTGGGATGGGAGACTAAAGAAAAATTGAACGAAATGAAAGTGGGAAGATGGAGAGGGAAATAATTTGAGAAACCCGCGACCACGAAATAATTAGGAGATTTCGCGCTTTGTGAAGCGTTACATGTGAACAACACAAAACAAATTGAGTAAAAAAACAAATAATTAAAGGCAAACAATAACGCTTTAGAATAATGCGTTATTAAATGGCGTTATTAATAATATATTTTCTTGTAGTGCGATAACGATTCTTTTATTGTTGATATTGAATGATATTTTTGAATATTGTTGTAAGATAATTATCATTAATGATGGTTTCTTGATTTTTGATAATGATTTATGGATTTGGATGATTCACCCATTTGATTTGATGTTCTTGAATTCTGATTTGATTTTCTTTGAGATAGAAGATAACATCTTTATATATATATATATGTATGTATGTATGTATGTATGTATGTATATGTGTGTGTGTGTGTATGTGTATGTATGTATGTTTTATGATATTTAAAGTTGTATAATATGTGGATGTTTGTTTGTGTTGTTGTGTTTATATACAATACATATAATACGTATTTATCTATATTATGGTGTTATTATATTATTGCTGATAAATTAGATTATAAATCTTTTACCCTGTGATATACTCATAGTCTGACCCGTGTGTTATTATAATACTCGGGTCAGTTCGAGACATTACATGTACAGAGACGATACTACTAGCATTTGTTTATTTGAGTTTAGAGGAGTATTATATCAATATTATTACCTGATACTTGTATGTTATAGATTCACTGTATGTTTATATAATTGACATTTGAGTGTATTGTACTCATATAACATTATTGTATATATATTATATGTTACCACTACAACCGACTCTGTGTTCTTTGCTATTTGTTATATATTGTGTATTGTTCTATCCTAGAGGCACACATGTTTATTGCTTTGCACTTATACTATGTACATATATGTGAGATACATATATGATGTTTTAATACATACCACTGTTAATCCAATGGAATATTTATGTATATACCTCATATAACCTCATCATCCATATTATCTAACAGTATTACTCTGTAATACTCTTGGATAGTATGGGTATAAAGGTAGCGCGTTACACCAAATATATTTTTAGACAGAAAATTAGTTTCTATGAAATATATTTCTTCGAGTTCAAGAAATTTGACATGAAATTCTAAATAATGAACTAGTTATGATGTATGGAATAAAATTTTGTAATAAGTGGTTGAATGAAGCTTCATACTTAGTAAGCTATTACAGTAATGGCAGAAATAATGTGAGTATACCATATAACACTTTTTAATGGAGGATACGAAAAACTGTTAACAAACCAAATATTATTTATGAAATAATAGTTGCTTTCAATATCGACTGAAGATAAACATAGCTTTATTTCAATATGAACATTATGAATATTATTTATGAGATAAAACTATAGTAATGATATTTGTTTTTCATAACAAAAGTGATGCATTCGAAATACAAAAGTATCTGAAATTTTCTCAGTTTTCGAATTGGCCTAGGCCACAATTTTGAGAAATAATTCTTAATTATATGATTATGAATTATATGCTATTGGTGAATTGTATATCAAATGATTAAGGGCAAAGCACTCATTTAGTGGGAGAAACATAAGAGTTGGCGAACTCTTTGGATTGGTACATTTAGATGTATGCAATAGTCGGTCTAATAATACCAAAACGATTACGCATACTTCATGAAATTCACAAATGAATTGTCATAGAAATAAAGCATGTGTATTTGGTACACAAGTATTTTATTCGAAATAGGCTCACTGAATAAAAAATGGAATTAGAAAACTGTTATCTTGTATTTGAACCAAGCAACTTTCAAGTAAATCTGACAATAAGATAAAGATGAAATAGCTCGAAAACCTAAGGACAGGCTTGAATATCCATGGGAGGTTGCTCAAAGAATTTAAAGTCCAAAGGTGCAAAGAGATTTTGATCGATACCGACCATAATTGTGATCGTTATCGAGATGTTTTTCAAATGGGATCCTCATGTTCCTTGGATAGCTTACAAATATGACCAAGGAATGGAATAGTAAAGCAACCATATTGGTGCTAAGTCAACTGTACTTGAGGGATCTCATCAAAACTCTAAGGCTTTGCAAGAAAAGACAAGTCCTATATTGGACAAATCATATCGGTACCAATATGATTTGATGGGCAATACTATGAACGAAGCTTAAAGACTTAAATAAATAGATGAGCATAAGATGAAAAACTTTTTCCACGTCGCCAAAATCATCTTGGTGCTGACATGATTATGGTCATTACCATATGATTTTTGGCATAGAATGACTTGTTCTTTCTCCATATTCTCTCGGATCTGGATTCTTACCTAGGTATCCATGTTTTGACAACTATGATGGGCGATTTAGCTATAAATAGAAGCAGTAGAACAAAGAATGAAAGACTTTTTGGCCTTCGTACTCTTTACATATTCTTATCTACTTCATCTTTGTCACTAAGGGTTGAACCCTTGCAATTCAGATCTGTAATCAACTGTAAATATTTTGTACTTGTGACAAATCTGAATCTAGTAATGTTAAAGTGGAAGTAGGAAAGAATTTGGGTCGAACCACTATAAAATTTATTGTGTTCTTTGTTGTTGTCTTTTTCAAGTCACTTAGATCTATCTCATTTTATTTGATTTGGGTGTTATACCACTTTTTTGTTCAAATTTTTATTGCTATAACCAAGAACAATGCTTCTCAAGAGTAGATCTAGCGTAGTATTACGGATTGCAAGCATCTAGAAGTTAGATCTAATAGATAGTTGCTGTATATCTGTAGAAATGGCCCCTATGATACCTTCCAAGAGATTTAGAGCCATTGGTAGAGAAGATGAAGCTTATCACCATAATGATGAAATGACTCAACCATTGAATGCTTTAGCGTGACCATTTGCCCCATAGGACATGATTTCAAAGGTTGAACTTGATAGGACGATGGCTGAGATGAACCATAAAATGCTAGACAATTAGAATTCCCTCTTTGATAAGATGGAAGAAAGTTTTGCTTTGCTAGCCCAGTAGATACAAAGGCATATGAAGAGCTATACGAATTCATTTCCTTCAAGTTATGAATAAGATACTTTGTCTTCATTAGGTCGGTATAGAAGAGATGGCAAGAAAAAGATGAAGGGAAAAGTTGCTGGAACATCAAAAAAAGCACATGAGGAAGTGGCTAAAATTTGGACAAGGCCAATACGGCCGGTTCCAATAAAATCAGGTCAGCATTGAGCATATCTTGAATGGTTCCAGAGCGCATTTACCTGAAGTAGTTGATTTATCTGACAGTGAAGATGATTTGCAGGATACTGGCAATGATGTTAAGAAGAATGTTGGTGCTCAAACAAACACCATAGAACCAACCAAGCCTCATAGAAAATTAGGGAGAAGTGGCTCTCCTAGAGACGGGAGAGCCCATACATCATCGAACAAATCGAGAGCGTTTGCGGAGCCAAACACTCGGGGCTATTCCTGATGGTCTCCATCTGGATAATCAACATAATCAAGAGTATATCGCTAATATGATGAGGAGATTACAGAATGAGAATCAGTGGAGAAAGAATAAAGAATAGGTCACAGCACCTAACAGGACCCATTCAATGATGATATTTTGTTAGAGAAGTATCCTAGAAAAATTGTAATGCTCATGATGCCATCGTATAACGAGACGACATACCCTAGAAAACATCTGTTGAATTATGAGTGGCACATGGATGGTGCGATAGCGGTTGACGTAGTAAGATATAAGTGTTCCCTCATATTCCTAGATGGGGTAGCTACGATGTAGTTTTCTTGGCTCGCACCAAAATCATATCATCGTTTCATCAGTTGGCAAGAAAGTTTATGGAGTAGTTCAGCCTCCATACTGCTTGTTTGAAGGATGTAATGTCCTTGTTGAATATTCATCAGGGTGTTGGAGAGACCCTAAAGGATTTTTTGAGTCAATTTAATACTTCCATGACTAAAGTAAACAATCTTACTGTGGAGGGGTTAAATAGCAAGGCGTTCTAGTTTCTACACTTGGAAGTGGCAGATTGGGCCTTTGGAAAGACTAGTGGTATGTCATTGAATGAAGTTATGCAGAATAATGTTGCTATTTAGCAAATCAATCACTGAAAGTGCGCTATGGATCGTGCTATATGGATATATGATAATACAAAGTATAGTGATGACAGTAAAACTGTAAATAGTACGGAATATAAAAAGCAGTAGTAAAATAACACCAGATATTTTATACTGGTTCGGAGCACCGTCCTACGTCCAGTCCCAGACTTCTTCTAGAATTAACCAACTAACAATACCCTCACTTGACCCGGAGGAATAGGTTTAAACAACCCTTGAGCAGCCGAACAAGGACCTGAGCAACAGAACAGGATTTTGCCTCAGCAACAGAAGAGGTCTTTTCTTAACCCGAGCAGCAGAACGGATCAATAGTAAATACAAATTAGTTTCTGACTTCTTGTGTTCTTAATAACACTAATGAGTCAATGATGTACAGAACTTCCTATAATCTAATCCTCAAATTTGTGAATGTGAATAAGGATTGAAGGAAGAATATGATAGCCTTATAGAGCAAAAAGAATATTAGAGAGTAAGATCAGAAAGCAATAATTGAATAGATAATTTTGATGTAGAACTAACGTGTTTATATAGTTGTCTAAGAGATATAACCATTCACGAATAGTTCTCATCAAAAGAAGCATCTATTTAGAAGAAATATGGATTGAAACTCTTCATCAAAGGAGGTGTCTTTTCATAAAAAATGACAGTTGGAATACAGGAGTCGACTGGTCAAAATATACCAGCCAACTGGTCAAAGAAGGTGTGTGCACGTTTATGTGCATGTTTGTATATATATGGGCAAACTGCTGAACCAGTCGATTGGTTTAATTGTACTAGTCGACTGCTTTGGCTGTTTGAGCATATATATGCATATTTTCCAACTTATTTAAAATTACGATGAAAGTGGATAATTCCTTGATGTTTGTGAGAGATTTTGAGGATAGATTTTAACAAAATAACTACTCTACAAACATAATATACATGTACTAACACATTCATACAATGTGACCTTGAGATCTCCAAAGTGCTAGCATATCTCCTTCGGTTAGTAGTTGCATCTTCTTTGCTTTTTCTTGTTAATTATTTTACGTTGTCATGAATCAAAATCCATGATTCAACATTCTCCCCCTTTTTGATTGATGAAAACCTGTATAAGAAGAAAATATATATCGTAGCAAAAGAATTTAAACTCCCCCTGAATTTATTATTCCTCCTTAATAAATGGCTATCGGTTTCCTGCAAATAAAATGTTAGTCCACCTATGTCTCTCCCCCTTTGTCATCGACAAAAAGGAAAAATAGAAGCATTGCATAACCAGGTAGCATATATAGAATATGAAATATGGACAAAAACAGGTAGCAGTAGTAGCAGTAGTCATAGAGAGACTAGTTATACATGTCTCTTATAATAGTAAAGTAGTGAATAATATTCCAAAAACCATCACCAGAGATAACCACGAATGATTAGTCGGAATCTGTTTGTTCATCGTCTCCTTCCTCTTCTTCTTCTTGAATGTCCTTCCCTTTGCTTTTGTGCTGTGGTTCTGAAGAAGGTCTGCCAATACTTGGAGAAGAACTAGTAGCTTCATCTGAAGTGCTCCATGTGAATTGAGGTGCAGGACGTTTTCCCGGATCTTGAGTAGCATAAGGACTTGATGAGGAGCATGAGATTGCATCCCATAACTTGACAAAGAATGATTTTACCTTGTCGAATTTCTTATCTATTTTAGCATCCATTCTTTTCAAACGAGCTTCTAGAAGGAATTGATTTCGAGCAACTATATCCATTGATTCTTTTGATGAGAGAGTTGCAGAGGGAATGCGAACATCACTTGGCCTTGAAGATTGAGAAGGAGCAGCTGGTGGTTGTTGAGGTTGTCCTGATTGTGCACGTGCAAGCCAATCTGTATAAGGCATAACGCGAAGAGTGGGAGGAGGCAACTTCATGAGCTTTATAGTCTTTGCATAAAGAATCCCAACGGTAGGAATTTCGGAATCTGGTTCCGGGACGTCACAATGTTTAAGTAAACGCATTATGTACTCAGCATAGAAAATACGTTTCATAGCACCTTGATTGAAGCTGAGTAACTCGTCTACTATGAGTTGAATCCAATTAATGTCTTGACCATTGTATATAGCATACAAAGCACGAAAATTTTCTTGATAAACCTGATCAAAAGTGCCGGTTCGTTGAAGAATAGATCGCATCATTGCCCGATGAAGTAATCTGGCGGTGGGACGAAGACCAATCGACTTTGTACCATCTGAATTATCCTCTATAAAACGGTGACTGATTTCATTTCGGGTATGGACTACACAATCAACTTCTTGAAGATTTATCCCATCCGTTGGTGTGTCAAGAATATGACCAATACGATCAATTGGGAGAAATATTTTCTTGCCACATACTAAGCTCCAAATGCAATTATCTCGGTTACCTCTTGGATCTTGATGACCCAATTTCAATTTAGCCAGAAAAAGTTTAACCATGATGTGATTAATTGAAAGCTTGTACTTTTCATAGTCGAGAAGAGATTCTAATTTTCCCTGCCTAGCAATTTTGAGAAGACCGTAGGCTGAAAAATCCGGGAAAACAACAAAGAACTCTCTAGAATTGGAACATTTTTCAATTTCCTCCATCGTTGTATGGCAGTAGCATTGTACAACCACTGAGCAATGTATGAATCAATGGGTTCTTGAGTGGAAGAAGATGAATTTTTTGATTTTTTTTTTTTGGGAGGTGCCATTGCAGTGTAATTTGAAAAATAGTTGAAGGGGTGGTAGGGTTTTGAAATTTATGAAACTAAAGAAGAATGAACTAGTTTTGAAGAGATGCAGATGGGGTGTCAAATAACTATTGGGTGGAAGAGTGAAAAGGTGTTCCGGTTTGCAATTTTTTTTAAAAATCGAAGTCCAGCAGTCGACTGGTGAGAATATACCAGCCAACTGGTCGAAGAAGGTGTGTGCACGTTTATGTGCATGTTTGTATATATATGAGCAAACTGCTGAACCAAACGACTGGTTTAATTGTACCAGTCAACTGCTTTGGCTGTTTGAGCATATATATGCATATTTTCCAACTTATTTAAAATTACGATGAAAGTGGATAATTCCTTGATGTTTGTGAGAGATTTTGAGGATAGATTTTAACAAAAATAAGTACCCTACAAACATAATATGCATGTACTAACACATTCATACAATGCGACCTTGAGATCTCCAAAGTGCTAGCATATCTCCTTCGGTTAGTAGTTGCATCTTCTTTGCTTTTTCTTGTTAATTATTTTACGTTGTCATTAATCAAAATCCATGATTCAACAATCACAACGCCGGTAACATTGCAGTGAATATAAAAACATAATAATAAAAGAAATCAAGGCAGTAGAGGTAAGAGAAATGGTACCAAAAAGCATCCGAGGTACTTAAAGCCGGAGGATTATACTCCATTAAACGATACAGTTGAAAATATATAACTTGCTATGCAAGGAAAACATAATCACAAGAAGCCGCCTCAGAGGGAGGAAATTGAAGTTGAATGGCGCTCGAGGAAGTATTACCACTTCCATGACACTCATGGGCACGATACCATTGAGTGACATCACTTGAGAAACATGATTGAAGACTTGATACATAAGAAGAAGTTGCAGCAGTATGTGAGAGACCCATAGGATGGAGGGTAGAATGCTAGACCTCAGGGGCAGAACGCTTAGAGAGATTTACTTGGGCCCATCAGAGAGGAGCCTAAGCGACCGGATGGTAAGATTGTGATTAATACAATAACTATAAGACCTGATCCAGTAAAGAGGAGCTGGAATGAGATGGAGTAGTATGGAACTTCATTAAAGTGCGTGCCATAGGGGAGTAGTTCTGTTGTCGAAGTCGGAGCTCTAGTAAAACAACTGAAGATGATAAATGACGATATTGTTTTTCGAGACAGAGATGCTGATGGAGTGCAAACGCCGACGCTTAACCCCATTGTGATTACAGTCATGTTAAGGCCAGCAATTGTCAACCGAGTTCTGATTGACTGTGGAAGCTCGGTTAACATTTTGTTCAAGGAGACATCTCACTAGATGAAGATTAGTCCGGAGGACATAAAGCCATGTAAATCTCGCATTTAAGGATTAACTAGAGAGCAAAAGAGCCTATTAGATGTATTGACTTGTCAACGGAGTCGGGTGAAGGTGACCGCAAGATCGTGCAAGCGCAAACCTTTGTTATAATTGATGAGTTTACTGATTATAATGTTTTTCTGGGCCAACCCAACCTTTCCGGTTTCAAAATAGCGTTGGACCCATGGTGCTTGATAAGTTCTAACTGGTCACATCTTAACCCTAGAGTTGTATACCCTCCTAATGGATTCACAACCCTTTAGGAAGTAACAAGGTAGGTGGGTCTAAACATAACCTATAAACTAAACACTGAAATATAAATGAATGTGATGCACCGATATCAAAAAGTACTCTAACTAGAATACACTGAATCAAAAGCGTGCCTTCCATCACAGTCTTCCCTTTGTCTGCTGTAGTAGGTCTAGCTGGTCCAATAGCAAAGTCCTTTCCTTTGTCCTCCCTAACTGGCTCTGGACACTGGTTCTTGTAATACCCAACTTGATCACAGTTGAAGCACTTCACATTCTTCTTGTTTGCAGCTTTCTTCCCATTTCCTGACCAGCGCTCATTCGTAAAGTGACCCTTCTTGTCACACTTGTAGCAAACTGTCTCAGCCTTTAACTTCTTAGCGATATCTCCCTTCTGGGCTCCCTTCTTTTTAAAGAACTCCCTCTTCTTCCCTTGAGAACCCTGAGCTTCCACTGACTTCTCCTTAGCCTGATCAGCAAGTAACTCCTCATGGCGAATGGCTATCTCCACCACCACATTACATGGATCACGAACATGTGCCATGGTCATTCTACCAAGCTCGGGCCTCAATCTCCAAATGAACCTCTCATTCCTTCTAATGTCAGTATCTGTAATAGCATATCCATATCGAGATAGCTCTTCAAACTTAGTAGCATACTCGACTACCGACATCTCTCCTTGGACTAAATCCATAAACTTCCTCATCAGCTCAGACTTAGAAAACTCAGAAACAAACTTTTGCTTAAATCTCATTTTAAAATCAGCCCAGGTTAACTGCTCTTCCGGCACTCCAGCAGTAACACTATTCCACTAGTGTAGTGCTGATCCCTTTAACTATTTAGTGGCCAACCTTCTCTTTTGCTCATCATTTAGACCCAAATCGGTAAATATACGCTCACAATGCAATGGCCAATTCTGAACCTCTATGGCACTTTCCATTCCCAAGAATGGCTTCCCACCTAAACTGGTGTAATCTCTATTCAGCAAAGCATAATTATTCCCAACTGGAGCCATAGGATTAGCTCCTCCTACATTTCCAGCAACATTAGCAGCTATTCCTGCTTGCATCAACCTAATAAAGAACTGATACATCACCCCCATATCTACTGGTGGATTTCCAGCACCCACATTGGCTTCATCATTTTGATTACTAGCATTAGCCGGTCGGCTCGGGTTTCTCCTGGTAGTGGGTCGAGCATTTCCATTAGTTGTGGTGCTTCCTCCACCGTGATTTCCTCTTGCGTTTCGTGCTTCCATATCTCCTTCCTCGTAGATCTACATACGAGCCTTAGTAAGATACAGAAGAATGGTCTAAGAGAGCAGGGAATACGTACTTATATATAACTATATATATCAAATACAAGTACGTTATTATAGCGTTAACCCAAATCCCAATCTTATTATCTGATTCATTGGATTATGTTTGAAAAATCTTTTAAGTTTAAATTTCTTTTGAAGTTTCATATACCTATGCTCTAATACCAACTTGTAACATCCCCCTACTTGGAGGCCCAAAACTAACGGCTACGGACGTTGTAGTCATCCATAGTTATTAATCCTCAATGACCAAATACGGCGATATTAGATACATTGATACACAGAAATACAAGAATATGAAAAAAAATTAAACATCAAACAAATTCCACATTGTATTTCAAAATATTCCAAATTGATTGCATAATCCCAGTTCGTAGACCACGTTCCGATAACATATAATTATTACAAAATACGCCAAGAACGACATATGAAGATGCCTTATTGGTTAATCAGAGTATATTATAAGGCACTAAACAATCTGCCTTTACAATCAAACACACAGCGGAAATAAAAGAACTCTAATAACAAGCTTGCCTCCTGCTCGTCTTTGGATGCTTTATTCGTCCAAAAGAACACCTGGAAACCTTAACTCTCAACCTACTCAAAATCAATAAAGTACCCGAGAATTTATGAGGAAACAAAAACTTTGAGTCAGACATAAAGCCTGGTATGAATTATAATCTACCATCTCAAGCCATTTGGATATCTAGTGAGACCACGCCACTTAGCGGGACAGCTTTTCCCCTTACTGGTATCCTAAAACATTTATAAAACCATGTATTGTGCTCCTGCATCCACAATGGTTAAAAACATAGTATTTTAAAATATTATGATGATATGAAAAACAAGTAAATTAAATCTGGATTACCCATCCCCATTCATTCTGACCATCTGTCTCAATTGTAGTTTTAAGGGTCACTATTAACCTGTTAAATGTTTGTGGACTATCTGTCTGATTTCATAGTTTTTATGGGATCACTAAGAACCTATTGGTAACTCCAATATCTTTTCTTTTATCCTAATTTTCATGGGCTAACTAGGAACCTATTGACTGACTGTCAATATCTTAATCCGTATATAGTTTTCATGGGCTAACTACAAACCTACTGGCTCCTGCCAGTATCAAATCATAGTTTTCATGGGCTGACTATGAACCGATTCGCCCCTGCGAATATCATTTGTTATACACAGTTTTCATGGGCTAACTGTGAACCTATTGGCCCCTGCCAATATCTTGAATTATGATTTTTAACATTTCTTTAGTTATTCACTACTGGGTCAACCTAGCTGGTTATTCTGCCCTTCCCCCAAAATACAGTTATGGGTTAATAACAATGCGAATAAGTATATGAAAAATTATATATATATATATATAACAACAATTAATACCAACACTTGTGGTCTATTACCTTCTGTGTGTGTGTGTGTATCCTGGTTAAACCCTTTAACCTTTATAATTAGTGAAATCTTCTTCATTTCAAACCCTTTGTTTATTTATGCCATGGTTATTCCTTTAAATTGAGATTGGGTTTATGTTTTGAAATATTAAAAACATCTCTTTTGAAACCTCTAGATGATCCCTACCGAAAGCATAAACTACATTTCAAAACATAATAAAAATTCCTTTCGAAGCTCTTGATAAATATTCTCTTTTGAAACCAAAGGTACCTTTCGATGGTATTAAACCATCCTTTAAAACATAGCTTCGAAATAAATGAAAATACTCGTTTTCGAAAGCATTGGGTTTATTCTTCAAAAACATCCTTTTTGGTCAAATGGTTATGTGCAAAAGTATCTCTTTCGAAACCAACTATAAATTGTTTTATGAAAAATTGATGATGTCAGAACCATTTAGCCGAAAGCAACAACCTTTAAATTGAAACTTCAAAGCATAGAGTCGAAACTCCCTTTTGACTCCATTACCTTCGGAACCCTCAACCCCTTTCGAAAGCATTCAGGAAAAGGCTTAGTTTATGTTAAAACAGTGGTAACCCTTCGACAGCATAGATGGTTTCGATGCAGTCGAAAGGAAAATTAGCAGCTACGTTTCGACTTGGTCGAAACCAATCTCTTCGAAAACTCTTATTCAAAGAAAAAGCACCCCTTTGAAAGCTAACACCTTACATAATATAACAACTTTCTTCGAAATCGATTTATAAAAACCTTTCCAAAAGCATGTGTTTCGACTATGTCAAAAGCTTTAAGTAAAATAAGGCAACGACTTAATGTTTGAAAACAAAATAGGGTTTCGACCCCATCGGAAGCATACCTTTTGACACCGAGGCTTCTGCCTTCCTTCCAATCCACTGCGTACCATCTAATTGATACCTTGTGTATAGGTTTCGACTATGTAGGTTTCGACTGAGTGGGTTTCGACTGAGATGGGGCGGAGTCAATGAAGTCGAAAGGTACTCCTCTTTGAGGCGGAACCTACTTTTCGAAATTAAAGGCTGACATTTAGCCACTTTTAGTAATTGCTTTTTAACCACTTGCCTATTTGTAAATCTTTGATTAGTTGCCACAAAACTTTTCAAATACTTTTCATTCACACATTTAATCCGATCTAAATCAAAGGAATATAATGTTTAAGCCCTTTCATATATCAAAAGCAATAATTGCAAAAAAGTCCTTCTTTTTAAAATAATTTATTTTCCCTTGTAAATCAATTGGAAAGAATCCCCAAAAATCTCAGAAATTCAATTTCTTTATGTAATCGAACATATTAAAAATTTAGACTCAATTTCTTCTTGAAATGCTCAAAATAAATTTCAAACCCAATTATATCATATTTTCCTTTGGAAATTCACAATAAATTTTCCATAGCTTGGAAAATTCTAAAAATTAAAACCCATCTCCAAAATCATGTTTTACTTGACATGGAATTTTTCTATGGCATTTTAAAATCAATAACACTCGGTTTTTACCCTAAAACCGTACGAATTTTGCATATAAAAGACTTGTTTAAATCAAGCAATCAATAACTTAAGCATATCATCATTCAAAATACCATAGACACAAAATTAAGTCTTAAATCCGAAATCATATGATAATTAAAAAAAGGAGATGGAATGAATTATTATTCACCTTCGATATGATAAGAATTTTGAGATTTGTTGTTGATTAATCCTTCATTGCTTTAGATAAATTTTCCTCCTTTCTTCCTTGGTAATGGCCGGTGTTGATTCATGAGTTTTGATTCATGACACAAGCTTCAGAGATCATACGACGAGAATACTATATGAAAGCGACAAAAAGAGAATAAGTGCATACCGTGCACTACAAAGGAGATAACTTTACAATCCAGAGATTAGTATGGATATTTTATTTTATTGAGTCTTAGAATAATGTTAAAATCATTCCTCAAATAGTCACACACGCACACAAAACATTTTATAGCAAAAACTGTGTTCACTGTGCATATAACACCAGGTCGGCCGACCGACCAGGATCCTCGGTCGACCGACCCTGTATCATATGCACAGTGACTTTCTGTTTTGTATACGTTTTAAACTCAGCTGACCGGCCAGGTTTTCCGGTCGACCGACAAGAGAAAAACGGCTAGTTTTCTGAAGAGACACGATCATTTCATGAAGAGGAATGTCCTCTATTTCAAGAGGTATGGACACAACTGTTAACTAAAACTCTTCATGAAAGATTACAACTCTTCTACAACTATATAAACATATTCAACTCACTTCTACAATCACCGATTCTTGTTTATATTTCTGAAATCTAATCTCTATTCATTTCTGCAAATAAAAGCATTCATTCTTATTTAATATCACTAGAATCCTTGAATTTATTCATATACTTCGATTCTACGTGATTATCTTCCTTCTAAATCTTCACACGCATATATACTCTTGAGGATTTGATTATAGGAAAGTTGTACTATCAAAAGACAATCAGTGTTATTCAGAACACATTCGTCAACAAACTTTTTGTATTAAGTTGAAGTCCTCTTCGGCTGTTGAGGCGGAAAAATTCCTGTTCGGCTACTCAGGTGTCGTATACCTATTCCTCCGGGTTAAGTGAGGGGTTTAGTTTAAATCCAGAGGGTATTCTGGGACTGGACGTAGAACGGGAAGTTCGAACCAGTATAAAAATTCCTGGTGTGCTTACTTTAATTTGTACTTTACTATTATTACCAGTTTCCGCATTAACATACCATATTACACGATCCTTAGTACTACACGTTCACTTTCATTTGGTATCAGAGCAAGGTCATCTTATAACCATCACAAAGTTATTTGATATTTACTTATTTCTAATAATATGGCAACCACACAAATTAACGATGTTAACACTCACACTAATTCTAGTTTCACAGAAGGTCAATCGACTTCACGACCTCCACTTTTCAATGGTATAAATTACAATTATTGGTCAACTAGAATGAGAATCTATATGCAATCAAGTGGATTTGATATCTGGAATATTATACAAAGAGAATACACAATTCCTACTGGAGAATACTCGACTTGGAGTAACACACAAAAACTAGATGCTACATCAAATGCTAAGGCTATGAATATTTTATTTTGTGCATTAGATAGAAATGAATTTAATAGAGTTAGCATGTGCACTTCCGGCTATGAAATTTGGAGAACTCTTAAAGTTTCACATGAAGGAACGAACAAAGTTAAATTGAGCAAAATTTCTATGCTGAAACATCAATTTGAAAATTTTAAAATGAGGCCAAATGAATCTATAAATGACATGTACTCTAGATTTCAGGATATTTATCATGCTTTATTATCACTAGAACAAAAGTTTACTGATTTTGATGTTGTTACAAAAATCTTGAATTCTTTAACGGACGAATAGGAACGAAAAGTCCTAGCTATTGAAGAAGCAACTGATTTGTCAACATTAAAACCAGAAGAGTTGATAGGTAATTTAATGTCCTACGAAGTAAATTTGCAGGCAAAACGAAATGGAGCACAAGAAAAGAAAAATGTAGCATTCCAAGTAGAAAAAGATGATTCCGACTCAGATAATGAAGATATGGCAATGATCGCTAAAAATTTAAAATGTTTTTGAAATTCAACAGAAACAAATTCAAGGGAAACAAAAATAATTCCAACAACAATTCCAATAGCAGCAAACCATCATCTTCAACAATGGAATGTTATGAATGTCATAAGAAAGGACACATGAAGAAAGATTGTCCAGATCGTAAAAAGAATAACTTCAAGAAGGATAAAACCAAACGAAAGGCTTTTTCAGTCACTTGGGACGACACTGACTCATCATCCTCATCAGAGAGTGAAAGTGATAATGAACAAGCAAATGTATGCTTCATGGCTTCGTCAGAGGATGTAAGTGATTTTACTTTTGAAGATTTAATTGAAATAAACTCTGAATTAGTAAATTTAACAAAACAACTTAAAAAGAAAAATAAGGAGTTGCAAAGAAAGTTAGATAGAACAGTTTTAGAAGTAGATATGTTAAAAGATGAGAAGGTAATATTGGAAGAAGAACTTGAAATCTCTCAACAATCGAATTCTAACTTATCTTCTCAAATTACATCAATATCTGAGGAACTAAAAATTCAGAAAAATAAAAATGATGTTTTACTTTTTGAAAATAATAGTTTAATATCTAAAATTAAGGATTTGGAGTTAGAAAAATCTAGTCTTAAAATAAAATTTGATGATATTTCTAAAAATGTTTCTAATTTCAATAAAGGAAGAGAAAATCTTTCTAGTATATTAGAAAACTCTCAAACTTCTAACAATAAATCTGGACTAGGATTTAAGAAACAAAATAATTTTGCTAAAAGTAAAATTAATAATAAAATTAAGAAAGATATTAAGAAAACAGTTTATTCAAATACTAAAACTATTAAGATATGGATTCCAAAACAAATAATATATTGATAAGGAATAAACATATCAAAAGTTTTATGGAAACTGTTCATAATAACAAAAATTATGTCTATAAAGGGAATTCTGAACCCGTATGGGTTTGGTTTCCTAAGATCTAACTCTTAGGACCCTAAAAAGATTGGGTACCAACTTTTTATAAACTTTTTGCAGGTACCACATAAGAAGAGAGGAAAATGGATTTTAGATAGCGGTTGCTCAAAACACATGACTGGAAACAAAGAAATGTTGTCAAACATTATATACTCAAATGGAGGAGCAGTCACCTTTGGAGATAACTCAAAAGGATATATCATCGGCAAAGGCAATGTCAATAGCAACGGTACATCTAATTTACCTCTCATTACTGATGTTTTATTAGTTAAAAATTTAAAACATAATTTATTAAGTATTAGTCAACTATGTGATAAAGGTTTTAATATAACTTTTTCAGAAAATAAATGTAACATTTTTGATAAAAATCACAACATTATTTTCGAAGGAAATAGAGATAAAAATATTTATATCCTAAATATGAATGTTAATAATGATTCAAATTTGTGTCTAGTAGCTAAAGAAAACGATTCTTGTCTTTGGCACAAAAGATTTTGTCACATTAATTTTAATACCATCAAGAAACTATCTAAAAATAAATTAGTTAAAGGGTTACCCAATATAAAATTCGAAACTAACATATTTTGTGATGCATGTAAATTAGGAAAATTAACAAAATCTTCTTTTAAATCAAAGAAAGTAATATCTACAGAACAACCACTTGAACTTTTACACATGGATCTTTTTGGTCCAACTCAAGTGCAATCTATTAATCATAATAGATATGTTTTTGTTATTGTAGATGATTTCTCTAGATATACTTGGATTTTCTTTTTGAAAAATAAAAGTGATACTTTTGATAATTTTAAAATTTTTGTTAAAAGAATTCAAAATATTAAAACATTGAAAATTAAAAATATAAGAAGTGATCATGGAGGCGAATTTGAAAATGAAGTTTTTGAACAATTTTGTAACAAGAAAGGTATTAACCATAATTTCTCTTTTCCTAGAACACCACAACAAAATGGAGTTATAGAAAGGAAAAATAGAACGTTACAAGAATGTGCAAGAACTTTACTAAATGGAACAACTTTATCGAAACATTTTTGGGCAGAAGCTGTAGCTACTGCTTGTTACGTACTAAATCGCGTTTCTATTCGACCATTAACTAAAAATACACCATATGAACTTCTAAATAGAAGAAAACCAAATATTTCATATCTAAAAGTTTTTGGTTCCAAATGTTTTATTTTAAATACTAAAGATCAACTAGGCAAATTCGATCCAAAATCCGATGAAGGTATATTTGTTGGATATTCGGAACGAAGCAAGGCTTATCGAATTTATAATAAACGAACTCAAATTATTGAAGAAAGTTTACATGTTTCTTTCAACGAAAATTTTAAAAATATAAATCCAAGTGTTACTATTGATTCTGATGATGAATCTACTCAGAATGAGAATAATAGTACAAATGAAAATCTTGATATTCATGAAACCAATACAAACGTGACTTCTAATATAATAAAATCTCCACCTAGAATTTTAAGAGATCATCCTATGCAAAATATAATTGGAGAAGTTAATACGAATGTTAAAACCAGACATCAGTTAAATCAAGTTGGTCATGTTGCTTTTCTTTCTAACATAGAACCTAAGAATATAAAAGAAGCTTCAACTGATGACTACTGGATACTTGCCATGCAAGAAGAATTAAATCAATTCGAACGAAACGAAGTTTGGGAACTCGTTCCTAGACCCAGTGATCAATCAGTCATCGGTACTAAATGGGTTTTCAAAAATAAAGCAGATGAACTAGGAAATATAACAAGGAATAAAGCTAGATTAGTTGCACAAGGATATAATCAAGAAGAAGGTATTGATTACGAAGAGACGTTTGCTCCAGTCGCCCGACTTGAAGCAATACGAATATTATTAGCTTATGCGTGTTTTCATAATTTTAAACTATATCAAATGGATGTTAAAAGTGCATTTTTAAATGGATTCATAAAAGAAAATGTTTTTGTTGAACAACCACCTTTGTTCAATCATGAAAAATTTCCGGATCATGTATATAAACTTAAAAAGGCGTTATACGGTTTAAAACAAGCCCCACGTGCTTGGTATGATCGTCTTAAAGGTTATTTATTATAATCTGGTTTTGAAATCGGTAAAGTAGATCAAACACTTTTTATTAAGAAAACTAATAAAGATATTTTAATAATTCAAATATATGTTGACGATATTATTTTCGGCTCGACAAATGAAAAATTATGTCAAGAATTTTCAACTATAATGACAAATGAATTTGAAATGTCTCATATGGGAGAATTGTCATATTTTCTTGGATTACAAATTAAACAAATTGAAAATGGAATTTTTATTAATCAAGAAAAATATTGTTATAATTTAATCAAACGTTTTGGTCTTGAAAACACTGCTGCCAAACCAACTCCTATGAGTACAACGATTCATCTCGATAGAGATGAAGATGGCAAAAGTGTTGATCAAAAGTTATATCGTAGTATGATAGGTTCTTTACTTTATTTAACAGCGAGTCGCCCCGATATTATGATGAGTGTCTGTTTGTGTGCTCGATTTCAAGCAAATCCCAAAGAATCACATATGAGAGCAGTTAAACGCATTATTCGTTATCTAACTAAAATCAAAGATTTCGGACTATTTTATCCGAAAGAATGTCCTTTTGAATTAGTTTCCTATAGTGATGCTGATTTTGGAGGAAGTCGGACGGATCGAAAAAGTACGAGCGGAATATGTCACTTCATTGGACGTTCCTTAGTTTCTTGGTTTAGTAAGAAACAAAACTGTGTTTCTTTATCAACATGTGAAGCAGAATATATATCTGCTGCTTTGGCATGTGCACAAGTCGTATATATGCAACATACATTACAAGATTTTAATTGCCATCTTGAAAAATCAATAATTTATTGTGATAATACCAGTGCAATAAATCTTTCTAAAAATCCGGTAAATCACTCACGAACAAAACACATTGATATTCGTCATCATTTTCTTCGTGATTGTTTGGAAAAAGGATTAATAAATCTAGAATTTATCAACACTGAAAATCAAATAGCTGACATTTTTACTAAACCACTAAATGAAAATACTTTTATAAAACTAAGACGAGATTTAGGTATAATGTCGTTTAAAGACTTATGAATAAAAATATGAAAAAATATGGGAAAACAAAAATTATTTTATTTCTGACCAAAGCGGCACTCGAACTCATGACTTCTGACTTATATGTTAGATGTTGTAGTATAGCCACTTGGGCTATGGGTGTTTCTTGTTCCAGCTCTTTTTTATAATCTATACCATTAAAACTTAATTTCAGAATAAACTATTTTTGACTCTAAAGCATTGTATATCATTCATCTACAAACAGTTTTTTGTTTAAAAAGTTCTGTGATTAAAACTAAAATTTGTTTTTAAACCACTATTTTTTTAGAAAATAAATGGTTATATATACATACATATGTTTATTGAATAGAACATAAAATACAAAAAACTTCTTACAAAACAAAACTTGAGACAAAAATGTCTTCTAACGATGACGTCTACAATTCTGAAAATTCTCATCTCTCATACACATCCCCGGACGACGACTATTCTGATCGCATCCCCGAATATGGTCCCCATCCTACTTTTCCAATGCCTAATCGTGTTTTAGAATTCTCCTCTCCAAATAATGACCCCCGACACAGGTGGAAACCATGGGAAGACTTCCATACAGGTTATACTCCTGATAAAAAGAAAGGGAAAAAGGAAATGGTAGTATCTCCATCAACCAAACAAAAGATTGATGAAATTCATCACTACCAACATCAACAGATGAATATGCAAAGGGAACTTTATTACGAACAAAAAGTCACGGCAAGATGTTTAAGCTTCCTTGAAAAGATTGCCATGAAATTTTGTTCATCTAAGAAGGATGATGTTGCTGAACCTTCTTACAGAACTCCATCTCCTTCTGACCATGTTCAATCTCTAATAGCTCCAATATGGTCACCGGTAGAAAACGTTCCATCTCCAAATTCATAGGAACGTCGATGCTGATGCACCATGGCTATAATTTAATATATATATATGTTATTTTTTTAATAAGATGTATAGATATATATGATGCAAAAATATAATTATATTTCTATAATTCTTGTTTGAAAAACAGCATAAACTTGTCTGTTCACATGCCTCGGTCGACCGAAAAGTCTGAATCGGTCAACCGAAGCTGTCCCGAGAAGTTTTTTTTTTTTAAAAAAAAGCAAAACAGATTTCTTTCAACTCGGTCGACCGAACAACCTGACTCGGTCAGCCGAACTTGTTTCCCGAATGATGTTAGAACATTTTTTTTAAAGTCGGTCAACCGAATACCCTGCACGAGTCGACCGAAGCTCTTCCCGAAAGTTTCAGCACTATTCTGAACCTCAACTCGGTCGACCAACCTAGGAATTTCAGCCGACCGAACGAGCTTTTGTGCTGAAATTGCTTACATATTTTAACCCATCCATTCACCTTTTTATCTCACCTCTTCACTTTACTCTCCCAAAACAGATTTTAACCCTAGCCCCCATTACAACCTTCCTAAACTTCTTCAAATTCTTCAAAGAAAAATGGCCCCCAAGAAGAAATCTAAGACTACTGCTGGCCAATCTTCCTCAACTCCTGTAGACTCTCAAATTGCTTCTTGGCTAGTAAGTGAAAAAGCTTTAGAAAGATGGATAAGGCTTCAAGATGCCAAAATCTTTTGAGGAGTCTTTTGTAAGTTATCCTGATTTTACCTCCTACGGTGTTGAAAATGCCGCTCTTGAAAGTGGTCTTGATGCTTTTCTTGACCATAGGAAAAACAACTTGAAAATTAATCATATAATGGTCAAGTTATTCCTAGCAAATCTCAACCTTGTAAATCCACCGAGAAACACTGAAAATTGTGTTTGGACATCGGTTTGTGGCACTTCGATTTTTCTCTCCATTGATCGAATGAATCATATTTTAAATGCTCGACCGGGTGGAATATCATTACATGATGTAGACTGTAATACATCAACTCGTGACCGCCTAAGTCATCTATTCTTTGAAGATGATGCTACCGATTTAAGGCAAACTTCATCTCTCCGACCTAAAGCACGACTTTTTCATCGATTCATGATGAAGTCTATTGTTCCAAGAAGAGGGTCATACCACTTAGTATATCCCGAAAACTTCAAGGCGTTATATGCTATGTGTGGAAATATTCGGGTAAATTGGACACAACTTCTTATGGATGAATTCCTTACGTTCAACCAAGGAAAAATGCTCCATATTTATTATGGAGAATACATAATGCGGTTGATTAACAACTTTGTCACTCATGCTCCGGAATCCGAAACATCCAAAGTTCGTACCTTTGACTCACGAACAATAAAATTAATGAAGTTACCCGATGCACCGTCCCAAATTTCAACCTTTCAGCAATGGCGTACCATTCCACGAGAACAACTACGTCGCAGCTATTCTACACCTCAACCATCCACTTATTCTACAGAACGTATAACTCGTCAAACCTCTATCCAAAGACCACCTCCCGGTACTAGCACAGCGGCTGCCATTGATATTTTGGCCCAAAATCAACTAGCTTTGGATTCTCGCCTTCGAAAAATTGATGGGCGTTTCAAGAAGATCAAAGGCTTCTTCGTAAATTTATGGGATGCCTTATCATGTACTTCTGAAGCCGGTGCTTCATTTGTTGCTCCTGGAAAAAGACCAGCACCAAATTTTTCTTGGTCTACATCCGATAACACAAGTTCCAGCACATCGGCAACTCCCGCACCTACAACTCAAAGACGGGGTAAGGAACCGGCTCCTCTAGATGAAAATCTTCATCCAGAAGAGTGGGATACCGACGAAGATGAGGAGTAATTGTAGTATTTTTACAATTTATTTACTTTCAAGAATTTCTTATACTTTATTTTTTTTAATTATTGTTATGTACTAAGCAAACATCTTTAAATTATTTCTATTTAGGCTTAAATATGTACTATATAAATTTAAATGTTTCGCATTACTTTAATATGTTATAAGTATTCCTTTTTGTCGATGACAAAGGGGGAGAAATGTATGCAAACTAACGAATTTTTGCAGAAAAGTCGCCACATATTCAGGGGGAGAACTATAATATATATGTCAATATTACTTCGTCACATAAGTATTGTCATCAATCAAAAAGGGGGAGAATGTTGATTCATGAGTTTTGATTCATGACACAAGCTTCAGAGATCATACGACGAGAATACTATATGAAAGCGACAAAAAGAGAATAAGTGCATACCGTGCACTACAAAGGAGATAACTTTACAATCCAGAGATTAGTATGGATATTTTATTTTATTGAGTCTTAGAATAATGTTAAAATCATTCCTCAAATAGTCACACACGCACACAAAACATTTTATAGCAAAAACTGTGTTCACTGTGCATATAACACCAGGTCGGCCGACCGACCAGGATCCTCGGTCGACCGACCCTGTATCATATGCATAGTGACTTTCTGTTTTGTATACGTTTTAAACTCAGCTGACCGGCCAGGTTTTCCGGTCGACCGACAAGAGAAAAACGGCTAGTTTTCTGAAGAGACACGATCATTTCATGAAGAGGAATGTCCTCTATTTCAAGAGGTATGGACACAACTGTTAACTAAAACTCTTCATGAAAGATTACAACTCTTCTACAACTATATAAACATATTCAACTCACTTCTACAATCACCGATTCTTGTTTATATTTCTGAAATCTAATCTCTATTCATTACTGCAAATAAAAGCATTCATTCTTATTTAATATCACTAGAATCCTTGAATTTATTCATATACTTCGATTCTACGTGATTATCTTCCTTCTAAATCTTCACACGCATATATACTCTTGAGGATTTGATTATAGGAAAGTTGTACTATCAAAAGACAATCAGTGTTATTCAGAACACATTCGTCAACAAACTTTTTGTATTAAGTTGAAGTCCTCTTCGGCTGTTGAGGCGGAAAAATTCCTGTTCGGCTACTCAGGTGTCGTATACCTATTCCTCCGGGTTAAGTGAGGGGTTTAGTTTAAATCCAGAGGGTATTCTGGGACTGGACGTAGAACGGGAAGTTCGAACCAGTATAAAAATTCCTGGTGTGCTTACTTTAATTTGTACTTTACTATTATTACCAGTTTCCGCATTAACATACCATATTACATGATCCTTAGTACTACACGTTCACTTTCATTTGGTATCAGAGCAAGGTCATCTTATAACCATCACAAAGTTATTTAATATTTACTTATTTCTAATAATATGGCAACCACACAAATTAACGATGTTAACACTCACACTAATTCTAGTTTCACAGAAGGTCAATCGACTTCACGACCTCCACTTTTCAATGGTATAAATTACAATTATTGGTCAACTAGAATGAGAATCTATATGCAATCAAGTGGATTTGATATCTGGAATATTATACAAAGAGAATACACAATTCCTACTGGAGAATACTCGACTTGGAGTAACACACAAAAACTAGATGCTACATCAAATGCTAAGGCTATGAATATTTTATTTTGTGCATTAGATAGAAATGAATTTAATAGAGTTAGCATGTGCACTTCCGGCTATGAAATTTGGAGAACTCTTAAAGTTTCACATGAAGGAACGAACAAAGTTAAATTGAGCAAAATTTCTATGCTGAAACATCAATTTGAAAATTTTAAAATGAGGCCAAATGAATCTATAAATGACATGTACTCTAGATTTCAGGATATTTATCATGCTTTATTATCACTAGAACAAAAGTTTACTGATTTTGATGTTGTTACAAAAATCTTGAATTCTTTAACGGACGAATGGGAACGAAAAGTCCTAGCTATTGAAGAAGCAACTGATTTGTCAACATTAAAACCAGAAGAGTTGATAGGTAATTTAATGTCCTACGAAGTAAATTTGCAGGCAAAACGAAATGGAGCACAAGAAAAGAAAAATGTAGCATTCCAAGCAGAAAAAGATGATTCCGACTCAGATAATGAAGATATGGCAATGATCGCTAAAAATTTAAAAAAGTTTTTGAAATTCAACAGAAACAAATTCAAGGGAAACAAAAATAATTCCAACAACAATTCCAATAGCAGCAAACCATCATCTTCAACAATGGAATGTTATGAATGTCATAAGAAAGGACACATGAAGAAAGATTGTCCAGATCGTAAAAAGAATAACTTCAAGAAGGATAAAACCAAACGAAAGGCTTTTTCAGTCACTTGGGACGACACTGACTCATCATCCTCATCAGAGAGTGAAAGTGATAATGAACAAGCAAATGTATGCTTCATGGCTTCGTCAGAGGATGTAAGTGATTTTACTTTTGAAGATTTAATTGAAATAAACTCTGAATTAGTAAATTTAACAAAACAACTTAAAAAGAAAAATAAGGAGTTGCAAAGAAAGTTAGATAGAACAGTTTTAGAAGTAGATATGTTAAAAGATGAGAAGGTAATATTGGAAGAAAAACTTGAAATCTCTCAACAATCGAATTCTAACTTATCTTCTCAAATTACATCAATATCTGAGGAACTAAAAATTCAGAAAAATAAAAATGATGTTTTACTTTTTGAAAATAATAGTTTAATATCTAAAATTAAGGATTTGGAGTTAGAAAAATCTAGTCTTAAAATAAAATTTGATGATATTTCTAAAAATGTTTCTAATTTCAATAAAGGAAGAGAAAATCTTTCTAGTATATTAGAAAACTCTCAAATTTCTAACAATAAATCTGGACTAGGATTTAAGAAACAAAATAATTTTGCTAAAAGTAAAATTAATAATAAAATTAAGAAAGATATTAAGAAAACAGTTTATTCAAATACTAAAACTATTAAGATATGGATTCCAAAAACAAATAATATATTGATAAGGAATAAACATATCAAAAGTTTTATGGAAACTGTTCATAATAACAAAAATTATGTCTATAAAGGGAATTCTGAACCCGTATGGGTTTGGTTTCCTAAGATCTAACTCTTAGGACCCTAAAAAGATTGGGTACCAACTTTTTATAAACTTTTTGCAGGTACCACATAAGAAGAGAGGAAAATGGATTTTAGATAGCGGTTGCTCAAAACACATGACTGGAAACAAAGAAATGTTGTCAAACATTATATACTCAAATGGAGGAGCAGTCACCTTTGGAGATAACTCAAAAGGATATATCATCGGCAAAGGCAATGTCAATAGCAACGGTACATCTAATTTACCTCTCATTACTGATGTTTTATTAGTTAAAAATTTAAAACATAATTTATTAAGTATTAGTCAACTATGTGATAAAGGTTTTAATATAACTTTTTCAGAAAATAAATGTAACATTTTTGATAAAAATCACAACATTATTTTCGAAGGAAATAGAGATAAAAATATTTATATCCTAAATATGAATGTTAATAATGATTCAAATTTGTGTCTAGTAGCTAAAGAAAACGATTCTTGTCTTTGGCACAAAAGATTTTGTCACATTAATTTTAATACCATCAAGAAACTATCTAAAAATAAATTAGTTAAAGGGTTACCCAATATAAAATTCGAAACTAACATATTTTGTGATGCATGTAAATTAGGAAAATTAACAAAATCTTCTTTTAAATCAAAGAAAGTAATATCTACAGAACAACCACTTGAACTTTTACACATGGATCTTTTTGGTCCAACTCAAGTGCAATCTATTAATCATAATAGATATGTTTTTGTTATTGTAGATGATTTCTCTAGATATACTTGGATTTTCTTTTTGAAAAATAAAAGTGATACTTTTGATAATTTTAAAATTTTTGTTAAAAGAATTCAAAATATTAAAACATTGAAAATTAAAAATATAAGAAGTGATCATGGAGGCGAATTTGAAAATGAAGTTTTTGAACAATTTTGTAACAAGAAAGGTATTAACCATAATTTCTCTTTTCCTAGAACACCACAACAAAATGGAGTTATAGAAAGGAAAAATAGAACGTTACAAGAATGTGCAAGAACTTTACTAAATGGAACAACTTTATCGAAACATTTTTGGGCAGAAGCTGTAGCTACTGCTTGTTACGTACTAAATCGCGTTTCTATTCGACCATTAACTAAAAATACACCATATGAACTTCTAAATGGAAGAAAACCAAATATTTCATATCTAAAAGTTTTTGGTTCCAAATGTTTTATTTTAAATACTAAAGATCAACTAGGCAAATTCGATCCAAAATCCGATGAAGGTATATTTGTTGGATATTCGGAACGAAGCAAGGCTTATCGAATTTATAATAAACGAACTCAAATTATTGAAGAAAGTTTACATGTTTCTTTCAACGAAAATTTTAAAAATATAAATCCAAGTGTTACTATTGATTCTGATGATGAATCTACTCAGAATGAGAATAATAGTACAAATGAAAATCTTGATATTCATGAAACCAATACAAACGTGACTTCTAATATAATAAAATCTCCACCTAGAATTTTAAGAGATCATCCTATGCAAAATATAATTGGAGAAGTTAATACGAATGTTAAAACCAGACATCAGTTAAATCAAGTTGGCCATGTTGCTTTTCTTTCTAACATAGAACCTAAGAATATAAAAGAAGCTTCAACTGATGACTACTGGATACTTGCCATGTAAGAAGAATTAAATCAATTCGAACGAAACGAAGTTTGGGAACTCGTTCCTAGACCCAGTGATCAATCAGTCATCGGTACTAAATGGGTTTTCAAAAATAAAGCAGATGAACTAGGAAATATAACAAGGAATAAAGCTAGATTAGTTGCACAAGGATATAATCAAGAAGAAGGTATTGATTACGAAGAGACGTTTGCTCCAGTCGCCCGACTTGAAGCAATACGAATATTATTAGCTTATGCGTGTTTTCATAATTTTAAACTATATCAAATGGATGTTAAAAGTGCATTTTTAAATGGATTCATAAAAGAAAATGTTTTTGTTGAACAACCACCTTTGTTCAATCATGAAAAATTTCCGGATCATGTATATAAACTTAAAAAGGCGTTATACGGTTTAAAACAAGCCCCACGTGCTTGGTATGATCGTCTTAAAGGTTATTTATTATAATCTGGTTTTGAAATCGGTAAGGTAGATCCAACACTTTTTATTAAGAAAACTAATAAAGATATTTTAATAATTCAAATATATGTTGACGATATTATTTTCGGCTCGACAAATGAAAAATTATGTCAAGAATTTTCAACTATAATGACAAATGAATTTGAAATGTCTCATATGGGAGAATTGTCATATTTTCTTGGATTACAAATTAAACAAATTGAAAATGGAATTTTTATTAATCAAGAAAAATATTGTTATAATTTAATCAAACGTTTTGGTCTTGAAAACACTGCTGCCAAACCAACTCCTATGAGTACAACGATTCATCTCGATAGAGATGAAGATGGCAAAAGTGTTGATCAAAAGTTATATCGTAGTATGATAGGTTCTTTACTTTATTTAACAGCGAGTCGCCCCGATATTATGATGAGTGTCTGTTTGTGTGCTCGATTTCAAGCAAATCCCAAAGAATCACATATGAGAGCAGTTAAACGCATTATTCGTTATCTAACTAAAATCAAAGATTTCGGACTATTTTATCCGAAAGAATGTCCTTTTGAATTAGTTTCCTATAGTGATGCTGATTTTGGAGGAAGTCGGACGGATCGAAAAAGTACGAGCGGAACATGTCACTTCATTGGACGTTCCTTAGTTTCTTGGTTTAGTAAGAAACAAAACTGTGTTTCTTTATCAACATGTGAAGCAGAATATATATCTGCTGCTTTGGCATGTGCACAAGTCGTATATATGCAACATACATTACAAGATTTTAATTGCCATCTTGAAAAATCAATAATTTATTGTGATAATACCAGTGCAATAAATCTTTCTAAAAATCCGGTAAATCACTCACGAACAAAACACATTGATATTCGTCATCATTTTCTTCGTGATTGTTTGGAAAAAGGATTAATAAATCTAGAATTTATCAACACTGAAAATCAAATAGCTGACATTTTTACTAAACCACTAAATCAAAATACTTTTATAAAACTAAGACGAGATTTAGGTATAATGTCGTTTAAAGACTTATGAATAAAAATATGAAAAAATATGGGAAAACAAAAATTATTTTATTTCTGACCAAAGCGGCACTCGAACTCATGACTTCTGACTTATATGTTAGATGTTGTAGTATAGCCACTTGGGCTATGGGTGTTTCTTGTTCCAGCTCTTTTTTATAATCTATACCATTAAAACTTAATTTCAGAATAAACTATTTTTGACTCTAAAGCATTGTATATCATTCATCTACAAACAGTTTTTTGTTTAAAAAGTTCTGTGATTAAAACTAAAATTTGTTTTTAAACCACTATTTTTTTAGAAAATAAATGGTTATATATACATACATATGTTTATTGAATAGAACATAAAATACAAAAAACTTCTTACAAAACAAAACTTGAGACAAAAATGTCTTCTAACGATGACGTCTACAATTCTGAAAATTCTCATCTCTCATACACATCCCCGGACGACGACTATTCTGATCGCATCCCCGAATATGGTCCCCATCCTACTTTTCCAATGCCTAATCGTGTTTTAGAATTCTCCTCTCCAAATAATGACCCCCGACACAGGTGGAAACCATGGGAAGACTTCCATACAGGTTATACTCCTGATAAAAAGAAAGGGAAAAAGGAAATGGTAGTATCTCCATCAACCAAACAAAAGATTGATGAAATTCATCACTACCAACATCAACAGATGAATATGCAAAGGGAACTTTATTACGAACAAAAAGTCACGGCAAGATGTTTAAGCTTCCTTGAAAAGATTGCCATGAAATTTTGTTCATCTAAGAAGGATGATGTTGCTGAACCTTCTTACAGAACTCCATCTCCTTCTGACCATGTTCAATCTCCAATAGCTCCAATATGGTCACCGGTAGAAAACGTTCCATCTCCAAATTCATGGGAACGTCGATGCTGATGCACCATGGCTATAATTTAATATATATATATGTTATTTTTTTAATAATATGTATAGATATATATGATGCAAAAATATAATTATATTTCTATAATTCTTGTTTGAAAAACAGCATAAACTTGTCTGTTCACATGCCTCGGTCGACCGAAAAGTCTGAATCGGTCAACCGAAGCTGTCCCGAGAAGTTTTTTTTTTTAAAAAAAGCAAAACAGATTTCTTTCAACTCGGTCGACCGAACAACCTGACTCGGTCAGCCGAACTTGTTTCCCGAATGATGTTAGAACATTTTTTTTAAAGTCGGTCAACCGAATACCCTGCACGAGTCGACCGAAGCTCTTCCCGAAAGTTTCAGCACTATTCTGAACCTCAACTCGGTCGACCAACCTAGGAATTTCAGCCGACCGAACGAGCTTTTGTGCTGAAATTGCTTACATATTTTAACCCATCCATTCACCTTTTTATCTCACCTCTTCACTTTACTCTCCCAAAACAGATTTTAACCCTAGCCCCCATTACAACCTTCCTAAACTTCTTCAAATTCTTCAAAGAAAAATGGCCCCCAAGAAGAAATCTAAGACTACTGCTGGCCAATCTTCCTCAACTCCTGTAGACTCTCAAATTGCTTCTTGGCTAGTAAGTGAAAAAGCTTTAGAAAGATGGATAAGGCTTCAAGATGCCAAAATCTTTTGAGGAGTCTTTTGTAAGTTATCCTGATTTTACCTCCTACGGTGTTGAAAATGCCGCTCTTGAAAGTGGTCTTGATGCTTTTCTTGACCATAGGAAAAACAACTTGAAAATTAATCATATAATGGTCAAGTTATTCCTAGCAAATCTCAACCTTGTAAATCCACCGAGAAACACTGAAAATTGTGTTTGGACATCGGTTTGTGGCACTTCGATTTTTCTCTCCATTGATCGAATGAATCATATTTTAAATGCTCGACCGGGTGGAATATCATTACATGATGTAGACTGTAATACATCAACTCGTGACCGCCTAAGTCATCTATTCTTTGAAGATGATGCTACCGATTTAAGGCAAACTTCATCTCTCCGACCTAAAGCACGACTTTTTCATCGATTCATGATGAAGTCTATTGTTCCAAGAAGAGGGTCATACCACTTAGTATATCCCGAAAACTTCAAGGCGTTATATGCTATGTGTGGAAATATTCGGGTAAATTGGACACAACTTCTTATGGATGAATTCCTTACGTTCAACCAAGGAAAAATGCTCCATATTTATTATGGAGAATACATAATGCGGTTGATTAACAACTTTGTCACTCATGCTCCGGAATCCGAAACATCCAAAGTTCGTACCTTTGACTCACGAACAATAAAATTAATGAAGTTACCCGATGCACCGTCCCAAATTTCAACCTTTCAGCAATGGCGTACCATTCCACGAGAACAACTACGTCGCAGCTATTCTACACCTCAACCATCCACTTATTCTACAGAACGTATAACTCGTCAAACCTCTATCCAAAGACCACCTCCCGGTACTAGCACAGCGGCTGCCATTGATATTTTGGCCCAAAATCAACTAGCTTTGGATTCTCGCCTTCGAAAAATTGATGGGCGTTTCAAGAAGATCAAAGGCTTCTTCGTAAATTTATGGGATGCCTTATCATGTACTTCTGAAGCCGGTGCTTCATTTGTTGCTCCTGGAAAAAGACCAGCACCAAATTTTTCTTGGTCTACATCCGATAACACAAGTTCCAGCACATCGGCAACTCCCGCACCTACAACTCAAAGACGGGGTAAGGAACCGGCTCCTCTAGATGAAAATCTTCATCCAGAAGAGTGGGATACCGACGAAGATGAGGAGTAATTGTAGTATTTTTACAATTTATTTACTTTCAAGAATTTCTTATACTTTATTTTTTTTAATTATTGTTATGTACTAAGCAAACATCTTTAAATTATTTCTATTTAGGCTTAAATATGTACTATATAAATTTAAATGTTTCGCATTACTTTAATATGTTATAAGTATTCCTTTTTGTCGATGACAAAGGGGGAGAAATGTATGCAAACTAACGAATTTTTGCAGAAAAGTCGCCACATATTCAGGGGGAGAACTATAATATATATGTCAATATTACTTCGTCACATAAGTATTGTCATCAATCAAAAAGGGGGAGAATGTTGATTCATGAGTTTTGATTCATGACACAAGCTTCAGAGATCATACGACGAGAATACTATATGAAAGCGACAAAAAGAGAATAAGTGCATACCGTGCACTACAAAGGAGATAACTTTACAATCCAGAGATTAGTATGGATATTTTATTTTATTGAGTCTTAGAATAATGTTAAAATCATTCCTCAAATAGTCACACACGCACACAAAACATTTTATAGCAAAAACTGTGTTCACTGTGCATATAACACCAGGTCGGCCGACCGACCAGGATCCTCGGTCGACCGACCCTGTATCATATGCACAGTGACTTTCTGTTTTGTATACGTTTTAAACTCAGCTGACCGGCCAGGTTTTTCGGTCGACCGACAAGAGAAAAACGGCTAGTTTTCTGAAGAGACACGATCATTTCATGAAGAGGAATGTCCTCTATTTCAAGAGGTATGGACACAACTGTTAACTAAAACTCTTCATGAAAGATTACAACTCTTCTACAACTATATAAACATATTCAACTCACTTCTACAATCACCGATTCTTGTTTATATTTCTGAAATCTAATCTCTATTCATTTCTGCAAATAAAAGCATTCATTCTTATTTAATATCACTAGAATCCTTGAATTTATTCATATACTTCGATTCTACGTGATTATCTTCCTTCTAAATCTTCACACGCATATATACTCTTGAGGATTTGATTATAGGAAAGTTGTACTATCAAAAGACAATCAGTGTTATTCAGAACACATTCGTCAACAAACTTTTTGTATTAAGTTGAAGTCCTCTTCGGCTGTTGAGGCGGAAAAATTCCTGTTCGGCTACTCAGGTGTCGTATACCTATTCCTCCGGGTTAAGTGAGGGGTTTAGTTTAAATCCAGAGGGTATTCTGGGACTGGACGTAGAACGGGAAGTTCGAACCAGTATAAAAATTCCTGGTGTGCTTACTTTAATTTGTACTTTACTGTTATTACCAGTTTCCGCATTAACATACCATATTACACGATCCTTAGTACTACACGTTCACTTTCAGCCGGCTCTTAGGTTTTAGATTTGCGTTTGTGAAAAATGAAAAATGTAACGTAAATGGATAAGGGTGAGATGTGTATAGCTGTGTATGATAAAGAGGCTATTTTACTAATATTCCCATGTGTAATTTGATTAGCCTATAATCCAATATGAGCCCATTTATTTTATTATTGAGCTCGGCTCTATATATATAATTTTTTCAAATCTTAATCTCCTTATCATCACTATTCTGTTTAATTTATCTATTTAAATTTTCTGAATAATGTTATCAAAAATTAGGGATGTTACAAAGTCACAACGGTCGATGAATCACATGGATGACCTCACTGAGATGTTTGATGTGTTCTTTTAGAGTTTCATCGAGCAAGTTTTTAGGTTTCATCATGTACTCAAGGGGCATTGAAGCTAATCTAGAGTTGGTTCAAGCGTTAAATGATGTCGCTGTCCCCATAAACAAGGAGGGAAATGCAGAGCCTGAATGGGAAATTCGTTATGCAAAGACGATTTATCTCAAGAGTGATCGACAAGTATATACCGTTCTTTCACGCCCTCAATAAAGAAAAAGGAAAGTTTGTTTAGACCAAGGAATGCCAGGAAACTTTGTAGAAACTATTAGAGCATACGGAGAGGCTACCAATCTTGTTAAAGCCTTTGGAAGGAGGGGATTTACTCATCTACTTGATGATATCGGCTCACGCACTGAGTGCAGCCTTAGTATATGAGAATTAAAGATCCAAAGGCCTATATACTATTTCAGTAAGTGGTTTAACAGAGTAGAAAATAACTACCAAAGTTGGAGAAGCTGGCATACTACTTGTTGATTGCCTCAAGGAAGCTACGACCATACTTCCAGGCCATCCGATAAAGGCTCTGACAGATCAGCTGCCAAGGCAAGTACCGCCCTGAGACCTCGAGAAGATTATTCAAGTGTAATATCAAGCTAAGACAATATGACATAACCTACCATCCTAGAAAGGTGATACAAGGACAAGCATTGGCGGATTTCGTCGCTGAATTCACCGTTCGAGATAGAGAATAGGAAGATGATATGGTTTGAGTTTCCCAATGGAAGTTGCATATAGATGGAGCTTCTAATGAATGAAGTTCTGAGGAAGGAGTGAATCTTATAACCTCGAAAGGATGAATAATATGATATGCACTAAAGCTAGAGTTCTTGGCAATGAACAACGAGGTCGAATATTAAGGTTGATTATGGGGATCAAGATAGCAAAAGAACTGGAGGTCTAGGCACTGCATATATTCAGTGACTCTAAGTTAGTGGTCTGCCAAGTCAAGAAATAATTTCAGGCTAAGGGAATGAGACTTGTCCCTTACCTAAAAAAGATGCTAGAACTATTGAACGATATCGAACACTATATGATTTTTCACATACCTAGAGAGGAGAATACAAAAGATGATTCACTAGCCAAACTGGCAAGCTATGGGAATAAGCAGCTTATGGTACTTTTTCTAATGGATATTTTATCCATTCTGAACATTGACCGTATAGATGTTGATTTGACCTTGGAGACCGAGGAAGAAAAGGAGTTGTGGATGACTCTAATAAAAGGCTATTTGCTAAAGGGGACACTACCGAGTGGAAAAAATGAATAGGATAAGCTCCTTCGTAAAGTACACGATTTGTTATACAAGGAGTGACGTATAAGAGAGGTTTCTTAACCCCCCTATTGAAGCATGTCACTAAGGACGAAACAAAGAAACACTTTCGGATGTACACAAAGGGAGCTGTCGTGATCACAACGAAGGGGCAGACTTTTGCCAAAAAGATACTTTGTTATGGATACTTTTGGCCAACGGTCGACCACGATGTAGCTGATTATACTAAATGGTGTGATAGATGCCAAAGGTTTGCAAAAATATCGAGGGATTCATCTATAGAGCTTACAAAAATGGTTAACCCATGGCCTTTTGCGATTTAGGGAATTAATATAATCTAAAGATGTCGAAGGGTGGAGCTAAGTACACTATTGTAGCTATGGTCTACTTCACGAAGTGGGCTGAACCAGAACAACTAGCCATGATCATAATGAAGAAAATGATCAACTTTGTGGTAACGAATATCATAGAAGATTTGGAGTCCTACAAAAAATCAATACTGATAATGGAACTCAATTCGAGAGTACCAAGTTCAAAGAGTTCTAAAACCGTACCGAATTTTGAAGAGCTTCTCAATAGTAGCACAACCATAAGCGAATGGATAGGTAGAGGCATGAACAAGATCATTAAGTCCATCCTAAATAAACGATTAACAAAAGCCAAGGGCAGCTGGGATGATGAGTTACCACTAGCACTATGGGCTTATAGAATGACTTATAAGTCTACAAATGGTCATACTCCATTCGCTTTGGCCTATGGAGCCGAGGCCATGACTCTGCAAGAATTGAAAATCCCTCTCACTGAATAAAACACTATGGTCCCAAGATGAACGAGGAACTCTTACTTGAGTCCCTCGAATTGGTCGACAAAAGACGTAAAGAAGCTGAACCGAGGGTAGCTGCTCACCAAAAAGAGTGGAAGACATTTCAGTACCAAGGTCAAGAACCATACCAAGGAGGAAGGGGACCTTATTTTGAAATGAGTCCTCCCAAGTACATGGGCACTTAGTCCCAATTGGGAAGGTCCCTATGCGATTAAATAGAAGCTTGGAGATGGAACTTTTAAGCTATCGACTATTGATAGGATCCAAATTACGCAGACATAGAATAGCGAACACTTACGATAGTATTTCACTTAGATTTATTTCATTTAGTTTCTCTACAAATAACCACCCTAGTGAACTGGGAGCAATGCAATAAGGTAGGCTGGCCATTTCCTTTATTTATAAACAAAGTTGCCTTTTGGAACCATGGAACCATGTTCTTGTAAGGTAAACTTGTGTTGCATGATTAGCAACGCAATCTGGTACCCTAAAACAGGCATCGACTGACTCCTTTGACCTATGATCAGGTCACGGGAGTACGATCACATTGGGGTCGATCGAAGGATTTTTCCTTATCCGTCTAATCTTTGACTATTGCCTAGAGTTAGGCAAAGCCAATGAGGGATTTTGGAATTAGGCAATCGAAACACTGGTTCCTAGAGATAGGAACTGGTGTATAATCGAAGCTTTCACGATAATGTTTATAGCTCAGTAAGACAAACCTGGCTGAAGAAAAATGATGATAGTC
This sequence comes from Allium fistulosum, assembly GCA_030737815.1. Classification (NCBI taxonomy): domain Eukaryota; kingdom Viridiplantae; phylum Streptophyta; class Magnoliopsida; order Asparagales; family Amaryllidaceae; genus Allium; species Allium fistulosum. Next base: position 832,097,037 of record CM060903.1, on the reverse strand, counting down.
GATGAACAATTCCGTCAACTTCCGAAGATAGGCAAAGTCAAAAATTGATGCTTAGAGGTAGGCATCTGAAATATCGATCCTTAGAGATAGGGATCGATGAATAATTGAACTATCTATGATATGACTATACTTAAGGCTCGGTGAACCACTCTAGACTGATGGCAAGTGATGGAGGTCAAAGAACGAATTCAATTAATGCACGGAGATAGGCAAGAATTAAGTTCGATTGTCCAGAGGCAGACACCCAAAATGTTGTTTTCCAAAGACAGGAAACGACATAAAGCTGAATGCTTCTCTAACCACAACCATATTGACGATCGAACAGGACACGACCAAGAATAAACAAAGCTGGCCACAGAGTTGGTCGAATGAATAACAAGTTTTGTTTAACCGATAAGGAAATACTTTGACAATGATATATGGAACTAAACAATATAATGTAACTAAACGATCATAAAAATTTACTTATATATATATAGCTATAGTAGGGAATGGCATTACATAGACACAGACATGTATAATATAATTGGAATAGCATCACGGATGATCATATTGTATATGCAGGCAATGGTATATAGAAGATAAGTAAAAGGTGTAGACATGCAAACACAACAAAGATTGTACAAAAATAACAGTCTTTTATTTACATTCACTTTTAATGGGGCCCATCCCACATAATATCAACCTATGTACAAAAAAAACAAATACATCAAAAGGCCAAAAGAAATTGCTTTCAAAAAAATCCAAGTTGAGAACCTACTACTTTTTCCCTCGCTTGCTACTTTTAGTATCAGACTTTATGCAGTGCTTCTTTGAACCCTTTACATCCTTAGCCTTCCCCTCATCTAGAGTGTTTCTCCCAGAGGGTGTAGTTTCTGCTTCAGTAATTGGGTTGATAGGGTCCTTGGGCTTGTAAATGGAAGGTCAGAGGATTTTGAAGAATCATTGGCACCACAACCTTTGGAGGCTTAAATTTGAGTAGTGGAATCTTTGAGGGTAAGGCTTGGTTTTCCTAAGCCAGTGGGCTTTTCGGTTCCTATCTCACTCTTCACTTTGATTTTATCTAAATAAAGCTTTAACCTTATCGCCATAGTAATGTGATCGTTAGTACCCTTTTTATTGGTGATAATGACGTCTTCTCCTTAGGATTGATTGCCATCTTCAAGCCTTTTCAAAGCCCTAATTTTCTCTCAATCTGAGCCGAGGCCAGAACTGGAAGGGGGAACTTAAATGGTCGCTTTACAGTAATGAAGGTTAATGTCATAGAGATGGCTCTAGGACCGAAGCCTTAAGTTGTTGGCGGAAAGGAGGAAGTGATGGGTGACCTATAAGTTGACATACAGTGAAGTAAAGATCAGAGACTGCCTTAGTTGAGAACTAAAGCTTTTCGAACACTACGGAGACGAAAGAAACACCTTGACTAGGTGAAGCTCCTTTAGTTGGAGACTTGGTGATTTCACCCTCTTCAATACTGAGCAAGCTGAGCGATAGGAAGAGGAATGTAAGGTTCATCAGTAGTTGTTGTAGCGAAGATAGGAGTTTCAAGGTTGGCAGCCTCAGAGGTGACCATCGTAGAAGTTGGATTTTCTATTATATGCTTATTGGATTTCAAAGTAGATGATTCTGCCCAATCTAATGCAGTGGAATCGACAGGAGCCTCAATAGTTGTTTTCCCTATAGTTGCATCCTGGGCTGCCAGAATGGTTTTGCTTTCCTCCAAGGATGCAATATCTTGCTCATCCAAGAGTTTTTCCTTCAATACTTCTTCAGTTATGCCTTCGCCGGCCATAGTTAGTCATTGAGGTATTTCCTCTAAGGTATTGGCCAACGTGATGGGATAGCTATCTCCTGTCCATTTCAAATTCTTATTTTCGATGATGTTAGCAAAAAGCTATTGGAGGGTATCATTCATTTTCTCATTATTCTAAGTAGCCTGAGCCTTAAGCTCTGTAATTTCGTCGACGACCATAGTGAGGTCGCTCTGAACCTAGGCTTTTAAGTCTATTTCAACTTTTAAACTAGCCTTAAGGCCATCAACTTCAGCCTAAAGTGCCTTCAGCTCTTACTCATTGGCTTGTAACTTCTCCTTTATGGCCTTGATTTGTGCCCCAAGCTCGACATTCTCTTGGCGGGCCATTTTAATCTGATCTTTCATTACATTAGTGGCTTGGGTAGACTCTCAGTGTCTTCTCATTTAGCTCTTTCGCATGCTTGTGGACTTTAGAGCTTCATCCTTTCCTTCGGTGATGTCGATCGGTTCATTTTTATACCAGCCACTATCCATTCGTGATCTTTCTTCTTAATCTTGAATGACTAAATGGTATTCTGGTTGACTCTATTAATGTCAGAGAAAGACATGGTGAGTTTCTTCCACTCAAAGAATTTATCTACTATTTCTTTGACTCCTTCAGACCTATGGTTGGCCTCTTGGTGAAAAATGTCTTTAACATTGTAATTGAACATGACCCCCATTAGGCAATAATCGGGTAGCATTGCCTACATCCTAGTATTAACAGTTGTGGATGGTCTTAGAGGGGCGGAGGCAAAGCAGTTTGAATTGCAGCTTCTTTGGATTTGGAAGAGCTTGAGGTGGTGGTAATCTGAGCCTGAGTTTTCAGAGGTTGATATTAAGGAATTTGGTATGAAGTGTGCAGTTGAGACGCACTAATAATGCACCTATAATGATCATGGGAATCGCATAGCTTCTTTTCCAAATCATGGCGCTCTTTTTCTTTTATCCGGTGCCTTTTCAATTTTTCTTCATTCCGATCTTCTTTATCTTTCCTACTCCTTCTCTCCCCTTCCACCTCCCGGTGTGAGCTAGAGCGATGTGTGTAGAGGTCAGGAGTCGATGAATGATGTTGGATAACTGTCGAACGAAGATGATCTCCAGCCATTATACCTGAAAACAAGAAGAAGGTGTATCAAAACTAATGCACTAGATTAAGAATGAGTGCAAAATGTTGGTGTTCGTGATCCTATAAGTGTGTGAAGTATTGATATTTCCCTAAGTATTCTATTGACTATGTTCAAGTAGTTACAAGGATGGGGTTTCATCACCCTCAGCAAGGATATCCCCTGACGAGAGGGTAAATTCATCAGTGTATTCATTTAAAATATCTTCAATGGTAGTGCCTCTAGTACTAGAGGCCGAGAGAATGCCGATATCACTCAGTGAGCTGAAGATGTTCTCCGAAGAGCCCGCATGTCGTGTCACCTCACTAATTGGTGCAAGACTTGCATCGGGCGCCTATTGAGAAGACTTGATAATCAATTGTGTTGGAAAAGACGAGAAAGGAACTATATCACCTTTGGAGGATGTCTCCCTGTATGACTCGTTCTCGCTGAGCCCGTAGTCTCCATCATCACCGTCGTCTCATGTGTCCTCTCCTTTTGCTTCTCCTTCTCTCCCTTCTTCTCCTTCCTCTTCTTCTTCTCCTTCTTTTCTTTCTCCTCCTTCTTCTTTCCCTTTTTCTTCTATACCTCCTTTTCCTTCATATTCTTCCCTTTCCACATTTTCTTTCGCTATTCTTACTTCTCCTTCTTTGAAATTTACTTCACCTCTTTGGTCTTAACCATTCCCTTGATCGTTATTATCAGAATCATGGATATGTGCTGAAGACCCAACTGCTGCTCGAGATTTCTTTATGGGGAGTGGAAGAGGAATAACATGTCCGTCGGGATATAGAGGGCCATACCAACAAATTTCATTGGTGAGCAACAAGGAGATAGTGTGAAACTGATATTCAACTTCTTTTAAAAGAGCTAGAGTGTTAGCATATGCGCTGTTATCATCTCGATCGGGAAGGTCTATGAAGTGTATGGAAAAGGAGTTAAGAATTTTGATAAGGAAAATCTGAATGAAAGACGGATGATAGAAGAAGAGACTTACGTCTAGCCAACCAGATGTGGTTAAAGCCATAAGGACATCAAATGAAGAAGTATTCACCTTTGAAATAACTGTGCTTAATATGAAGTGCCTTGTCTACTTTGCAATGGTTATAAGTTTTGATGATCATTAAGGAAGGCATTTTGTTCTCTTCTTGAAGCATAAAAGATGGGTGAACTCCCAAAAATTTGATAGAAGATCCAATCTCATCATAAAGAGGATGTATAAAGAATTGATTGGAGCATATCTGTTAGGATTCACTTGAGTCAAAGCTAGCCCAATCTCTTGTAGAAAAAAATCAGATGAATTCATTGAAGGGCGGAATAGCTCCACCTAATCATATATATTTATTGCATGCAGTATATCCTTAAGGTGGATTATGTGCCCGTTGGTTGATTATTAGTAACAAAATATCGTGTTCAAGAATTTTGTGTTAGAAGTAGATGGCTTTGGAGTGATTCTACAGTCAACAATGACGTAGTCTAATCCAGAGGGTTGTCCAAGACCATTAGGGCATGTTGCCAGCTCTGTGGAGGAGGCTAATTTAAAGAGGAGCCACTAGAACAATTTGTTTGTGAAGCTCAACTGTAATTAAAGTCTTTCTATGGATGGAGTAGATATGGAGGCTTAGGCAGTAGAATAACGAGCCTTAAGAGGAGTTGAAGGGTTAGAGCCGACCTTGAGATAAGGAGGCCATCGAGTCATTTTGAACTAAAAAGATCGATAGTGAATGCGGTTGGGTATGTTTTATTATGAAATTTATTTTAGTTAAAACGCGTTTAGACAATGTGCATAATCCAATGGATGTCGATGGGTGTTGACCAATCAGATTTTGGACATTGACTGGGGAGTGTGAAGTATTAGTCTATGCAATTTGCATCTTGTCTTCGAAGCATGATGTATGAAACACTGTGCATAGATATCTATCTCGTGTTGGAAAAGGAGCTCCATTACACGATAGAACCATGTGTCGGATTTTACCCATTATCGAAGAGTGAATGATAACAGAACAGTTGTCCAAAGTGGCATGGAGCTTTCTTTATAGAAACTCAAGATTCTGTTGTGATTTGAAATACCGATTTGGATATCCAATAAGAACACTGAAGTGCGTTTGATGCAACCGTTCTTCAGAATTGTCTCACAGAAGCTTAGTCAACAATTCATATTCACCAAGCCTTAATGAAACCCACTATAACACCTTGCATATATGAAAACCTGATGCCATCTCCAAACTAAAGTCCACCATTAGAATACCCAAAGTATGAGTGACAGCAACCCGGAGCTAACAACAAGTTGTGAAAAATAAATCAAAATCCCAAACTTTCTCGATGTTAGCCTCGGGTATGGCTCGGATTTATCCCATAGAGGCATCAAATTTGATTTTGCAGTGTAGGGTAGGGCAAACGACGAATGGTCGGCTAAGAATTCAACCATCATCCTTAGCCTTAGCATAGTGATGATGATCAGAGCCTAATGGTAGTGTCAGGACAAACATGTTGGTGACGCAATTCAAGAAACCACCTTGACTTGATTTTATATCTGAAGAAAGAAGGTAGGGACAAGCAAAATCAATACCAAACTAATGGGAATAGTGGTGGGAACAATCATGGTGATATCGTGGTAGTCATCGAGATGATAGGAGTGGCGGTGGCCGAGTGGTAGGATTGAAGAACTTTGGTGGTGGTGGAAATCAAAAGGAGGAGAAAAATAAACGTGCTTGGAAATGATTTAGGTAGCTAAAATTTCCATGAGTATTAAGTATTATATCACCCAAAATTCATATCAATATCGACTTGTTTTGGTTGGTACCAAAATGATCCAGTAAAAAAAGAAGAAGAGAAAGGAATAGAATAAGGGAAGCTTACCTGGTTAGAACACGATATAGTTCTCAGAGTGATAAGAGCTTCCACTTGATTACTAGAAAAGAGATGGTAAGCGAACCATTTGAAGTGATGACCGAATATCTTCAGAGCAGACACAACGCTTTAAATATAATTGTTGGCTACCTTAAGGCCCCTGGGCAACTGAGATGATATCACTTGTCTTGATCCAAAGCATGCTTTATTTTCACAAAAGCATACTCTAGGGGCAAGTGTTATTTAGTATTTGAACCAAGCAGCTTTCAAGTGAATCTGGATGACAAGACAAAGATGAAATGGTTTGAAAACTTAGGGGCAAGCTTGGTACGGCCATGGGAGGTTGCCCAAAGAATTTGAAGTCCAAAGGTGCAGCAAGATTTAGATTGATACCGACCATAATTATGGTCGGTACCGAGTTGTTTTTCAGATTGGATCTTCATGTTTCTTGGATAGCTTGCAGACATGATCAAGGAATGGAATAATAAAGTAACCATATCAGTGCTAAGTCGATTTTACTTGAGAGATCTTATCAGAACTGTATGGCCTTGTAGGAAAATACAAGTCAAATCTAGGACAAATCATATCGGTACAATTTGATTCATGGGCAAAATACCGAACGAAGCTTAAACACTTAAAGATATGGATGAGCATAAGAGGAATAAATTATGCCACGTTGCCAAAATCATCTAAGTACTGACATGATTGTGGTCAGTACCGATATGATTTTTAGCATGGACTTCTTCTTCCTCCCTATTCTCTTAGATTTGGAGTCTTATCTGGTTTTATGCAATCTGGCGACCATGGTAGGCGATTTAGCTACAAATAGAAGCATTATAGCAATGAATAAAGAACCTTTTAGCCTCTATACTCTTCACATCTTCTTCTCTACTTCATCTTTGTAACCAAGGGATAAATCCTAGCTGGTTAGAACTATAATTAGTTGTAAAGCTCTTGTACTTGTAATGAATCTTAATTTAAATATGTTAAAGTGGACGTAGGCATGAATTTGGGCCAAACCACAATAAAATTTGACATGTTCTTTGTTTTTTTGTTCATATCACTTAGATCCATCTCGTTTTTACTCGATGGGGTGTTGAACCACTTTTTAGTCCAATAATTACATATCATGCAAATGAAATAAATTTTTTGATTTGATTGAATAAGTGAGTGTATTGATAAAGAGTTCAAAATGTACCTAAGAACGAATAAGATTTAATCTCAAAATTCACTCCTCCCTATGGTCCATAATGAGGTATCAATAAGGAGCAATAGGACTTTGCAGGACAAATAATAATTGATAATGAGTGAAGTTGAGTTAACTTCTTTCTGTTAGGATGTTTATTTATGGGTAAGTACATAGGTTAAAATTAATTTCATTCAAAACATAGTTTATGAGATTATACAAGATAATATTTATAAGAAATCACTATCATATCCTAGGTTAAGGAGTTGGGAGGTTATGTAAGTCGAGAGGCTACACATAATATTTGTTCATGAGGGATCTTGAGTGGATTGTCCCAAAGAAGTTTGAGGCAGGCCAATATTTATTGAGCAAGTTATGTTATAAACATAAATCTTTGTAAACTTGAAACTAAATCATTTTAATATATATATATACAAAGATAGTTTACAAAATGTTTCTTAGTGTTATCCTGTTATACTAAGAAACAACTATTGTTTCAAGAATTGCCAACGTTATGACGAATGAATTTTTTCAGAGATTATTGGTTATATAATGGATTTGGTTGCGATCTAATGATAAAACTGATGAAATGAAATTGACCAAGCGAAAATAGACATGACATATTAGAAATGTCTAATAAAAATGCTCGCATATTAAGGAGAAATATGAGTTAAAATCAATGTTGAGAAAAGAATTTCCTCAATTGTCAAATAACCCATCAAAAAGTGACGACTCTCCAATATGGCATAATGTGCATGGATTCCAAGTACATTATCAAAATATTATTTTGATAATGGTACCCAAATGGACATGATCCGTCAGCTGCAAAAGTGTTTTTGAGAAAAAGACCAATAGGGTTGGAATATGGTAATCTATATTGATAATAATAACAATGTAAATTTCAATTGTTGAAATTTATGTAATAGATTCATTATTCGATGAGCTTAAGTTAATTCGGGTTTTACTCACAAAACTATAGTTCAATGTGATTTTGAGTTTTGGTACATATATTTTGAAAAATAAATTCTATATACTGATTTAGAATAATCTAGTTGCACATAATAACCAAAGTATCTCAAAATCGGTAGGAGCAATATTCAATTTGTGGGGTTCGAATAGGATCCAAGAATTGATACATAAGTATCGTTCAAAAAGCATCAGATTAGAGCAAATATTTTGATAGAAAAACAAATAGATTGAATCTCAATCAAAATGTAGAGGAAGCGTGTGTTTGTAAGAAAGCACTGTAAACGTATTAGAATATTTCTAAAAGTTATAAGTAAACAACAAACTTATGATTGTTAACGACGTACCCATGTTAAAATCATTATAGTTTGGTTGTTTGATTCTCAATATTGGATTTGAAAGGATATATTTTATAACCATTATAAAAGTATGCTGGGAGTGTCCCAAATGGTATACATACACATTATCACATCCCTCACTTTCAGACCCAAAAATGACCACCGATGGACCAGCAATCATCATCAGAATCATTTTCAAGCGACAAAGTGAGTTCAGTGTAATTTTGCACAACATTAAGTAAGCATAGCGGCTAAAAAAATTTTCATTGCACAAATTTTTTTTACAAGATTCATTGCACCATCATTAAATATTTACATTCCTATGTAGAGGTAAATACAATAAGAAAATAAGAGTAGTGTCATGTCAGACATATGAAGATGCAAATACGACACATTACCATTTATAATTTCTGGTTTTACATAGTGGAATTTCTAAAATAACCTATATTGGCTAGATAAGCCTCCTCGAATCTTTATTTGTCTTTCCAAAAGATACCTGCCTAATCCACAAACTCAGTCTACTCAAATCAGTATCCATGGGTTTATGGAGATAAAAAAGGCATGGTTTAGACATAAAGTCTGGCATGATTAAAATCTTTACCTTAAGCATGCATAGTGAAACAACGCCGCTATGGCACATAATGGGTTTTCCCCTCACTTTATCATCATAAAAAATACATCATAACATGCAAACAATCGTTACATTAAAAGCAACCATGTGCATTTCATTCAATCCATAAGTTTACCCTACACTTGTCATCTAATTATGAACCATGTCATATTTATATTTTTAATTCAAATAAAGTATACCCTACACTTAACATCAATTCATGAACCAAATCATCCAATCATCCATTATCCATTCACACATCACCTAATCTATAATTTTAGGTGTTCATCTTAAGTTGTTATTGTTGATTCATGAGTTTTGATTCATGACACAAGCTTCAGAGATCATACGACGAATTACAAAGAGAATACTATACGAAAGCGACAAAAAGAGAATAAACGTATATTATGCACTACAAAGGAGACAAGACTACAATCCAGATATTAGTATGAATATTTTATTTTATTGAGTCTTAGAATATTGTTAAAATCATTCCTCAAGTAGTCACACACACACAAAAATTGATTTATATTGATATATACATAAATTAGTGTGTAATGTGCAATTGACTACAGGTCGGCTGACCGATCAGAAACCTCGGTCGACCGACTCTGTGTCAAATGCACAGATATACATTTTTCTATGTACGGGTTTGAAACTCAGCTGACCGACCAGAAACCTCGGTCAACCGACCTGAACATAACGGCTAGTTTTCTGAAGAGTTGCGATTGTTCATGAAGAGGAATGTCCTTCAATCCAAGAGATACGGACACAACTTTTGATTGAAACTCTTCATGAAAGATTGTAACTATTCTACAACTATATAAACATGTTCAATTCACTTCTACAACAACCGATTCTTGTTTATATTTCTGAAATCTAATCTCTATTCATTTCTGCAAATAAAAGTTTCCATTCTTAATTAATATCACTAGAATCCTTGTTTTAATTCATATACTTCGATTCTACGTGATTATCTTCCTTTTAAATCTTCACACACATACATACTCTTGAGGATTTGATTATAGGAAAGTTGTACTATCAAAAGACTATCAGTGTTATTCAGAACACATTCGTCAACAAACATTTTGTATTAAGTTGAAGTCCTCTTCGGCTGTTGAGGCGGAAAAATTCCTGTTCGGCTACTCAGGTGTCGTATACCTATTCCTCCGGGTTAAGTGAGGGGTTTAGTTTAAATCCAGAGGGTATTCAGGGACTGGACGTAGAACGGGAAGTTCGAACCAGTATAAAAATTCCTGGTGTGCTTACTTTAATTTTTACTTTACTGTTATTACCAGTTTCCGCATTAATATACCATATTACACGATCCTTAGTACTACACGTACACTTTCAGTTATTAAATTATTTAGTGATTACCTCCTAAGGTCAGTCTATCACTAATTTATCTTTTCTCGAACAAAGTCACCTGATGAAATGACCACCCGCTCAAACAATGGGAGCTACCTTGACTAAAGCCACATCGACACTCCTAAGAGGTTGAATGTCAACGCCCTGAATACATTCTACTACGTATCCTTACCAAGCGTCAATATCCCCTCTTAGTCCTTGAACCGCTATAATTCACTTTGCTGATTTATATGTTTTATTTATAATACCACCCCTGATGTTTTGGCATCTTGCCATAGCACCCTGTCATAATTCCCTTTTAGAGTTTATAAACTTTAGGATTGAACCCTATCGTGGCACCCTACCATATATCACTGAACTTTAGACTAATATTCAAGGCGCCATGCTATTCAATAACTCCATGAGACGGTATATCTTTACGATCATGGTTCAACCCTTTTCTTTCATTCAATTTTATTGTACCCTACACTTCCTTTAGATAAAACATCTTTATCTTCAATTAAATGATACTCTATTATTTATTAGCTTCTCTAAGCTTTCTTTCATTTCAAAAAAATAAGTTGACACAATTTTAACTTATAAAATTCTTCGATTATTTCATCCTTACAAAATAGTCAATTAACACTTGGAAACTGTCTTCTAAAGTGCGCTCAGTCTACGTAGAAAATTATGGCTTCCCAAGCTTTTGCGAGTTAAACTTAGTTGTCCCATATTGGCCATCCCATAGCCTTCGCAAGTTAAGCCCAGCTATCTCATGTTGGCTATCCCATAGCCTTCGCATGTGATTCTCTTAGGTCGTCGCTAGTTGACCCTCAACTAGCCATCACATGTTGATAGTTTTTGGCTATCGTGAGTTGTTCTCTTATGAGCTATTGTAGGTTGATAGCTTCTCGATCTATCACATGTTGAGCCTAAAATGTTATCGCATGTTGATAATTTCCAAAGTTATCGTGTGTTAAGCTCCAAGTAGCCTTCGCATGTTGACCTCCATCTAGCCTTTGCATGCTGAAGAATGTATAGCTATTGCAAATTGATAGCTATCGCCTGAAGAACGTTTAGCTATTGCAAATTGATAGCTATCGCAGGTTGAGCTCTTTAGGAGCTATCACATCTTGACTTTCCTAAAGCCATCGAAGGTTGATAACCTTAGTGCTATCGTGACTTAAGTAGTTATCACTGGTTGGCTACTTATAAGTTATCATAGGTTGAAATGGCAAACTTGTAATTATTTTGAAAACTGTTTTGTTTCCTTATTAAGTAGTTACTTTACACCAAATTCTATTTGGTGTCGAATTCTCATTGGTCAATGGGTTTCTTTACAGTTTCCTTTTCATAATTGGCTAATTATATTCTCTATTCATTAATTAATTTGTTTTAATTAATTACATCTTTCCTTAACCAAACAATTCATATAAAATTGAAAATTAATGGGAAAATCCAAAAAATGCACCAAAAGTCCTATTTAACATATTTTACCTCATACAATATTTCAAGTAAAAATAATTTTTATTATTTTTAATAATTAATTTTTTTCAAAATCAATCATTTTCTCAACTTAGAAAATTCAAAGAGATTCCAAATAAACTTCTTAAATCATGAAATTAAAAATCCATCATTGTTTATCATTGTAAACATTATATAAAATTTCATAACATTTAATACGGTTAGATCATGTTTTACCCTAAAACATGAACAAACTCCTTCCATTTAAATTTCAAAACACATTCAAACTCGTGTTTAAACATCCAAGCATATTTATCATCATAAAAAACATTGATTCACAATTAAATCCAAATCCAAAAGGGTTAGGAAATGTTTTAAGGAATTTTTTACTCATTTTGATTTAGAAAACTTTGATTAAAAATCTTTCTTTAATCTCTTTCTTCTTAAAGTTGAAAGCTTGAATTCTTCTAGCCTTAATTTCCTCTTTCTTAGCTTGAAAATGGTGTTCGGTCTTGTGTGGTTTTAGGGATTTGTTTTATAAAATGAAAATGAAGTGGAATGGAGAACGTGGCTAAGGATAATTGGTTAGTGATTTTGGCTTGGGCCAATATCCCTTCTAGCCTAGTCTCACCAAAGCATCTCCCCTAACACAATTCTGTCTCACTCGAAACTTAATTTATCTTACTTCATTAACAAGGTTTAATTGCTCTAATTACCCTTGATCCATTCAATTAACTTTTAAAGTGTCCCAATCTTATTTAACCAAATTTCCCTTAGCCAATTCTTGCAATTAAATCTAGCTTATTCATCTCTTTAATAATATCTTCTTGTTATTGAATTGGTTTAATTTCTCATATTATAGACCCTCCAAAATATGGGGTGTTATTATCTCCCTCCTTATATAAATTTCATCCCCAAAAATTTGATAAGGAAGAACAAAATTTACACTAATACCCTGAAAGTGTAAAGTCATCATATTAGTACACACAAGTATAAAGGATTACACTAGTACCCTACTAACGTAAAAGGATAATAGTCAAACATAATTGTATTAGTGCAACTATAGCACACAATCATATCATATAATGAATATACTAGAACTTGTCGGTTCATACAATAGACAAATAAAGCACCCTGTTATACCCGTAAATGTCTAAAACAACTCAGAATAGATATTCCTAACCTTATCCTCTACCTCCTGGGTTAATCTTCTCTATCGTCACTTCACTATGCGCGAACAAGTTCGATAACTTGGTTCCATAACTCCTTCATATCACGACCTACTATCCCTTTCAGGTGTCTACATATGTCAAATCTGGTTCCATGGATAAATCCTCCATCTCCCTCGGTTTTGCTACCAAACATGGGTAATACACACATTTCCTCAAATGTGATATAAGGAAAACATTGTGCACACCCACTACTTGGTAACTCGGCTCGATAAGCGAGTTTGCTAGTCGTCTCTATCCGTAGAAATGGTCCTACATATATAGGTGTCAATTTCCCTGCCTTCCTAAAGCGCAAAACTTTTTGCATCGCAGAAACATTCACGAACACATGATCGTTTATCACGAACTCAAGCTCTTTCCTTCATTTCTCGGCTAACTCTTCTAACTTTATTGTGGTACCTTCATCCTGGCGTGAATCAACTCTACCTTCTCAGTAGCATCTCCTACCAAATTGGGCTATAATAGAAGTGTCCAACCAACAAACTGGTGACTTACACGGTCTACCATACAACGCCTCAAATGGTGTCATCCCGATACTTGATTGGTAACTAGTACCAATGCAAACTCTACCAGATACAAATGATTTTCCCAAGTTCCTCTGAAATCCAAGACATATGCTCTTAACAATTCCTAGAGTACACGGTTCACCCTTTTGATTTGACCATTAGCCTATAGGTTGTAAGCCGTACTCAAGTTCAACTCTATACCCAATGCGCTCTGCAAATTTCTCCAAAACTCACTAGTAAACAATGGGTCACAATCGCTAACAATGCTGCTCGAAATCCCAAGCAATCTCCCCACGTTTTTCATATATAGCTATGCTATTCTAGCTACTGTTCTTATAGATTTTACCAGGATAAAGTGGGAACTCTTAGTCAGTCTATCGACTATCATCCAAATGCTATCATTTTCCATCTATGACCTAGGTAACCCGTCAATAAAATACATGGATACTGAATCCTACTTGCAAGTCCGCACTTCCAAAGGTTGATTTAAACCGCTCGGCCTCTAATGCTCGACCTTCACCTGTTGATAGGTGAAGCACTTCTTCACACTTTATCCTATATCTATCTTTATCCATTCCCAAAAGAAGACTCTCTCTATATCATGATACATCCTCTTGCCCCCAAGATTAATAGTAAATTTAAACCGATAGCTTTCCTCTAAATATTCTTTCCAAAGTCCCCGTACCTCCGTAAAACATGGTCTTTCTTTCTTCCTAATCCATCCCTTCGAGTCTACCAACATCCTTTTAGATCCTCAGCATCTGCCCTCATCTTTGGTTTCCTAATTCTTTTGGAAATCAATGGTCCTCCTTTTTTCTTATAGCTATTCTATCTACAAGTGCTAGACGTACCTCCAAATTTGCTAACAAAATGGATCCCTACTTGATCCTATATTTTGCCTATAATGCACTCCGTAAGAACTGGGTCTCTAATGTCTTCCATTCTTTAATCATGGCTAACACTCCATTCTTATGCTTTCTACTAAAAGCATTGGAAACCTCATTTCCCTTTTCTGGCATATATTATGTCCCAAAGTCATATGCGGCCAAGAATTCCTTCCATCTCTGCCGTCACATATTTAACTCTTTCCAAGAGAATAGGTACTTAAAGGATTTATGGTCCATATACAACTCAAACCGTTCTCCCAAAAAGTAATGTCTCCAAATATTCAATGTGAACACTGCCGCTACCAACTCTAAATTATGAGTTGGATATCTAACCTCAAGTGACCTTCATTGCATTGATAAAAAAGCTATCACTCATCCTCCTTGCATCAATACTACTCCCAACCCAGTTCCACATGCGTTGGTGTAAACTACCAACTCCCGATTCCCTTCAGGCACGATCAAGACATGGGCATTGGTCATTAACTTCTTCAACTCCTGAAATGACCCTTCGCACTTATCAATCTATATAAACTTCTCGTTCTTTTAGGTCAACTTAGTCAAGGGTGCAATTATACGCAAGAAGTCCTTAGTGAATCTGCAATTTCAGCTAGCCAAACCCAAGAAACTTTTCATCTCTGTGACCGTCTCTGGTCTCTTCCAACCATTGGTAGTTTTTATCTTCAATGGATCCACGGCTAATCCGTTCCCTAAAACAACATGCCTAAGAAACTTGACTTCTCATTTCCTAAAAAGGCACTTTAAAGACTTTGCCTTCAAGTTGTGTTGCCTTAACATCTGCAACACAAATCTAAGATGGAATATATACAGTCTCTCTCATTCTTAGAATACACCAAGATATCATCAATCAAGACCAAAGCAAATCTATCCAACTAATTATGAAAGATTCGGTTCATAAGATCAACGAAGAACGCAGGGGCATTGGTCAGTCCAAATGGCATCACTAACCACTCATATGAACCATACAATATCTGAAACACGGTCAATGGAACACTATCTTCCGTTACTCTCAGTTGATGGAAACTCGTTGCCAATTCTAACTGCAAGAACACCTGAGTTCCACTCAACTAATCAAACAAGTTATCTATCCTAGGCAAAGGATAAAGATTCTTCATGGTCCACTCACTCAACTTGTGATAATCAAAGCACATTCGCAAAGATCCATCCGACTTCTTTAACCGCAGCCACTCCCTACGGCAAACTACTCAGCCTAATGAAACTTTTATCCTTAAGTTCCACTAGCTGCTTCTTAAATTCCTCCATCTCTTTAAGTGACATTCTACTAGGAGATATACTAACAGGTTACTCCTGAGGCGTTAAGACTATTC
Source organism: Allium fistulosum (assembly GCA_030737815.1). NCBI lineage: Eukaryota > Viridiplantae > Streptophyta > Magnoliopsida > Asparagales > Amaryllidaceae > Allium > Allium fistulosum. The sequence goes on along the minus strand of CM060903.1, from coordinate 832,081,413 downwards.
GAAACTTGATTGCCCTTCTCGATGGTAATCCCATCATGGGTTCAAAAACATCTACGGATTCTTCGACTACCCGTACTCCACTAATCTCATCATCATCCTCCATAACACATAACATCAAGTCCAATTTCTCCTTCATTACGTCCGAAGCTATCATAATTCTCTCTCCACCTCTAATATTCTGTAAGGCGACAATCTAGTCTGCATAATAGATTCTAGCATCATTTGCACCAATTAGTCCATACTCAAAATTACCCCATACCCTACGAAGCAAACACATATGGGTCCCAAAAAAATAAGCGTCCATACAAATTAAACTTAAGGTTAGTGCACCTTAATTCGAGAGTGGCATCCCAACGATCGAATTAACTGCACGCAAGGATGTAATCTAATAGGTAGTGTCTATTTCTAACCTATCAACCAAATCCCATGAAATGAAAGAGTGAGTTGCAGTAGTATCAAATTGAAATCTAACTAGTATGCTGGAAATCTAAATCATACCTCCAAGCACACCCTTTCCTTTCTCCTTAGTAGTTGGTCCAGACGAAGGTCCTTCCAAAGCATAAACCTTAGCTTGCTTTGCTTTCGAGCAATCCATCTTCTTATGGCCAAGCCTATTATTGATAAAGCACCTGACCCTATTCTTATTCTTTAGCTGGGTACACTTAGTGGAATAGTGTCCCTTTTGCCCATAGTTAAAGAAAGTAACATCTGCCACATTTGGCCTCTAAGTTCCTCCTCCAGAAGTCTTTCCTCCTTTCTTATTTTTTATGCCCTTTTGATACGGATTGAACCTTTTCTTGTGCCCTCCCTTAGTCCTAACTTCGGCTTTCTTCTCTTCCTGAAACAAGCGATCATATCTCATTACCGTTTCTACCACCATATCAAAAGGAGCCTATAAATGAGCCATCACCTTATGATTCAACCCCTTTCTCGGACCTTCAATGAATTTCCATTCTTCTTCATCGAAGTATTAATATGCTCCCTTCTATACTTCGACAAAGCATTAAAGTGTTGAATGTACTATGCAAAAAAGTCATCTCTCCTTGCTTCAAGTCAATGAACTCCCTACACAGTGCACTCTTCTGAGGTTCAAGGATAAACTAAGCCTCGAATCGCTCCTTAAACTATTCCCAAGTTATCTCCTTTAGGATTTCAACGATTACAGCCTTCGACCAGTCCAATGCATCCTCCTAAAGCCAACAAGAAGCCTACCTCCTCTTATGAGCATTATCATACCCCAAGTATCCAAGGATATGTTCACACGCTTTCACCTAATTCAACACTTCCAAAGCAAATTCCTTCCCTATGAACTCCTTTCCTCCATAACTCTTGAAATCTTTGTTCATCTTAGAAAACCTATTTTTCTTGCCACTCTAGCCACCTCCTATCTTGGCTCAACAACTCCTATGAGTTTTTACATCATCATTTCCATCTAAATTGGTGGAACAAAACACTCATACCAATTTCACCTTTAGTTAGGGCAGGTAGTTGAGTACCGGCTTCAATACGAACTTCTGGCACAGCCTCTCCTCCTTGGTTGTTTGTTTGCGTAGTATCAGTCCCTCTACTTTGGTTCACTCTTGTATTTCCTATGGTCAAATTTCAACTACATAGATACATTGCCTTCAACATAAGCATGGGTTCTTAAGAAACGAAAGTAAAAAGAGTGAGAGCAATAGCAGAGGGACAGATATATCCTACTATATATCTATATCAAAATACAAGTACGTTATATACAGAGCGTATACCCACCTCAAGGTGTTTGTTTTCTACTAATTAGTTTCTATTTAACTTTGCTTTACTTAGGTATTCCCCTAACCTAGGTTCTGATACCACATTGTAACATACCCCACTTGGAGACCCAAAAATAGCCGCCGAAGATGTTGTAATCTCATCAAAATCATTTTCAAGTGACAAAGTGGGTTCAATATTATTTTGCATAACATTAAGTAAACGAAACATCTAAATAAATTTCCATTACACAGACTTATTTTTACAAGGTTCATTACATAACCATCAACCCTTTTCGTTCCCACATAGGGGTAAATATAATAAGAAAATAAGAGTGGTATCATGTTCGACATATGAAGATGCCAACACGACACATAACCAGTTATAATTCCTGGTTTTACACAGTGGAATTTCCGAAATAAACTTTATTAGTTGGATAAGCCTCATGCTTCATTTTTGGAATCTTTATTAATCCTTCTAAAATATATCTGTCCAATCCATAAATTCAGCCTACTCGAATGAGTACCCGTGAGTTTATGGGAACTAATAAAAGCACAGGTCAAACATAACGTCCGGCATGAGTAAAATCTTTATCCTAGCGTCCACAGTGAGACTATGCCATAATAGCATAGAATGGGTTTTCCCTTCACTTTATCATCATACCAAATACATCATAACATGTAAACAATCATTAAACCAAAAGCAACCGTTGCATTTCATTTAATCCATAAGTGTACCATACACTTGTCACCAAATTATGAACCATGTCATATTTATATTTTCAATTCAAATTAAGCATTCCTTATACTTGACATCCATTCATGAACAAGTCATCCAACCATCTATCATCCATTCACACATAACATATTCTCTTGTTTTAGGCATTCATCTTTAAGTTACCATTAACTTATTTTACTAATTACCTCCTTAGATTTGTCTATCACTAATTTAACTTTTCCTAAACAACATCACCTGATGAAATTGCCACTCATTCCGCCAATGGGAGCTACCCAGAATCTCTTAAGAGGTTGGAATGTAAACAACTTGAATACATTATAGTAAGCATCCTTACCAAGTATCAATAGCCCATTTTAGTCCCTGAACTCTATCGTTCACATTGCCAATTTATTTATTTTATTTATAATACCACCCTGATGTTTTAGCACCCTACCATAGCACCCTCCACAATTCCCTTTTAGAGTTTATAGACTTTTAGGATTGAACCCCATCGTGGAACCCTACTATACACATTGGACTTTAGACTAATAATCAAGGCACCTTGCCATCTAATATCTCCATGAGCTGGTATATTATTATGATCATAGTTCAACCCCTTTCTTTAATTCGTTTATAGTGTACCCCATACTTCCTTTAGATAAAACATCTTTATCTTTGATTAAATGAGACTTTATCATTTATTAGCTTCTCTAAACTTTCTTTCATTTCCCGAAAAAAGTTAACATAATTTAACTTATAAAATTCTTTCATTATTTCATCCTATGAAATAGTCAATTTACACTTGAAAACTATCTTTTAAAGTGTAGTCGATCTACTTATAGAAAATTATACTTCCCAAACTAACGCCGGTTAAACTTAGTTGTCGCATATTGGCCATCTTATAGCCTTCGCAAGTTAATCCTGGCTATCACATGTTGGCTATCCTATAGCCATCGCATGTTGATTCTCCTAGGCCATCTCTAGCTGACCCTTCACTAGCCATCGCATGTTGATAGTTTATTGGCTACCATAAGTTGTGCTCTTATGAGCTATCGCAGGGTGATAGATTCCTAAGTTATCATGTGTTAAGCCTCAAATTCTATTGCACATTGATAACTTCCCAAGCTATAGCATTTAGCTCTAAGCAGCCCTTGCATGTTGGCCTTCATCTAGCCTTCGCATCTTAGCCTCTATCTAACTATCACAAATTGATAGTTGCTGCAGGTTGCGTTTTTACAAGCTATCGCATCTTGACTTTCCCAAAGCCATCGAAGGTTGATAGCCTTAGTGCTATCGCAAGTTAATAAATTATGTAGCTAATGTAGGTTGGCTACTTATAAGTTATTGCAAGTTGAAATAGCATACTCGTAATCATTTTGAAAACTATTTTGTTTCCTTATTAAGTAGTTACTTTACACCTAATGCCATTTGGTGTCGAATTCTTATTAGTCAATGGTTTCTTTACAGTTTCCATTTCATAATTAGTTTATTACATTCTCCCTTAACTAATCAGTTCTTTTTTATTAATTACATCTTTCCTTAGCCGAATAATTCATATAAAATTGAAAATTAAGGGTAAAAATCTCCAAAATTCATCAAAAATCTACTTTAACATATTTTACCTCATATCAAAATTTTAGGTCAAAATAATTTTATTTTTATTATTTTTAATGATTAATTTTTCTCGAAATTAACCATTTTCTCAGTTTGGAAAATTCGCAGAGATTCCAAATAAACTTCTTAAATCATGAAATTAAAAACCCATCATTGTTTTATCATTGGAAACGTTAAATAAAATTTTCATAGCATTTAAATATGGTTAGGTCGTGTTTTACCCAAAAATATGAACAAATTCCTTCCATTTAAATTTCAAAACACATTAAAATGTTTGAACAACCAGGCATATTTATCGCCATCAAAAAAATTCATTCGTAATAAAATTCAAACCCAAATGGATTAAGAAAGCTTTTAGGGAAAGTTTTACTCACCTTGATTAAAATCTTGGTTTAATCTCTTTCTTGTTAAAGTTGAAAGCTTGAATTCTTCTAGCCTTAATTTCCTCTTTCGTAGCTTGAAAATGGTAGCCGACCTTGTGTGGTTTTAGAGATTTGTTTTGTAAAATGAAACTGAAGTGGAATGAGAGAATGTGGCAAAGGATAATGGGTTAGTGATTTTCACTTAGCTAATATCCCTTCTCGATTAGTCTTACCAAAGCATCTCCCCTAACACAATTCCTTCTCACTCAAAGCTTAAGTTATTTTTCTTTATTAAAGGCCTACTTTAAATTCTCTAATTACCATAGGTCCATTTAATTAACTTTTAAAGTATCCCACACTTAATTAACCAAATCTCCCTTATGCAACTCTTGCAATTAAATTTATCTTATTCAACTCTTTAATAATATCTTCTTATTATTAATCTAGTTTAATTTCCTATATTATGGACCCTCCAAAATATAGGATGTTATAGAAACCATATTAAAACGTTTAATGTAGAGTATATAAGATGGGTCCAAATACATTGGTAATAGGAATTATCATACATGTTGTAGTCTACAACATCGCATTTTGCTTATCTATTTGATACATAAAGCAAGTACCAAATCCGAATTAAGCTCACTAAATGATTATATAGAGTGTGCTCACGTATTTATGAAGTATTGGAGAATTGTTTATAGAAATAAGAAACTCCTTAAGAAGGAGTATTTAGGCTTGTACTTCATAAGTGATATCGAGTATAGTATGTCAATCCTAAATTCATGATTAATCTTAGTTAAGGATCTTTAAGTTGGAATTGTTCCAAATGAAAGGTTATGGTTGATAAAAAAGGCTAAGTATATCACCTTGAATAGCAGCATAACAAAAACTTTATAATGCATGAATTTAAAACTAAACTAGGATGATTCTTGAGAATCCCACAATGATGTTATATGATAACAATGTTGTGATACAGATCATGAAAGAGCCTTGAGCTCATTAGAAGTCGAGAAGCATGTAACAACCCGTACCCCAGTGGGCATTTTCACTAAATCGAAAACTCAAGTCCACCAAAGTACGAGTCGTTGGTTTTTGGTATCCTGCAAATAGCAAAAGTATATCAGAGCAACTATCGAAATAAACTCATAGCAGAATATTAAAGTATAATAAAATATATAGTTATTGACCAAGGTTGATACTTCCAACATCTAGCATCTTCGTTAGTGCCGAGTATGCATAAGGAAATTCATCCTTCCACCATTCCCGCCCTTATACTAGTACATGTCCCTCTAAAGCTATCATGTGTGTTGTAATGAGGAGGGGGTCACAATATAGTGACTGGTAAATTACACACTTTATACATAACAATAATTTATGTCGACTGTCTTCCATTGCATGTTATGTCCTTTTTTTACTTAGTTGTCTTGACTCCACGTACGTGTATGTTATGCCCTATCTACTTGAAGTAGACAATAACTGCATACGTGTATATATATAAGTACCACAGTCCCACTTTGGATCAAGATAATATTCCTCTAGTATCCTTAACCGAGTACCTTGTCAGGATCCATCATCAATGCAGTATCATGTCCTCATCGTTGTGCATAATAAGGAACTCCCGAAGTGCCTAATAACTGCATCACAATAATTCAGCCATATTCTATTCGTATTTGAAAGACCTTCGACGAGGTGATTAGCACTTGCAGCCTCAAATTGGTGGTCTTCAATCGGTTTTTGGTCATCGTTACCTAAGGGAGTGTCGAAGTGCTCTGCCGCGATGTCGTGTTTCTGTAGAGAGGCTCGAGCGAGGCGAAATTGGTATGAAGAGGTAGAGGAGGAGGCGAGTGACGTGTGGGTGGTTTCGAATCATCGAACGACGTGGTGGTGGGTCGTATCAGTGATACGCGTGCACGTCCTTGTCTGTGCATTTTGGGTTTTCTGGAGTTAAAGAGAGGGGAGGGAGAAGAAGATAGGAGTAGGCCGTTTTCCTCGTTTGTGGGCTTTGGGCCGGCTTTAAAAAAGAAAAAAGAAAGAAAAAGAAAAGAAAACTGCAGGCGAAGAAATGAAAAGAAAAAAAAGAGGGAAGGAGAAAAGGTTCAAAACTGGAAGCGGGAATAAAATTTCGATTTGGGGGAGATGAGGATCATAGTGGGCTGGGTTTGAATAATCTGGGTATGGGTTTTAAAAGTTGTATTATATTTTTGTTTAATTTAATTTAAATTATCGTCAACTTATAAAATGTATAACTCTCACATGCGAGGTTGAAATGGAGCGGAACTTTTTGCGTTGCGATCATGATGACGAGAGCTTTGAAATGAAACTAGTTTGGATGGATTTGGAGACAGTAAAAAATTAGGCTAAAATCGGGCGGCGTCCGGTTTTAGTTCCAAACCGGAATGTCCCAGCGACAATAAAAAAAATCAAAGTGAGTTAATCTCACTCAATTTTGGATTACTGCAATTAATTTTAAGTAGTTAAAATTAATTATTGGTTGATTGGTTGAATTTGATAATTATTATCAGTTTGGATGTTATCATATATATAGTGGTATATATATTAGATATTGGAGTGATTATTCCTGCATTTATATAGCGGATGAGACCCTATGCGCCCCGCATAATAGCGAATGACCCTATATACCACGATATCCCCCTCGAAGTGGGATTGGTATTTTATATTGTGTTAACATCTATGGATGCAGGGAAACAGGTTGGAGGAATCCAACTAGATTCCTCAAAAATGTTGAAATTATTTTCATATTCAGTGATACGATTTATTTGAATAATTTGTGATAGATTATAGTGGAATTTGAATTTATTGAATGCTATGGTATTACTGGTTAGATTTGGCATTTTAAAATACCATAAATATGAATATTGAATTTTTAAAAGAAAATAAAAAGGGAAATTGAAAGTAAAATATTTATAGTGAAATTGGATTAATTTAAAGAAATGAATTTTGAACAAAAAAATAGTTTGATTCAAATTTGTATTTTATTAATTTTGGAATATTGTAAATAGAGATTCTGAAATATTATAAAAAGAGATTTTGGAATAATGTAAATAAAAGGATTTTAAATAATAGAACTTAAGCGATATTATTTAAGTGTAAAAGGGATTTATTTTTAAAATCGAGATTTAAAGTAGTTGGAAGATAAAAAGGAAATTTGAAAAGAAGATATGAAATTGTTATACTCAATTTTAAATAAGTTTTTAAATTATGAAAAGGAAGTGAAATATGAATGTAGTTGGGTTTCGGAATATAGTGGGGTATTTAAGAAATTGATTTAAAAATGGAATTCAATTTAGAAAACGATTTGTAATCGATTAAGTATTGTGAAACCGTTATAAACGGGAAATGAGACTATGAGGTTTATAAACAAGGTTTATAAATAAAGTAAAGTGATTATCAGTGGATAGATTGAAGTTATAAATTCACGGTGAGAATTTATAAGGAGATGGGTAAATCGGTTTAAAAATAAATGGTAGATTTATTTTTTAGAAACGTGAAAAGGGAATTTACGGAATTGGGACGTAAATCAAATTGGGAATAAATTGAGAGGGATTTATAAATAATTAGACTGGTTATATTGGAGTTGAAAAATATATTTTTATGAGAAGTTAAGTTTATTTTCAAAAAAGGAGGATTTTTAAGTATTAACTAGAAAATTTAAAAGTGTTTAAGAATATTTCAGAAAATTAATTATTTAGTTGTTTTAAAATTGTTTTAAGTATATTTGATTATTGGTTAAGTAGTTTATATTAAGTCAATTATTATTTAAGAATTAATCGGTATTATTATTTTAAAAGATAAATTATTCAATATTAATATTTTATATAATAACTTTTATTAAAGAGTTTTCGCCTAAAGTTTAACTTGGAAAATTATTATAGGAATTTTATAAGTATTATTTTGAAAATTTATAAATAAAGTTTCGGAAAGTAACGGTATACTTTAATGGCGTAATCGGAGGCAGTGAGTGCATGTAGTTGAGTTTTGAATTTCTTTGGGATAGAGACGTAACCATTGAGCTGTGGATCCATGGTTGATACCACAGTGGTACTTTCCATATTATTTTAAAAAGGGTTTTCAAATATTTTTGAAAAAAAATAGTTTGTGAATATACTAAATTCGACAAGATAAGTATATATTTTGGATAAAGAGATTTAATTTATTAAAATTAAATTAAAAAGAGATCTAGTGTTTTCAGTGGAAAAGGAAATATTTGGTTTAATGATTGTTTATTTGATAGTTAAATAACCGACTATCAAATCTGGACCTAAAATATAACTTTGGGAATATCTACGAGAAATACTAGAATTATGTGGTACAGTTACCGTTCGAGGTTTTATATTGTACGTATAAACTCGTTTCGTGCTTCTAGGAAGTTTATAAGGAAATATGTTCCCTAATGGTTAGGAGGTGATCTCCGATCTTATTTTCATCTGTTTATTTTCTAAAGAACCGGGGTTGAGTTTATCGAAAAAATCGAACGTTGTTTCGAAGAGACCGGGATCAGATAAGTTATTCGAAAACCACTTCGATCCAGCGAGTACGTTTTCGAAGTGAAAACAAGAGCATGGAGTCGAAGATGGAGCAGTGAAGTGCAAGGGCTAATCGCTACTAATCCTGAGGATTTTTCCAAAATGGATGTAGTAGGAATAGTGCCTTCGGTTCCGTTCGGACCCAAAATGGACCTGTATGGATGAATGCTATTAGTACATTGTCATTGGAGGACAATGAGCATTCTGAATGAAAATTCCTTTAAAAGGTAATCGTAGCCTCTAGCCTCATCAACCAGGAATGACTAAAAAGCAGGGGAGATGCTACAAGGCTAAGTGGGTCACACCCAATACGCGATACATTACAACCCTGTTGTAAATGCATTTACTTTTTCATGCATTCACTTATTCCATTAATATCAATTAATTTCATTTACCGATTTCTTTAAAATATGTAACAACCCTATTGTTAATTACCTAATTAGTAATCCATAACTAAATTTAATTAATTAGGTTATTAACAACAAGGTTGTTACAGACTCCCCCTTAAAGAAATTGCATCCCCGCAATTTCCTTAACGAAAGAAATTTGTAAATTATTTTATAAATATAAACACCAATTTTTATATAGAAATTATTACATAAAAGAGAGTTATTTAAGTATACAAATGTCAAACTTGTTTTCTAAATTAATTTAGTTCTTTTATAATGGTTTTATGAGTAATTATATACTTATAGTATATCTTGTTAGTAAGAAAAATTATGAATCTTTATCATATGGTTTTGGTAAATTTATAAACTAAGTGTTTTATTTAAACAAATGTTTAAACACTGATATAGGTTGGATTTTGAGTATTATATTTTGATAAAATTAAGAGATTACTTATATATGTAGCTTTTAGAAAATAATTTGTGAACTATGGATCTTTTAAAAAGGAATAGGGAACAACTACATATATATGAGATTTATTATTCCACTGTGATCTATAATTACTATTTTATATGATATATTGTTCTGATTCTGAGAAACCAATGTGTTTATTACTTTGAACTGAGATTGTGTATGTCAAATTTTAATTCCAGATATTAAGCAAAATGTTAAGTATGACCTATTTAGTGTTAGTTTAAAGTTATATTCACATTTGGTCACCCTTAACAAGCCGTATTATCTGTATTATTAGACGACATTATTTATAATGTTCTTTAATAATATAGGTATAATGGTAGGGTCATTACAAAAGATCTAAATATCTTTTCCTATTTACTTCCCTTTTCATTATTAAACTTTAATTTCTATTCTATTCAACTTTTACTTCCCTTCCTTATTTAGTGGACTTCATATTACTTTGTCATTTAAATCATTACTTGTCATTATTTATTCTATGACTTGCCTACCTTTTTGTCGTTTAGTATTTGGTTTCTATACTAACTCTATTGCATATATATTAGTTTATTTCCCATGGCCCATTATTATTATTGCATTTACAATTATTTAATTATCCTTAGGGATTTCTACATTTTAATGCGTTGGAAACAACTCCCTCAAAAGGAAAGGTTAACACTGTAAATCTCTATATCTTATCCAAAAAGGGAATCTGTGTTACATTTAGAATTACAAGGAATTATATTTTCGTAATTATTGAAATAGACGGTACAAAATACAGTAAATGTCCGTATTTTATATATCTCTTTCTTTTAGGCGAATTCTTTGTTATTTCAAACGATACACTCTTATTTATGAATCTAAACATGATAATCTATAGTAATTTATATTGCAACACCCTACATTTTAATGAATTCAAACACTACATAAATCCCATTAATTCATTGTGATAACTTTCAAATTTACATTTTACTTGCATATGTCGTTTAATCTACAAATCTGGAATTACCACACAATTTATCAAATTCAGGGACTACTACTACCTAATATTTTCCAGCTTCGCATACGTAAAATATTAAATTTAAGTTATCAATCATAGAATATGCAGACGTGATTTATAAATTCATTACACATATACAATTAGGCCTACAATTCCAAGTTTACATTTTAGGCATATAGAAATAGATTTACAACGATATAAATACAATATTATATAAAAATATATAATTTCTCACTCACCTGTTTAGCTTTCCAAATCTCTAGATCTAACCCTTTTATTAGTTGGACTCCTATTTTCTTCTGTTAACCTAAAAAATGGATCAATGCCCAACAATCAGATGAAAGCATCAGCTCGGATTAAATAAATAGAAAAGCAGTAAAAGAAGACGTAATTTTTACAGCGGTTCGACGTTATCTCCGACCTACGTCCACTTTAAAAACTTTTATTAATTGTTCTCTCTCTGGATTACAACTAATTATATTAGATCTAACCATAATCTAGTGGATCTCAGATTTACAATAGAGTTTCTAGGTTGTTCGTGAGTCACTAACACTAAGAATTTGCTAATCTAAGGCCTAAAACAGCAAATCGTTATTTCCTAGGTGACTTTAATGGAGGAGTGGTTAGAGGTGAAGAAGTAGCAGAGCCTCCATGGTCAAAGAATCCAGCCCCATTTTTGATTGCTCAATGGCTTGTATTGATAGGGGAAACAATCGTCTTGGGCTAGAAGTCGAGTTGGAGCAGAGTCAAGATGTCTGCCGAAAGGAGTATGAAAAGGTTGGGGGCTCACAAGTTAAGGTGATAACTCGATACCGAGTTGTCCTCATAACTCGGTGCCAAGTTATCCCCTTAGTGGGAAACTTGCTCAATTATCTTGCGTTATGTTACTCGCTTCATTTTAAGATGCCCCTTGTGTTTTTGTAGATCAATAACTTGTTTTGATGATCTTTCCTTCATAACTTAGTTTGTTTTGCAGTTCACAATAGCTAACTCTTCAATCCTTGAGATAAGTTATCTGGAATTCTATGAAATCACTTGGGCATGCATGGGGGAGCTAGTAGATAGCTTTTGTGAAGTTTGAGATTGAGGTGGTGAAGCATCATAACTCGGCACCGAGTTATAGGGATAACTCGATGTCGAGTTATGTACTTAGCAAATTTCTAGCCCAATTTTCCCTGAGCTATTTTCTTTATCCATCTAAATGTGCATGTCAATTTTCAAGTTGTTTCGTCTTTGCTTTAATCTTCTAAGTTCAGTTGAAATCTGCTCTGGCTCAAAAGCGAGTTAACATTTACCATACAAAGTAGGTCTTTCGAATGTAAGGTGTGCTTTGCTCAAGAACAAGCTCTAGTAGTCAGTCTTCGATAGTTGAGCTCTCCAGCTATTGCTCTCCAGCTATCTCTTTATTTGAATCATCCGCTTCCTTCTAATTCTCTTGTAAATCACAGGTCATTATAGAACCCGCTATAGCCTGTCTTGTCTCCACTTAAGTGTAGTTCATACATTACAATCATTCCAATTTAATTCAGAGCTATTACATCATGTATCCAAAATTGTCCCATGTTCATTCATGATTTATCAATTTTATTCTAATTACAAGGCATTCAAATCCTTTCATCAAAATCAAATATGTTTCCATTTTAAGGTTTGATCTCTTTGGATCATTTATCATTTAAGTTAAGAGGATGTTCTCTTCGGATCGTTTAACATTCTAGTTAGGAGGCGATTTTAGCGCTCTATTTAGGGTTTCGATTTCTTCGAATTGTTCATCACCTAATCTAGGGTTTTGATCTCTCGATCCTTGTTGAATTCACTTACTGTCTGGCAAAGGAACTCAATAACCAAGAAATCCCATCCACTCACTCATCGGTGATGGGACTTACTTTTTGTAGAGGCCCATCCACTCGCTCTCCAAATAAGGGAGCTTGCACCCTTCACTCTTGTCCCGTCTCTCCAGATAGAACTTAAAGCGATAAATATTGTACAAGCCTATCCGCTCGCTCTCCAACGATGGGACTTGTACCCTGCACTTCGGTCCCGTCTCTTCGGACGTGACTTAGAAACGATTAATATCAGTCATCACATTCAATGTATACTTTTCAAAATTCAAATATTCAAATCAAATCAAAGAAAACAAGCAGAAATCCAAGTGTTCATCCTAGACATCTAACTCAGAGCATGCCTAGAGACCAATCTAGGTCTTGTACATGTGTAAGAGATCCAAGGTTATTATCGTCCTAAATAGTCATCTCAGGCATCTGACTTAGAGCATGCCTAAGGACCACTTGGATCCCGTACACGTGTAAGCGACCTGAGATTATTATTGTCTATATTACATAATATGGAAAGAAAAGTACGAAAAAAGAAATGAAAAGGCAGAGCGCGAGAATCAGACCTGATTCCCATTCTTCCCGATCATGGGATTTCGAGTCTCGGACCAAATCCCTGGTTATTCCTTAATGCATTTCCAACAGATGGTGGTTGCTCCAGCTGCACCATTATAGTTCGGCCCTTTACGTACTTTTGCAGCTAGTTGTTTTGAACCAATTCTTCTATTAGGTCATGAAGGTGTTGACACTCATTCGTTTCATGTCCATTCAGCTCATGGAAGATGCAGAAATTTCTAGATCTTTTCTCCCAATCAGTGGGCTCTCTTTTAGTCGGCGTTCGATAGAGGGTCTACCCCCTAGTGTCCAGATATATCCTCTCTGGGATTCTAGTCAAGTTAGTGTAGGAAGAGAATTTCGGTTCCCTCCTTTGTCATTTTGGTTCACCAAAGTCATTATTAGTTCCTCTTTACCCTTTGTCATTTCCAATTTGTGCTACGTACAGTCCTTTGTCATCCACCGCATTAATTTCAGCATCCTCAGCTTCATCCACATCTTTAGTGTATTCCTGATGCAAATATCTTTTAGCTTTATGGTAGAATTCTGCAAGATCCATTAGTGGATTCCTTTCCGGTGCAGCTTTGAAGTCGATCTTGCTCGCGACTCTAGATAATGCTGCCATCAAGATTACTGAAGGATCCAGCCTATCAACTGCGGTTGTTGCACTTTGAATCTAGTCAAATAGCTCTCAGTCTCTTTGGGCCATGGTTTCACACCTGACAGCGTCATCACATTCTTCGGTTGCGAGACATGAACTCTGAACTACTTAAGAATCTGCTCACCAATTCGATCCACGAGCTAATGGACCCATTCTTCAGCTGTCTGAACCACATCGCCACCAAGTCCGTTAAGTATAATGGGAAGAACCATCCCATTACCTCCATGGAAGCACCCAACACCTCCATATGTCAGATGTATCTCATAGGATGAATTGTCAAATTTGTCTTTCCATCATACATTTCCAGCATCGGAAGGATTTCTTGCATTCTGGATATTAGAAGCAAATAGATTCCTGTTCACATCCTCCAAACCATGCTTTGAGGGTCCACCTCTAATTATTCTTCTTACCAACTCATCAATTCGGTTTTCACTATCCAATGAAGGTTTTCATCGAAAAGAGATATTCTACCCCCTGCTCCAATAGGGGAATTCTGGCACATACTCTGGCACGTACTCCATTGATTGCACATTAGCACTTTGTCCAACTCCTCTGGTTTCATTCTTCCATTCGTTCCTACGGGATAGTTCTAGCACATATCCCTTCGATTGTTGTGCATTTACATTCCGATTCACGTTTCTAACTCTAGCATCATTTAGTCCTGGCATTCTAGCATGTCCCAAGTTCACACCAGCGTTGCCCCCAAGAATGGTTCTCTCCGAGTTGATTTGGGTTAGTACCGAGTTGTTCAGTTGGTAGGGGCATCGTTCTAATTTGTTCTGCTCCAACTCCAGATGCTCATACAATAGCTCCTTGTCCTTAGTTCTGAATTCCAACAACTCTAGTTACTCCTTATTGTCCTATACTTTGGAAGAATCCTTCAAGCATTTCTTATTATCTAGTTTACCCCATCCTGCATCTCCTTCATCACTCTCTCTATCTCTTTTCTGGTCACGTAGATGGATTGATGAGAATTTGAGGATAACTAATGATTGCCTCCAGGCTCTGGTTGACTTGCTCTGGTTTTAGGTCTAGTATTAGGCCTCTTCATCTTCTTCAAATCTCGTATTCAAGCTTTAATTTTTCAGGTCTAGTTTTGTTCTCAGTGAAAGCACCAAAAAATGTTAACCGACTTTTGAGCCAAAGAAGAATTCAACTGGACTTAGAAGATTCAAGCGAAGACGAAATGACTTGAAAATTGGCAGGCATGCTTAGATGGACAAAGAATATAGGTTGGGAAAAATTGGGCCAGAAATATGGTAAGTACATAACTCGACACTGAGTTATCCCAATAACTAGTACCGAGTTAAGATGCTTCACCACCATAATCTCAAACTTCACACAAGCTATCCACTAGCTCCCCCATGCATTCCCAAGCAATTTTATAGAATTCTGGATGACTTATCTCAAGGATTGAAGAGTTAGCTGCTATGAACTGCAGAACAAACCAAGTTATGAAGGAATGATCATCAAAACAAGTCATTGATCTATGAAAACACAAGGGGCATCCTAAAATGAAGCAAGTAACATGATGTAGGCGAATTGAGCAAGTTTCCTACTAAAGGGATAACTCAACACCGAGTTATGGGGATAACTCAATACTGAGTTATCGCCTTAACCCATGAGCCCCCCAATATTTCATACTCCTTTGGACCGACATCTTGACTCCGCTCCAACTCGACTTCTAGCCCAATATGATTGTTTCCCCTATAAATACCAGCCATAGAGCAATCAAAAGGGAGCTGGATTCTCTGATAGAGGAGGCTCTACTACTTCTTCACCTCTAACCTCTCCTCCCTTAAAGTCGCCTAGAAAACAACTATTCGCTATTCTAGGACTTAGATCAGCAAATTCTTAGTACTAGTGACCCACAAACAACCTAAAACTCTATTATAAATTCAAGATCTACTACATTGTGGTTAGATTTAATATAACTAGTTGTAATCCAAAGAGTGAACAACTAATAACAGATTGAAGTGGACATAGGCCGGAGATTACGCCGAACAACTATAAAATTATGTCTTCTTTCACTACTTTTCTGTTTATTTAATCTGAACTGGTGCTTTCATCTTATTGTTCGGCGTTGATCCATTTTTTTGGGTTAACATCTCTCTATTGGCATACAAATATTGCTAGCATATATCTATCTAAAATCTAGAACAAAAAAGAGATTTTGATTTAATTTAAATTAGGATCTGGATTTATAATTTACCTTGGCTATGACGATTTGATTCAACCCTATTCTTCTTCTCAATTATCCTCTGCTATTATCCACTTGTATATACGTATGTAAACTATGAATATATTTAGAATTTAAGAATTTGTAGAGAAGAGTAAATGGAAAAGCTCTGTCATTGTGCACCAAAAAAATATGAGAAGAAAAGTGAGGGGTTAGGCCCGTATTTATAGGGGTTCGAATTAATGACAGCCATTATATAAAATTATTTTAAATCCGGACCGTTTGGCCACGTCATAATTCCACAATCGACATCCCAACCGGTCAACTGTCGCCCCTATCGGTCCACCGTTAGTAGTCGACCGGCGAGAGTTAGGGGTCGACCGGTCGTTATGTTTTTGTTAATTATCGTTCGCCGTTTGATTACGTTGATTAATTTCCTCTTATACCATATTCTCTCTGTTTTTAACCGATTTCCACTAACGTTAGTTATTCTTATAGGTTAGGTAACGTTAACTATCATTTAATTCTAACTGATGGTAATTAATGTTAGTTAATTATTGTATTTCCTTAATTAGATATATAATTCTTTTCGGTTCAAAATAAACGTCAATAACATTTTTGTTTGAACTCCGATCGGAGAACTTTATATATGAAAATTGAATAGAAAACCACATGAACCCAATGGTGCAAGTTTCGTAGCCAAATTCTGATGTTTGTAAAAATTCTATGTTTCGACGTTATTATTTATTAATTAATTTCTTTTTAATTAACATTAAAATTGCTGGGTGTTCATTCTCTCTTCTTAAAAGAATTCCATCCCAGAAAATTCCTTAAGGATAGAATCACGTAACATAACACATAACCATTCTAAACTATTCAACCAATTAGTATACAACCAAATTTTGCAACCAATCGTATATAACTACACGATGTACCACAATATATATGATATGTATACTGAGAAATTCTAAATCAGCTCTCCTATATGAATGCATCTTTTAAAAACAATTTTTGACAACATGGTGCAAGCAACCTATATATACTGGCAGTTCTGTATTTATGCAAGTTGGGGTTTCTCGAATCAACGTCGTTGACCACTTGCTCTAGTAAAATCAAGTTGCCACTCAACCTAGACGACGACCAATTTCCCAAGCTAAGCTCTAATTGGAAAGGGGTTTCACCCTCATCAAAAGCCATGGTCAGGAAAGCTTTGTCATTAGGTAGCGATATTTCTGTCAGTCCTTATTCCATCAAAATACTTGAAGTCGTACAAGCCATAATTGATCGTGTTAGTTCGTCTCCTATTAATGTCGAACTTGGAAATGATGTCGATGTGCATAACGTCATTGTGCCTGCTGTTGTTGCGTCTACGCAAAATCAACTATGAATGTACGCTCTCTATTTTCTAAAGAAGAAGTTATAACCGATATGGTTCCTCATGGCTCTGTTGCTATCAATCCCTGTCCAGTTGTTGAGGTTGTATCCGAAAAATCTGCTCATGTGGGCTCTGTTACAAGCAATCAATCCATTCCCATTGGGGCAAATGTTTGTTGCCAAGTTGTCTGCTTCTGTCCCTATGCCGTAGAATTGAAATTGGGCCTCCTTGTTCTCATGCAATCCGAGTAAAGCAGGTAGGTATGTGACCAAAAACTTTCAAGTTGGTGATGGTATTGTACCCACTAATGAAGTACTTGATGTTGGGAAATCTTTTTGGGAAAATTACCTTAATCGGTTTCTTTTAGACAAGAACTTACCATATCATGTCGTGATTAAACACCTCCTTCTTGTTTGGAAACTCAAAGGAAGGGTTAGAGTTATTTATGACAAGGACATGTTTTTCTTTGATTTCTCATGTTTGGACGATAGAGCTAGAATATTGGAATCAGACCCTTTCATTATATTTGACAAGTTTCCATCAAGTGGACTCCTACCATTAACAGAGCTCATGAACAAGCTGAATCTATCAGAGTATGGGCTAAACTATCTAATATCCATCGCTTTACCAAACCTTAGAAGGTCTAGATTGGATTTTTAGCCATATAGGAAAACTTATTTGTTTTGATGAAGTCACTTAGCATAGAGATAGGATGGCATATGCGTGTGCACTGATAAAGATATCTCCTAAAAGAGCTTCTTACTTCCATTCCTATATTTCTATCTGAGCACGTCATTGGCCATGTATAGGTTTCCTTCCTTTGGAAAACCCTCATTTTCTCTACTTGTTGTTCTTTCGGGCATACAGATTCTACAAGTATTCATTCTATGATGAATGATGAGTCCGTTCTGGTGATTCCAATCCCACCTTTATCCCCTCTGTGTAAAGTCAAAGCCAGAGAGTGGCATGTCAAGTCGCCTTCTGATGTCCAACCCATTGTTTCATCCAAACCATATATAGAAGCTGCCTCAAAAAAACTACAAGCCTCTCTAGTTACACCTTCTACCCTTGTAGTAAAGGAACCTGATCCTTCCCTTAGTAAATCTCAGTCCTCTTTGCCATCCAATCAATATACAAACTTTTCGGACTCTGGTCATCATGATGTAAGCATTGAGTATGGCTTGCACTAGACTACTCTCGTCTCTTTGAATTCAGCTCCTACATGATTTCTTTTTCTTATTTCATGACTTGTTTAGACTATTTTTTTGTATGCTTATAGTAGCTGTCTAAGCTGTAGTGAATTTGGCATGCAATGTTTTGGTTTGTGCATTGTTATAGCTGCTAAAGTATCTGTGCTTCACACCTGTATTATTTTGTTTGTGGTATGGCCGCTATAAAACCAGCTTACCTGTGCAAAGTAATAATACTTTGTTTCTCCTGCAAAACATTTTCTCCCACACTTCTATGAATAGAAGCATAGTTTAACAAATTTTACATCCAATCTGTACCATCCAAAATCCTAGCACACCATTGCTAACATGCAAAATTTTGAAAATCCTGCTTTCTGAACCTATGCTGATATGTTGAAAAAGGGTTTAGATAAAGAATTCTATATTTTCATCCTTCTTTGGTGTATCATTTTCCACTGTTACTTAGAACCTTCTTTTTTGCCCCCAATCTTTTTCCAACTTTTCCAAGTACAGTCCAGACGAGGAAATTTACTTTTAAAATTTTTAAACAGTGTTATTTAAAACAAGTTAGTTCGCCTATCGATAAGGTATGGAAAAAAGATTCCATAGCTAAAACAGCTTTTTTCCTTGTCACCAACTACATCTTATTTTACTATCACTTCTATCATAGTAAAATTCTAACTTCCTAACCCGTTGACTTCTTCCCCTACTAAACATGTGGAATTTCAAAAATCGGAAATTTTCCTCCTTTTCACTCAAAATCATTTTCAAGTAAACGTGGAAATATTTGGAAAAAAAATTAAAATTTCATCACCATTTTTTTCAAAACTTTTCATAAAAGTATTTTATCATGAATTTTGAATAAAACTTGCAAAATAATTTTTTCAAAATATTTATGCCATATCCTATACAATCGGGATTTAGAGTTCAATGTCCATAGTGGACTCTATCCTACTACATGGTAAATTTTAAATTTCAAAAATCTTTTCTTTTAACTTAGGATAA
This sequence comes from Allium fistulosum, assembly GCA_030737815.1. Lineage (NCBI taxonomy): Eukaryota > Viridiplantae > Streptophyta > Magnoliopsida > Asparagales > Amaryllidaceae > Allium > Allium fistulosum. The sequence goes on along the minus strand of CM060903.1, from coordinate 832,061,811 downwards.
CAACCATCACACAAGCTCACTTATAAATTTCAGCTTTTAAGGCATAGGGATAGTGATCTGTGGTTTCGTAAAAACATTTTTCTATCCTTTACTTGCTGAAATTTATCTCCTAAAATTTTATTACTTTTTGGGACTTAACTTTACTTTCCTTAGTAGCTAATTAATCAAAATTTCTAATTTATTCTATAACTTCTAGCCTTACTTTGCGTTAGTTAAGTGTCTACATGAGATTTTCTTACATAGTTTTCCAATTAGTATAGCGGTCAACTAAGAAAACAAATTTCGAAAGGAACATTTCTCATAATATCGTACATGTTTTATACAACTAATGCTTATAACCTAAAATCTAAAAGAAATAACTGCTAGAAGCTGCTCTTCAACATCAACTGACATTAATTATGTTGTGGCCTTATCACTCCTTACCTAAATTAAATGGACCTTTATAACATGTCATTTTTCCATAACCCCACATACCTTAACTTTCCTTTTTGGCTTCTAGTAAATAAGGTCCACTCAGTACTTTTAACTACTCCAACCAATTATAGGTTGGGACTATGCATTTCTACATTATAGTGGGCTTAGGAATACAACTATGCACATTTAGAATAACCTACCCAAAAAATTTGCTCGGTGAAATAAATTTCCTACCTATCATCCTGCCCTCTTTAATTTTTAGCCAACCAGCATCCTCTACGTGTGTTTGTTGTCTCCTTACCCTTTATTACTGTCTTCTTTTAATCCAACACTCTTTATAGTTTTCTCAAATTTTGTTTTTTACTTCCTTGACCTTTCATGCGACTATACTGTAGAACTCGCAGAAGTATACTTTGATATCATTCATCATTTCTTTGTGGGTTCTTCTTATGGCTTGCACACATGTATAAGTGAAACATTACTAGGTTCTCACTAATATTCCATACACTTTATGGGGATTCCTTATTGTTATTCTATGAGAAATCATCGCTATTTTCTTCATAGCCTTGCCTTTTACCCCGTCTTAACTAGGTAGTCATCCCTATCTACTTCATATTAAAATTTTGATTTGGTTTTCGCCACTTTTTTTTCAAAAATTAAAACTTCAAAATTTTAAGGCACTTAATCCCAAAGCTTTTATCTTTAAAAGTACAAACTAAGAAACTTTTTTTATTAACTTCAAAAAATAACTTGGTGTTTTGATTTTTAAAACAACAATTTAATTTTAAAAAGTTCCTTTCCTTTTTCTTTAAATCAACTTTTTCTTTTAAAGCCATTTTTCAACAACAAAGATTTTTGACTTATTAAAATTAGGATTTTTAACTCATACCATTTATTAAGTTTTTCTTTTAAAAACTCAACTCTTATATGAAACCATTTCTTTAAAAATACACTTTACAATGTTTCCAAAGCATCTTTTACAATTTTTAAACAATAAAAAACTAGAGTATACAAGGAAACTTCGATCCTATTACTCATTCCACCTCTAATTCTAATCCTTGGCAGTGTCTTTAATAGCATGTGAGGGGGAATTTTAAAAGATACGTGTAATCAATATGCACAAGTATGGAAAATATCCATTTTTCTTTGTTTTGCCTTTAGTTTCCTATGTTACTTCTAATTAGATTACTAGCATCATTCTTAATATAATCTCCTAACATTATTCCTAATTACTAACCTTATGTTATATAAATTTCTAATATAGTTTCTATTTATATTTCATAATTTTACTAGTATTTACTATCTTTTACCTAATCTGCTCTTATTTAAATTGCTTCTATTTATGGCTTTCCTCTCAATTGACTGTCCTCTTTATTGAACCATTGAAGTACATTCGCCTACTACTTTATTTTCGGTTTTAATCTTCTTTCCCCTTTCTATTTATCCAACATTAAATTTGTACCACTTCCTATTGTTCACTCTTATAAAGAACTACAACTTAAAAAATTTCTTCCGTCTTAGAAAAATCAACGAGCTGTATACGCTCTACTACATTTTTCTCAAAATAAATAACTTTTTATAAAAACTCATTTACTAAAATTTCCGATTTAACCAACTTTAAATTCTGCTAGAACTTTTTATTTAAATAAAATGTAGATATTTTATTTTCCTAAAAATTTAAATTTACTTACTTTTCAAAAATAGGGGTTTTCTACTTTTAAACGAATCCTTTGAAAATCATTTCAAATACTATTTCTTTTTCAAACTTTTAAATAAGACCCCTGAAAATCATTTCCAATATATTATTTACATATTTTTCTAAAATCATTTTATATTAAATTATTGTACATGGGGTCAGGCTTAGAGCGGTTTAACTTATCCCTTCTTTTGAACTTTTCTCCTTTTCCACTTAATTACTGACCTATCTTCTCCCAAATTATAAATATCCGACTATCATCTTAGAGTGATTGCTACACACTTTCTTTCGTGAACTTATTTCTTCCAAATATCTACAACATATAGATTCTTACTTTCCCCTTATTTAGACTAACGTTCATCATCAATCAGCAATCCTACGGGGATCTACAACCGTTGGGCTATTGGGGGTCCATCCAAGGACTCACATACCATCCAGCTTTGGGGACCCTTCCATATGCTGCACTCATGCTCTTTTTAAGTTATCGTCTTTCTACATGACTTATATCCTATGGGGTAATCGGGGTAGGTGTATATTCTTCAACTTTATCTATTATTCCAACTCATAATCGCATTGTCCATCTTTTCAGAATATGGTTATAACTGCTTCTATAGTCGGAATTTGTAGAATTTGGCGTATAACATATAATTATAGTAAAAATTACAAATACGTTCACTCATCGTTTCTTAATTTTTTTAAGACGACTAACCTAAGCTTGATACCATATGTAACAATCAGCACCCCAATTGTAATGACTTGCACTTCCATATAGTTTAGTTGACAATAAACCACACATATCCAACCCAAATTGAACGAAATGGCGGATGGTTAAGAGTAAAAAGAAAATGAAGCCAAAACATAATCTCACACAAATGGAATAACATATATTATTTCAATAATTTTTACAGTGGAAAAACTTTTAAATAAATATATCAGAGTATATCCTAAGCTTGGCCTGGACAATTATAAATACCTGTCCTTACAAATGCTGAAAAACAACAAATACAGTGGAAAATTAAACTATGACCATACGTTGATGAAGATCTCTAGCTCTCCTCTGGAAACTCCAAGCGTCTTTAGCTAATACTAAAATTACTCGGATATGTCCCGAGCATTAAAAATACCCGGATCAGTCTGCCAAACCAATGTGAGAAACGCAAATCAAAAATATATATGACAGTGTCATAGATCGACATAGATTGTCAAACAAAACCTTTGAAAAGAAGAGCATCTCATAAGACCACGCTGCATATAAACACGGACGGGTTTTTTCTTATGATAACTAAAACATTTTATCAGATCATTTGATATTATTTCTAATGACATTACTTTGACAATCCTTTCAAATAACATATTAAAATAGCCGGAATAGTTACATTTGTTAAATTCAATGTCATATTTAGGTATACAATCAAGTCCGTTAAAGGCACGTATTGGAGAATGGATTCCAACAATGACAAGGTAAGGGACTACCTTCCGATAGTACATCTCTAGGGAATGTACCTAGACACAGCCCCGCCGCCCTCTACCAATACAGAACCGACCTACCTCTACCATAGATAGTACCGAATATGTCATCACGCCAGTCCTTCCCAACCTATCTATGGCCATAGCATACACAACAAACTAGATATATGGAGGGAGATCTAGAAAGATGATGATCATCTCCTAATGGGTGTGACCCACTTAGCCCCGCTGCATCTACTTTGTTTCTGCCATTACCGATGTATGAGGCTTGATGTAACATTTTACTTTCACATGAAAAATCCCACTTTGAATTCTACATTGCCATTTTCAACGAAACACTAATTGGTTTCCATAAAAAACAACCGCCGAGTTCATATGTCTCAAGGAAGGGTGTTAAGTATAAGAGGGTTACCTCCTACACCACCAAACAGATGTATGTTTGTAAAAACCAATGTAAGTGCTCTTAGAAATGCAATGTCATGCATTCGACCATACAAGTTATCTAGGAACGGGACAAATTGAAGGTACTCCTACTACATCCTATTTGGTAATCACCCCCAGGATTAGTAGTGAGCAGTCCTTGCATTGAAGATTTCAAAATGATGTATATAATATAGGAATAATGTTGTTATTGGCAAGCAGCCCTCCATTTTGAAGATCTCCGTCTTCAAAATCATTGTCTTCAACGTATCTTCACTTTTGAACATGTATATTTGTTCGAAGTGGTTTTCGGATAGGAATCACCCAAATCCGATCCCGATCTCTCCGAACCAATTATCGACAAAAAGATATGTATACATGTATACAGAAATATTAAGCCTCTTTCATTAAATACTCTTTTCTTCTTTTAATCAAAATATTATTTAACTTTGAAGATATCTTTTTATCCAATAAAATATCTTTTAGAGATATATATCTTTAAACCATTTCTGTTTGGGGATATACAGAATTATTAAACCAATTTTTAACTTTGGAAATACCAAATCATTTCCTTTTAAATACTTAGGGAAAATATTTCCATATTATATTATTAGCATAATTAATTTTCCAAAACATGTTTCTAAATGGATCGAAAACAATGTTATTTAAGACATCGTTTACGGTAAACCCAAATCACTTAGTATTGAGTAAAAAGGATTCATAGACTTTAGGTTAATTATACTCAATACTAATTTATGTATTCAACCTATACTATTCATCGAATAATAGTGAAATCACCTTTTAAATTCATAGATACAAAAAGTTCTCTCATCGGAATTTAATATAGATTTTAACTAGAATGTTCTCTTTAACATCAAAATCCAATTTTACATATTGTTTAACCTTTGGAAAACTCCAAATCCCTTTTTACTTTAATCTTAAGAAAATGCAATCTGAGTAAATCAAATTAACTATCCCTTCCGTCGAGCCAGTCTGCATAGCTAGAGGGAGTATGCAACTGGTTTCCCCAATTCCAAACTAAAGACGATCTCTCTGTCAACCATTAGGTGATCAAGTTATTTGATCGACTGTAAATTTTTAAAAGTATTTGATTTATCATTTGAAAAACATTTCAAAAAGATTCAGGAAGAAAACCCAAGTTCAAAACATTTATTTAACGATTACCAAATTTCATTGCTAAATTGTCGGTGAATAGTGATTTTAAAGCTTTATATATTAAAAAACCAATTTCAATTCATATATGCCCACTTTTATAATTCAAATTCCTTTTAAAACATTTTAACATATTTATGGAATTTATTTCATATTTTTAAAGACTTAAAAACATCCATTTTAAAGAGTTGAAAACAATATTTTACGAACTACCAATACACAATGATTTTGAAAACATGATTTGGACATATCTCAAACTTCACTAAACGAAATCTTGATTTTTCTTTTTCATTTGAAAACCATACCTACCAGGGTTCGAATTATTCTTATTTCAATTAATTCTGAGTTATATTTTATTCTGCACATTGATTTAAGTTTTATGGTGCGAAATCGCGAACTATCGCTACGCGACAAGCTCATTTTTACTCAATTTTCCAATCCTTTCAAACTTTGTTGAAATGAGTTTTAATATTTATAAAACATTTATAAACCATTTTTATCCATTTTTAAAGAGGTTGACAATGCTATATATACCATTATAATTAATAAAGGGAAGTGACTCTTTTGTGTAAATTCAATGTGTATTTTACCGTGAATCATTTCCATATCAAGCAAGCATATTATCAACCAATCATCTAATAATCAATCATTCTAGCATCCAAACTATGCTAATCAACCAAGTATACTTGCATAGCACAAATCATAGATAATTTTAAATAAGATGAAAGTAGTGTTCTCACTTTCATGTTTTCCGACTCTAAGTGTTTTTTAATCGATGAAACGATCTTTTCTCCACACCGAAACTTATGGAACTGCCCCCGGACCATAGTGATGCTCGGCCAAGCTTGTGTGGAGGTGGAAGCTCGGCTTTGAGGTGGTGGTGGTGTGGGTCATGCACTTTAGTGAGGAAGAGGTGGAGTTTGGCTAGCTTTTTGAAGTGATTTGATAACGTATGTGTATGGAAACAATTTTAGCAGAAGTTTGACGCGGTGCTGAAATATTTTTACTATTTAGGAAGCCGTTGAAGAAGAGCTATTAGAGAGCTCAAGAAGAAGAAGAAGAAGATAAATGAAATGAATTTGTGAAGAAAGGAAGAGGATATGCATGTGTATTTATAGGGTAGAAATTTTTGTGCATGGAATTACCAAAATACCCCTCTCCTCCTATCATAACTTCGGCCTAACCCCCCTCCATGTGCCTTCCATCACTTCATGATGTCTTAGGTGTGTAGGTGTGTAAGTGATGGTGAGTTGATTTTAAGTTTGCTTTTTCATTTTAACTTTTGTAAAAAATATCTTCCTTACTTATTTTTACTAATAACGCTTAGTTTTAATTAATTATGGTTAACTTATATGTCATAAAATTTGTTATATGTGGATATATATGTCATTATAACTTTCAACATTGCAACATTCAAATATAACTTTTAATTGTTAATTTGTTGAAAATCCGGAATCTGAATCATGTTCATATTTTAAGTTTTTAATCAAACTATTTATTTATGTAAACAAAACTTGAAAATAAATTTTGTATCATCTTTAAATAATTAAAAAAATATTATTTAAGCTATAAAAATATTTTAAATAATATAAAAATTGATTGATAAAAATACGACGTCGAACTGCCAGAATGCAACGAAGCTTATATACCTTTATAAAATAACTACTTATAAAACCATTTCAAATCACTTATTATCATTATATAATAATTAAAGTGAATTGTTAATCATTTAAGACAATCATCTAAAATTTTAAAATTAATTAAATATTCCAATTCAAAGTGATAAAGTTACGGGTCGTTGTATTCTTCCCACTTAAAAGAATTTTGGCCCCGAAATTTCACCACAACCCAATACCCAAAGGAGTTTACCAAAATATTATCTCTAAACTTAATTTCGTATGATATACACAGATCATCCGTAATATCTGATTCAATCTTCTACTCAAATACACAACTTCATTTCCGAATTAGTATTGATCTCTCGATCCTCTAGTACGAACTCTGATTAGGCTTCTTGATCAGAAACCCTCGCTTCCCTTACATAGCTCTTAACTATGATAGAAAACGCAAGTATCCAACCAAAAATTCTCATCAATGTTCATCGTCAAGAATCTAGCGATAATCCTTATTCGGGCTAGTGTAAACACCTCAATATTTCGTACTCGAATCTTAGACCATAATCGTGTGACGAAATGATCTATGTATCTCATATGTACTTAGTTATATCAAATTTCTTTTTCAAAATTATTTATGAAAACATTTCGTAAAATCCCATCCAAATGTTTTAATCCTTTTCATATATCCCAAATATTTTTAGCCCTCATTTAGAAGATATCTTTAAAAGCAATTCTTCTTATTTAGATACTCTTTTTAAAAATTTCGCAAAACATAGCTTTTAATAAAACAGACTTTACTAAAATCTTCTACCAACTTTAACTTATCAAAATCTTAATTATCAAAACATTTATTTGTTAAAACACTCATTTTTCAAAATAACTTTTATTTTGAATCAACTTTCTTAAGAATTCAAATGCCAATTTTATTATTTCAAAATATCACTATATATCTTTTATTCAAACATTTGTATAAAGATATGGATTTACTTCATATAGAAAATTATCAAAGAAGTAAAATTCGTATGAATTTTTATTTATTTATTTATTTTTTCTAAGTAATTTAAACATTAGATAAAAGAAGGCATAATAAGGATCATGCATACGTATATATCATAATTCAAACTATTACATTTGCCAATCAACCATACTTAACCATACTTAATTGTTTTGCATACCCATGGTAATTATGTTAACATATTCCTAATATACTTAAGATATCTAAAATATTATTACTCCCTAGCAACTTTCAACCTACCAAAGCGTATATCAAATCAACCGGACTTGAAGGTCGACGGACCATCCGAATTTGAGAACACTACCACTTCAAACCTTTCTTCCTCCGTTCATTATTTGCTTCATTTCCATCATCATCTTCGTTCTCAAGATTCCATCCTATAGGATTCCAGGGTTGTCCCAGGAGAACCCAAGTTTGAGCAATAGGCTTTCATGGAAGGATGTCTGGAACCTCTTCTTCTTCCTCATTCTCTGTCATTCCTTCCCAATCAATACCTGAAATGTGCGACTCTTCCTCAGATATGGGAACGCCCATCTCTGAAATAATGTGATCTTCATTGTTGTCTTCTGATTCGATCGGGATGTCGTCCATCTATGCATCATATGCTGTTGAATCTAGGTTATTCCTTTCTACCATCATATTAGGGTTCTCTTCTGGAACTCCTTCAGATTCTGATTCTTCTAGATCTGTTACCTACATCATTTTGTCTTGCGATCTCTGACTTGCTTCTACATTATCTGTTATCTGAATCACTTCTTTGTCACTAGATAATAATACTAGTTCCGAAGTCTTGGGTTCTACTAGCATTGTAGCTATAGGATACATGTCCTCATTGTAATGGGTATGTTCATCAAAATCTTCCTTTACGTATGGCATATGGTTTTTAGGTGACCCGTTTTCTATTCCCTCATCGTTGCTAGAAAGGATTATTAAGTCATCCTTTTCTTCCCAATTTGCTCTTGAGGATTCTCCTTTGGAATAATTCCTATCGTAATTGGAAGGCTTCTATAATAGACAATGAAATACTTAGGAACATATACTAAGCATTTAAATATTCTTACCTAAATCTAATATCATATTTTAACAAGTTTCTTACTAACTTAACTTATTAAACTATCATATTTATGAAGGATCTTATAGTCAAACTATGAAATTCTAATCATAAGACGTTCCTATATTAATTTATGTCTTTTAACCAACCCATGGTAATAATTTTTTGAGAAAAATGTGTGATCCTCTACGCATAGAGGAGAGCACACATGCGAATATATATATAACACGAAAATAAGGAGCTGCCAACATGCCTGGCAGGTAACAAGAGCAAAGAATAAATAAAGATAGCTAATCTCAGGTACTCCTAAGATGAGTTCCGGCAAGGCCACCACCTATCTCACCTCAATATCAAGTTCCGGCATGGCCACCACCGGATATTACGATGTTAGAAGTACCAAAAAGGCTAAAACAAAAAGAAAGCTCCAAAAGGTCAGAACCAGAAGAAGTGAATGCTCTGAAGAGGATCTGCTAAAATTAGGAGACCACTCTGAATGCTCTGAAAAAGAAGAAGGAGTGCCAAACTGGAGAAATAGAACATCCTGAAAAAGTACTCCATAACGAAGATAGCAGAATCCTATATCTGAGGGAATATCAGCAAGAAGTCTTGGATGAAGAAACTCTGCTCTGGTAACCTCTCTACTATCTGATATCCAGCAAACTGAAGATGAGAGAAACCTGCAAAATGAACCTAATACACAATCTCCCAAAATCTATATCTGAAACAAGACTAGGAAAAAAGTTAGAATGATACATATATATGTATATTTATATAGTAAATATACATATATGTGTATTAAAAGGAATGAAATAAAAACCAAAATAAGACAAAAGGGCAAAAAATAAAGGAACAAAAAAGCTGTAAACATAAACGATGGATCAGACTGATATATCTTAAATCATAAGAAAACTATGATTTAAGGTGAGATTATCATAAGAATTAGGAAAAATATTAATAATATTATTATTAGTGTTATAAAAGCTATTGATAAGATTAAAAAAATTAATATTATAACTAACCTTGCTAAGATACCGTTTGAAATGGATATTTTTAGCTAATTTATATTTGGGATTAGAAATCCAATTAAGACAAAATGTAGATATTGAAAAAATCAATTTGTTGAGATGACTATTATTATTATTAAAAATTCTTTGATTTCTCTCAAACCAAATAAACCAACTAATAATAATAAATAAAGTATCTAGTAAAAATCTAATATTTTTATTGAATTTGAATCTATAATTTTTCCAGTAGAATTCACAATCCGAAATTTTATTAATTGTATTAAAGTTAAAAAATTTAAAAGTATTAGTAAGGATGTAATTAGAGTCCAAACATTCATAATATAAATGATTTATGTCCTCAAGATGCAGTTTGCAAAAATAACATTTATTATCATTATGAATGTTTTTTCTCTTTAAAAATTCTATTGTATTAAGTTTTCCATGAAGTATTAACCACATGTGAATTTTGGATTTAGGAGGAGCATTAGATTTCCACAAGTATTTAAAAGAGTTATTTAAAGTACCCGAAAAATTAATAAATCTATAAAAATATTTTGGAGTATATTTCTTACTCTTATCCCATTCCCAACTAATAAAATCATTATCATTATCAATGTTATAAAGCTCTAATCTAGCATAAAGCAAAGAAAGTTGTCTAAGGGTAGAACCTATTAAAATTCTGTTAAAACTGAAATTCCAAGGAGGATCATTTTCCGTAGAATACACATCCTTAATTAAAGCATACTTAAAATTGCAAATATCATACAATTCCTTAAATTCAAACTTGAGAGGCAATACCGAAATCCAACTATCATGCCAAAAGGAAGTACAATTTTCTGAATGCACAATAGTCTTAGTTCCTAAGTTAAAAATTTCAAAACACTTTAAAATATTTTTCCAAAGATTAGAAAAATAATGGGAAGAAGAAAAATCAAATTGATGTAAATTGAAATTACCGTTATAATAATATTTGGAAATGATCTCTTTCCAAATAGCATTATCATTTATATCTTTAAACTTCCAAAGCCACTTACCTAAGAGAGACAAATTCATGTTGCGTAAATTAATAACTCCTAAACCACCCTCCTTTTTAGTTTTACAAACAGTTTCCCAGTTTACTAGACATTTTATATTATTATTTATATTATCCCCACTCCATAAGAAATCTCTTCTAATTTTATCGATTTTATCAATAACCCAATCTGGAAACAGATGCATAGACATCCAGTATATCGGTACAGCTGATAAAACCGAGTTTATTAAAACAAGCCTACCTGCTCTAGATAGAAATCTACCATTCCAATTAGAAATCTTATTTTTAATTTTATCAATAATAATAAGCCAATCATCATGCTTGAGTTTTGAAGGTCTAATCACAAACCCTAGATATTCAAAAGGAAAATTCATACTTTTGCAATTTAGAGTATTAGAAACTAAGTTTTCTACTCTTTCAAAATCATTTAAAACAAGAACTGAACTTTTGTCAATATTAATTTTTAAACCGGATAAAAGCTCAAAACTGTAAAGAATAAACTTGAGAGTAATAATGTGTCTAGGAAGATGAGAAGAAAAAAGCAAGGTGTCATCCGCAAATTGCAGAATCGATATACCATTACGCGAAATGTCATTTCCAATACTTCCTAAAGATCCATTATCCACTGCTCTCTTAATAATTTTAGAAAAAACATCAACGGCTAAGTTAAACAATAAAGGTGATAAGGGATCCCCTTGCCTTAAACCTCTCTTTGACTGTATTTTATTACCTAGAATACCATTAACCATAATACTAGAATTTCCAGTTTTAAGCAAAGTCAAAATCCAACTAATCCATCTATGACCAAAACCTCTAGCATGAAAAATATCTACAAGAAAATCCCAATCTACTGAATCAAAAGCTTTAGCAAAATCAAGTTTTAAAATCGCACAAGTTATATTATTTTTACAACAGTAATTAATATATTCTTGAACAGCAGCCACTCCATCAGTAATATTTCTCCCTTTAATAAAAGCCGATTGTGAACAATCAATTAAATCATTCATTTTTAAACTAAGTCTATTAGCAAGAACTTTAGAAATGATTTTAACTGAACAGTTGATCAAAGAAATAGGTCTAAAATCTTTTAAGTTGTTAGCTCCTACTTTTTTATGCAGCAAAATAACATTTGCGAAATTAAATCTCCCTAATTGCAAATTTCCATTATAAAAATCATTAAACAAATTAATTAAGTCAAATTTTAAAACAACCCAAAAAGTTTTGTAAAATAATATAGGAAAACCATCAGGTCCAGGTGATTTATCACTTGGCATATCATTAATTGCTTTCCTAATTTCCTCTTCAGTAAAAGAATTATCTAACTCAGATAAATCAACAATAGAATCCGATGGATACAGATTTATCCATCTAACATTGATTCTATGTTTGCTTTTAGAACCAAAAATATCCTTATAATAGTTTGTAAAAGCCTTATTAAGATCTCTTTGGTCAACTAACTCTATATTATTAACAAATATGGAGTTAATTGTATTACTACATTTTTTACCATTAGCTATATTATGAAAAAATTTGGTATTATTATCACCTTCGTTGATCCATTGAATTCTGGATCGTTGTTTCCACATAACCTCCTCCTTTTCTAAAATAGAATTTAATTCATCTTTTAAATTAGTAAGAACATTACGTTCACCTATATTTAGAGATCTAGATTCTTCTATCTTATTAATTTTGAGCATTTCAATAAGAATATTGTCTTTTTTAATTTTAAGATTTCCAAAAACATTTTTGTTCCAGTTTTTAAGAAAAGACCTAAGCTCCCTAAGTTTAAAAACAAAAACTTTTGCAGAATTTTCCTTATTTCTAATATTATGAAAACTCAAAGAAACCCATTTACCTTTAACAATATTTACAAAGTTAGATTCCAAAAGCCACATCTTTTCAAATTTAAAATTGTTAAAAATAACACTAAGATGCTCACAAATAAGGATAATAGGACAATGATCGGAGTACGTATACGGTAAACCAGTGACTCTAGAGATTGGAAATTTATCTTCAATCTCATCACTGACAAAAAATCTATCAAGAAGAGCCATGGAAGGAGCCTCTCTAGCGTTACTCCTTGTAAACTCCCTATTTGAAAGGGGAATTTCGATCAAATTAGAATTGAACCCATGATAATAATTGAATATTATTATCCCATAATTAACTATATATTTTGAAAAGATGACCCTTTTATATTCGAAATATAATCCTATGTAAAATTATTTCATTTACCAATTTTCCAAAATAAAAAACATTTTTATATAACATTTACAAGTACGTGCTCATATATAATATGCTCAAACTCATTTTAGGGCGTCACATACCCTACCTCTAATGAGTTACTCATTCTAGGGTGTTGTTAACCCTATCTCTAATGAGACTTTACCCCTATCAGGCCCAAGTGTTTCCTCAACCTAAGCTCTGATACCACGTATAATGACCCACACTCCGTACAGCTTAGGTTGACAATAAACTACACATGTCCAACCCAAATTGAACGAAAAGGCATATGGTTAAGGGTAAAAAGAAAACGAAGACAGAATAGAATCCCACACAGATGGAATAATATGTATTATTTCAATAATCTTTACAATGGAAAAACTTTTAAATACGTATATTAGAGTCTATCCTAAGCTCAGCTTGAACAGTTATAAATACATGTCCTTACAAATGCTGAAAAACAACAAACATAGCGGAAAAGTAAACTACGTCCATACGTTGATGAAGATCCCTAGCTCTCCTCTGGTAACTCCAAGCATCTTCAAGTAATCCTAAAACTACTCGGACCTGACCTGAGTATTAATAATACCCAGATCAGTCTGGAAAACCAGCATGAGAAACACAAATTATAAATATATTTGATAGTGTCATAGATCGACTTTGATGTCAAACAAAACCTTTGAAAAGAAGAGTATCTCATAAGACCACGTTGCACATAAATACGGATGGGTTTTTACCTTATGATAAATAAAACATTTTATCAAATCATTTGATATTATTTCTAATGACATTTCTTTGAAAGTTCTTTTAAATAACATACTAAACTAAGCGGAATTGTTACATTTGTTAAATTCAACGGCATATTTAGGTATACAATCAAGTCCGTTAAAGGCACATATTAGAGAATGGATTCAAACAATGATAAGGCAAGAGACTATCTTCCGACAATACATCTTTAGAGGAATGTACTGAGGCACAGCCCCGCTACTATCTACCAACACAGAACCGGCCTACCTCTACCATAGATAATGTCATCACTCCGGTCGTTCCCGACCTATCCGTGGCCACAGCATACCCAACAAACCCGATATATAGAGAGAAATCTAGAAAGGTGATGATCATCTCCTAATGGGTACAACCCACTTAGCTGTGCTACATCTACCCTATTTCTACCATTATCGATGTGCGAGGCTTGAGGTAACATTTTACCTTTCACATGACAAATCCCAATTTGAATGCCATATTGCCATTTCCAACCACCCACTAATTGGTTTCCACAAAAGTACAACCCTTGAATTCATATGCCTCAGGAAAGGGCGTTAAGTATAAGAGGGGTTACTATGTACACTTCCAAATAGATGTACGTTTATAAAACCAATGTACATTGTCTTATAAATGCAATGTTAGACAATCGTCTATACAAGTTATCCAGGAATAAGATAAAACGAAGGTACTCCTACTATATCTTGTTTGGGAATCACCCATAAGGCGATCAAGTTATTTGATCAACTCTAAACTTTTAAAAGTATTTGATTTATCATTTGAAAAACATTTCAAAAGGATTCGGGAAGGAAACCCAAGTTCAAATCATTCATTCAACGGTTACCAAATTCCATTGCTAAATTGCCGATAATAGTGATTTTAAAGCTTTATATATTAAAACACCAATTTCATTACATATATGCCCATTTTTATAATTCAAATTCCTTTTAAAACATTTTAACATATTTATGAAATTTATTTCATATTTTTAAAGATTAAAAAACATCCATTTTAAAGAGTTGAAAACAATATTTTACGAACTAACAAAACGTGAAGATTTTGGAAACTTGATTTGGACATATCTCAAACTTTATTAAACAAAATCTTGATTTTTTTTTCATTTGAAAACCATACCTACTAGGGTTCAAAAAATTCTTATTTCAAAAATTTTTGACTTATATTTCATTCTACATATTGATTTAACTTCATATGGCGCGAAATCACAAACTGTTGCTACGCGACGAGCTCATTTTTACTCAATTTTCCAACCTTTTTCAAATTGTGTCAAAATGAGTTTTAACATCTATAAAACATTTTTATCCATTTTTAAAGAGGTTGACAGTGCTATATATAACATTATAATTTATAAAGGGAAGTGGTTCCTTTGTGTGAATTGGACGTGTATTTTACCGTGAATCGTTTCCATATCAAGCAAGCATATTATCAACCAATCATCTAATAATCAATCATTTTGGCATACAAACTATGCTAATTAACCAAGTATACATGCATAGCACAAATCATAGATAATTTTAAGATAGATTTAAATAAGATGGAAGTAGTGTTCTCACTTTCATACTATCCGACTCTCTCCGCACCGAAGCTTATTGAACTTGCCTCTGGACTTTAGTGATACTCGACCAAGCTTGTGTGGAGGTGAGCGTGGCTTTGAGATGGTGGTGGTGTGGGCCGTTCATTTTACTGAGGAAGAGATGGAGTTTGGCTAACTTTTTGAAGCGATTTGATATCGTATGTGTATGGATACAATTTTAGCAAAACTTCGACGTGGTGTTAAAAATATTTTTACTATTTACAAAGCTATTGAAGAAGAGCTATTAAAGAGCTAAAAAAGAAGAAGAAGAGAAATAAAGTGAATTTGTGAAGAAAGGAAGAGGATATACATATTTATTTACATGGTAGAACTTCTTGTGCATGGAATTACCAAAATACCCCTCCCCACCTATCATAGCTTCGGCCGAACCTGTAACACCCCATATTTTTAGTAACATTATTTAGAATATTTAATTAGTTAAATTAAATAAAATGACGTATTGATTAGGGGATTGAGATTTGATTTTATTTAAGGGTAGCCGTGCCATTTAACCAATAAATTAAAATAAGAGTTAAAATGAAATAGAGGAGGGGTAAAATAGGAAAGAGGCCATTCTTATATCCTTAAAACTTGGCTGTGTATTCCCATACACGTTCATTTCTTTTCATTTGATAAATTTTAAAACTTAAGACCGGCCACCCTTAACAAGAGAAGGGGAAGAAGATAGATAAAAGCTAGGAAGAAGCTTAAGCAAATCAAATCCATTCACATCTCAATCTATTTAATCTCTAAAGCTAAGGTGAATAATGTTTACATCTCATATTTCTTTTGTTTTTGGTTTTAAGATGAGATCTAAAATATTTTGCATTGATTGCCATGTTTTTGAATGATGGAATGATTATATATACTTGTTAATGATTTGTGATTGTTCATATAGAATTTATGACATGTTTTGATATGAAAACCCTATTAAATAACATCCAAATGCCATATGAATTTTTATATAGACCAGAAATAATATTTGGAGACAGATTTCAATTTTTAGAATTTTCTGAATTTTTGTGGAATTTATATAAATTTTCTAGTGAAGAAAATGCTATTTTGGGTTTTAAATTATTTATGGTTAAATAATAAATGGGTTGGGTCTAAAATTTATATATGTAGAAAACATATAAAAAGTGATTTTTCGGAATTTTTGGTAGAATTTTCCTAAGTGTTTTAATGGATATATAAAATTATTTAAGGTATGGGACTTAAATGTTTTATATATTTATAAAAGGAGAAGGGGCTTTTTGTAAATAAATTCAAATTCTATTTCTGGAAGTCGGCAGCATTTTTGGAAAAGAGAAGCTAGCAACCAATCATATTTTGACAAACAAGGCAGGTTAGGTACAAAAGAAATAGTTTGAAAGGACAAATAAACATGTTTTTCACTATTTCAATGCTTTCGGCACCAGGTTCCGCCTCCATACCTTCACCTCCGACTCCATCGAAACCAATGCACATGGTATCAGGGAACTAGTGCATAGTGAATTGAATGTAGGTGGAAGGTATATGGAAAAAACCATGGGTTATGAAGGGGTTGAGGCACTACTTTGCTTTTAAATGAAAATGTGCCTGGTTGCTTTTGACTGAGTAGCTTTTGACTATGTTGGCTTTCGACCAGGTCAAATGGTTTTAAAGAAATGGTTTCAATTAGGTTGCGCCTTTGTTTTAAATAAATGCTTTCGACTAAGTCAAAACCTTTGCTCCCGCTTTCTACCTTTCGACCCAGATGGTTTCGAAGGGGTTACTTTGTTTTCTAAAATTTGGCCACATCTCCCATGCTTTCAAAGGGATGGCTTCGACACCATCACTTCTTTACTTAGGAACGAGTGTGAACCCGTGCTATGCACACGGAGCTCACCACATAATTTTTCCAGTACTATGATTTAAATTATATATGAATACCTAGAACACTGTTAAAAAGAATATTGTAGCAAAGTAGTTCATTAATGGAGTTCGTTTTTAAAAATGGACAAAAGATTTTCCTCATTTGTGTACATATCATCCCATATACAACCGGAGATACCATAGAAATAGATATACAACTAAGAATGTGCTACATTTCCACTTCACGTGATTAAGAACAATATATAAACTTTGTATCAATCACACACCATGGAATCTAACTCCAAACAAAATTCATCACCTTGCCACTCCAATATATAACTATCAACTAATGCATATTGCAAAGGTATATTAGTAGCTATTCAACGACAAATTAGTATGATCAACCTTGATATCAGAACTAATTGTGGTAAAAATGCTATGCAAAAAATTTCAAACTAATAAGAGTGCAAAAAGCTACTCGGTTTATATAACGTGCTGCCTGCTGTTTATAATTCTGACAATTAAGTACAATGAACAGTGATAAACTGAACAAATAAAAAATTTTAATCTATCATCATTTGAGTAACTGTAGCAAAAAATGATAGCACGGTATATGAACATGTGATGGAATCGTTGAAATGATAAAATGTATATAATCACGACATAGAGTATAATATATCTTCTGCAAGCAAAGCAAGTAGCATCCATAGCTCAATAGATGTGATGCAAAGACTTTGTTCTCTTGTACCTATTTTTGTTGTGACTGAATAGAAGGCACAACGTTAAAGAAATGTTCCATGGAAGATAATGTAAAGAGCAACTAATATAATATATCCAGACACAGATAGGTATAGGGTTTGTATTTTAAGTTGCTGTAACCTTTGTATTAAATGTGTGTAACCTATGTACCTATTACTTAGCAGAAATTATTTATAAATGTTTGATTTATATATTTATATTAATAAGCAATGACAGTCAGTAAGCTGAAAACTATGCGTGCAAGAAGAAATAGCGAATCGTTGATAGAAACAGTCTTTTTCTCAATGCGCATAATAGGTAGTAGATACTTTTTATCGAATGCATTACTAAATTACCAAAAATTACTGTAATCATTGTTTGTGTTTGTTAACTGCATGAATCGATATCAACAATGATAATTACATGGCTTCAACTACAAAATAGAAATAATAGTACCTATTTAAACCTATGTATTAATTGTGTACCTATGGCCTTGTTACACATTCAACTATATTTAACCTATGTATAAACTCAATTACAGTGAAGTAATTAAAATACAGTTGATATACATAATAACAAAAACATTGGCTATTACACTTTAAGTATAAGAAGTTAGTACATATTGTAAGATAAATTAGCTATCCTAGAAGAATATAAGGCTGTGGTGAAGATTCGAACATTAACAGTGAAATCTTAAATCAAAAAGTACTAACTATTATGTAAAGACAACCTTTTAGAGTGGTATACCTATGTGTTTTTAGTTACAAAGTAATAGTTTGATCATCCTAAGCCTAAAATAAACCTCCTCTTACAATCCATTTTTTATACTACACAAATGGAGTGCAATTGTATTTTTTTGCAATTTCATTCTATACTATTTCCTTTATTTTCTTTGATATAATAGTTGTTGACAGTGTTGCTTTAAGAAAATGTTTGAGTTGCTTTAACAGTAACATTTTTTACTATTTCACGAGTATTTTTCTTGATTTGAACCTTAAAAGGAACAAATGTTAAAATGGAGCATTTCAGTATATTTATCAAATGGTTTGAAGTATTTCAATTAGTATTCTTTTCTTCGTAGCCTTAGCCTTTTGACATGAGAATATTTTTCAATCCATATTAGAAATTGTTCTATGAAAGTTCGAAGTTGTTCAAAATCTCATAGGCACGAAGGTAAAATCATGCAACATGTTCGGTTAAATGACTATTTACACAATAGACATATTATTTAGTTAATAAGCATAAGTATTTTAGAATAACATGAAATAGTAGTAAATTAAGTTTTTTATGTCCTTAATAGCAGATATCAAAGACACTCGAAAGTCTCAATCAAATTCGTATAAAAATTACTAAAGAATAATTTTGATCTGTATTAACATATCTCATATCTCAAATGACAATTTAAAAGAAATTACTTGAAAAAAATGTATAAAAAGGGTGGAATGAAGCAATTGATTATGACCTGCTAGTTTAGTGTATAACATTTGGCGAAAACTTGGAATACAGTAAGAACATCAAATATGGAGGCAAGGATCATTGCAAAGAAAAAAACTACAATAAAAACAAATATTCTATTAATTTTTTAGTTTATAACCACATAGTTTGGAAAAGAAGATACTAAAAAATTCAATTTGGGCAGAAAACATACCAAAAAGGAAATTAAACTACATTCAGAACATCAAATATGGTGGTGATGATCATTGTGAAGAGAAAAAATGCAATAAAAACAAACAACCGATTAATTTTTTTGTTTAGAACCATAGAATTTTGAAAAGAGGGTCCTGGACAATTCGATTTTGGCTAGAAAACATACCAAAACAAACATTGATAATCGAAGAATTGAAATAATAACTCAAAATACAATTTGGATTATACCAGCGAGGAACCCATCGTTGCTAAATTAGGGAACTCAGTCCGATGTGATTCAGTGGCTACTTGAAGAAGAGTAATTAGGGTTTTGGGTGAATTGGGTTAAGGGGAAAAAGATTTAGGCGATTGGGTGAAAACCGTGAAATCTTAGAGAGAAAAACCTAATATGGGCTGGAGTAAATAAATGGAAGAACCGTAGAGAGGGAAATGAACAGAGGTAAGTAAAAAGACGGGACTGTTCATTTCACAGAATTCTTATAGAGGCTTCTGAGCCCTTGAAATGCAACTCGGTAATAATATAATAGTATAGATAATTTTGAAAGGAGTGCTTTCGACTTTAATGGGTTTCTGATCTTTTGCTCTACTTGAAGGCGTAATGCAAAGGGTTTTGACCGAAATGGTTTTCAAAGGTTTTGAAGGGGTAAATTTTTGAATGGTTTTGAAAGATTTCCACATGTTTTAAATTGAACCTAAAAGGCTTTCGAAAGGTTTACCGTTTTAGTGCTAAGGGTTTTAAATGCTGGTTTCGAAGGGGTGGTTTTTAAATGATTTTGAAAGGTCTAAGAGGAAAGGTTTTTTCAATGTTTTCGAAAGGCATTGTTTAAAGGTTTTAAAGAAGGTGTCTAATGTTTTAAAGCTTTTGAAAGGAAGGATTTGGCCTTTCGGCCTAGGTTAAGTAAAGGATTTTATTTGGTTTCGAAAGAGATACTTTCAATGGTTTCGAAAGGGTTGTTTAAAGGTTTTAAATAAAGGTTTCTAAAGTAATAAATAGGCAATATAGCCTAAGTGTTTCAAGTTAAAAAGGACTTTAACTTATATTGGGGGATAAGTAATCCTCATTGAAATTCATCAACATTATTTTGAGTAAAGTATATATAACATGGCAAAATAGCTTAGAGTAAAGCTAAGAATATATTTTCCTTGTATAAGTATGATTTAAAAGGTTAAATCATTTTGAAAAGGTTTTCGAGGAAAAAGATAAAGGGTGGTTAGCCTTAAGAAAATGATTCGGACAGATAGTCCATTTTGATTTAGACAGTTAGTCTAGTTTGAGGACAGTTAGTCTAGTTAGCGGACAGTTAGTCCAATTTGTGGGTAGTCAGCCCAGTTTCGGGACAAATAGTCTTTTTATTACTCATTGATAGATAGTCCATTAGTTACCTGTCTATAACATAATGGATATTGCTATTATTATTATAATCAGTTTGATTAACTAGTTTGTTTGCAGGAAAGGATTTGCCAATATATGTTTTGAAAAGGATATTAGTGAGGGGAAACCCGTTCTGCTAAGCGACGTGGTCTCACTTAATATCAATAGACCGAGATATAACAATATTATTCACACCAAGCTTTATATCTGACTTGAAGTTTTTGTTTCCTCTTAAACTATCGGGTGCTCAAAATTGATTTGAGTAGGCTGAGGGTAGAGGTTTTCAGGTTTTCGTTGTTTTGGCGAATAAAGCTTCCAGAGACAAGCAGGTGGCAGACAGATTGCTATTTAGGAGTTGCAGTTTAATTTGTTTATTTCCGCTGTGTGTATTAAGTCAGATATGACTATATTGCTCTGATCAACCAAGGGGGCATCGTCATATGTCGCCCTTGGCGTATTATTGTAAATTATATTTGGCCCAAAGCTTGGGAAACGTTATGGTATTATGTAACTTGGATATGAACTTGTTTTGAAATGTAATCAGTTAAATGTTGTTTTTTTTAAATCTGTGATTTTGTTCATATTCAAGTGCTTCTGATATTATGAACACCTTTAGCATTATCGTATTTTATCACCAGAAGTTAATACTATAGATGACTGCAGCATCTATAGCGCTTTGCTTTTGGCCTCTAGATACGAGATGTTATAGAACCCCGCCCCATCTCCATGTTCCTTCCATCACTTCATGATGCCTTAGGTGTGTAGGTGTGTAAGTGATGGTGAGTTGATTTTAAGTTTGCTTTTTCATTTTAACTTTTGTAAAAAATATCTTCCTTGCTTGCTTTTATTAATAACACTTAGTTTTAATTAATTATGGTTAACTTATATGTTGTTAATTTATTATATGTGCGTATATATGTCATTTTAACTTTCAACATTGCAACATTCAAATATAACTTTTATTTGTTAAACCGTTGAAAATCTGGAATTCGAATCCTAGTTATATTTTTAGTTTTTAATCAAACTATTTATTTATGTAAACAAAACTTGAAAATAAATTTCTTATCATCTTTAAATAATTAAAACAAGATTATTTAAGCTATAAAACTATTTTAAATAGTATAAAATCCATTCATAAAAATATGACATCAAACTGCCAGAACGCGACGAAATTTATATATATTTATAAAATAAGTTTACATATTTATAAAACCATTATAAATAACTTATTATCATTATATAATAATTAAAGTGAATTATTCATCATTTAAAACTATTATCTAAATATTTAAAATTAACTAAATATTCTAATTCAAAGTGATAAAATTAGGGGTCGTTACACTAATTGGCCCAAGTTTTCGCTAAATCGAAATCCTAAGGCCGTCAAAGTACGAATCATTGGTTTTTAGTATCCTGCAAATAGCAAAAGTATATCAGAGCACTATCGAAATGAACTCACTACAGAATAGTAAAATATAATAAAACTTATAGTTACTGACCGAAGTTAACACTTCCAACATCTAACGTCCTCGTCAGTACTGAGCATGCATAAGGAAATCTGTCCTTCCACCATTCCCGCCCTTGTACTAATACCTATCTCTCTAAAGCTATCATGTGTGTTGTAATGAGGAAGGGGTCAGAACAACATTCTGGTGACTGGTAAATTACACATTGTATACATAACAGTAGTTTATGTCGATTGTCTTCCATTACATGTTATGTCCCTTTATTTTACTTAGTCGTCTCGACTCAACGTACGCATATGATATGCCCTATGTACTTAAAGTAGATAGTAAATACATTCGTGCATATATTTAAGTACCACAACCCCCCTTTGTACAAAGATATTATCCTTACTATTATCCATAATCCAGGACCTCTTCAGGATCCATCATCAACGCAGTATCACATCCGCATCATCGTACATACCAAAGAACTCATGTAGTGTCTAATAATGGCATCATAATAGTTTAGCCATATTCTATTCATATTTGAAAGACCACCATAAAGTCTTATCTAGTCTTGCCCATAACAAACAAACTTGCAAACAATTGTGGTGATGCATGACCTAAACATGATCTACACTAGTAGGACATATAGCCGTTTAGGCATACCCCTTGTCTTTCCGCTGACCACTCAGGACTGGTGACGTTCTCGACCTATGTACGGCTCCTACTCCCTAAGATGGTACCAAACACACACTTATATAGTGCCGAGCCTTGCTCACTGTTCGACTTAGATTTCCTAATGCAATCAACGTAATATCCACTTGTACTTAATACCCCATAATAGGTTGAAGCAGACTTTACTTGTCCTTTGCACTTCGACCGAGGCGAACCTTCCTACTTGGGTATCCTTTACCTAGACGCGAACGTATATAATTCCACGAGTTCTACTATTGGATATGTCCACATCAGTATAATGTATACACAACTACTGGTATCCCTTGCGGTGGGCAGACTTCTGTTGTGTAATACTAATGACCTCGCATTCACAACACCAGAACTGTCATTTTGTAACGGTTATAACCGTTGGCAATCTAATTCCCAACGGTTATAACCGTTGGTAGCAGGTACGTTACAATTTTTTTTACGTATTTTGTAACGGTTATAACCGTTGGTAATTTTGGTCATTCCCAACAGTTATAACCGTTGGGAATTACTTCACATTCCCAACGGTTATAACCGTTGGGAATTTTTCAATTTCCAACGGTTATAAGCGTTAGGAATTCCTTGTATAAGTAAATAGCAAAATTACCAACACTTATAAGTGTTACAAATTTGGTATAGCAGAACCGTCTTATTCAGCATCTAATAGTATTTCATTCAACTATATCTTTACGAATATATAACAATAGAAAACATGAAACTAAAATTCAAAACTAACATATTATCAAATTGTTAAAAAGCATCAAACGTACGAAATAATACATATCAAATTCTACAAAGTTCATTGTGACAACTTCAAATTTCACTACTGCAACATATCTAGAAGCTTACAAACAACGAATACGACACTCCGGCCAAACTACAAAACCACCATCAACCATCGCTTATCTTCATTCTCTTTGTAATTGATAATTGCTTTTGAAGCTTGAGTGAGTTTTACGTGCTTCACAGTAGATGTAGAACTAATTGCACGGCAATAGCTTCTTTTTTTATCATTTCCAAAAACTTCAGCAACGACATCTCTCTCAAAATTTTCCAAACTAACTACTCCTTCATTACCATTAACACTAGCTTCTGATTTTTGCCTCTCTTCTGCTGCTTCTATTAAAGACTGAATATTAAAACGAATTGATATGAAAATTTATGAGTATGTTATTAGCAGAACACAAAGTCAGTCTAGAGCAAGCCAACATATTTGTTAAAAATTATAAGCTATTATATTTCCTAGTTGCCTAACAGTGTATGGTATGATTTAATGCCAATCGATGTGGAAAACTGAGTTTTAAATGCATATTTTTTACAGACAGTTTTAAATGCTTGGTTACTGGAAAGCAAGTCAAGAGTACAACTGCAAATGAAAAGGTAAACCAAAATTATAAAATAGTGCAAGCTGAAGTGATGGAAAATGCGCACTAAAAGGAAAAGTTGGCGACTGGGTGAATCATCTCACACCTGAAATGGCTAAGAGATTAGACAACATAACTATGAATAAGTTTAATGGCACTGGTTTGCTAAATTAATTATGGCATTCCAGGTTATATTTCTGTTATATGAACATAAGGTTCATTGATCTATTATGGTTATCACTTATCAGTCTTGTGTTACTCTGCATAAAATATTGGGAAAACAAGTACATGTTATAATATATAAATGGTTTTTGTTATTTGTTCCAAATAAATATGGCCGACCTAGTTTCTTTCCGGCAACGTTGACAAAATGGAATTGCATATAAACAAAATAACCGTAATGCAGAGTTTGCCGCATTTTCTAGCATATAATGGAACTACGTAAATATGAAAGGTCAACAAAACAAGAAGGTGGTTAATCTAATGAACAAAAAACAAATACAGAGTTTACCACTTTTTCCAGCATATAATGAACAGCCAGCAAAATTTGTTCGCTACAACAGAGCAATCGTTCAGATAATTTGCATTATCATCTTCCCCAACCTATTGCTCCCATCCGAAGGATTGTCTTAGATGGCCGCTTGGCTAGCCCTGTTACCAGGCCTGTTGGATAATTGACCTCTGCTCTGCCATGCATACAGCAAAGAAATTGATCAAAGCATCCCAAAACATGTGTTTCCTACTAGATTCTCCCAACGACCGATGAATATCCCCAGGTCCTAATCGGACACCTAAATCCTTCAGGATCATTTTAACAGTTTAACACAGTATAAATGTTCAACATATCTTAAATCACGATCAATGCATTTAAGTACAACGTTGGCAAATATTGCCTAATTATTTAGCCGAAATTTATGCTTATATCTAACAAATAAGCAAGGTAACAATGAATCTAGTCAATCGGTGGTTATGTATCCAAAATCAACGATTAATAATTCAAAATAATGGGTCATGCTTGATTAACATCATGATAAAAGAAGCAACTTTTACGTAAAATTGAGCAAATAAAAACAGCAAAGTAGCTTACTGAAAATCACTAGATCTACAAGTCCACCCCTTTGCACATACAAGAGCAAACTTGGATATTAAATGTTTGCATGTTTTTTATGCATAGAAAAAAAGAAAACGTATTACACCATAATAGAAAACGTATCCATGCTTTCACAAAGAATTATTTGCATTATTATAAACAAAAAAGGGAAACATTAAAGAAAATGCATATTTGAGAAAAATTAACAATTGATTGTTTGAATGATAGATGCACACATACATATGTAGAGGTAAGGATCCATTGCAAGAAAATGTATAATATAGAAAAATCAACAATTGATTGTTTGAAATGATAAGTTTACCTATTTACATACATATAGTTAGAGGTAACGATCCATTGCACTAAATACTGGGTTTTTTCATAAACAGGATTTGCCTTCACAAAATCCATTAACTCCAGAGCTTAATTAGTTTTTAGATTATGTCTCCATAAGACCCCATATGTAGAATATTGAATCTATTTCATTTTTTGTCCTTAGTAGTGCCTGTATACACGCATGATTGGAATTTTAAAATGCATATGGTCATTTCTTGTATATGGTTATTACTAGGGTTGTTACCAATAGGAAGAAAATTAATATCATGTTGGAGTTGATGGATAGGAATAAATTATTACCATGTTGGAGTTCATGCATAGGACAAGCATGCAATCAGAATCACGATAGCTAAGACTTACATGTATAAATATGAAGAAAATGAGAGAAACATAAATTCGGATTACATAAATATCGCATCCTACATAGCACATTATAGCATAAAACCATCATATCAAACATCTACCTCAGCACATAGTACTGGTCACAACTAGTACAAAGAATATAACAAGACATTTCACCAGATGGCCATAAACAGCTCTCAACCACCCAAATATGACACTCATCAGTACCTCAAATATGAAGTCCTTGCACGTACTTGACAAAAAACAGACTAATGCTAACCAAGTATATGGTTTTCTCATTCTACCTGTCTGATTGATTAGTGGCTAAAACAGAACAATGAAACATGTTGAAGAGAAAGAGCTGGAATTGATAGGTATATAATAGCAGAACTCTGACAGGAAGTAATTATAGTTGGTGGGTCAGTAATGCATATACTAAGATGGTAGCTATATGCTTATATCCATAAACATATTTAAGATGATGCGTTCCTTCTATCACATATGGAATGGCTACACTGCATCAAACTATTGATACTTAAGTTAAAAAAATACTTCGATGTATATATGCATAGATGAAGCTGAAGCCTCAGGTGTTACTTGGGTAAACTAAATCACCAACAAATCCTAATTTTGGTCGATATAAGTGGATACTAGATACAATATGCTACATGCCAATTAGCTCCCTTAACTATTACATCTTTAATACATCATTTAGCATTGAATTAAAATAAATTACGTCAATATTGTGATAAAAACTTACATATTTTTCTGTTGCGCACGGAAGCACCTCTCCAGTTTTTCTACTTGTGTGCGCTACTTTCCACGCCTTTACTCGTGTAAGCTTGCATTCCGGATTCTCCGCTTCCTAGATGAATATATATGAATTCATTTGTAAATTATACATACCATTAAGACTACATGTACAATAATGACTACATACCAATTCTTCATAAAGTCGAGTATGGTCAGTGCACTTTGTCTTGCCTTGCCTATTTCTCACTGCCACATCCTCTGGCCTTGAATTGCTTTGCAATGGGGTTGATTTGATGTGTATGGTTGTCGTGCTTGGCGTCTAGACGAGGCGATTGCTTCTTGCTTTTCCCCTTGTGATTAATTGGTTTGGGTATTGCCTTTTTTCTGCAATTTGAGTTGTGTTGGCTGTTCTCGACTCTGCTATGCTTTTGGTTCGAATGAGGGTGGCTGTTGGTATGTGTTCTTGCTTGCTGTGTTTTCATCTTTTCGATAAGCCTCCTTGGGATTACGCAGCAACAAAGGTCACTTTCATCATGTCGTGCTGGGCTTTATTGGTTCTTTCTGCTGATCTATGCCTCCTTAGCTATTCTACTTTGTGGCACTCCAGTACTAGCCCCGGCAATTTCAATCGAGCATATCTTTGTGTCAGTTTTGGAGTGTTTCAGCTCTTTTGTCATTGTTGCTGTTAATCTATGTGTAGTTGTTTACTTATGTCGGTCAAAGTGTGTTGTGTGTGTCAGCGTAGTATGATTGTTACTGTTGCATTCAGCAGTTGTGTCATCTTGTATGCTTTTCCTATTCCACAACGTAGGTGTAACCGTGTACTACTTTACGTTATAGTCATAGCGCTTGTGTCTCTATTTCTCAAGCTACATAATAGTGAATGCCTGGATGGTCATGTGATTCTCCGTTCGAGTTGTTGCTAGTTTACGTTTTGAAATAATAAAATTGGACGGTCCACTATAAAAAAACAGGTTTACCTTCAAAAAGAATCATCGACCATATATATGTACGTCTACATGTATGTGTGTTTATACACACACAGAGATTTGTATCCATAAGCATATATGCATTTTATTACTTTGTCCGTGAGAAAATGTTGGCCTACCAGTTTAAGTTTCCCAAGATTGACCTATGATATTAGGTCGGTAACCAAGTTATACGTATGAGAAACTCCATGTCTGTTCATGTAATGGGCACATAATCGAGATCTAAGATAGCACAATTATTTAACTTTTATCAAAGGATACACACCTCAGGACATATGACATTAAATCGGATTTCATCACAGCCAAACGAACCACATGATCTACTAAATTAAACTACACACCAACGGTCAGAAAAGTAAACGTCAATGATTAGCAGTTTCAAAATCATTAATTCTAATATATCAGCTCAAACACACTCATACACACACGCGCACACGTACGTACATAGATATTAGGGTGTGTGAGTGTATGTGTGAGTGTGTACATGTGTGTATATGTAGACGTATGCATATGCATATAAAAAAATAATCTTTGATATACCTTAATAAGCAGAGTAGAAAAGATCAACACATATTGGGTAAAGACCCGATGGTGATCTAAGATTAGCAATGATGCTAGGCTTCCAAGTTATCTATAGAGTTTGCATCTGCAGAACATCAATCGAGATTTAACATGGACTATACATATAAAGTAGATACTAAGACAGTCTTGTTAGTTCTATAATCAAATATACACTAAATTCCACCGCACTTCTAATCAAATCAACAACAGCTACAAAGTTAATAACCTTGACATGTCTCCATGCACTAAGGAGTTGGATTCATCTTCATCAAAATATTTGATTAAGCATCTAAAGCTTGCACTATTTACACAATTATCAAAACCTATGTATATTTATACATGCTTCTCAAATGCAACAAATACATCTCCACTTTTAAATTTTAATCCAGCATAGTAAATAAAATTATACATTATACTAATAACTAAAGTTTGCATGAAGAAATATATGTCAGTTTTGCCAATCTTGGTAACAACACACTCGATGAACATTGAAGAAGAGAAGGTAATTGTAGGATGGAAAACATTTTTGTTCTTGGTTCAATCAATGAAACAGTTTCATTTTCTCTCTTTTCGGATAAATCAACAATAGTCACTAAGGTACCATATTTGCCTAGAGCCAAAACAATAGCTTTGCCAACACCTTTAGCATCAACCGCTTACAAGAGCAGACATACCCAGCTTCGATTCCATTTACTTAATTATGTGATCAAGATTACAGACTAATAAGTGTATTACTTTGTGATAGAGAGAGAGAGAGAAGAATTTAACGTAATATGTGATCAAGATTACAGACTAATAAATACAAACCAGTATATTCTAATTTAGAAGCGTAGAAAAAACGAAAATTATTACCTAACTTTGAAGAAGGGGGAAGGCGGTGAAAGAGATGGACGGATTTGGTGAAAGAAATGGACGGAGGCTTTGAAATTACGGTTGTAGGTGGGCGGCTCATTGGATCAAAGGAAGGCTAGAGCGACGGCTGCTTAAACCTAATTTGATTTAGGGAAGAATGATAGAAGCCAGAAGCGTGACAAACAATTGAAGCAACAATTGAAACATAAATGACTACTCTATCCAACGTCTTTCAGTTATTTACGAAAAGCCCAAATTTTGTCACGGAAATAACCGTGATAATACAATGTAACAATAATAACCATTACAAATTTCCAACAATAATAACCGTGACAAAATGAAACGAAAAAAGTGTGACAAAATGGCCTGTTTGGTGTAGTGATTCCAACCTATTTTAATGACTATGTCATTCCTATCTGATCTAAGTTATTAGCTAACTTTAATAATTCACACTCGTCATAAACACATACTTGAGACTACGTATATATGTAAGTGTGTGTATACATGCACATACACACACACTCTCATAATTATTTAATTATTACGCCTCACATATTCAACTATTAATAATATTCCTTTACTTTTTCATGCGTTTACTTCTTTTCCATTTATATCAATTTAATTTCATTTACCATTTTCTTTAAAAGATCCAAATATCTTTTCTTATTTTCTTCCCTTTTTCATTATTAAACATTTATTTCTGTTCTTTTCAACTTTTACTACCCTTCCGTATTTAGTGAACTTTCTATTACTTTTTTTTGTTTATATCATTACTTGCCATCATTCGTTCTATGACTTGCCTACGTTTTTGTCATTTATTATTTGGTTTCTATCTTATCTCTTTTGTATATATATTAATTTTTTCCCATTAACCTGTTATTGTATATTATCAAATTTACAATTCTTTAATTCATCCTTAGGGATTTCTGCATTTTAATGGGTAGGAATACATCTCCCTCAAAAGTAAAGTTTAACACTATAAATCTCTATATCATATCCAAATTGGCGAATTCCTTGTTATTTCAAATGATGCACTCTTATTTATGAATTTGAACTTGATAATCTACAGAAATTTGCATTGCAACACCCTATATTCCAATGAATTAAAATACTACTTAAATCCCCATAATTTATAGTGATAATTTTCAAATTTATATTTTACTTGCATAAGTCATTTAATCTAAAAATCTGGAATTGCCGCATAATTTATCATTCAAGGACTACTACTACCCAATATTTTCCAATTTCACATACATGCAATATTAAATTTAAGTTAACAATCACAGAATATGTAGCCATGATTTATAAATTCATTACATGTATACAATTAGGCTTATAGCTCCAAATTTAAATTTTAGGCATACATGAATAGATTTACAACAATATAAATTCAATATTATATAAAAATATATAATTTATCACTCACCATTTTAGC
This sequence comes from Allium fistulosum, assembly GCA_030737815.1. NCBI lineage: Eukaryota > Viridiplantae > Streptophyta > Magnoliopsida > Asparagales > Amaryllidaceae > Allium > Allium fistulosum. Next base: position 832,030,884 of record CM060903.1, on the reverse strand, counting down.
TTTTCAGATTTCCAGATCTAATATCGTTTTTTCAGTTTAACTCCCTTTTTCTCCCTATTGAAATACACATACCACAAGCAGAAATATATCTATGAGAAATCTAGATTAGAGAGGAGATTTTGGATTTAATTTAAATTTGGATCTGGATTTATAATTTACCTTGGCTTTGATGATTTAATTCAACCCTATTCTTCTTCTTAATTATGCTCTGCTATTCTCCACTTGTTTATACATATATAAATTATAACTATATTAAGAATTTAAGAATTTATGAAGAAGTGAAAATGGAAAAGCTCCGTCGTTGCTCCAAAAATATAAGAAGAAAAGTGAAAGGTTAGGCCCATATTTATAGGGGTTCGAATCAATGCCAGCCATTAGATAAAATTATTTTAAATCCGGGCTGTTCGGCCACACCACAATTCCATAATCGACATCCCAACCGATCGACCACCAGCCCCATGCCAATTTACCGTTAGTTGTCGCCGACCCAAGTTAGTTGTTGACCGATCATTATATTTTTGTTAATTATCATCCACCGTTTGATTACGTTGATCATTTTCCTCTTATATCATATTTTCTCCTTTTTTAATCGATTGCCACTAACTTTAATTATTCTTACAAGTTAAGTAACGTTAACTATCAGTTAATTCTAAGTAACGACAATTAATATTAGCTAATTATTTTTATTTCCCTAATTACATATATAATTATGTAACAACCCATAATTTTGTGAATATTTTTAATTAAATTTTTATTTAAAATTTTGATTTTTTAAATCATTTAAAAGTGAATTTTTAGAATTATTCCAATGTAAGTTTGGAATTTGTTTGTAATTTATTTTCCAAATGCAATAAATAAACGATTTTTGAAAATTTTATATTTTGGTCAAAATTTGAATTTTCAGTTTAAATATATAAAAAATTGAATTTTAAATTTTAATCTTTTTATTTGAAGTAGAATATATTTATGATATCTGTTCTGCTTTTCGTTTCGTTAAATTCTGAGTTATACTTTTTAAATCAGATCAATTACAGTGTTTTACACGCAGTTATTTACTGTATTTCAATTTCTAGTTTTCTGTGTGCGTTTCTATATTTTTATTTTCTATGTTATTTTATTTTATTATTTTTCTATTTTGTTTATCTAAACTTTATTTATTGGATTTCACTTGTGTGTATACCTTTTCATAAAAGGCTTGGAAGAAATCAAGGAGACATGCATTACATTTCTTTAATGCTTGCCTTTTTATTTACCTACCCTCTTTATTACTTACCCTAGCCATTCATCGTTCATAGCCGTGAATTGCTCTTATTAATCACGTACAAACATCTCAAAATATCCTCTTTTCAATTGCATTTAAGAATCATATATATATATATATACATATATATATATATATATATATATATAAATATATATATATATGTATGTATGTGTGTTTCTTTCTCCTTATTTCTTACCTTTTATTTCCTAGGCTTTTTGTTTTTCTATCATTTACTCCTCTTTAGCCGTTCAAATCTTTTCTTGCCATCCACTCCACTTCATAATTCACGTACACATTCACTTCACATTTCATTTCTAGAAAGAAATGTATGCAAATAAATGGCTTGGAGAAATTTAAGAGGCATACGTTTCATTGGTTAAACTCTTGCCTTCTTCATTTGCATGACCTTTATTATTTTCTAGTCGTTTCCTCCTCATTCCTAGCCATGAATTACTCTACTCATAGCCTTGCATATCAAGTTGAAAATTCACGTACAAAATTTATTTCCCATCTCTCATTTTTCATTTGCATTTAAAATAAAATAAATTGTACGTTTCTTTCTCCTTAACTTATGCCTTTCCGTTTCCTTAACATTCATAACTCCTTAGCTCTTTTTTTTTCTCTTCTATAGCCGTGTATTTCCTTTTTCCATACACGTACAAAATTTATTTCCCATTATGTTCACATATTTCACTTGCATTTAGGAATAATGTATGTATAAGTTTTTTTTCCTTTATTTCTTGTCTCTTTGTTTTCCTAGCATTTACTCTATCAAATCACATAAAAAATCTTCTCAATATCTCAGTTCCTCATTTGCCTCTTCTGATTGAAATATTTTACAGTAAGTTTCTTTTATTAAATAGGAAATAAATCTCATTCATTCACTAGCCTTTTTATTTGCTAGCCTTTCATTTTCTAAACCCTACATCTTAGCCATTCAAATCTCTTGAAACCCTAGCTGCCTTCTTTTTATTTCTTATTCACGTACAAGTTCTCATCCTCTCATTTTCATTTGCGTGAAGAAAATACAACAAGCTCTAGGTTATTTCCATGGCTTCCTTCTCTTTTTTTTCCACTTTTATTTTATTTCCTCTTTTTTTCCTTTTGTTGTCTGCTTGCATAGCTCAGCCTCCACCACCACAACATAACCTCCTCCTCACTATTAGACCATGGCAAAGCCCACTTGGTGGTTGAAAGCAAGGTTATGTTCTTTGATTCGTAATTGCATAGTTTAATTCATCTTTTATTGTGTTGAATCTTATTCTTATGATTTGTGTATTTGTTATATACAAGATCAATATCTTGGCTCTCCATCCATTCAAATTAGAATTGTGTCTAGTCGTGCTTTCGTGCTTTTCGGATTTTTGTTTGTGTGTTTGCTTTGCAAACTTTAGCGTAAAAAGGTGAGTAATCACACCTGACATTCATACTTATATTATTGTGAATTGATAGCAAGTGAAAGTGTAGAAATAATTATATTATGTTATACATTCCTGTGATATATTTATATGATATTAAATACTGTTTATATGCCTGTTACATCATATGTTATATTTTATTTTATTTTACTGTTTATTTATATTCTGTTCTCACACTGCAAGTTCCCTGTAGAATAGAATCACTATGGATTGAAATGATACATACCCGAACAGACTTTAGAATAAGGAAAGATCGTTATGGGCTGAAATGATAAGCCTAAGCGATTTTTATTTATTTTATTTAACTTGGGATTGCGGGTTTGAAATGATAGAACCCGGATTTTTCTTTGTAAATTACGGATTGAAATGATATATTATCCATATCACTTGACCTAGGTTAGAAAATATTATACAGACCCGTGGTTATTTTATAAATTTTTCTGGAAGTTTTAAGTATTTTGAAAATGTAAATTTTGTTATTTTAATTTAAATTTGGTTTTTAAAATGATTTAATAAAGTGAAAAATGATTTCATATGTATTAAAAATGTTAAATAAATGAATGGAAATTTGTGACTGGAAATATAACCTAATTTGGAAATATGTGATATTGATTAAGACAATAAATGCTCTTTATTGTAAAAATAAAATGTAAGTTAAAAATGAACATTTGACATAAAATTTTAATTAATGGAATTTAAAGAGTCTTATTTATGATAAATAACTTAATAATTAAGTTTGATTTAATTTGGAATCTTAAATATAACCTAGTTATTGTAATAAAGGTTGTTTCCTGGGATGGACATATTTTGTATAATAACTAATGTATTTTTGAATAAATAAAATGAAATACATTTTTTTATGGGAAATCTTGTAATAAGTTTTGGAATCATAGTGGAATTGGTGTTTAAAGGAATAAATTTGTAAAGAATTTGATTGTTATATTAACTATGATAAAATATTCTTTTGTGAAATGTTATGTTTTGTAAGATAAATAGCTATGACTTTAAAATGGAAAAATGTAAGTTAAACACACATGTGAGATGTAAGTTTAATTAATATTTTTATTGATTAATATAAGAAATGTTCTTTACTGCAATAACAAAGATGAAAGAATATGTAAAGTTTAATTTATGAAAGAAACATGTAAAGTTATAATTAATGAAAGAAATATGTAAAGTTTAATTTATGAAAGAAACGTGTAAAGTTCTAATTAATGAAAGAAATATGTAAAGTTTTACCTACTGAAAGAAACATGTAAAGTTTTAATTAATGAAAGAAACATGTAAGTCTTAATTTGTGTAATATTGATTTAAAATAATAAATGCCCTTTTTGTAATAAAACGTAAATTAAAACGTACATTTGATAATGTAAGTTTAATTAGTGTAATATTGATTTAAAATAACGAATGCCCTTTTTGTAATAAAACGTAAATTAAAACGTACATTTGATAATGTAAGTTTAATTAGTGTAATATTGATTTAAAATAATAAATGCCCTTTTTGTAATAAAACGTAAATTAAAACGTACATTTGATAATGTAAGTTTAATTAGTGTAATATTGATTTAAAATAATAAATGCCCTTTTTGTAATAAAACGTAAATTAAAACGTAAATTTGATAATGTAAGTTTAATTAGTGTAATATTGATTTAAAATAATAAATGCCCTTTTTGTAATAAAACGTAAATTAAAACATACATTTGATAATGTAAGTTTAATTAGTGTAATATTGATTTAAAATAATAAATGCCCTTTTTGTAATAAAACGTAAATTAAAACGTACATTTGATAATGTAAGTTTAATTAGTGTAATATTGATTAAATGATAAATGCTCTTTACTGTAATAGAAATGTAAGTTAAAAAGTACATTTAATATGTAAGTTTTAATTAATGTAAATGACATATTTTAATGACTAAAATAATAAATTTTCTTTATTGTAATGATAATGTAAGTTAATAAGGTACTCTTAACTTAACATAAGAATTTCAGCATTAAATTGGATATTACAGTAACAAAGTTTATTTAACTATAAGGCTATGATAAAATGACCATGTTAAAAATTTGTAAGTATATAAATACTTTGATTATATAAAATGTTAAATTGGAAAGTATTACATTCCAAAAATGCTATGATTCCTTAAGGTTACATTACCAAAATGCTATGATAATTTAAAGGAAGATTTCAAGTTTAATAAATTAAAGGAAATATTCAGTGATTTTGAAATTTGGGTTTTGTTGAAATGATATATTATTGAATTGGTTTTGAAATGGAAATGATATATTTTTGAATTGGTTTTGAATAGATATGTTTTGGGTTTGAAAGTATGTATTAGTTTGAAATAAATGATATGATTTTGAAATGGTTTAAAGGATGTATTTTGATTTGAAACATAAACTATTTTGAAATTTATAACCATGGGTTATAATAACGATTGGTTGTTAAAGAGACCGGGATCGGATATGGGCATACTCTCTGTCGATACCGAAAACATGTAACAACCCGGGATTTGCATTACCAATTAATAAATAAAAGTTAGGATTTTATTTATTTTAATGAAGCATAAAAGGATTTGGAATAACAAAATTTATTTGAAAAAAGCTATTTTAATTAAATGGGAAATATGTGATTTTAAAATGAGGATAAAATGTTATTTTTGAAAAGTTAAATATTTTAGGAGAGGATTTAAAATGGGTTTGAATAAGAAAAGTGAGTTTTATAAACATATATGAACACTTAGAAATTTTTTGAAAACATGGAAATAACTCTCTTCATATTGGGTTATTAAACCTTACCTAATAACCCACCCTAAACTTCCTCTATAAATTATCTCAAACTCTCCTAACCTCATTCATCAAAACCCTAATCAAAACCCTAACCATTTCCTAAAGCTTTCATAACAAAAATGGCCTCCATCTTCATCTCCTTCTAGTTTTAGTTTATGCAAGTCATTCTATGCAAAGGTAATGCAAATACCCACCTCAAATCCATTTTTATATCTTTCTTATTTCTGAAATTGATTTGGTAACACATATTTTATGTGTTTTTTTGATCTTATAGCCTCCTAATCATCTTTTGCTAACTTGGGTTGATGCTATAGTAGTCTTTGTTGCTTTCTAGAGAGGTATATTGCTAAAAACCTCTTCTAATATGTGTTTAATCATCTTTTGATTTTGGTAATCAGTTAGTAACACATGTTTTATTATGTAACATGTGAATCATAGCTCTTTGATCATCTTTGCTTTCATTTTGGGGTGTGCACATAAGGTACTTGTAGTATATGCTAGCTGAAATTATAATTAGTTTATTGCTGTTAGTAAATTAGGCATATCTCATTCATCTTAAATCGGAATTAAGATTTTCTTGATGTTATGGAAAGCTTATTCTGTATCCTATAACTTTTATGTTTTGTGCTTTTCCTAATTTTGAGGTTTGAATGGTCGAAATCATGCTTGTTTGTCGCTGACCTGACAACAAACTACAGGGTTGATAAAATAAAAACCTGAAATTGATTTGGCCATAAGTTACTCGTTTCTTATACAAATCTAATAATTTTGGATGTTCTGGAAAGCTTTGATTTAGAGCTAAAACTTTCATGTTTTGAGTTTCATGAAATTTCGAAGTTAATTTGGTCAAAACTGTGCATCCTTACCACTGTCCCGAGAGCACAACGACAGTGATATAAAATTTAGATCTGAGAATTGTTTTAGTCATAGAATTTTCATCTCTGGTCGGAATTTGACGATCTTGGTCATTCCGGAAAGCTTAGAAACTAAGCTACAACTTTCATTTTATTCATTTTGACAGAATTTGAAGTTTACTATGCCAAAATTATGGTTTTTCATCTCTGGCCAGTTAGTGCATAGCTATAGGCCTTAGTCTCTTTTCTCCCATTGTTTTCAGTGTAGAACCCCGACTTTGCGACGCCATCCCGGGTTCTACGCTGAAAACAACGGGAGAAAAGAGACTAAGGCCTATAGCTATGCACTAACTGGCCAGAGATGAAAAACCATAATTTTGGCATAGTAAACTTCAAATTCTGCCAAAATGAATAAAATGAAAGTTGTAGCTTAGTTTCTAAGCTTTTCGGAATGACCAAGATCTTCAAATTCCGACCAGAGATGAAAATTCTATGACTAAAACAATTCTCAGATCTAAATTTTATATCACCGTCGTTGTGCTCTCGGGACAGTGGTAAGGTTGCACAGTTTTGACCAAATTAACTTCGAAATTTCATGAAACTCAAAACATGAAAGTTTTAGCACTAAATCTAAGCTTTCCAGAACATCCAAAATTATTAGATTTGGATAAGAAACGAGTAACTTATGGCCAAATCAATTTCAGGTTTTTATTTTATCAACCATGTAGTTTGTTGTCAGGTCAGCGACAAACAAGCATGATTTCGACCATTCAAACCTCAAAATTAGGAAAAGCACAAAACATAAAAGTTATAGGATACAGAATAAGCTTTCCAGAACTTCAAGAAAATCTTAATTCCGATTTAAGTTGAATGAGATATGCCTAATTTACTAACAGCAATAAACTAATTATAATTTCAGCTAGCATATACTACAAGTACCTTATGTGCACACCCCAAAATGAAAGCAAAAATGATCAAAGAGCTATGATTCACATGTTACATAATAAAACATGTGTTACTAACTGATTACCAAAATCAAAAGATGATTAAACACATATTAGAAGAGGTTTTTAGCAATATACCTCTCTAGAAAGCAACAAAGACTACTATAGCATCAACCCAAGTTAGCAAAAGATGATTAGGAGGCTATAAGATCAAAAAAACACATAAAACATGTGTTACCAAATCAATTTCAGAAATAAGAAAGATATAAAAATGGATTTGAGGTGGGTATTTGCATTACCTTTGCATAGAATGACTTGCATAAGCTAAAACTAGAAGGAGATGAAGATGGAGGCCATTTTTGTTATGAAAGCTTTAGGAAATGGTTAGGGTTTTGATTAGGGTTTTGATGAATGAGGTTAGGAGAATTTGAGATAATTTATAGAGAAAGTTTAGGGTGGGTTATTAGGTAAGGTTTAATAACCCAATATGAAGAGAGTTATTTCCATGTTTTCAAAAAATTTCTAAGTGTTCATATATGTTTATAAAACTCACTTTTCTTATTCAAACCCATTTTAAATCCTCTCCTAAAATATTTAACTTTTCAAAAATAACATTTTATCCTCATTTTAAAATCCCATATTTCCCATTTAATTAAAATAGCCTTTTTCAAATAAATTTTGTTATTCCAAATCCTTTTATGCTTCATTAAAATAAATAAAATCCTAACTTTTATTTATTAATTGGTAATGCAAATCCCGGGTTGTTACAGACTCCCCCCTTGAGAAAATTGCGTCCCCGCAATTCCTTAAGATAAATGTCGTTTACAACGTCACATCCCCAAAAGAAGTGATAGAGATAAAATAGAGAATTCTCACCCGTAGAAGAAGATGGGAGAAAGCCAGGATAAGAGCGTTCGATAGATTCTCTGGTCTCCCAAGTGCAGTCCTTAGGATTCGGTGACCATTGAATCTTCACGAGTGGAACCTCTTTGTTGCGAAAGCGTCTAACCTCCGAATCAAGCACACGAAGAGGTTGCTGCTCCAAAGATAAATCGGGTAAGATCTCTAAATCAGGCACAGCATGCGGCTCAATGATAGAATCAGGGTCGCGGACACACATGCGAAACTGGGAAACATGGAACACGTCGTGCATTCCAGAGAAGTGAGCAGGTAGAGCCACACGATAAGCCATGGGGCCAATGCGTTCCGTAATAGGAAATGGTCCAACATAGCGAGGAGCCAACTTCCCTGTTGAGCTGAAACGCACAACCCCTTTCATAGGAGATATCCGAATAAAGACATGATCACCAATGGAGAACTCAAGAGGCTTCCTACGGTTGTCTGCGTAGGATTTCTGGCGGTCCTGTGCCTCTTTCATTCTCTGACGGATAAGAATAATCTTCTCGGAAGATTCCCGAACTGAATCTGGACCAAGAAGGTGCTTCTCACCAGATTCTAACCAACAAGCAGGAGAGCGACATGGCCTTCGTAAAGAGCCTCGAAAGGTGCCATGCCGATACTAGACTGAAAGCTGTTGTTGTAGGAGAACTCTACAAGCGGTAAGTGATCCTCCCAACTACCTCCGAAATCCAGAATACAACAGCGCAAAAGATCCTCTAAAACATGATTCACCCTCTCCGTCTGACCGTCGGTCTGAGGATGATAAGCAGTCGAGAGATTCAGCTTTGAGCCCAAAGCTGACTGTAGACACTTCCAGAAGTGACTAGTAAAGATAGTGTCTCGATCACAGACGATAGAGCTAGGAATGCCATGAAGTCGAATGACTTCCTTCACATATAGCTTGGCAAGCTGAGGAGCAGTCCGAGTGGACCTAATAGGAATGAAATGAGCTGATTTGGTCAAGCGATCGACGATGACCCAAATAGAAGTATGGCCTGACTTTGATCGAGGCAGACCGTCAATAAAATCCATGGATATCTGATCCCATTTCCACAATGGAATCTCTAGCGGCTGAAGAAGACCAGATGGACGCTGATGCTCAGCTTTGATCTGTTGACAAGTCATGCAACGGCTTACATAACTTGCAACATCACTCTTCATGCCCTCCCAAAAAATAGGCGACACATGTCGGCATATATCTTACTCGACCCGGGATGTATAGTGTACTTAGTGTGATGACACTCGTCTAGAATGTCATGCCTAAGTGATAAATCAGATGGTACCAAAATAAGGTTCTTCCTACGAAGACACCGATGAGAATCAATAGAATAATCAACAATGTCTCATCACTGGATCCCGACTCAAGGAGATGAATGTATCGCAATAAGTCTGGATCCTGCCGTTGAGCATGGGCAATGCGATCCAATAGAATATGTCGAGCTTCCAAGCTGAATAACAAGATCTGAGAATCAGAAGACGGTGCTCGATTTCGAATATCACACATAGAAAGAGTCTCAAGAATAACCCACTCGGTAATCATCATAGAAACAACTGCCGAGTGTTTGCGACTGAGCGCATCTACAACACGATTCCCCTTGCCAGGGGTATACAGAAAATCTAAGTAATATGAGGCGAGAAACTCGAGCCATCGCTGCTGCCTCATATTGAGATCTTTCTGACTGAATGAATACTTCAGCGACTTGTGATCGGTGTAGAGAATGAAACGTTCGCCCAATAGTTAATGACGCCACGTCTTCAAGGCAAAGACGATAGCTGCTAACTCAAGATCATGAGTAGGATAGCGAACCTCATTCAGACGTAGCTGCCTAGAAGCGTAAGCAACTACCCGATCTTTCTGCATAAGCACAACACCGAGGCCGCTACCACAAGCGTCGGTGTAAACAACAAGATCCTGGTTACTCTCAGGAACTACAAGGATAGGAGCATGAGTGAGAAGTTCCTTCAGTCGCTGAAAGGAAGCTTCACACTTATCAGACCAAATAAAATGAACCCCCTTACGAGTCAGAGTCGTGAGGGGAAGTGCAACTCGAGAGAAATCCTTGATAAACCGACGGTAATAATCCGCCAGCCCAAGGAAGCTGCGAATATCATGAACGTTCTCGAGCTGCCGCCAATTCTGAATAGCTTCGATCTTGGCAGGATCGACAGAAATACCCTCAGATGATACAATATGGCCCAAGAACTTGACCTTGCTCTCCCAAAAATGGCACTTGGAGAGCTTGGCCTTAAGCTGATGCTGACGAAGAGTATCCAAGACGTTCCGCAAATGATGAGCATGCTCTACCTCGGATCTAGAATAAATAAGAATATCGTCCATGAAAACCAGAACGAATCTATCGATGTATTCCTGGAATACTCGATTCATAAGATCGACAAAGAAAGCCGGAGCGTTCGTCAAGCCGAACGGCATGACCAACCACTCAAAAGAACTATGACGAGTGTGAAATGCTGTAAGAAGAATGCTGTCTTCCATGACTCGTAGCTGATGGAATCCGGTGGCAAGGTCAAGCTGAGAGAAGACCTTCGCACCACTCAATTGGTCAAACATGTCGTAAAGGGAATTAGAGTTAGACATGATTCAATGATAGATAATTAATTAAGGAATACTACGGAATATAACGGATTCCTATACATATTCCCAACTTATCTATCAATAAACATAAGGAAGGGATTTGATTTAATTCGGATCTAATTTAAAATGTATTGTACTAAGTGTATCTGTTCTGTGTTTATTATGCTTATTCCTGAAACCAGGCTCTGATACCAAACTGTAACGCCCCACTCTGAGACCCACTGTAACAAAGAGTATTACGGGAGTAATACTATCTGTTAAAGCGGAGAATAGAGTATAGTGGAAGCGACCATTTGTAATCAAGCTATAACTATCTACTGAATACGTCGAAAGGATGGGATCTACTGAATTTCCCGATTCTTTTTGCATCTTAAAGTAGGGATGTTGGAATACATGCCTGCAAATTTTCATGACATTTGGACATAGTTTGCTGGTCCAAATAAATTGCCGAACTTTGGTTCGCGTCAGTTTTTTTGAATGTTTACAAACACTTAGAATATTTTTCAGTGATTTTCTGGTTTTATTGATTTCTTTGAGATTTGTCTTTAGATTTCGTACACGGGTTTTATGAATCATTTTCAAAAGATTTTTCACTCCTAAATGGCTTTCGAAATTATTATATAATATTATTTTTAATTATTAAATTAATTACTCCATAATAGGAGATTTTTCAAAAGCCATTTTAAAGTGATTTCAAAATCAATTATAAATTCGTTTCGCACCATTATTTTCTATAATAAAAACCTCACACTCACTTTTTAGCACGTCGAGCGAAGTGGAAAGGTGCTTAAACGGTTAGGAAATCTCCGGCCTATGGAACCGTGTGTATTTTCTTTCCGGTTAATCCCCGACCTATTCGATTGATCGTTTTGACCTTTGGGTCTAGTTTACCGATGATACGAGGTGGACTTTTTATTGTTTGGAGTGTGAGCTTGCTATTGGTTAGGAAACCGTTTAGTGCGAACGTGGGGTATGGGACTCATTGTTAACACTTTACGGGTTCCTCTCCAAGAAGTTAGTGACACATTAGCCTCTGGGCGGCCAGTACTGGACCTCTGGGTCACCACGCCTCTGGGCAACCGTCTCAGGACACCTGCTCTATGGAGCAGTTTATTCTTCGGCATGCGCCTCTGGGCCTTTATCCTTCTGGTAAGGATCTTGCCGTCTCGCGCGTTCCGCATCTGTGCGAGTGATCGATCACAACTCTACAGTACTTGGCAACAACGACTCTGGTCGGTGCACGTGCAACATTGGTATTATTTGATGATTTTTATATCCATTCGAGTACCGCCATTCGGTGTTGGTTCTATGGAACCATACGATGTAAGTGCGATTACCTTGTGGATTCACAGTGTCTTTGGACACTGCTTTTCAGTGTTGGATTTAATTGACTTTTCAGTATATCCCCATTGCTCTTTGGAGCATCGATCTTTGCTTGGGCATTGATTACAGACTCTGGTCACTCTTGGGATTATTGCCTATGGGCATCTTTTTATAGCTTTGGCTACGTCGATGATATGAGGCTATTTTATTTATTCTACACTTTGGTGTTGATTTCTCTTTGGAGATTTTTATTGTTTATTGATGATTAGGGATCGTCATTATATTCATGTGGTTCATAATATACTTCTCTTTGGATAAGTACTGTTTTATTTATGTACCGCATTACTATATATCTCAGTTATTACTGATTGTTTAGCTAGCCTGACCCGAGTGTTTTCGCTCGGGTCAGACCGAGTTGTTTCAGGTTAGGTCTCTGGACTTAGCTTTTGTGCTTCCGCTTGGACATTATCTGCTATGCTGATAGATAGCGCTTTTATTTGTCCACTATTCCGCTACTCTGTTATTATTCAGACTTTGATATGTACATATTTTTAACCCACATGTGTGGGCAGTGGCTTTGTACCCACTTATTGTATTTGGATCTGTATTGACGATGTATTGTTTTGAGATTTTATATCTGTTATGTGATTCTGTTCTATGATGTTTTATCATTTATTATTATGCTTTGTCCTGATAGATCTTTAGCCATTTGTAATTTCGTTATAAGTATTTACCGAATATGTCGAACCTGATTGAGAAAAATTTATATAGATACCATCCTTTCGACGTATTCAGTAGATAGTTATAGCTTGATTACAAATGGTCGCTTCCACTATACTCTATTCTCCGCTTTAACAGATAGTATTACTCCCGTAATACTCTTTGTTACAGTGGGTCTCAGAGTGGGGCGTTACAAAACCACTTTGACAACTGTGTACGCGGTGGAGTTTCCAGAATGAAGTAGGATGGTGGCGACGATCCTAAGGTATATACGTGGACCCAACTCCCGTGAGTTGGCATAAAGTGGCTAAAACAGGAGCGATTGACGGGCCAAGGAGGTAGCACCTCTTATTGGACACACTTCTTTGATACCATTCTATTACTTTGTGATTGTTTGGGTGCACCCCGCGATTTGGGAGTGTTGTTCGAGGTGGGCGGTAGTGGCTGCTATGCGTCACCACCAGCCCGATGCGTAATTGGTATATCTACCCTGGCATTGCCTAGTTGTGCCGTGTCACCTACCATATCGAGCCCACTACGATTTTGGTTTAAAGATCCGACCGCGTTAAGGTTCACCATCCCCTTAACGCTATTTTCTATATGATTATACTTTACTAATTAGACACTACTGTATATAGCGTATATTACTACATAGTAAATAGTTTAACGAATCCTTAAAGAATGGGCGATCCCAAGCATTCTTTAAGTTACTTGTATCTTTATTACAGTTCACTTGAGTTGGTTTACATTATATAAGTATGTATGTCCTGACTCGAGTATTTTGTGTTTTGCTTTACGCTCGGGTCAGACTGAGTGATACAGCATTAGAGACTCACCTTTGGAGCTGGAGTTTTGCTTTGAAGATCCAGATATCTATTCATTTTGTTATCCAGTTGTACCTGATTTTCATACTGTTACTCCTGTTGTATCTTGGTATTCCTATTGTATCTTAATTAACTTTGATGTATTTATATAGTAGCTTCATGGACTACTATCTCTTTTACTTCTGCTGCATTATATTACTCTGTGTCTGTGATCTGTGATTATTTATTTACTGTATATGATGAGTTTGCCAAATTTTTATTTACAACGCGGTATTTTGAGCAATTCAAGTCTGACATGTGTGGATGCGAATGGTTGAAAATACCGGGTCGTTACAATTTATTTCCGATTGGAAAACATTATATATGAAAACTGATCAGAATATCACCAGAAACCCAATAGTGCAAGTTTTGTAGTCAAATTCTGAGGTTTGTAAAAATTCTATTTTTCGACGTTATTATTTTTAATTAATACTTTTTAATTATCATTAAAATTATGGAGTGTTAGAAAACATACTCTGAAAAGTTTCACATGATAAAGGCAACTTGTCGGTGTTGGAAAGAGTTAATCAACAAAGTAGGTAATTAAAACAACATAACGTATCTATTCATTAAGGGATTAGCTCTATCGTTTTGATAAAACTGATTGGAGGAATGAGAATAAGATTCCTTAATTAACCCAAAGTGCAAGTGGGAGATGGATAGAGTTAGGGATATACCCTAGGGAAATTATGTAATTTGTTATATATAACAAACCTTAAGACCATCTAATGCACAATAATGGTATCTAGATTTCTATTATATACTTTGTTATAGTGATATAATTGGTTAATGAATTAAGTATATAAATAAGAAAATCCTTAAATGAAATGTTATGTGATCGTGGCTGCATGTAACAACCTATATTTTTTAAAAATAAAAATATTAAATTAAATAAGACATTGAAATTCAGAATTGTTAGAAATTAAAAATTTATGATTTATGGATGTAAAACAATGTTGGTTTGCATATAAACAACAAGATTTGAAATAAGAAATGTTTATTTTAATAAGAAATAAAATGAATTTTTTTGTACTAAAGAAAAAATCACATGTTTATTTATTTGAAATGTATTGTAGCTTAGATATTGATTACAGAAATAATAGATCTTATTTAGTAAGAATTTATAACTCTTTTTTGTGTACAATGATTTTAAATTTATAAAGGAAACAATTGATTATTTCCCATCATGTTTATTTTGTCCGTTTTGAAATTCACCTTTGTAATCAATTGTAATTAATGTAATTGAATAATTTCAATTAATAGAAGAGAGGACACTAAATTGTAAATTAATAGGTGTAAATAAATGTAGTTTATGTTTAGTGAAAATAAAAGGAAAAGTTTGATTTAATGAAAAGAACATTTTTATCAAATAAATGAATGTTTCATTTGTGAATATAAGTTTAGTTTCATTAAAATAAAGAATAAAATGATTTGATTAAAGGAAGAAACATATGTTTATTTGAACTGTGTTTTAGCATACAGATCGATTACAAGAATAGGAAAATCGTTTATTTAAGTAAGTTGTTTATTACTCTGGTCTATAAACAACAAATTTATGAACGTGTTTAAATGACTAAAGGAAACAATTGTTCTGTATTTCATTCATTTTAGTCTGTCTGTTTTGAAATTTAACTTTGTAGTTAATTGCAATTAATGTAACCGAAATATTTCAATTAAAAGGAAAGAAAACATTGATTGCAATTAATAGATTTAATAAAAGAAACGCATGTTTTGTGTTAAACAGGAAGGGCGTTTTAATGGATATAAAAGATCATTTTGGAAAAACCAAATTGAACGTTTTTATTTTTAAGGTTAGTATAATTTTATTTATTGTGTGTTGATAAAAAATTAAATGTGTACAAATTTAAGTATTATTTGAGTTAATGAGATTAATTTGGTTAAGAAAAACACGTTTCAAAAATTAAACTTCAAAAGGTTGTGCGATGTACATGGTCCCTTCATTTTTTTGTTATTAATGGTTGCCTATATGTTTTAAAATAGTTACCTCATTACTAATACTTGATTGGTTCATTTCTCCTTCTATTTAATACCTGAGCCTAGATTTTTAGGCTGTATTTAATTCTTGCCATCTCATTTTCGGTTGTACAAAATTTCACTTTCCTTTGGTTTGCAAACTTTTTCTTTCCTACGTACATTTCTTTATGCATTATTAATGTCTGAAGCTTTCAAAACAAAATGTGACAATCATTTTTGTCCCTCCACCTTCATTTCCTTATTATTAAATAACCCGCCACTTTATTTCTTCATTTGAGTTTTGTTTCTCCCGACACGTCATATTCATTTAGTTTAAATTATTCTTTGCTGAAGCTATATTCTCATTAGCAAATTGTTCATGTTTTTAAACTTGTCCCTTCATTTTTTCTTGTCGCCACCTCATTTCCTATGTTTAGATCTATATTTCAAATCTTCCTTTCCTCGAATCATTTTAACATGAGCTTGCAAATTCAAAAGCTTTCATTTTTGCAAATTCAAAAGCTTTCTTTTATGAAACATGAGTCTCATATTTCATTGTTCCTACACATCCTGCCCTTATCTTAGTTTGTTCTTCCAGCTTTCCTTGAAGCCTCATCTTGAGAAAAACGTGAGTATTAAACTTTGTTTGTTTTTTATTAAATGTGTACCAATTATTATTTTAATAATATTTCTTATAACATGAATATCTTTTGCATATGAATAATAATTCACGCGTGGTTTCTTCAGTTGGGCTCGTATTGAAATGCCGGGCAACATGACTCTAGTTTGGTTGAATTTAAAAATTGTTGAGATTTTGGGCTTTTGTTGGATTTTTAATGGGTTTAAATCAAAGGTGAGTGATTAAACCCACTCACGCAATACTAAATTTTCTGATGTTTGTTGAATTAAAATCATGAAGTGATAAAATTTTATTGGTTGCAGTTTGGTAATTTAAATTTACATTTTAATTGAAATTGAAATTTATATTGAATTAAATTGACATTTAAATTGATATTGAAATTTAATTGCTAGTTAAACACCCGAAATTTGATAACTAGTAACTGTTTTGATATGTTGGTTGATTGGATGTTGATTGTTATTGGATGCCTATTGATTGATGTTAGACGTATGGTTGTTTATTTAATTTTGACATATCCAGACTTATCACCCTATATATTATTGACATGATATAAATTGTCATTTGTATTATTTGAAATGAACTAAGAAATAAGGTCAAATGACATATACCTATGTCATTTAAATATGGGTTGAAATGATATATATCCATCTATGTAATTAAAATTGAAATAACTAATCACTTGGCCATAGGGTAGAAAATTATATTCGGACACCGGATTTGGTTGAATTAAATGGTTTCAAAATCTTGAATTTGCATTTATATGAATTCAATTATTTTCTAATTCAAGGCTTGAAAAGTTAAAATTGAAACTGCTTAAATGAAATTGTTTAAGGATTTAATTCAAAATCTTAAAATGGAAATTGAGATATGATTTGAATTTATTGGAAGTGAATTATTTTAAAGGTTTAAATTTTAATTTAAACTTTGAATTTACTTTAATTAAAATGGTTAAAATTGGTATTTTCAAGTTTGGACGTGGAATGGATTTAAACTAAATTGTTCAAAATGGAAATGTGAATTGAAACTTTCAGCCTTTGGATAAAATCGGTTAAATTGAATTAGAAGCAAAAGTTGAAATCATTTGAATTGAGGTCGATTTAAATCAAAATTTGAATATGAAGTTGATTTGAATTGGAAGTTGAAAAATTGATTTTGTTGTGATTTGGAACATGAGTTCAAATCGTTGTGAAAGAAAGAAACGGTTTTATATAAACTATTTTAATATATAAACTATTTTAATATATAAACTATTTTAATAACCAAATAATTTTAATATATAAACTATTTTAATTATTCAAACTACTTTCAATCTTTAAAACTACTTATATTATTCCAAACTATTTTTCAATATTAAAACTGTTTTTATTATCCATACTATTTTTCAATATTAAAACTGTAACATCCCACCTTTTTGTACGTTTTAAGCAGGCACGCATGCCGACTCAAACCATAAATAAGGGCGGATTGTTATTGGGGTGAATAAGAAAAAGCAGAGAAAGAAAAAAAACAAAACAGAATCTCGCAGCGGAATGACAAAATATAATAATCAAATAATAGTTCATGAAGCTGTATACAAAACATTTGATTTACTTATACAATACAAAAATCAGAGTTACACATACCAGAGATAAAAAAATAATGGAGCGGAACAGTATGAATGCAGTGGAATAAATATAGTAAATAATAGTAGTACAAATCTTCGTCTTCGTCCTCCAGAAATAAGGTCTTCAAATCCTGAAATGCTCAGGCTGACCCGAGCGAATCGAAAAGACAAAATACTCGAGTCAGAACTAAAAGTTCTTATGTGAGTTAAATCAACGGTAAATAACTATGAGTGGAAAGGCGTCAGAGATGTTTACGGGGTTTTACATCTCCTATCCAGTGTCTAACGTGAGTGTAGTAACTTGAGAGATGTTCGGGATTCACATCTCCTAAGGATCCGTTAAACTATCTACTGTTATCCCACTTTTTGGCAAAGCTGGGATACCCAATAATTGGCTGGAAATCGATAATAACAAGTCATTAATGTCAACTATGTGTTACAGGATAACCATGGATATCGATGAATTTTGTCCGAGTCCGGATCGGGCCGCAATTTACGAGACATGACAAGCAAAGCCATGGAAACCTGCATTCCAAATTTCAAGTCAATCCGAGTTTATATGCTCAGGATATGATCGATGCAAGTTGATGAAAAAAGTCACACTTTCGTATCCATCAAGCAGCATTAGCTTCGTATCGATAGAGTATGTATTCACCATCACGTCTCCATTCGTATCCATCAACTTCGCATCGATCGAGTTCGAATCCATCGATGAACCTCAACTAGCATTGACCAAGTTCGTATCCATCAATAGGACATGCGCTTCGTATCAATCAGCAACGTCCTGTTTCGTATCCATCCAACCAAACACGGTCTGTATCCATGGATGAGATTCCATTCGAATCCATCGTCTTCGTATCGATCGGGGATGCAAGTCCTTCGTACCCATCTGTCTTGAATCCATCAGATGACTTTGCATCCATGAGGCGCTGACCACTTCGTATCCATCAGGAATCCTTGCTCAAATCCGCGAATAATTGCTTGTTCGTATCCACTGAGTCGAACAGGCCAGAGATGACGCGTGAGTTATGGATGCGAACGCGGCGAAATACCCGGAGTTACTCGATCAAACCGGAGTGAGAAGCGGATCGACACGAAGAGCGCGCGCCACGTCAACCTGCTCACGCGCGTTGCCATCGAGTCGAAGTGATCAGTTCGAATGAATGGATTCGAACCTAACAGCCATCGAGAAAACCAATTTCGTATCGACCATATCTCGCAAACCCTCGATCCAAATGCAACGAAATTTTCACAGTAGCTTCCACACAAGGTAAAGAGCAATCCTGCCAAGTTTCAGCTCGATTGGAGCATTTTCCTGATCGATACGAAGTTGATTCGAGTCGATCACAGATTGAGTTGAAACTTGGTGGGACCGGTCGCGTGGGCCCCCTCACGTGCCCGAAGAAGTCTCCTGAAGTTTGGACGAGATCTGGGCCTCCTACGCCTATAAATAGCCCCCTGAAGCCTACAGAAAAGAGATCTTTTTGGCCATTCAACGTCCAGACTCTATCGGATTCAACTCTACTCCTTTCCATTGCTGTCATATTCAGATTCATTCATTGTATTTGCTGTAATCATCTGTAATCAGCGAAGAACATCAATAAAAGATAAAAATCATTGAAGTGGACGTAGGCCGGAGATAGCCGAACCACTATAAATCTTGTGTTCTTGTGATTTGTTTCTGGATTGTTGTTTGTTGCTTGCTTAGATCTGATATTTGTGTTTGAATATTGCTGATTTGTATTCATACACTGGTGCTTTCACAACACTTGGGGTTTGTGCCCATTTTTGGTGCAAACACTTTGGTGCTTTCACTGAGAAGAACTAGCACCCGCTACACCAGATTCGAAGTTCAGATTTGAAAACTCGAAGATTTGAAGACAATGACTCGACAAACAAGTAGAAGACAAAGAGCCGAGAGAAGCCATCAAGGAGGAAGTCAAGAGGCATCCTCTGGTGCTGGAGAAGAACCAGCTTCGATCTACATCACTAGAGACGAAATGGAGACCATGACCAATCTGATGCACGAAAGAATGATGAAAAGTCAACAAGAGATGCTGCAGAATTTCTTTGAACAGATGAGAGCTGCAGGGATGCAGAGCCTAGGACCAACTACAGCGGCTATGAATGTGGAACAAGGAGCTAGGATAGCGGAACCTGATGAAGGACAGAATGCAGATCCAGAGGACAATCGACAAGGACTCGGGGGCAGACCCTCGGGATCCGATGCTGAAAGGCCGACAGACGGAGCTCAACAAGCTGGGGCCAATGCTGATGCTAACGGGCCACACGAAGAATACATACCAGAATACCCTTCAAGACCAAGAGGGCAACCCCAGGATGGAGATGAAAAGATGGCTGGATTAGTGCGACGACTCATGAGAGGAGGATTGTCTAGCGGAGGATTGGAGGAAGTCAGTCGGAGTCCGTTCACTCCAAATATCAGGAATGCAAGGAACCCTCCAAAGTTCAAACTGCCGACGCTGAATCCGTATGACGGGAAGTCGGATCCGACCATGCACATTACCAGATACATTAGACACATGGAAATACTGGGAGCATCCGAGGAAGTGATGGCACGATGTTTCCCTTTATTTTTGTCAGACTTGGCCGCACTTTGGTTCAGGCAATTAAAGACTGGATCGATCAGGACATGGGGCGAGCTTGTAGATTGCTTCATGGAACAATTTAGGGTCCATGTTACAAGACCCAAGAGTGTGATGACTTTAGCTTCGATAAAGGAAAGGACCGGAGAGTCCATAAAAGATTTTCTACTGCGATTCAATGCAACGGTGGCTTCGGTAGATCGCCCGGATCCATCGATGATTTTGATGGCGGCGGTGGTAGGAGTTGGAGAAGGCACCGAATTCAAAGATTCGTTGACAAGAGATCCACCACAAGATCTTGGAGAATTTTACCATGAAGCTGAGAAATTCATTCGATTAGAAGAATCACGAGCCGAGAGGCGGGAAGTAAATGCTGCACAAGGCGAAGGAACCGCCACGGAACAGTCCAGGGCAGACAAAGGAAAGAGAAAGCAGGATGACGCACATGATGGTCCTGATAAACGGAAGAAATTCCGAGAGCCTAGATTCAGGCAATACACAGATTTGACGGCAAGCCTAGAAAGGATTTACACTGAAACTCGGGGGCAACTCCCCTATCGAAAACCACCCAGGAGAGATCCCACAGAGCGGGAGCGTAGAACCGGAAAATATTGCCTCTTCCATGAGCTGGATGGGCACGCAACCGACGAATGTCGCCACCTGAAGGATGAGGTAGAAGAATATGCCAGGAGTGGTAAACTGCCACAATATGTCAGAGGACAAGCAACGGCGGTAAGGCCTGAACAACTACCGCCTCCCCCTAACAGAAATGATCCTGGATCGGGATCATGACTCATCATCAACTGATTAAGATGGCAAGGGCCAAGTTCGAGATTTGGACTTCGGCCAAATAATTTCATTAGATTTGCTTTTAGAATAAACGGCTATCCCACTTACTCATGTACGGGAACCGGAGTGATCCCCAGGCATGCTCTGAGATGGAGATAGACCGATCTGCCCGGAGAGGCAATGTCTAGATTTCCTGGTGTTTGAGATTGAACATCTAGGACCTGAATTTAATAAATAAATTTGAATTTCTTAAAATAAACCTTTGACCGGAGAGTTAAAGGATAAACATTAAATATCAATATAAAAATGATCGCTTTATGATCCTACCCAGAGAGGCGGGGTCCGGAGTGCAAGAAGTGAGTTGCTTCGCTAGAGAGCGACAGGATCGACTCACTTAAGCATCGTTTCCTATTCACCGGAGAGTGATTCGATTAGGATTCGATAAGAGCCTGGATAGGCTATGATCGGCCGACGATTCAGGTCAAGACATCGCTTAATGTTCAGATACACTGAACCGGAGTGCAAGAAGTGGGTCGCTTTGCCGGAGAGCGACAGGATCGACCCACTTAACGTTGTTTCCCCTTCACCGAAGAGTGACAGGATGGGATCCAGCAGGAGCCCGGAGAGGCTACGATCGGCCCAGAACGGCCAAGACATCGCTTCACGTCCTAACTGGGGCCAGAGTGCAAGGAATAGAAAGCAACACCGGAGTGCAATAGGATCTTTCTATTCAACCGCTAAGTCTAGAATGGGCTTTGCAAGGGTCCGGAGCGATCGTCAACAGTCCGGAAAGACTGTAGAATTTCATTCTTAAACTTCCACTGGAAGAAATTGATAACGATTCGGCTTCGAATAGCCATGAATTTGATTGATAACACTCTAGCTATGAATAACACATGAGCCCACAGCATTCGATTTGAAGTTATTCAAAACACGCCTTTTACAAAAAAGGCATGTTTTGGGGGGCAAAATGTTATCCCACTTTTTGGCAAAGCTGGGATACCCAATAATTGGCTGGAAATCGATAATAACAAGTCATTAATGTCAACTATGTGTTACAGGATAACCATGGATATCGATGAATTTTGTCCGAGTCCGGATCGGGCCGCAATTTACGAGACATGACAAGCAAAGCCATGGAAACCTGCATTCCAAATTTCAAGTCAATCCGAGTTCATATGCTCAGGATATGATCGATGCAAGTTGATGAAAAAAGTCACACTTTCGTATCCATCAAGCAGCATTAGCTTCGTATCGATAGAGTATGTATTCACCATCACGTCTCCATTCGTATCCATCAACTTCGCATCGATCGAGTTCGAATCCATCGATGAACCTCAACTAGCATTGACCAAGTTCGTATCCATCAATAGGACATGCGCTTCGTATCAATCAGCAACGTCCTGTTTCGTATCCATCCAACCAAACACGGTCTGTATCCATGGATGAGATTCCATTCGAATCCATCGTCTTCGTATCGATCGGGGATGCAAGTCCTTCGTACCCATCTGTCTTGAATCCATCAGATGACTTTGCATCCATGAGGCGCTGACCACTTCGTATCCATCAGGAATCCTTGCTCAAATCCGCGAATAATTGCTTGTTCGTATCCACTGAGTCGAACAGGCCAGAGATGACGCGTGAGTTATGGATGCGAACGCGGCGAAATACCCGGAGTTACTCGATCAAACCGGAGTGAGAAGCGGATCGACACGAAGAGCGCGCGCCACGTCAACCTGCTCACGCGCGTTGCCATCGAGTCGAAGTGATCAGTTCGAATGAATGGATTCGAACCTAACAGCCATCGAGAAAACCAATTTCGTATCGACCATATCTCGCAAACCCTCGATCCAAATGCAACGAAATTTTCACAGTAGCTTCCACACAAGGTAAAGAGCAATCCTGCCAAGTTTCAGCTCGATTGGAGCATTTTCCTGATCGATACGAAGTTGATTCGAGTCGATCACAGATTGAGTTGAAACTTGGTGGGACCGGTCGCGTGGGCCCCCTCACGTGCCCGAAGAAGTCTCCTGAAGTTTGGACGAGATCTGGGCCTCCTACGCCTATAAATAGCCCCCTGAAGCCTACAGAAAAGAGATCTTTTTGGCCATTCAACGTCCAGACTCTATCGGATTCAACTCTACTCCTTTCCATTGCTGTCATATTCAGATTCATTCATTGTATTTGCTGTAATCATCTGTAATCAGCGAAGAACATCAATAAAAGATAAAAATCATTGAAGTGGACGTAGGCCGGAGATAGCCGAACCACTATAAATCTTGTGTTCTTGTGATTTGTTTCTGGATTGTTGTTTGTTGCTTGCTTAGATCTGATATTTGTGTTTGAATATTGCTGATTTGTATTCATACACTGGTGCTTTCACAACACTTGGGGTTTGTGCCCATTTTTGGTGCAAACATCTACTATGTAGTAAAATACGCTATTATAATATGTCTACAGTAAGATAAACTATTAAAATAGCGTTAAGGCATTACATTTACCCCCTTAACACATTTTTATATATTTCCATAGTTTATACAGTACCGTAATCCCACCCGTACTGGACGTCATCAGAGGGCACTCCATAGGTATCGTACAAAACAAACTCGTAGTGGTCTTGATAGGGTAGGTGACACGGCACAACTAGGCAATGCCAGGGTAGATATACCAATTACACTTCTGAACTGGTGGTAACGCATAGCAGCTACTACTGCCCACCTTGGAACACACTCCCAAATCAAAAATCGAGGGTGTCCACCAAATCAATTGCAAATTCAGAATATAGTATCGAAGGAGTGTGCCCGATCGGAGGAATGACCTCACTTGGCATGTCAATTGCTCCTGTTTTAGCCACCTTAAGCTAACTCATGGGAGTCAGGTCCACGTATATACCTCATATAGGATCGTCGCCAACCAACCTACTTCATTCTGGAATCTCCACCGCATACAGTTGTCAAAGTGGTTTTCGATATTGGCAGAGAGTATGACAATATTCGATCCTGGTTTCTTTAACAACCAATCGCTTATTACACACCGGATGGTTCTTTTACATTTCCAAGATCATTTCATAATTGATATCAAAATATCATATTCAATTCAAATCATATAATTTCGAAATCATTACTTACTTTCGGAATCATATTCACCTTTGAAATCATATCACCTTTGAAATCATAGTTCGAAATTTTATTTCCTTTCAAAAGTCATATTTCCAAAATAGGCTAAACTCTCATTTCAAAATATCATATTAAACCAAATATGTTATTTAATTCCCAACTTAGGTTATAACATCATTAACCATATTCACTTAAAAATCGAGAATTTGAATATAAACCCATCCATTTTACTTAGTTTGGAATTTAGAAGAAAATAGTTTTAAATGGTTATAAATAGTTAATATAGATTTAAATAGATTAAATATAATTAAATAGCTTTAAAATAGATTAATTTGATTTAAAATAAGTTAAAACAGATTAATTAATTTAAATAAATTAAATGGTTTAAAGTAGGTTAAAATGATTTAATATAATTAATACAGGTTAAAATAGTTTAATACTTTGAAATCTTATTAATTTGAAATTTTGAAATAAAAATATATTTTTAAAACGGTTTATATTAAAACATGAATTTGGAATTAATATCAAATTAAAATATTCATTTCATTTCAACACATTTGGACCATTTTCAATTTCCAAGTCAACAAACCAAATTCCAAACCTTTGAATTTAACATTTCAATAAACTATTGAATTTCATATCGTTTCAATCTATGTTCAAATATCAATTCGGATTACTCCAATTTCAAAATATTTCAAAGTATTTTCAAACAACTTCAATAACTTAATTTCGATAGAATTTCATTTATACTTAAAGGTTTAACTTTAAACTTCCAATTTAATTTCTTAAAGCAATTCCTCTTAAACCAATTCACATTTCAACACAAAACTTGATTTTCCAATAATACTTCAATTTACATAAATCAAATTTTATTTCAAAATATCATTTAATTAAATTCGAAAATTAAGGATTTTAAATTCATTTAATTTAACCAATCCGGTGTCCGTATATAATTTTCTACCCTTGGGTCAAGTGGTACAGATATTTATCATTTCAATCCGAAATTTAATATTTACGGTTATATATCATTTCAAACCGTAATCCCAAATTAATCATAAAATCCATAAAATCGCTCGAGTCTATCAATTTAACCCATAACAATTTTCCTTAATCTGTTGATCATTCGGGTACGTATCATTTCAACCCATAGTGAACTTGCAGTTTATAACGATATAAAATAAAACATCCATTCATCCAATATCAACAATCAACATCCATTACAAACATCATCCAAATCAATCAATAAATATCAATATAGAACTGATAATCACATCATAAATTAATTTAACAAACATAAGAAATTTTAGAAGTTGTGAGTGGGTCAAAACACTCACCTTTGAATTTAAATTGATTTGAAATCAAATTTAAACCCAAAATTTGAATGGTCTCAGACTTCGTCCAAACCAGCATCAAAATGTCTGGATTTTTGATACGATCCCAGCGGAATGAACCGCGCGTGAATCGGACCTCGTATGCAAAAGTTATGATCATTAAACGATTGAATTAGGAATTTAAATAGAAAAAAAAAACCAATCATGAGCAGCCACGTCAACACACGGCTCACCGAAACCCTACGCCATAAACGAGTACCCTCTCGTTCGAATTGGAACGATTGTCGCCACCTTCTCCGATCGCGTATGCCACGCCTGAAGCTCGACGCCGACCCTGACGCCGCCAATCAACCTCCGGCCTCAACCCCTCCCTTAGCGGCAACTCCACGTCATCAATCGCGCACAAAAAAACAAGAGCAGCAGCCAAAAACGAACCATGGTTGAATTAAAGCTGGTGATCTAGCCGTCATCTCGTCGAACGAACCCCTCTGATGCACTACGCACTCGACTCTCTACCACCCAGTGTCCTCGATTCGACGATCGGTTGCAGTCGATATTGACGGAATGAACGGCCGAGAATAGTTTATCCATTTCTGGGCAGACAGAGGTTCAAATTGGAAAACGAATTACAGATCTGAGATGCGCTCGTCGAGAGCTTCAAATCGATATATAATTCGATATATTTTATTGAATTTGATTTTCAATTTGATTTGGATTTGTAATTTGGGAATTAGGGTTTTCAGCCATTGGGAAGAGAGAAGCAAATGGGAATGTACGTACTGAAATCAGAAAATAAGAAATGACCTAGGGTTTATAACGATAAATATATATATAGACAGAAGAAATAGAGAATGAATGGGCTCGAATGGTCAGGAAAGTTGAACGATAAACAACCCGAAATGCCCGTTTCGACCCCGGAACGAAAATGGGTCAACCCATATATCAAAATGGATGTTTTCAGAAATTTTAAAATCAATGGAACAGGTTTCAAGTCCTAATTCCATCGTATGAAGAAGTTATGTTAAAATCAGTTTATTTCAAATTGATTTCAATTTAATTAATTTCTAGGCGTTTCGAGTTCGTACGATCAAACGACAAGTCCGATCGCTACGAAACTTGAAATCCTACAATAATTCACCGTTACGGATCCGATGAAATAGGTTTCGTCGAAATCCGAGTCAGTGGCCAAAATGGCTATTTTCACATTAATTAAATAAATGAATAATTAATTAATAAATCACTTTTTATATTCGAATAATTTAAATAACGCATTTTATCATTTTGATTGCATGGACATTTATAATAAATTAAAATAAATTTACTTAAAATTTCAATATTAATTAATTTCCAAAATGCAGTTCCAATTCCGACTGCAATTAATCCAATTTATTATAATTTAATTCCAATAAATTTATTAAATTTTGTTTCGATCTTTTAAGTCAAACAATTGTTACTCTACGCACATAGTTAACATTGCTATACATTTTACTACATTCATATTTTACCATTTCATCTTACTTTTCATTAGTGTAATCTTTAATTGCATTTAATTGTAATAAATTCACTTATTGTAATTTATATTCCAAAATTTGGTCAAACTCGATTCCAATTCTTTTTATTCAGATCAATAGTCATATTATGATTAAAATTTACATTGGTTACATCTTATTGAATTAATATTATACAATGATCGATTTAATCTACCTTAACTTCATTAATTAAGTGAATTAATTGCAATTGATTTCAAATTTCCATTTAACAGATTAACTAAATAGGTAGTATATAATTATTGTCACCATTAACCTTAGTTGCATTTACAAGTTTAATACTTACAACCAAATGTTATAACTTCCTACCTATCACTGATTTAAATCAATTCCCTTTTATTATATTATTTCATTAACTAATGCAATATTACGTTTGTTTTCCTCTATTCAATTTTATAACCAAGTATAACAATTTCATTATTTCAGTTGATTGGAATTTCATTCAAATTGTTAAAAATTAACTTAAATTAACATTATTAACTTTCATTCTATTATTATTCCCCTTATAAATCTTAAAATTTTAATTTCTCCCAATTTAAAATTACAAAATCTTATTAAATGAACAATTCTAATTATCGGAAATTTACGGGTCATTACACTCTCCCCCACTCAAAACTTTTCGTCCCCGAAAAGGAAAAGAAGGAAACAAGTAATCAATATATCTTATTCAAAATATTAATTTTATAAACAATTATTTATATAATTAAATAATTTAAATAAAATATATAAATTTACAAACAATTAAATCCTTTACGTTCAAGTTAGTAAATGTTTGAAAAGCATTTCATAAAATTTACGGAAATTTCGGTAGAGTCTCCTTTGTACGAAGAGGCTCGGGAGAAAATATAATATCAAATAATAATAATATCTATCAAAAATTTTAAAATAATATATCCCAACAGCGGGAAAACAATATAATATCGCCAGAAAACCGTAATCTGAGAACGTACCTATTTGTCGGGCAAACAACGCTCAATTATGAAACCAAAAGTAGTGGCAATTGCTTCCATAACCTGTATTTCACTTATATAATCTAAAAGAGTTAATAATTATATAAAATGAAATATTTAAAGTTGTTTCAACCACTAACAAACAAATTAATATAAACAACAATCACTGGCAACCACGGCATACAATCATCATATGAAATCAATAGAATCAACTATCCATCCATAGCAAACAAACAAATGGTTTGTTCGGGTTCAGAAATTTTTAACCACCCAGAATGACAAATAAAGTACTGAGTGCACCATTTACTCAACAGTCTTAGATGAACTTAATAGATTATTCATACATCTTAAACAATTAGAAGTATCTTATCCCAAACAACCCATAAACCAAAACAAACAATAATTTACAATGTACTTGAGTTGTTATTATTAAATTTCTTTCAAAACATTTACAGCTTTTATTTTTCTTTTCATTCATACAAGGATTATTTTTTAACTTACATTTATCACTTACAAATTTTTTTCCCATTCATTCATTCAGTGTTTATTTCATTTATTTTCCTTTATTACTTACAAAAATTCAATTTCATTTATTCATATCATGTCAATTTCTTTTTATTGAATTACATTCATTTTATTATTTACTTTAATTATAAATAGTTTCAGTGTTAACTGTAACAACCCTGTATTTTGTGATTATTTTAATTGTATATTTTAATTATTTTAAATTGAATTTCCTGATTTGAAAACTTTATTTTATTTATTAAAATGAATAAATTATGATATTTTTAATATAAATGTTGATTTTTATGAGAATTATAATTTCAAACTTGAATAAATTGAACATTTCCAAAAAAAGTAGATTTTGGTCAATTTGGTCAAACTTTGACTTTTAAATTTTAAATTTAAATATTTGAATTCTTGAATTATTGTGTGTATATTGAGTTATTTAACAATTTTCTTTATTTTTAATTTATATAAATGACACTTTTATTTGATATATCTTACTTAAATTTGTATATTTAGGTTATACTATATATGTTTTGACCTTTAAATATTTTTAAAGTGATAATAAGATTTTTCCAAAGTGTATTGAATTTATTTCTAGTTTTAAAGCCTAGTTTGCATTTTAAAGCTATTTTCATAATTTAAATTCTATTTAATTATTTATTTTATACATTTATTTTATTTCTGAGTTTTATCTTTATTTATCAGTTTTTATATGTATTTATACATTACAAAATAAATAAAAGAAATTTGAAGAGTTGTGACTCTTGATTTGCTTAAGGCTTTTGGTTTTCCCACCTCTTTGTTTTCCAAACTCATGCATTCAATTGCTTTGGCCGACCTTATCATTTTTTCAGCTGCATCTCCTTTCATTTTCACATATAGAAAACCTTCTCAAAAAAAATCGGCCATTATCCTGAGAGCAAAATTTGGTAAAGTTCTTCTTCTTTTCTTCTCTTTTTCTTCTTGTTTCTTATGATTTTTGCACTTGCCTTCAACCTTAGGTAGCTCGGCCTTGGTCTTCCATCACCATGGCCTCTTTCACCACCACTACATCTGGTCAACACCTCCTCCAGCACCTCTGTCCTACCTGGCCGTGGCCATCTATGATGAAGATTCACCAAAAATTGAGCAAACATCCACCTAAAACCCCATAGCCGAGCACCAAAATGACTTCACCACTCAAACCACACCCTTGGCCACCTCTTGCATCACTTCCACCAGCACCTACCTTACCCAAAGCCACTTCCACACCATCCCCTAGCCTCCAGCAGGTCTGGCCGTGCCACATAAAGCCATAGCCGTGACTTGTTGTTACATAAAAATGCACCTTTGCCTTGTGTTTGTACATTTATGCCATTAATCACTCAAACAACTTCCATACCTTCACTACCCTTGCTAGGCCGACCATACCTGACCCATACCTGACCAAATACACCCCATGGCAGTACCTTATCATCCTATAGGCCGAGCATGAGATTTGTGAAAGCAAGTGCAAGTGTTTGATTAATTACTGTTCCTTAATTCTAGCTTGTTTAATGTGTTGAAATTCATGTTATAT
Organism: Allium fistulosum; assembly: GCA_030737815.1. Taxonomy (NCBI): domain Eukaryota; kingdom Viridiplantae; phylum Streptophyta; class Magnoliopsida; order Asparagales; family Amaryllidaceae; genus Allium; species Allium fistulosum. The sequence continues at coordinate 832,000,594 of CM060903.1, read as the reverse complement.
GTATTGTTTTGTTTCATATGCACAAGACAACTACTTTGGCTCTCCCACACTTGATTCATAGTCGTGCCTTCATGCTTTCCGGGTATTTGTTTGTGTGTCTGAATCGGTTATCTCCAGCTTGTAGAAGTGAGTATTTCTCACCAAACATTCCGTACTTATATACAAATTGACATCTTGTGAATATGTAGTTCATATTATCATATTATACTTGACTGTGATATTATTTATATGATGATCACCCTGTTTATTCACCTGTCATATCATCTGTTACTGTTATATAATGCTATTCTGTTTATTTATATCAGTTTATCACACTGCAAGTTCCCTGTAGATTAGAATCACTATGGGTTGAAATGATACATACCCGAACAGACTTTAGAATAGGGAAAAATCGTTATGGGCTGAAATGATAGGCCTGAACAATTTTTATTTATTTCATTTAACTTGGGATTGAGGGTTTGAAATGATAAAACCCGGATTTTTCCTTTGAAAATTACGGATTGAAATGATATATTATCCGTATCATTTTATTTAAGTTAGAAATTTTTATATAGACTGTGGTTAAAACATTTTTCTAAATTTTAAAGTAAAAAAATGTAAATATTATGATATTTTGATTTAAATTTAATTAAAAATTATTTTTATAAAATATTAGTGATTTTCTATAAATGTAATAAGTGAATTAAGTAAATGGTGGAGTGGAATTTGAAATATAAGTTAATTTTGGAATTTATGATTTTGTTTATAAATTGAATTTATGTAAAGTAAGAAAATATGACAATTTTGATTTAAAATGTAATTAAATGATTTTTATAAAGTGTTAATGATTTTGTATAAATAAATATGAAATAAATGGATATTTAAGTTGAATTTTGAAATATAACTTAAATTGGAAATTTGTGAATTTTGTAAAAATGTGAATTTTTAATTAAGTAAATAAAATGAAAATAGGTTATATTTTGAAATATAAACTTAAATGTTAAGTTAAAATATTTAATTATAAAGAAAGGAAATTAATGCTGGAATTTAATAAGTAAAATTATTATTAAATTTGATTTTGAATGCAAATTTAACTTTATAAAAACATAAATATAACGATATCTCAATGATTGTTTTAAAGTGTGAAATTATATTATTTTATAAGTTAAAATGATTTAAATTAAAATTTAATTGGTTATTAAATTGTATTTAAATTCTTGAATTTTAATTGGCAGCCTTTTTGAAATGCTATCATTTCTAATATAAAGGATATTACAGCATTTTTTAAATGTTGTAATTGATATAAATGAACTAAATGGCTAAATTGAACTTAGGGCTGTTACTGCACTTTGTAAGTGCTATAGTTGTTGAATTTAACTAAAGTTTTATTTGAAATCTAAACCTATTACAGCATTTTAAATGTTGTCTTTTGCTAACTGAATTGTTTTTAAACATAACTTTCCGTGGCATTTTCTAAGTGCTGCGAATGTTGAAATTTCACCGTTCTAATAAATTTAAGTGAATAAATGAATTGTGAAAAGACTAAAATTTTGAGAATTGAATATTTGAATATTAAATATAATAATTTCATTTTTGAAATGGTTTAATTGGAATATTTTGATTTGAAAATATTTGGATATTTCGAAATGGATTTGAAATGATATTGAATTTGGAAATGATATTTGATTTATAAGTATAAAATACCAATTTTGAAATTTTAACCACGGGATGTATTTAATTTATGGTTTAACTGATCCTTAGAGGATGAGCGATCCCAAGCATCCTTTAAGTTATTATGCATTACTGTTATAGTTCACTTGATTTGGTTTACATTATATAAGTATATATTGTCCTGACTCGAGTGTTTTGTATTTTGCTTTACGCTCGGGTCAGCCTGAGTATTTACAGCTTAGCTTTGGATCTCTTTCTGGAGCTAGGAATCGTTGGAGATTCTGCTTATCTAGTTATCTATCCATTTCAGTTTCAGTTGTTCTATTTCAGCTCTGGTATTATAAACTTCTATGTATTTGAGATTTCTATTGTATATGTTTTCAGACTGATATTATGTATTTTTTTTTGAGAGTTTGTTATAGTAGCTTCATGAACTACTATGGTATTTTAATTTCCGTTGCAAGTTATTCTGATATTTCTGCCTCTTTGATTCTGTATTTGATTTTATTTGCTCCAAATTTTATTACAATCTGTTATTTTGAATGGTCCAAAATAGTGGGTCGTACATTTGGTATCAGAGCTTTGGTTTTAGGGAAACCTTAGCATGCAGAGCAAAAACTCATTAGAGATAGGGTAGAAATACCCTAGATTGAGTGAAATCCATCTCAGAATCATTCCTTTGTGAGAGAACGTATTTTCGAAGTATAAAATGATTTTCAAATGATTTTTAAAGGATTTTTAAAGATTATTTTGATATAAAATTTTCTTGTTTTGAAAGAAAATTTTCTGGACTTTATCCCTTTCGTATTAACCTTGTTAGTAATTTCTTTGATTAGGATTTCCTTAAAATTTTGAACTTCTATCTTAGTTGGGATTTCTTCGATTAGGATTCCTTTGAAGTCTGGAACGCTCCCACTTGTTCTGAAATCCATTCCTGTCTCCCCTAATTTTATTCTTTTGATTTTTGGAGCATTCCATAACTCCACTTTGAATGATCTCTATAAAGACCGGTGATTCCGCCAAACTTTGAATGATTTGTAAAAGGGTGAAACTCCTTTACAATTGGCATTGATTCACTGGAGATTTCTGTATCCTCGGTTTACGATGTTTTCTATCTTCTGCTATATTTAGATTCTATCTCTGGCGATCGAAGGTCGATTTGCCTTAGATTTTTGCATCGATTATATTCCTGAAGTCATGGTTGACCCTATTAAGGTCGCCCGCGATTTATATAGGCTTATCCATCTTCTATTTGGTAATTTAATGATCTTATCTTCGTTCGAGCTTATCTTCAAATCAGAATTCTATTTAATTGGAGTTCCTCTAAATTTGAATCTCTGTTTTGTTTTGAAATCCATCCTTGAATCATCCCTTGGAAAATTTGTGGTTGATTGTCTTTTGAAAATTGTGCATTCATCGAAGTTGTTATTTTGATAAAGATAACCATATGTTTATATAAAGGTGAAATGTTTTCGATAAGGATTATATACCATTTTAAAATTGAGAATTTAAAGTTTTGAATGGATTTGAAATTTTGAAAATTTTATAGTAAATGGTTTCATATAAAATAAGTTGTAACTGAAGGTTTTGAATCTGAATTTGAGTGATTGAACTCCGGCATTTTTGGAACAGGTTTTAAGATTTTAAAATAATAAATAATATGATTTGAAAGTATTTTCCGAATATGAAATGTTTCAAATGATTTTAATGAGTTTCAAATGATTTCGAAGAAATTTCAAAAGAAGTTTTCGAGAAAAGAGAAGTCCAAAACCCACTTATGTCGCTGGAAAATGATTTCGGTGATGAATGCATGCATCATCGACATTGATTTTCGAGTTTCAGAGTGGGGGAGAGGCCACTTCGGTAACTTTGCTATGTGATTGATTTGTGAAACCAATTTTTGATTTCAAATTCCGAAGTGTGATATGATATTCGAAAGATATATGTGTATACATTTGAGAAATTTGAAATGAGCCGGTGTTCAGTCCTAGAGTTTAGAATCTTGATTGATATAACTCTATCTTTTGGAATTGATTTACTGATTTATTGATGATTTCCAACTCTTGGATTGAAATATGATTTCTTCGACTATTTTGAAGGTTCGAGCACTTCCAAATCAAGGTTAACTTTTCAAAGCTAAGTAATTTTGAAAAGTATAAAGTATATAAGTTTGATATGTATGTTTAAAGTATGTAGTAATATGATTTAAATAAGTTGAAACTGTTTTGTTAAGTAAATGAATAAGGCTATTTTGAATTTTTCTAATATGAAATTTAGATTTTAAATGTTTTGAAAAGAATTTGGTCTTCAAAATATTTTGAATAAAATTTAGTTAAATGTTTTAACTTAGTAATATCTTTATAAAACTATATATTTAACAAGTTAGAATAGATACATAATTTGTATGTATGCTGTTTTATTCGCATAATTAATTTGATTCAGGTTTGAGTACACAAGTTCGAGGTGAATTACACCATTTCGTGTTAGGATTTTTCATTTGATTCTTAATGGCGAATATTTGATATGGATTTTGGGCTTGATTCTAGATTTCTCTATCATAGTATATGGCTATGCAAGGAGACTGATGGCTTCTAGTCGAGAAACCATATCGAAATCCGCATTAGGGAAGTCGAATGGACAATACTAGTTCGAAAGCGAACTTGTGTGATCGAGCGAGCGATCGAATGTGATTTTGCGAAATGATGACATATGTACATCTCATATTCTAATATCATTGATATACTTGACGCTGAAATTGGAAGTTGTTGGGTTGGATATCTTTGTAATTTAATTGGAATTTTTCTTTTATGAAAAACTACTATCAATTTAAAACCATTTTTCAAAACTATTTTTCTTTTGTTCTTCTTAAACAAACTATTTTTATTCTATTTTACATACAAACTATTTTACAAACTACTTTATATACAAAACTATTCTAAATTAAAAATCTTTTATAAAGCAAAGATGTTCAATCCCATATGGCTCTTCATGCAGCGAAATTTATTATTTTTGAAATTTTTTTATCCTTATATAAGATGAACTTTATGTAAGTATAAGATGATTTTGAAAACCGTTGATTTTGGAAATGAATTGTTTGACTTAAATTATATTGATTTGGATTTATTTTCTAAATTTATTATTTTGGAAACTTTGGAACTAAAGATATTTGATTTGGAAGAATAATTTGGTGAAAGCGTATATAATTTTGAAACTGTATTGATATTGAGGCAAATTGAAATTGAGAACCTTGTGTTACTAAATACCTGATTTGGGAGTTATCGAACTTATAAAAAAATTGGTTTGTATAAGTATGATGTTGATTCGAAAACCATGGATTTGAAAAGGTACTCAATTTGAAAAGTGAAATCTTATATAATTGAAGTCTATATAAGTGTGATTTGATATGCTATTGATTTTGGAAAGTATTTGATTTGAAAATGAAATCTTATATATAATGGACTTTATATAAGTATGATATTTGAAAGTGATTTGAAAAGGTACTATATGATACATATTTTCGAAGTAAAGATATGGAAAGTGCCTTCTGCTTGATATCCGCTTTGTGGCCACATAGTGGATTCATTCTATCGATGTTTCTCTGATTTTTGGTTTTCCGGATATGATACTCGAGTTTCCATCGAATTCCATGGCGTTACCCATGGTCTTACGAGCGTGACTGCATAGCGCAACTGCCTGGCTGAGATGGCCTAGGGGTACGGATTGTTTCTTGGGGGATCCAGGCATAACCATTGTGTATCCTGCATCTATGTAGGTCGCATTAGTAGCGAAACCGCCTGGCTGATATGGCCTAGGGGTACGGATTGTTTCCTGGGGGATCCAGGCGTAACCATTGTGTATCATGCATTCTACTAGTCATCATGGCGTAACTCGAAGGGCTGAGAAAGCTTACGGATATGGATTGTTTCCTGGGGGATCCAGGCGTAACCATTGTGTATCTGCGAACCATGGTGAGACAAAGGTTTTGTTTGTTTTTTTTGTTTGGATTGTACTTTCCATATCTGTTTTTTTAGTTTTCCAGTATTTTCACTGGGTGTTGAAACAAGTCTACTAAGTACCTGGAGAATTCTAGCTTTGCGCCTGATCAACGCACTGCCAGAGTCTGCATGAACGAGGATAAACTTGTTAAGACATCGAGTTATAAAAGTATTTTGATAAAATATTATAAAGGATATTTTGATCAGTTATTTCCTTTCTAAAAGATTTTAAAGCGTTTTAAATATTATTTTTACCTCTTTAACCAACAATTTTAATTAATGGCTCATCCTTGTCTTTCGTCCTATTTTCCCTTCTAGCTATTCCTATTCTCCATCTTGTTAAACTTACCTATAACAACAGTTATTAGGTATAATTTTAATCTTCTTGTCATCTTGTCTTAATCCTATTCCATTCTATATTTTCTGTGTTTTCCGTACCTCATTCCTTTTCGAGGACGAAAAGATTTGAGTGGGGGAGAGTGTAACAACCTTGTATTTTGTGATTATTTTAATTGTATATTTTAATTATTTTAAATTGAATTTCCTGATTTGAAAACTTTATTTTATTTATTAAAATGAATAAATTATGTTATTTTAAATATAAATGTTGATTTTTATGAGAATTATAATTTCAAACCTGAATAAATTGAACATTTCCAGAAAAAGTGGATTTTGGTCAATTTGGTCAAACTTTGACTTTTAAATTTTAAATTTAAATATTTAAATTCTTGAATTTTATCTTTTATTATGAAAATAGACTTAATATCATGAATATTGCTTTTTGTTTTGTTGAAATTGGATTTAAATTGTGAAAGTTATACTGTTTTCAATATTGTGTGTATATTGAGTTATTTAACAATTTTCTTTATTTTTAATTTATATAAATGACACTTTTATTTGATATATCTTACTTAAATTTGTATATTTAGGTTATACTATATATGTTTTGACCTTTAATTATTTTTAAAGTGATAATAAGATTTTTCCAAAGTGTATTGAATTTATTTCTAATTTTAAAGCCTAGTTTGCATTTTAAAGCTATTTTCTTAATTTAAATTCTATTTAATTAAAATTTAATTATTTATTTTATACATTTATTTTATTTCTGAGTTTTATCTTTATTTATCAGTTTTTATATGTATTTATACATTACAAAATAAATAAAAGAAATTTGAAGAGTTGTGACTCTTGATTTGATTAAGGCTTTTGGTTTTCCAGCCTCTTTGTTTTCCAAACTATTGCATTCAATTGCTTTGGCCGACCTTATCATTCTTTCTGCTGCATCTCCTTTAATTTTCACGTATAGAAAACCTTCTCAAAAAAAAATCGGCCATTATCCAGAGAGCAAAATTTGGTAAAGTTCTTCTTCTTTTCTTCTCTTTTTCTTCTTGTTTCTTATGATTTTTGCACTTGCCTTCAACCTTAGGTAGCTCGGCCTTTCTCTTCCGTCACAATGGCCTCTTTCACCGCCACCACATCTGGTCAACTCCTCCTCCAGCACCTCTGTCCTACCTGGCCGTGGCCATCTATGATGAAGATTCACCAAAAATTGAGCAAACATCCACCTAAAACCCCATAGCCGATCACCAAAATGACTTCACCACTCAAACCACACCCTTGGCCACCTCTTGCATCACTTCCACTAGCACCTACCTGACCCAAAACCACTTCCACACCATCCCCTAGCCTCCAGCAGGTCTGGCCGTGCCATATAAAGCCATAGCCGTGACTTGTTGTTACATAAAAATGCTCCTTTGCCTTGTGTTTGTACATTTATGCCATTAATCACTCAAACAACTTCCATACCTTCACTACCCTTGCTAGGCCGACCATACCTAACCCATACCTGACCAAATACACCCCATGGAAGTGCCTTATCATCCTATAGGCCGAGCATGAGATTTGTGAAAGCAAGTGCAAGTGTTTGATTAATTGCTGTTCCTTAATTCTAGCTTGTTTAATGTCATATTTTAGGTTGAAATTCATGTTATATGTATTGTTTTGTTTCATATGCACAAGACAACTACTTTGGCTCTCCCACACTTGATTCATAGTCGTGCCTTCATGCTTTCCGGGTATTTGTTTGTGTGTCTGAATTGGCTATCTCCAGCTTGTAGAAGTGAGTATTTCTCACCAGACATTCCGTACTTATATAAGTAGTAAATTGACATCTTGTGAATATGTAGTTCATATTATCATATTATACTTGACTGTGATATTATTTATATGATGATCACCCTGTTTATTCACCTGTCATATCATCTGTTACTGTTATATAATGTTATTCTGTTTATTTATATCAGTTTATCACACTGCAAGTTCCTTGTAAATTAGAATCACTATGGGTTGAAATGATACATACCCGAACGGACTTTAGAATAGGGAAAAATCGTTATGGGCTGAAATGATAGGCCTGGACGATTTTTATTTATTTCATTTAACTTGGGATTGCTGGTTTGAAATGACAAAACCCGGATTTTTCCTTTGAAAATTACGGATTGAAATGATATATTATCCGTATCATTTTATTTAAGTTAGAAATTTTTATACAGACTGTGGTTAAAACATTTTTTTAAATTTTAAAGTATAAAAAAATGTAAATATTATGATATTTTGATTCAAATTAAATTAAAAATTATTTTTATAAAATATTAGTGATTTTCTATAAATGTAATAAGTGAATTAAGTAAATGGTGGAGTGGAATTTGAAATATAAGTTAATTTTGGAATTTATGATTTTGTTTAGAAATAGAATTTATGTAAAGTAAGAAAATATGACAATTTTGATTTAAAATGAAATTAAATGATTTTTATAAAGTGTTAATGATTTTGTATAAATAAATATGAAATAAATGGATATTTAAGTTGAATTTTGAAATATAACTTAAATTGGAAATTTGTGAATTTTGTAAAAATGTGAATTTGTAATTAAGTAAATAAAATGAAAATAGGTTATATTTTGAAATATAAACTTAAATGTTAAGTTAAAATATTTAATTATAAAGAAAGGAAATTAATGCTGGAATTTAATAAGTAAAATTATTATTAAATTTGATTTTGAATGCAAATTTAACTTTATAAAATCATAAATATAACGGTATTTCAATGATTGTTTTAAAGTGTGAAATTATATGATTTTATAAGTTAAAATGATTTAAATTAAAATTTAATTGGTTATTAAATTGTATTTAAATTCTTGAATTTTAATTGGCAGCCTTTTTGAAATGTTATCATTTCTAATATAAAGGATATTACAGCATTTTTTCTGTAATTGATATAAATGAACTAAATGGCTAAATTGAACTTAGGGCTGTTACTGCACTTTGTAAGTGCTGTAGTTGTTGAATTTAACTAAAGTTTTATTTGAAATCTAAACCTATTACAGCATTTTAAATGTTGTCTTTTGCTAACTGAATTGTTTTTAAACATAACTTTCCGTAGCATTTTCTAAGTGCTGCGAAAGTTGAAATTTCACTGTTCTAATAAATTTAAGTAAATAAATGAATTGTGAAAAGACTAAAATTTTGAGAATTGAATATTTGAATATTAAATATAATAATTTCATTTTTGAAATGGTTTAATTGGAATATTTTGATTTGAAAATATTTGGATATTTTGAAATGGATTTGAAATGAGATTGAATTTTGAAATGATATTTGATTTATAAGTATAAAATACCAATTTTGAAATTTTAACCACGGGATGTATTTAATTTATGGTTTAACTGATCCTTAGAGGATGGGCGATCCTAAGCATCCTTTAAGTTATTATGCATTACTGTTACAGTTCACTTGAGTTGGTTTACATTATATAAGTATATATTGTCCTGACTCGAGTGTTTTGTATTTTGCTTTACGCTCGGGTCAGCCTGAGTATTTACAGCTTAGCTTTGGATCTCTTTCTGGAGCTAGGAATCGTTGGAGATTCTGCTTATCTAGTTATCTATCCATTTCAGTTTCAGTTGTTCTATTTCAGCTCTGGTATTATAAAATTCTATGTATTTGAGATTTCTATTGTATATGTTTTCAGACTGATATTATGTATTTTGTTTTGAGTGTTTGTTATAGTAGCTTCATGAACTACTATGGTATTTTAATTTCTGCTACGAGTTATTCTGATATTTCTGCCTCTATGATTCTGTATTTGATTTTATTTACTCCAAATTTTATTACAATCTGTTATTTTGAATGGTCCAAAATAGTGGGTCGTTACATTTACTTAAGTTTAAAATCATTTACTTACAGTACTCATTTTCTATTTCATTTAATTAGTAGTATTACAATTTTAACTAAGTTTATAACTATTTTCATATCAAATTTCTTATTTATAAAAGTAAGTTTTATTGAACACTTCCATTACATAAGTTTTACTTGTAAAAATTTCCATTACATATTCTTTTAACATTTTAACTTTCTATAATTGGTAAGTTATATATATATATATGTCTTTAAGAATGCAACTGAAAGTTACACAAGTTTGACATACTTATTTTAATTAACTTAAGGTTCAATAATTATCATTTCTTATTTTCATATTCTTTTCGTTTACAAGTTACAAATTTCAAATTCCTTGTATATTTTAGTTATAACTTAGCATATAATTTCTTATTTTCATTTAGAAGTTTCAATTATTAAATAGTTAAATTTTTTATTCCATTTTTAAATCATTTAAAATAACATCTACATATATATATATATACACACACACTCATAACTTTTATATCCAATCATATTTAAACTTTAAATTTTTTATTTGTTTATCAAAATAGATCTGTAGTAAAACTACTACAATGGTCTTCCCACTTGAAACTCGAAAATGAATTTCAATAATGCGTGCACTCATCACCGAAATTATTTTCCAACGACAGAGAGGGGAGTCAGAACTTATTTCTTTCCAAAATTCCATTAAAACAATTCTTTCAAATTATATTGAAATATTTATATCAGAAAATACTTCTAAATAATTGTAATATTATATTCCAAAATCCCTTTGAAATTATTTTTTCAAAATCTCGAAACTTAAGTTCTAAAATTTCCCAATTTATATTTATTTTATTTACAAATCTTATTTTCAACCAATATTTATAAATTTCACTACCTAACAAACAAATATATTACAACCAAGTATATCACTTATAAAATTATTATTTTATATACAAAATATATAATAGGCAAAATTATTTCATTTACTTATATTTCAAAACAAATATTGTGTCCGTGAGTCCTATTAAGCATTTAGAAATCCCTATCGATGTCATAGCGTCCTATGCACCAACCAAAATTTATAAATACAAAACGGAACAAATTAACACAATATAAAAACCTTTTATAACACTAACAAATACGCTCTCCCATATATATACACTCAGCGACTCATTCTAGGGTATTACTACCCTATTTTTAAAGAGTCAGACCCCACAAAGCTAAGGTTATCGCTAAACCAAAGCTCTGATACCAACTGTAACATCCCACCTTTTTGTACGTTTTAAGCAGGCACACATGCCGACTCAAACCATACAGAAGGGCGGATTGTTATTAGGGTGAATAATAAAAAGTAGAGAAAGAAAAAAAACAAAATAGAATCTTGCAGCGGAATGACAAAATATAATAATCAAATAACAGTTCATGAAGCTGTATACAAAACATTTGATTATACTTATACAATACAAAAACCATTGTTACACATACCAGAGATAAACAAATAATGCAGCGGAACAATATGAATGCAGTGGAATAAATATATTAAATAATAGTAGTATAAATCTTCGTCTTCGTCCTCCAGAAACAAGGTCTTCAAATCCTGAAATGCTCAGGCTGACTCGAGCGAATCGAAAAGACAAAACACTCAAGTCAGAACTAAAAGATCTTATGTGAGTTAAATCAACGGTAAATAACTATGAGTGGAACGGTGTCAGAGATGTTTACGGGGTTTGACATCTCCTATCCAGTGTCTAACGTGAGTGCAGTAACTTGAGAGATGTTCGGCGTTCACATCTCCTAAGGATCCGTTAAACTATCTACTATGTAGTACAATACGCTATTATAATATGTCTACAGTAAGATAAACTATTAAAATAGCGTTAAGGCGTTACATTTTCCCCCTTAACACATTTTTATATATTCTCATAGTCTATACAGTACCGTAATCCCGCCCGTACTAGACGTCGTCAGAGGGCACTCCATAGGTATCGTACAAAACAAACTCTTAGTGGTCTCGATAGGGTGGTGACACGGAACAACTAGGCAATGCCAGGGTAGATATACCAATTACACTTCCGGACTGGTGGTAACGCATAGCAGCTACTACCTCCCACCTTGGAGCACACTCCCAAATCAAAAATCGAGGGTGGCCACCAAATCAATCGCAAAGTCAGAATATAGTATCGAAGGAGTGTGCCCGATCGGAGGAATGACCTCACTTAACCCGTCAATTGCTCCTTTTTTAGCCACCTTAAGCTAACTCATAGGGGTCAGGTCCACGTATATACCTCATATAGGATCGTCGCCAACCATCCTACTTCATTCTAGAATCTCCACCGCGTACACAGTTGTCAAAGTGGTTTTTGGTATTGGCAGAGAGTATGACAATATCCGATCTCGGTCTCTTTAACAACCAATCGCTTATTACAAACCGGATGGTTCCTTTACATTTCCAAAATCATTTCATAATTGATATCAAAATATCTTATTCAATTCAAATCATATCATTTTCGAAATCATTACTTACTTTCGGAATCATATTCACCTTTGAAATCATATCACATTTGAAATCATAGTTCGAAATTATATTTCCTTTCAAAAGTCATATTTCCAAAATAGGCTAAACTCTCATTTCAAAATATCATATTAAACCAAATATGTTATTTAATTCCCAACTTAGGTTATAACATCATTAACCATATTCACTTAAAAATCGAGAATTTGAATATAAACCCATCCATTTTACTTAGTTTGGAATTTAGAAGAAAATAGTGTTAAATAGTTATAAATAGTTAGTATAGATTTAAATAGATTAAATATAATTAAAATAGATTAAATAGCTTTAAAATAGATTAATTAGATTTAAAATAAGTTAAAATAGATTAATTAGTTTAAATAAATTAAATGGTTTAAAATAGGTTAAAGTGATTTAATATAATTAATATAGGTTAAAATAGTTTAATACTTTGAAATCTTAATAGTTAGAAATTTTGAAATAAAAATATATTTTTAAAACAGTTTATATTAAACCATGAATTTGGAATTAATATCAAATTAAACTATTCATTTCATTTCAACACATTTGGACCATTTTCAATTTCCAAGTCAACAAACCAAATTCCAAACCTTTCAATTTAACATTTCAATAAACTATTGAATTTCATATCGTTTCAATCTATGTTCAAATATCAATTCGGATTACTCCAATTTCAAAATATTTCAAAGTATTTTCAAACAACTTCAATAACTTAATTTCGATAAAATTTCATTTATACTTAAAGGTTTAACTTTAAACTTCCAATTTAATTTCTTAAAGCAATTCCTTTTAAACCAATTCACATTTCAATACAAAACTTGATTTTCCAATAATACTTCAATTTACATAAATCAAATTTTATTTCAAAATATCATTTAATTAAATTCAAAAATTAAGGATTTTAAAATCATTTAATTTAACCAATTCGGTGTCCGTATATAATTTTCTACCCTAGGGTCAAGTGATACAAATATTTATCATTTCAATCCGAAATTTAATATTTACGGTTATATGTCATTTCAAACCGCAATCCCAAATTAATAATAAAATCCATAAAATCGCTCGAGTCTATCAATTCAACCCATAACGATTTTCCTTAATCTATTGATCATTCGGGTATGTATCATTTCAACCCATAGTGAGCTTGCAATTTATAACGATATAAAATAAAACATCAATTACAAACATCATCCAAATAAATCAATAAATATCAATATAGAACTAATAATCAATAACAGGTATTTAACTGGCAATTTATACTCAATAATAAATTAAATAACGATTTAGTTCAAATAAATTCAAATTAACTAAGATGATGATTTAAAATATACCAAACAGCCATAAATAAATTTCTAATCGCATCATAAATTAATTTAACAAACATAAGAAATTTTAGAAGTTGTGTGTGGGTCAAAACACTCACCTTTGAATTTAAATTGATTTGAAATTGAATTTCAACCCAAAATTTGAACGGTCTCAGACTTCGTCTAAACCAGCATCAAAATGTTCGGATTTTTGATATGATCCCAGTGGAACGAACCGCGCATGAATCGGACCTCGTATGCAAAAGTTATGATCATTAAACGATTGAATTAGGAATATAAATAGAAAAAAACAAACCAATCATGAGCAGTCACGTCAACACGCGGCTCACTGAAACCCTATGCTAGAAACGCGTACCCTTTCATTCGAATTGGAACATTGCCGCCACCTTCTCCGATCGCGTATGCCACGCCTGGAGCTCGACGCCGACCCTGACGCCGCCGATCAACCTCCGGCCTCGACCCCCCCTGAGCGGCAACTGCACGTCACCAATCGCGCACAAAAAAAACAAGAGCAGCCGCCAAAAACGAACCCTAGTTGAATTAAAGCTGCTGATCTAGCCGTCATCTCATCGAACGAACCCCTCTGATGCACTACGCACTCGACTCTCTACCACCCAGTGTCCTCGATTCGACGATCGGTTGTAGTCGATCGTGACGAAATGAACGGCCGAGAATAGTACATCCATTCTGGGCAGACAGAGGTTCAAATTGGAAAACGAATTACAGATCTGAGATGCGCTCGTCGAGAGCTACAAATCAATATATAATTTGATATATTTGTGGAGTTTGATTTTCAATTGATTTTTGATTTGGATTTGTAATTTGGGAATTAGGGTTTGCAGCCATTGGGAAGATAGAAGCAAATGGAAATGTACGTACTAAAATCAGGAAATAAGAAATGACCTAGGGTTTATAATGATATATATATATATATAGACATAACAAATAGAAAATGAATGGGCTCGATTGGTCAGGAAAGTTGAACGATAAACAACCCGAAAAGCCCGTTTCGATCCCGGAATGAAAATGGGTCAACCCATATATCAAAATGGATGTTTTCAGAAATTTTCAAATCAATGGAATAGGTTTCAAGTCCTAATTCTATCGTATGAAGAAGTTATGTCAAAATCAGTTTATTTCAAATTGATTTCACTTTAATTAATTTCTAGGCGTTTCGAGTTCGTACGGTCAAACGACAAATCCGATCGCTACGAAACTTGAAATCCTACAATAATTCATCGTTACGGATCCGATGAAACAGGTTTCGTCGAAATATGAGTCAGTGGCCAAAATGGCTATTTTCACATTAAGTAAATAAATGAATAATTAATTAATAAATCACTTTTTATATTCGAATAATTTTAATAACCCATTTTATCATTTTGATTGCATAGACATTTATAATAAATTAAAATAAATTTACATAAAATTTCAATATTAATTAATTTCCAAAATGCAGTGTCCAATTCCGACTGCAATTAATCCAATTTATTATAATTTAATTCAAATAAATTTATTAAATTTGGTTTCGATCTTTTAAGTCAAACAATTGTTACTCTACGCACATAGTTAACATTGCTATACATTTTATTACATTAATATTTTACCATTTCATCTTACTTTTCATTAGTGTAATCTTTAATTGCATTTAATTGTAATAAATTCACATATTGTAATTTATATTCCAAAATTTGGTCAAACTCGATTCCAATTCTTTTTATTCAAATCAATAGTCATATTATGATTGAAATTTACATTGGTTACATCTTATTGAATTAATATTATATAATGATCGATTTAATCTACATTAACTGCATTAATTAAGTGAATTAATTGCAATTGATTTCAAATTTCCATTGAACAGATTAACTAAATAGGTAGTATATAATTATTGTCACCATTAGCCTTAGTTGCATTTAAAAGTTTATTACTTACAACCAAATGTTATAACTTCGTACCTATCACTGATTTAAATCAATTCCCTTTTATTATATTATTTCATTAATTAATGCAATATTACATTTGTTTTCCTCTATTCAATTTTATAACCAAGTATAACAATTTCATTATTTCAGTTGATTGGAATTTCATTCAAATTGTTAAAAATTAGCTTAAATTAACATTATTAACTTTCATTCTATTATTATTCCCTTTATAATCTTAAATTTTTAATTTCTCCCAACTTAAAATTACAAAATCTTATTAAATGAACAATTCTAATTATCGGAAATTTAAGGGTCGTTACAAAAACTATTTTAATTATCCAAACCATTTTTAATATTTAAACTATTTTAAAAGTGGAACTATTTACATTTAAATCATTGATTTAAATACGGATGCTTTGATATGAAGGTATAACCTATTTTGAATTCGAAATGATTTTGAAGTGAATTTGATATTTTGATATGAAATATGACTTATTCTTGAAATTTAAAAGAACTAACTGGTGTGTAAAATGACGTTTGGTTGTTAAAGAGACCGGGACCAGATGATTGGCATTGTAACAACCCGCACATTTGTCGATTTTATATTTAAATATTTTATTTAAATATAACATCGTTCGTCGGATTTTTGTCCGAAAAGCTACTTTTTGCAAACAGTCGAATTAGGACTCGAGACCACTTCCATTGAGTTCAAAATGCCGTTTGCGACCTTTTTAAGTATAAGCTTCGATATGTTTGGAGAAAGTCGAATTTTGCTATTTTCTATTGGACTTTGGGTTTGGGCTTGGATTCAGCCCACTTGCCCAAATCTGGTTATATCATTACCCCTCTCCACTCCACTTCTCTTCATTCATTCCTCATTTCTTAACACCCTCAAGCTCAAGAGAATAATGGGGGAAGAGATTGGAAATGGAAATTCCTAAGCCCTAGCTTCAATTGCAAATTCAAGCTTCTACCTCCAAATCCAAGTTGAAGCCATTGGTAAGCATCTTCTTCTCCTTCTCCAACTCTTTCTCCTTTCAATCTCAGAAATTTCCTAAACCTAAATTCGGGAAATGTTTCTCTTTTAGCTTAGATTCAAGCTTGTTAAGTTGGAATTGAAGAGTGATTGCTCTTGCCATTGCTTCAAAGCTCCTTCTTCATTGATTTTGTGAAAAGGTGAGATTTTTATCTCACATCTAAGTCAATAATTATCTTCGATTGTTAGGTACGAATTCCTAACACTTATCCTTGTGCAATTCCTTAGTCATTGTTGCTCGACCGATCGTTATCGATGTCGTTTGGCCATTTTTGGCCTAGGTTCAGGGAATGCCCTGAATAACAGTTTCAGCCGTCTGAACGTATGGTTCAGACGTCTGAATGGAATACTGGGAATTTTCTTCTCCCAGCATTCAGACGTCTGAATCAAAATTCCAGACGTCTGAATTGGTTCGTTTTGAACCAGAGAAGAAATAGGCTAAAAAGTGCCTATTTCAGACGTCTGAAGTCTAGGATTCAGACGTCTGAATTCTGTTCTGGAAAATAGTTTATTTTCCAGATTCAGACGTCTGAATTCTTGATCTCAGACGTCTGAATCTGCTGTGTTTTGCCTAGTTGTCTTTTTTAGCTTGAATATCCAACTCTAATCAAATCGGGTTGATTCCCTTTCTGTTGTTATCATTTATTATCGGCCACTTTGTTAAGTCGCCCGCCTTTTTAAACTTAGGTCGCTTGTCTTCACTAAGTCGTACCGTGACGGGGCGCTGCCCCGCACCCCGCCGGGGGCGCTGCCCCGCACCCCGCCGGGGGCGCTGCCCCCTGGACCCCCGCGACCTGACCGGGCAGGTCGAACCCCGTATTACTCTGCGTAGGCAATCTTATATGAAAAGCATTCATCCGAACTTCCATTTTGATGCATTTTGAGCTGATTTCCTTGGATTTTATTCACGTCTCCGAATGTGAATTTTTGTGATACGTTTTATGACTTGTCACTTTAAAAATATAAAGGTTTCAATACTAGTAGTAAATATCAAAACTCTTTCATCAAATTGATTTCAACACTATTTTTAATATCAAAAGTTCGTTTTCCCAAACCGATTTCCAATCTACTAATATATATAAGCCTTTACTTCACTCGAATGAGAAATCGACTTAAACGACTTAGTAAAACGAGTGGTATGAAACGCTTGCGTTCACTTCGTCGGTTAGCTCTTGGACTTGTTCGACTGAACCCTTTTCGTGACAATTTCCTAGTGAAGATTTGCAGCTTGTTCGTAAATATTTAAGTTAAGCAAGTGGTTATGGGACATGAAGCTAAACTCATATATTTACTAGCTTGGTGTGATTGACACTTCTCGCTGATCATGATGATCATTTTATGATTTAGACTAGCAATTGTGCGATGTCTCTTTGTTTTCAAGGTAAGACTAGACCGCAATAGTGTGATTCCGACTCACACACATCTCTTTGTCCGCAAGGTTAGTCTAGGCCGCAGTAGTGTGATTCCGACTCACACATATCTTTTTTGTTTGCGAGGGTAGGCTAGACACCACTTGTGTGATTCCATTCACACATACCTTTCTGCTTTTTGGTTAGCCTAGGCCTCAATCAGTGTGATTCCGACTCACACATATGGGGTAGCTCCCCATGGTCTTCGGACCGTCATGTGATAGGCCTCTTTCTCTTTTTATGATTTCTGGATTTCTTGTTTTGATTTCTGGATTTTTATGTCATTGACTTGTTATGAGTACAAGTTTAGGGTATGATGCCCTCTTTGGATCTCTGAGAAGATTCTTGTGATATTTATCATTTCTCATCGGTTGATCTTCTGTTGATCATCATTTTCATACTTATAGTAGTATGTCAGCATGGGTATTCTATGTTTATGCCTTATCTATTATTTTATATCATGTCATCTGATATTTATAGTTAGACTGATCCGTTTATTATTTTCTTAAATAATACTCGGGTCAGACCGAGATGTTACAGGTGCTTCTGCTTGACTTCCTCCCGGGATTCGCTACTCTGACTTTTGGCTAACTATTTAGTTTTGTAGTTTTTGGATGTACACATTTGAGATATAGACTCTATGTTGTGTACTTATTCTTTTGTATAGCACGTGATGCTATTCTTATTGTATTATCGTGGATCTTTCTGACCACTACTCTGATGTACACTTCCATGTGTTAGTTATATATTCATATCTTTTTCCGCCTTTGTGATATGGATGTCTGTGACTGATTTGTGTTATGTTTATTTCTATATTTGTTTCCGAAGATTATATATAGCCACTGTGTGATATCTTTGAGTTTGTATCGGTATGTCGGATTTCCTCCTTAAACGAAATGCAAGCTATACTATCTGACATATCGGTGCTCGCACAAAGAAATTACATAGATGGTCGCTCCTCAACAGCCTTATTCTCCGTGCTAATTGACAGCACTACATCGTAGTGTTCTTGGTTAGCGTGGGTATAGAGGTGGGGCGTCACAGGCATACTCTCTGTTATTTTACCGAAGCCACTTTAATAACCGTGTATGCGGAAGATGTTATCTAGAATGTAGAGGTTGAATTGGCGGCGTTTACTGGAATGGAGAAAGAGAACGATGATGGATGACCCCGATACTTGTGTCGATTTAAAATAAACAAAGAAAATACATCTTAAGGAACGAATTTGTAAGTAGAATACAAAATTTAGAAAAAGAGAAAGGATCTTTTGCTTTAAATATACTAGAAAAAAGAACCAGATTATGTGATGATGAGCATGAACAAGAATATTTACCCAAAATGTATGATCCCTTTTTGAATGGACCTTATCGCGGAACAATAAAAAATGTAGATTCAGATGAAATCATGACTGATTTAATAACTTCAAGAGTGGATTCCTTAGAAATATTGTGGATAAATAAAATTCATGGTCTATTTCCTAAAAATTCTCAAGCGAGATTCGCTACCGAACTAAGCGGAATCAGAACGAAATACAGTGATAAATGAATTCTCGTGCATTTTAAGTTAATACTTTGAGTTTGAGCTAAGAATTCTATTGGAGCTTATCCTCCAAAAAGTGCACTTTTAATTTGCTTTTTTACGAAATCAACTATAGTGTTCGGGAAAGTTTTCCCAAGGGAAAGTTGTTTGAGACTTCGGGATGCGGAAATTCCCCTTGTGATTCCCTTGGAAAAAGAGACCGCGAAGCGATTCCGATTTCGACGAATAGGTTTTCTTGGTCCGACGAATCAGCCTTTTTTCCCTAGACTAAAATAGGAGCCTATGTCTGGCCAAGGGGTTAGCTACCTTTAGGGGTCATCATCCATTTGTATTACTATATTGATTTTGACTCGATCAGTGCACCATGATTTGATTTTGGGGGTGGTGGACTCGGTCGTCAGTCATTGCTGCTATGTATTACGACCAATGAGAAAGGGTAAACTATAGAATCATACCTTGGGCATTGCCTTACGTGCCTTGTCATACTTTTATCCTTATATGCACCCACTACGATTTTGTTTTAGTATGGTACTTATAGGGGACTCACTGGCTACCGACGTTACTGGTTGTGTTACAGGCCTTGCATAGACTACCTGCTTAAAACTGTGTTAAGGGGGATCAATGTAACACCTTAATGCTATTTTAATACTTTGCTTTACTGATAGACACTACATATATAACGTATCTTACTACATATCAATAGTTTGACGGATCCTTAGGAGATGGAAAAGCCCATAACATCTCTTAAGTTATTTGTAACGACCCAGTTTTTCAGTTGTAATTGATTTTAAATATTTTAAAGTAAGTTTTAGAAGTAAAATCGGTTAAATAATTTAATTTGGAATTTAATAAGAATAAAAATGATTTCTAAAGTTGAATTAAATCCTAATTGAATTTGAATGGAGTTAGTAAACTTTTAAAAATGAATTAAAAGTGAATAAACATAAATTGGAAATTTTGTAATTTAATTAGACGAGTAGAAAATAGCCATTCGGGACACTGTCTTGGAATTGGATGAAACAAGTTTCATTGGATCTGTAATAGTTAGTTATTAAAGGATTTCAAATTTCATGTCAATCGGACTTACGGTTTGGTCGTGCGAAGCTGAAACGCATAGAAATTTATTTAAGTAAATTTAATTAAAATAATTTGATTCATAAACCTATCTTCCAAATACGATGGAATTGGCTCCCAATATATATTCCATTGTGTTCAGAATAGGGGTAAAACGTTATAAACGCCAGGCGGCACGCTTCGTTTGGAGTTCGAAATATTTTCGAGTGAATAGTGCGTGGAAACTTGTCTATATAAAAGCGCACACACCCCACAACTCAAAACCCTAACCTTAATAAACGTCTGCCGCCATTTTTAATATTCAATGGTCAAAATCGCATAATCTTCCTCCCTCAAATCCTCTAAATCCACACACTAATACGCTTCGGCTTCAACATTGAAGTTGGAGAGCTCGTTGAGCTCTATAATCTCAACGGTGGTGATCGAGTTTGGTGTGGTGGGGAGGAGGCTACGACGGCGCGTGCATACAGCGTTTGAAGGCCGAGTTCGACGTGGCTCTGGCCATGGGTGGCGCACGTGTAGGCGGAGGCAACGGTGGTCTCTGATCGTCGAATAGGCGAGCGATGGAGAAGCGACATGCGGAAATCGAACATGAGTATATAGGTTCATACTTGCGACTTTGAGCAGGGAGAGGAAGAAGAATTTAAACGTTAATGAAGGTGATTAGCGCTAATGACTATAATTAAATTTTATTATATAATCAGATATTTATAACATGCATAACTTCTTCATATGAGGTCGAAATTGAACGAAACGAATTGCATTGGATTCGTATTGTCGAGCACTACATTTTAGAGCTTGTTTGGATGGATTTGGAGCTGTTGAAAATTTTGGTTAAATTCGAATGCATGTTCGTTTTAATCAATATAAAACGCGGCAACGACGACTAGAAGCAAAGTGAGTAAAACTCATTCTTTTTGACCCGCTTATATTTTATATAAGTGGAAATATTTTTATTATGCTATTTTGATGACTGTTAGATGTTGTATATATATATATATATATCTATGTATGTATGTGTGTATGTATGTGTGTATGTATATGTATATGTATATATATATATGTATATGTATATGTATATGTATATGTATATGTATATGTATATGTATTGGATGTTATGCTATAGTAGTTAGTAGTGGGATATATTCCTACCGATTGGAGCAGATGAGACCCTATATGTTCCCGTGTATGAGCGGATGATCCTTTGTACATGCGTCTGCCTCGAAACAGACATTGTACATATTTTCTCATATGTATATTTGTTGCAGGTGACGGGTTGGAGGGATCCAACAAGATTCCTTACTATGGTTGATGTTTATTTTCACATATTGTTATATATGTTGTATTATGTGATATTTGATGTGATGGATGCCATGATTGCTATTATGGATGTGAATCCCCTTATTTAGTACTTTTGCAGCATTAGGCCATATTTTTGGAATTTAAAATATAGAAATGATGATTTCAATTTGAAAAGGATTTCAGCGTGATTTTGAAAATATATATGTTTAAAGAATTTTTAAATGATTAAAGAAATGGATTTATTTTAAATAAATAAAAAGTTATAGTTTTTATGTCATAAAAATAATGTTTTTATGAAATATACTTAAATATGATTTTTTAAATATGAAGTTGATTATTTTGTAAAATAAGTTAAATTGGGAATTTTGAACTTATTATAAATGGTTTATATATAAGATTTATAAAATTGATATCTAATAAATAAAAGTAATGGGATTATAAACGAGTTTTATAAGTGTTAAAATGAAGTTATAAATGACACCTTATGAGTAAATAAGATTTATAAAGGAAGGAAGTTATAAAAGGAATGTTATTAATAAAGAGATTTAATGAAATAAATTTTATAAACGGTGTTTTATAAATATTAGAAATGGAATTATAATCAAGTTTGTATATGGATTTGTAATTAAAATTTAGAAATGAATTTATAATGGACTTTATAAATAATGAGATTACAAAAGAATGAATTTGTAAATAAAGAAATGTATAAGTAAATAATCTTATAATGCGATTTTGACATACAAATGATATAAATGGGAAATTGGTTAACAATGGAATTTAATAAATGGAAGTTTTTATAAAATAGAAATATGAATTATAAACATTTTTTATAAAGGCGAAATCAATTTAGTTTGATTAGCTAAGTATGGATTTTTGTAAAGTAATTATATTCACATTTTTTATAAAGTGAATAATCTATTAAGAAAATGGTTTGAAAATGATATTTATAAATGGAGTTTAAATGATTTTGAAATGTGTTTTGAAATGTGTTGAGTATCGAAAACATAGATTTCAACATTTATTGTTGAAATAGATGTTTTCGTGAAAAATAAGGAAGACATGGACTATAACACTATTGTTATTGTAAATGATTTCCGAAAGGAAATATTTTAAGTAGTTAGTTGAATCCCTATACTAGTATTTTTGGGTTGTCGTAATGATGTTTTACGCAACATTCATTTTGACCCAAATAAAGTGTGTTTTGAAGAATGTTTTCCTTAAAGATTTGCACATATATACTTAATCATTGAATTAAGTATATGAAATATATTCTAAGTGTTGAAATAAAATAAATTGTGAATTCACTTATTATTAAAATAAATAATGGAAATGTTTTTCAAATATCCAATAAGTGAAATGGTTTTGAATATTATATTTTTAAAGATATTTTGAAGTGAGTAATTGGAAAGTGATTTGATTTGTAAATGATTAATAAAATCAGGCCCAGTGACTACTTGCGTGCTAGATTTTGTTTGTTGCTTTGATAGTTAAATAACCGACTATCAAATTTGGTGATTTTAGTTTCTCAACTTGATGTAGAAACTAATTAGTCGTACACTTAGTACGTAATTGACAGTGTAGACATGATTATCGTTTGTGTTGAGAATGTTGATTCGTGTAGTGCGGAGTGATTACTCCAATCTATCGAGCTTCCTTCTTAGTCGAAGGATAGCAAGTTGAAAGTTAAAAACGTGATAAGTCTGAGAGACTTGGTTTCTGTTTGAGGTTGAGAAATGCTTTTGCGTTGTTGGTGCGAAGAGATTGGGATCAGATTTATCTAAAAACCACTTCGGACTAACATATACGTGACGATTGTGCAGATTATCAATGATATTGATATTTAGGATTTTCATAGTGAAGGACTGCTTGTTGATCTTTTGGGGTTAAAATCCCAATATACATATAGTAGCAGTTGTCTTTTCGTTGTGAAATATCCATTGCAAGGGCTGTCGCTACTAATCTTATAGGATGTGGTAGGAGATTACCTTCGGTTTGTCCAGTTCCTCGATAACTTGTACGAATAAGTGTTTGATATTGCATTTCTAAGATTACGTACATTGGTTTTTACAAATGTACATCCTATGGTGGCGGAGAAGGAAACTTCTCTTAGCTTAACACCCTCCTTGAGACATACGAGCTCAAGGGTTGTATTTTTGTGGATGGCAATTAGTAGTTAATGGGAATGAAAATGTGGCATTCAAAGATGATGATGACGTGATATGTGAAAGGAAATTGATACCTCTTTTGGCCTCACTCTTGGAAAATGACTGAAACAGGGATAGAAGTAGCAAAGCTAAGTGGGTCGCTCCCATTAAAAGATATCGTCACTCTTTTAGATATATCTTTACATGCTATGATGTCGTATATCTGATTGTTGTTGATGTATGCTTGTGGCCACGGATTATAGGTCGGTAACGATCACAGTGATGACATATTCGGTACTATCCCGGATTGGGTAGGCCGGTCTTGTGTTGGTTTAGGCGCCCAGTATCTAGACCCTAGGTACATTCCTCTAGAGGTGTACCGAGTTTCGGGGAAGGTAGTCCCATCACCTAGTCATTTGTATGAAAATCCAGAATCCACTACGTGCCTGCCATTTTGTTTGTAGAGCCTAGTATTGCTGGAATTTAATAATGGTAACAATTTTAGCTATGTTGATTATTATTTATATAATAGACACTATTATATTATAACATGATTTGATATGAAAAGGTTTTGGTTATCGTAAGGGAAAAACTCGTCTATGTTTATGTGTGGACGTGGTCTTACGAGACACCTTTTGTTTTGATAAAGGAAAAGTTTTGATAACTTTATAAATTCAGTTGAGATGTGTTTTTTTCTCACGCTGGTTTACCAAACTGATCCGGTCGTTCTTCCCTTTCAATGCTCGGGTCAGACCGAGTATATTTGCAGGTTCAGATTTGGTGCTTTTAGAGCTTCAGCAAGCGAGCTGGAGATCTTCATGTAGTATACATGTATCTGTTATTTTTCCGCTGCATTGCATTATTGTTGTTGTAAACTATCAGCATTTATGAGGACATGTTATTACGATTGTCCAAGCTGATGATTAATTTTTGTGTACTCTGATATATATTATGTATATTACATTTTCTCTTTGGAAATATTATTGATCTATATTATATGTTATTCCACTGTGATGTGAGATTCTGTATTGTTTTGGTCCGCTTCTCTCTTCTTCTTCTCTTCTTCTTTCTTCTCTCTTTCTTCTCACCCTCTCTTTTCTTTCTCATGATCATCTGCAATTATGTTCGCTCAAGGTTGACAGGCGTGGTTTATTGTTGGTTCAAAGGGTATGGATTTGCGGGTCGTCACAGCTGGTATCATAGCCCAGGTTTAGTATAATCCTAGGCTTTTATGTGCACTCATTATAGATATAGTTAGTAATACCATAGAATGAGTTGAGTGTGTGTGTGTGTGTGTGTATGAGCGCGTATTTTTTAGTGATATAAAAATGTTTTATATTGTGTCGATTGATTTGTCGAGTGTTTTATAAATTCTGGTTGGTGCGTGGGACGCCACTGTATCAATAGGGATTTCTAAACTCTTAAACAAGGTAAACCGACATAGTATTGTTTTTAAATTAAGTAAATGAAATAATTTTGCCTTGATTATATTTTATATAACTATATATGATTTGTTGGTTGTTAATGAATGGTAATGCTTGATTGTTATCATTCGTTATTTGTTATTCTGCTTAATAATAGAGGTTGTTATTATTATAAATCTAAACAACAAGATAAACAAATTTGGAATGGATCTTATATAAGTAAAGTGAATAAGCGAAATTATATAAGTATAAATTTATAAATGTGATTTATAAAAAAAAGAATTTAAAAGAATATAAAAGCACTGAATTCACTACATTTGCTGGGAAATAATTCGGGTGATGACTGCAACATCATCAGTATTCATTTTCGACTTTCTAAGTGATGGATTTGCTACCATAGTGATTTACTAATGACGTTTTGTTTTGATAAACCAGTTTGATTTTAAAATCCAAAGTATGATTTGATAAGATATATGAAAATAAGTTTTGAATTTATAAATTGAAAATGGCATGTATAAGAAAAGGAAATTTGAAATTAAGATATGGAATTGAAAATTTAACTTAAGTAAAGTTAAATAAGTTGAGTTAGTAAAATGAACTATATGAATTGAAGTTAACTAAGGAAAAGTTAATTAAATCTAATGGAATTTGGAATGAATTAGATTAGTATTTGAAATGAATCAAATAAAAATGAGTATACACTTAGGCTGTAAAGTGATTATATAACCAAGAATTGAAATTGTAGAATGTGAGTAAACTTAAGTAAATATTTATGAAATTGTAAATAGAATTAGAAAATGTAAAGTAAAACAAAATATCAAAATGGTTAAACAATTTTGTTAAGCAAAACCAAATCTGAATTTGAATAGTGATATGAAATTTGTCTTATGTAAAAGTTAAATAAAATAGAATTTGAATTGAATTGGAAGTGAACTTAAGTTGTATAGTGAAAGTAAATGTAAGTGAGAATGAAATGAAACATAACTTAAGTGAAGTTAATGAAATGTTGTTAAATATAACTTGAATTTAAAATGAATGTAAATGTAAATGAACGTGATTATAAATTGAATGAAATAGAATATAAATCAATTGGAAGTAAATAACTTGAATGTGAATCCATTGAATGTTAATAAATTTAATGTTAATGATTTGAACGTAAATGAAGGAATGTAAATTAGCTGAATGTAAACTAATTGAATATAAATAGTGTAACGACCCGAAATTTTCGAACCCGAAAATTCCAGATAGTTAGAAGAAAACGAAAGAGATAGAAGAAAGAAACAGAAAGAAGAAAGAAGAACATAAAATACAACATCTCACATTCGCAGCGGATTAAATATAATAACAAATAATAGCATTTTTATAAAAGAAAGCTATAATTGTTACTTTACATACAATTCATCAGAGTTACAATCATTACAATAGACTGGACAGTTAAAATAACTCGTCCCAATAAATAACAATATATCACAGCAGAATACACTCCATACGTTCCTGCCATCCAGCTCGCCTCCTGAGCTCCAGAACGTCCTAACCTGAAAAGCTGTAATACTCGGTCTGACCCGAGCATTACATCAAAGTAACACCCGGGTCAGGCTGGAAACCAGCGTGAGTAAACTCATCTAACATGAAATTTCAATTCATAGATCTTATATAAAATCAAGGTAACTCGTATCTTCTACGAGTTCTTACTTATTATATTCAAACAATTTATTTCACAAAATAATATCTAAGTATCGTTACTTAGTTCCAATGATCCAGATTACTCGATTTATTTCATTCCAGCCTATTTGATTTACAAAACAAATCTATAAAGAATTATAGATTACAAATCGAAGTGGTTTCGGGTATATTTCTGATACCCGACCCCGGCCTCTTCGAATCAAAAGTCATCCTTTAAACCAAGATTTTTCAGTTAAACAATTTAATTTAAATTCAGGATATCATATTCATATAACAATCTATCACAGATAGATAACTTACATTATCACAATTCATCTAAAACATCTCATATCACAATCACATATCAGATATATCAACTAATCCAAGGCATCTAATATCATTTAACCAATCCATAACAAGTCAATTCATTCTTAATTAATTTAATTAATCTCTAATTAAATTAATTACTAACCTTTAATTACTTGGATTACCTTAATCCATCTTACTTAACATTAATTAATTATAAATTAATTAATCATTTCTTAATTATTTATCTTAATTAATCCTCCTTGATTAATTATTCCTTAATTACAATAAGTAATTATTCTTTACTTACCCTTTTTTTTATTAATCATTCTTGATTAATTTCTTTTTAATTACATTAAGTAATTAGCCTTTAATTAATTATATACACAAATTAACCTTAACCATTTATAATAATTAAACTTTAATCAATCCCATTAAGTAATTAATAAATAAATAAATGATCCTTTAATTACTTCCATTAATTAATTATTCTTTAATTAATTACCTCAATTAATCCATATTTAAATAAATTACACTTAAGTAATTAATTACTTCCATTTAATTACTTTCAAAAAGTAATTATCTTAATTATCTTCTTATTTATCATTAAAAATCATATTAAATAAACTTTCCAAAGTTATTTAATAAATTTTTAAACAAACCTCATTTATTAATACCCACTTATTCAACCTTTTTAAAACTTATCTACTTAATATAAAAACTTATTTAAACTTATATTCTTGAAACAATTTAGTTTTACAGAAAAACTTGTTTTACTTTTGTTTTAAAACTTAGAAACACTACCATATAAATTTCTTTGGTTTTTAAAAACTTCAAAATATTTCCCTGTAAATTCTTTAAGCCTGCTATTATTCAATCCCGAGCAAACCATAAGAAAACCTGAAGCAGCTCTCGAGTAAAACCATCAGAAACTCGAAGTAACACTCACGTCACACCCACGTAACATCCTGCTTCGAGTAAAACTCGATTTTCCCCGAACGAAACCCTAACTTTAGCTTTCTTCCCCCAATCCTTCACACAAACCAGACACACACATGTCCACGTGCACGTGCACCACCGTCTCGATCACCTTCGGTCACTGTCGCGACCACTCACACGTCACCGATGATCTCCCCGAGCCTCTCGATCACCCAGGTCGATCACTTTTGCCGTAAAACAAAATCGAGCATAACAGTATCCAACTGGAACTAACTAATCATCAGAAAAACGCTTCGCAACGTCGCCAACATCCACCAGAGGCCTCGCGATCACGACCAAAACTGCACGGCGACATCATGCTTTGATTCCCTTTGTTCCTGATCACTCCGATCAACCCCTGTCCCAACACGAGCACGACGAACATCCTCGACAAAATTGGGTTCTTAAACCCTAGAATCACGCCTTGACAACACTGTGATGATCAGAAAACTCCTTGATCATTTTTCCTGAACTCGTGCACCTCCCAGCTACCTTCGGCTAAATTCACGAGACTCAATATCTTACCGATCACAAAAAAAAAACTTCGAGATTCATTTTCCGACCATCTTTGAATTTCACACACAATATCACATTAAAAATTGTGATTTTACTTTTAAAAATCATGTTCTCAGATGAGGATTCAGATTATGTTAATTAAACAAAGGATTTTAATGATTGAACTTACTTGTTTTTGAATTTCCATTGTCCTTCCTAAATTTTCCAGAAAAATTCAAACTTGATTTACTTAAATACATTTCTAAACCTTAATCTGTAATTAAGCAAACATATTAAATTTGAGAACTAAATCCTATCAGTGAATAGATAAGGAGGATAGGAATTTTTCTTTTAAATCTGAACTCTGTAATTCTAAACAGAGACGAATGTAAAACATACCAGACATGTATATCTCAACACATTCATATACCAGGCATCTATATACATGCAAGCATAATCACATCATAACTTCAAGTAATAATCCAAACACCAGGATATAAACTGGGTTCAAAGGTCTGCTCACTTAACAGAGAACAAGTTTATACATATACACTCCTATGCATGCACAGATAAATCATATTAATATATACACACCCAACATTAATCATACATGCAACCTATATTATTAAGAGAATTCATCACAATCATCAAGCATACTACCCTAAATAAATTTTAAGCAAAGTGTTTACTCACCTCTTTTGTTTTGAACAGAGCAGCCTGTTTCTTTGATTTAAAACTGGAAACTTAGTTGATCTTTTACTTTGAAAACTGGAGATTGCTTGCTGTTATAATTTGAGTTAAATCTACTTTGTTTTGACAAGAATCTGGACTGAAGCTTGAAAATGCTTTGAAATCTGAAGCTTTGATGATTCAAATAGTTGATTGTTTATGAATTTCTGGTTATAGTTGCATACAGGCTTTGAGTTTCTTGTGATTTGTAAAAATGTTTTTCTTTACAGGATTTTGGCTTCTGATTTGTAATGTTTACAGGGTTTCGATTTTTTAAGAAGATGAGAGGAGGTTTGAGAAATATGTATGGCCTATTTTTATTTATTTATCTTAAGTATCATATATATATTTTAATTAAAGAGATTCATTGCCACTTGTCTTTTGCATGTTATATAAAAGCTACAAATGTCAAAACAATTTATTTCCTTATGTTTTATTTATTATTTTTATTTTATTAATAAATTTTCTTTTTGCTTATATTTATATAACTTTAAAGAAAAATGATATAAAACCTAATTACTCACAAATTAATAATCATATATATATATATATACTAGTTGTAAAATTTATTTTTAAGATATTACTTTGAATTTCAAACCCAAGTTCTATTTACAATCTACTTATATATATATATATATATTTATTTATTTGATTTTGAAAAGATAAATTTTGCCAATTTTAAATAATTATATCAGGAGATTATCAGATAAATATTTATCCAGATATAAATATTTATTATCAGAATTATTTATTCAATCTATAAATCAGTATTCCTATTAATTAATCCAGTTAATTATCAATTAACCAGTGTTTAAAAATCCGGGTTATCACATTTGATGCAGCTAAGCCCAGAGATGAAGTCCTAAGTCGAGACCGACTCAAGGAAGGCAAAGATATAAGTCGAGTAACTAGTGAGGAAGGTGAAGGCATAAGTCGTAACCGACTTAAGGAAGGAGGTATAAGTCGTGACCGACTTAAGAAACGTGTTGGGTTACGACCTAAGACTACGGGAAGAACAGTTGAAAAATGCAAAGGTTTAAGACGCTGTCGAGTTAACGACTTAGTTTTGACAAGTGTACGACTTAACAAAGCAGGGAATAAGTTGTTGCCGAGTTATGACTTAGTTAAGTCGCCTGAACTATCTACCGAGTTATGCAGAAAGAAAACAGAGCAAACTGGTGAAGTGTTAGGTCGAGAGCGACCTAACGAGTCAAGGGATAAATCGGTGAAGACTGGAGGCGTGGATCTTCTCTGCCGACTTAATCTCAGCTGTTGATATCTTAAGTCGTTGGTTTTAAGTCGCAAAGCACTGTAGCCGTTGTTTTTCTCTGCCGAGTTAACCTCAGCCTTTGATTTCTTTAAGTCATTGATGCCGCCTGTTTTAAGTCGCGTGAAGCCTGGTGCGTTGATTTTGCTGCGAGATAATCTCTGCCGTTGGTCTGTAATTCGTCAAGTCAGTGTTGTAACTGTTTGTTGTTAGGTCGCTGCCGACCTATGCTAAGTCGCGTCCATTCTAGGTCGTAGGTCGTTGCCGACCTAAATACTTGTAATATTTTTAAGCTTTTTCTGAACTGTGTTGTAAATGTTGAGTCGGAAGTCTTTGTTAAGTCGTAGGTCGGAAGCCTTAACTCGGAACCGACTTAATACTTGTAATTTCGTTGTTTTTTTTGTGTGAGTTGTAAAATGCCTATAAATAGGCCGTGTCTCTCATTTGTAAAAGGTTGTTGAATATTGAATAAAATTCTCTTTGATTGCTTTGTGCTTTCATTCAAATTGGTAGTTGAGTGTAATCTCCTATCTCCTCTTTCGGTTAATCGAGTGCGCTCGATTCAACGATTGTAGAAGCCGATTCGCGGAATCAAGTGCGCTTGATCAACGCTTGAAGAATTGAAGATCTTTGAACCCGGTATCGTGCGCGATCAACGAGTTCGAGATAGCTAGAGTTCGGTATCTTCGGATCAACGAATTCGGGCAATTCAGCATTCATCAATCCATCGACTACTACTTTCACCGATCTACATTGTTTTGAATTATCCGCTGCGTCAGTTTTTGGTATCAGAGCTTGTTCTAGCCAATCATAGCTAGATCGAGACTTGGAGCCTTATTCAATTTGAAGTTTGAAGTGATAGCCGAGAGCTTGAGGTGTGAGCCGTGAGCAAGTGAAGTTGTTCGACCTTGCATTGAAGATTGTTTGATCGAATTTGTAGTGGGAGGCCGAAACTTTGTCCATCGTGTTCATCGCGATTTGCTACAAAGTGGAAGTTTTCGATCCGTTTCATTTTGGATCAAAATCCGAAAAGTGTTTGAATTTTGAAGTGTTGAAGAACTTGTGAAGTATTCAATAATGCCGCCAAGAAGAGCTAATCGCCACCAAAACGTAGAAGCTTTGTATCGAAGAGAAGAAGCTGATGAGATGGAGCAAAGAATCAATGAGAATTTTAGTGAAAAGCTTAACGAAGGAATTGGCCGGTTAGAGAGGCTTATGACGGAGATGAATCAAAATCGGAGAAGGGTTTCACCAGAATCTAATCATGGAGGTAGTAGAGTCTCGCCACATTCCAATCGAGACCGAAGTATTGAAAATGATCAAGGGCGTGGGAGAAACGTGAATGATCGTGAACGGAGGAATGTAGATAGAAGGGATGATGGTGGAAGGCGTAATGTTAGTAGAGATGTTGGTGGTCAGAATCGACATCGTTATGCATCTGATTTTGAAGAGGAGTATGATGGTGGTAGTGTTCAAGGAAGGGGTCAAGGAAGAAACTATTCTGAGTATGATCACAAATGGGAGTCGGGGATGAAGACAGAGATTCCTGAATTCAAAGGTGGTATGCAAGCGGAGGAGTTTCTAGATTGGATGGCTAATGTTGAGGAGATTTTTGACTTCAAAGAAGTTCCAGAACATCGTAGAGTGAAGTTGGTTGCTACGAGGCTGAGGGGTAGAGCTTTGGCATGGTGGCAGCAAACCAAGCTTACACGTGAACGAATGGGGAAGTCAAAGATTGAATCTTGGGAGAAGATGAAGAAATTGATGAAAGCAACGTTCTTACCTTACAATTATCAATCTTTGATGTATCAACGTTTGCAGAACTTGAGGCAGGGCACGAAGACAGTTAATGACTATGCTGATGAATTCTATCAACTTATTGCAAGGAATGATATTATGGAAACAGAAGAGCAGCTGACATCTAGGTTCATTGGGGGATTGAGAATGCAGATTCAGGATATGGTTAATATGTTCGATCCAAGATCTGTGGCAGAAGCACATCAGAAAGCGTTGGCTTGGGAAAAACAAGGGAGACGAGGAAGTGGTGTGTTTACTAATTCTAACAATCAAGCGAAGGGTGTTGGAGGGAGTTCTAATGTTTCTAAACCTATCAGTAGACCAGTGGTGAAAGAGGTCGAGAAGACAAGGGTTAACAATGGGTTCAAATGTTACAATTGTCAGGAATTGGGTCATAAAAGCAGTGAGTGTCCACAGCCAAAGAAGAGAACCATGATTGTGGAAGTTGATGATGAGGATGTTGATGAGGAGTGTTCTAGTCCAGTTGAGGAAGATGAGCAGGATATTGCGTCAGGAGATGAAGGTTGTAACCTAATGCTGAGGAGATCGTGTTTAACACCGAAGCAGGAAGAAGCTAGT
Organism: Allium fistulosum; assembly: GCA_030737815.1. NCBI lineage: Eukaryota > Viridiplantae > Streptophyta > Magnoliopsida > Asparagales > Amaryllidaceae > Allium > Allium fistulosum. The sequence goes on along the minus strand of CM060903.1, from coordinate 831,967,223 downwards.
TGGTTGAGGAGTAATATCTTTCAGTCAACATGTACTATTCTGGGGAAGGTGTGTAAGTTTGTGATCGACGCAGGAAGCTGTGATAATATTATTTCAACCGAAGCTGTGACAAAATTGAAATTGAAGACAGAGAAACATCCGAGTCCATACAAGTTAGCATGGTTGAGAAAAGGAGGAGAAGTGAAAGTGGATAGACGAGTTCGTGTACCATTCTCTATTGGGAAGAAATACAAAGATGAAATATGGTGTGATGTAGTAGAGATGGATGTATGCCACTTATTATTGGGAAGACCATGGCAATATGATCGAGCAGTACTACATGACGGTCGGACCAATAGCTACAGTTTTATGTTTAAGGGCACGAAGATTATCTTAGTTCCGAAGAAGAGATCACAAGAAGAAAGTAAGTCCGAAGAAATCGAAGAGCTGAAAACTTTATTATCTTTGAAGGAGTTTGTTAAGGAGGTTGAGGAAGAACCAGAAGTATTCTTGTTGATTGGGCGTGAGAGTAGTGAAGAAGTTGAAATTCCTGAAGAAGTTAAACCAGCTTTGAAAGAATTTGACGATGTATTTCCAGAGGAATTACCAACGGAGTTGCCACCGTTGAGGGATATACAACATCAGATAGATCTTGTTCCAGGTGCTGTGTTACCACACAGACCACATTATCGAATGAGTCCGAAGGAACATGAAGAATTGCGGAGGCAGGTAGAGGAATTGCTTGAGCAGGGGCGTGTGCAGGAGAGTCTGAGTCCTTGTGCTGTACCAGCTTTATTGGTACCCAAGAAGGATGGGACGTGGAGGATGTGCACTGACAGTCGAGCATTGAATAAGATTACCGTGAGATATAGATTTCCAATGCCGAGGTTGGATGACTTGTTAGATCAAATAAGTGGAGCTACTATCTTTTCAAAGATTGATTTGAAGAGCGGATATCATCAAATTCGTATCAGACCAGGAGATGAGTGGAAGACTGCTTTTAAAACCAGGGAGGGTCTATACGAATGGTTGGTTATGCCATTTGGTTTATCAAATGCACCAAGTACTTTCATGAGGGTGATGAATCAGATTTTTAGACCGTTCATTGGGAAATTCGTGGTGGTGTATTTCGATGATATTCTAATTTACAGTGGGAGTCCAGAGGAACATCTGAATCATCTTAGAGAAGTGCTGATGGTATTGCGACAAGAACAATTCTATGCTGCAACGAAGAAATGCGTGTTCATGACGCATAGTGTTTTATTTCTGGGGTATGTTGTTTCAGAGAAAGGAATACAGGTTGACCAAAGTAAAGTTGAGGCGATCAGAAATTGGCCGCAGCCCAAGACGATAACGGAAGTTCGTAGTTTTCATGGGTTGGCTTCATTTTATCGAAGGTTTATTCCACACTTTAGTAGTGTGATGGCGCCTGTTACAGATTGCATGAAAGGTAAACAGTTTGCATGGACAGAGGAAGCAGGGAGTGCTTTTGGGAAGATCAAGGAATTGCTGACGACTGCACCAATTCTAGTATTACCTGATTTTCAGTTGGTGTTTGAACTACATACTGATGCATCCAAGGTTGGGATTGGAGGAGTGTTGAGTCAGAAGGGGCGTCCAATTGCATATTTTAGTGAGAAGTTGTCAGGAGCGAAGATAAGATACAGTACATATGATGTGGAGTTCTATGCTGTTGTGCAATCTATTAAACACTGGAGACACTATCTATTTCAGAAGGAGTTTGTTCTGTATACTGATCATGAAGCATTAAAGCATTTACAAGGGCAAGACAAGATTTCAGCGAGACATGCATCGTGGATTGCATATCTGCAACAGTTTACTTTTGTTGTGAAACACAAGTCAGGGGTGACAAATCGTGTGGCTGATGCTTTGAGTAGGAGGAGTCATTTGTTGACTACACTAAAGGTTGAAGTGACGGGATTTGAAATATTGCCAGAGTTATTCACTGATGATCCTTACTTTGCAAAATTTGTTGAAAAAGTCAAGGAGGGAGAGACGGATGACTTCGTGATGGTAGATGGTTTTCTTTTTAAAGGAAGTCGATTGTGCATTCCGGAGGGTAGTTTGAGAATGAAGATTATCAAGGAGTTACATGAAGAAGGACATGTTGGAAGAGACCGTACCCTACAGTTGATTTCACAGTCCTACTTTTGGCCATCGATGAGGAAAGAAGTGGAGAGGTTTGTTGAGAGATGCCATATCTGTCAAGTTTCGAAAGGAACTGCGACTAATGCGGGTTTATATATGCCGTTACCCGTGCCAGTAAAACCATGGGTGGATATCAGTATGGACTTTGTGTTGGGGTTGCCAAGAACGCAACGTGGTAATGATTCCATTTATGTGGTGGTAGATCGATTTTCGAAAATGGCACATTTTATTGCTTGTAAGAAGACGGCGGATGCTGTTCATATTGCTCAGTTGTTTTTCAAGGAGATCTATCGACTTCATGGATTGCCAGAATCTATTGTGTCGGATAGAGATACTCGATTTCTGAGTCACTTTTGGTTGAGTTTGTGGAAAATGGTGGGAACGAAGCTGAAATTTAGTAGTGCTTATCATCCACAAACTGATGGACAGACTGAGGTGGTTAACAGATCATTGGGAAACTTGTTAAGGTGTCTTGTTCAAGATAATCTGAGGAGTTGGGATGTGAAGTTATGCCAGGCAGAGTTTGCCCATAATCATGCTGTGAATCGAAGTACTGGGTTCAGTCCGTTCCAGATTGTTTATTCAAGCTTACCGAAAGGACCGTTGGATTTAACAACGATACCACACTCAAAGGGGACAATTAAGAAAGCTGCTGATTTTGTTGAAGGGCTGACGGAGTGTCATAAAATCGTTCAAGAACGATTAGAGAAAGCAAATGAGAAGTATAAGCGTTCTGCAGATCTGAAACGAAGGAATGTTGAATTTCATGAAGGTGATTTGGTTTATGCAGTGTTGACGAAAGATCGTTTTCCGGTGGGAACGTACAATAAATTGAAAGCACGAAAGATTGGTCCAGTTGAAATTTTAAAGAAGATCAATGAAAATGCTTATAAATTGAAGCTGCCAAATGATGTTTACACGTCGGATGTATTCAACGTTAAGCATCTCGTACCATATCATGCGGATGAGTTTGGTGTGGAAGACGAGAGTGCAAATTCGAGGACGAATTTTTTTCAACCTGGGGAGGATGATGCAGCTAAGCCCAGAGATGAAGTCCTAAGTCGAGACCGACTCAAGGAAGGCAAAGATATAAGTCGAGTAACTAGTGAGGAAGGTGAAGGCATAAGTCATAACCGACTTAAGGAAGGAGGTATAAGTCGTGACCGATTTAAGAAACGTGTTGGGTTACGACCTAAGACTACGGGAAGAACAGTTGAAAAATGCAAAGGTTTAAGACGCTGCCGAGTTAACGACTTAGTTTTGACAAGTGTACGACTTAACAAAGCAGGGAATAAGTTGTTGCCGAGTTATGACTTAGTTAAGTCGCCTGAACTATCTACCGAGTTATGCAGAAAGAAAACAGAGCAAACTGGTGAAGTGTTAGGTCGAGAGCGACCTAACGAGTCAAGGGATAAATCGGTGAAGACTGGAGGCGTGGATCTTCTCTGCCGACTTAATCTCAGCTGTTGATATCTTAAGTCGTTGGTTTTAAGTCGCAAAGCACTGTAGCCGTTGTTTTTCTCTGCCGAGTTAACCTCAGCCTTTGATTTCTTTAAGTCATTGATGCCGCCTGTTTTAAGTCGCGTGAAGCCTGGTGCGTTGATTTTGCTGCGAGATAATCTCTGCCGTTGGTCTGTAATTCGTCAAGTCAGTGTTGTAACTGTTTGTTGTTAGGTCGCTGCCGACCTATGCTAAGTCGCGTCCATTCTAGGTCGTAGGTCGTTGCCGACCTAAATACTTGTAATATTTTTAAGCTTTTTCTGAACTGTGTTGTAAATGTTGAGTCGGAAGTCTTTGTTAAGTCGTAGGTCGGAAGCCTTAACTCGGAACCGACTTAATACTTGTAATTTCGTTGTTTTTTTTGTGTGAGTTGTAAAATGCCTATAAATAGGCCGAGTCTCTCATTTGTAAAAGGTTGTTGAATATTGAATAAAATTCTCTTTGATTGCTTTGTGCTTTCATTCAAATTGGTAGTTGAGTGTAATCTCCTATCTCCTCTTTCGGTTAATCGAGTGCGCTCGATTCAACGATTGTAGAAGCCGATTCGCGGAATCAAGTGCGCTTGATCAACGCTTGAAGAATTAAAGATCTTTGAACCCGGTATCGTGCGCGATCAACGAGTTCGAGTTAGCTAGAGTTCGGTATCTTCGGATCAACGAATTCGGGCAATTCAGCATTCATCAATCCATTGACTACTACTTTCACCGATCTACATTGTTTTGAATTATCCGCTGCGTCAACATTCCTCCCCCCTTTGAATCTTTTCGTCCTCGAAAAGGAACGAAACCAGAATTTTAAATACTTATTACCTTTTTATCATTTTTAAAACACTTTAAAATCTATATAGTATTACAAAAATAGTTTTTATAAAAATACTTTTATAACTCGATGTTTCAACAAGTTCATCCTCGTTCTTACAGAAATTCGGTCATACGTTGATCAGACGTAGGACTGAAAATCTATAAGGACTTAGCAAACCCGTTTCAACACCCAGTGAAAATACTTGAAAAATAATTTTATTGAAAATATCGAAAACGTTTTTGAAAACAGAGGAAATATCTTTGGTGAGAATGCTCTGGAAATCATCACCCCCATCCATGGTCACAGTTACATCACGGGTTACGTTGCCATCGCAGCAAAAGTCCATGTAACTGATTACACCATGGAACCCACAACAGATCGCAGTTACATCCAGGGTTACGTTGCCGTCACAGCAAAAGTCCATGTAACTGTTGGCTCTCAGCGGCACACACGATTTCGCTGTCAAAATGAAACTCCTCCACATAGGTCGCAGTCTACCGATATAAAATCAAACGCAGACTGTTGGCTCTCAGCGGCTCAAACGACTTTCGCTATGTTACCATAGTGTCACAGTCTACCGATATAAAATCAAACGTAGACAGTTGGCTCTCAGCGGCACACATGACTTCCGCTATGGTCTGCAGTAGATCGCAGTGACATCGAGTTAAATTGTTGTCACAGCATAACTCAAATGCCTCTGTGGGCACCAGCCCCTCGACTTTCGCTACACAAATAATCCTCAGGAACTAGTTTTGTCCGGACTCCTCACAGGATCAACTTTAGAAACCCCCCTTGGGGCTCAAGGCAGTACCACCCAGTGGTACTCCTGAGAAGTTCATTTCAAGGAAGCGCCTTTTTCCCCAGAGCTATACTCAAAACATTTTATACTATACACTTATAGTATCTTCAAATCATATCCTTTATGATTTATCAAAATCTCCTTTACACAAAATCGATTACCAAAATCGATAATTCTCAAACTTGGCTTTTAAAAATCCAAAATTGATTTTTCCAAAAATCAAAAACCTTTCCAAAATCCATAGGTTCCAAAAACCTTTTTCCAAAATCATTCTCATAAGATCTTTTATATATATATAGATATATATAACTTTGAAAATCTTTGGATTATTTCAAACTTGTATAAAACCTTTTTTTTTATATATATACTTCAAATATTTCAAAACCCTTTTCTATTCTGACTATAGATTTAACAAGGGAAGATTTATTTTATATAACAAAGATAACTTTGTTTTATTCCAAATCAAATATTCAAATTTGATTATTCTTTTATAAAGTTATTAACCATACCACTTTTTTTTATAAAATGAGTTCTAATCATAGAAATATTCAACTCACATTTTACCTCATCATTTATTTCTCAAAATATACCCTTCTATTTCAAAACCATTTTACAGTTTTATCCACAAATTTCAATATCAATTTCATCCAAACTCGTACGATGTACACATATCATCTGTACGCAATATCAGTCTGATCGCTCACTCGATCACACAATTTCTCTTCCGAACTAGTATCGTCCACCCGACTTCCTAGTGCGGACTCAAATCTGGTTTCTTGATCAGAAAGCGTTATTCTCCTTGCATAGTCGTAGCTATGATAGAGAATATCCAGAACCAATCAACAATCCATATTCAGGTTCGCCGTCGAAAATCGAGCGAAAAATTATAACTCGGATCGATAATACTATCTCGAAATTCTATGTTCGAATCTGGATCAAGTCACTATGCGAATAGAATAATATACATATATCCTACGTATTTATCTTTATTGGTTATTAGCCAAATCAATTCTCTTTTCTATTCACATTTCCTTTAATTTCTATTCACTTATTCACAATTTCTCCCAATTCCAATTGAGTTATTGCTTCAATTATAAACAGTTTGAACTCTGACCAATTTAAATTTAAAAATAGCTTGAAAAGGTTTAAAATAGATAAGTAGTTGAAAAATAATTATTAGTTTGTAAAATAGCTGTAAAATAGTTAAGTAGGTATAAAATAGTTAGATAATTGCAAAATAGTTTTTAAAATAGCGATTAGATATAAGTAACTGAAAAATAGTAATTAGTTTATAAGATAGTTTCAAAATAGTTAAATAGTTCCAAAATAATTGTAAAATAAGTATAAAATAGTTTGGGGTTTAAGAAGAAAAATTGTATAGTAAATAGTTTGGAAAAATAGATTTGTATTAAAACAATTTATTTTGAAAATAATCCAGAGCCAAACTGTTTAATTTCCCAATCTCCATTTCCAATTAATTTCCCATCAATTCAATTTAAATTTCCACTTCCATTTTAAATTAACTTAATACTTCAATTTCCATTGAAATTGATTTAATCCCAATTCAAGTTGAATTAACCTTAATTTCTTTCTAAATTCAAATCAAATTCCATTTGATTTTTATACTTATTCAACTTTAATCACAATTCCAAATTATTCCAAATCAATTGGATTAATTTTCAAATTGAACTAGCTTCAATTTCAAATCATTTCAATTCTAATTTACCATTTGAATTTTTAAACTTATACATCTTCAATCTCAATTCTAATTAATTCAAATCAAATTCAATTTGAACTAATTCTTATTCAAATCTCAACTTAAAACCATCTCGAATTATATAAATTCGAGTTAAATATTTTAAATGTTGATTTAATTCCTTAAATTTTTAATTTTAACAAATTAAATCTTTAAACCTTTTAATTCTGAATTCAAATTTCAAAATTCCATTTTAAAATTATCTTTACTTAACTTATTACAAAGTTCAAATAAGAATTCAAAAACAATTTAATCTTCAGATTCTAATTTATTATCCATTTTCAATTTCCAAATCTCAAACCCATTTTGAGATCACTCATAACTCCCATTTAAATTAACCATTTAACTACCCAAGTTAAATTTAAATTTCATCTTGAAATTTCCAATTCAAGTTATTTATTCAAACTTATTTAACTTCCTCCAAGTTAAATTTACTTAATCCGGTCAACTTGACCCAATTTGAATTCCCATTTCAATTTTAAACTTTATATTAATAATCTTTGATATTATGTATATCCTTATTTATACATATTTATTTCCTTCACACACCAAGTTATACCTTAAATTTTTAAACCACCTTTGGTTTTAATTCTAAATATTTCAAACAACTCTTGTTTGAAATAGGACCCTTTTATTCAAATTAAATAATATTATTTATTATTTCTTTATTACTTTGGAACAATTTTCAAATTTCTGGACCTAGATTTAAAATTTCACAATTTAGATCATCTTTAGTTCTAATTTATAGGTCATACTTACCTAAAAGTTTACTTCCCTAAAACATTTCATTATTAAACACATCAACCATCTATGATAATAACCAAGATTATCATATATGGAAACCAATTCATTATTATTTTTATTCTGATAACACTTCTACAAATTCAAGATTTTAATTTCAGTTTGGATCCATTTCAAACTTATCTTTATTCAATTTTAATTTGGTTGTATTTCTATTACCACTTAATTTAATTCCAATATTTTAACAACCAATTACCTTAATATTTATTAGAAAGAAATATTGCTTTATATATCAAAAGATAAACTTATATTAAAATCATTCAATTTTAAAATCATTTTAAAATCTTTATATAAGAAAATAACAAGTACGCTCTCATATATAATACTCTCAACTTGTTCTAGGGTACCATTGACCCTATCCTTAATGAGTAATCCCAACAGAGCCAAGGTTCTCGCTTAACCTCGCTCTGATACCAACTGTAACGACCCGAAATTTTCGAACCCGAAAATTCCAGATAGTTAGAAGAAAACGAAAGAGATAGAAGAAAGAAACAGAAAGAAGAAAGAAGAACATAAAATACAACATCTCACATTCGCAGCGGATTAAATATAATAACAAATAATAGCATTTTTATAAAAGAAAGCTATAATTGTTACTTTACATACAATTCATCAGAGTTACAATCATTACAATAGACTGGACAGTTAAAATAACTCGTCCCAATAAATAACAATATATCACAGCAGAATACACTCCATACGTTCCTGCCATCCAGCTCGCCTCCTGAGCTCCAGAACGTCCTAACCTGAAAAGCTGTAATACTCGGTCTGACCCGAGCATTACATCAAAGTAACACCCGGGTCAGGCTGGAAACCAGCGTGAGTAAACTCATCTAACATGAAATTTCAATTCATAGATCTTATATAAAATCAAGGTAACTCGTATCTTCTACGAGTTCTTACTTATTATATTCAAACAATTTATTTCACAAAATAATATCTAAGTATCGTTACTTAGTTCCAATGATCCAGATTACTCGATTTATTTCATTCCAGCCTATTTGATTTACAAAACAAATCTATAAAGAATTATAGATTACAAATCGAAGTGGTTTCGGGTATATTTCTGATACCCGACCCCGGCCTCTTCGAATCAAAAGTCATCCTTTAAACCAAGATTTTTCAGTTAAACAATTTAATTTAAATTCAGGATATCATATTCATATAACAAATCTATCACAGATAGATAACTTACATTATCACAATTCATCTAAAACATCTCATATCACAATCACATATCAGATATATCAACTAATCCAAGGCATCTAATATCATTTAACCAATCCATAACAAGTCAATTCATTCTTAATTAATTTAATTAATCTCTAATTAAATTAATTACTAACCTTTAATTACTTGGATTACCTTAATCCATCTTACTTAACATTAATTAATTATAAATTAATTAATCATTTCTTAATTATTTATCTTAATTAATCCTCCTTGATTAATTATTCCTTAATTACAATAAGTAATTATTCTTTACTTACCCTTTTTTTTATTAATCATTCTTGATTAATTTCTTTTTAATTACATTAAGTAATTAGCCTTTAATTAATTATATACACAAATTAACCTTAACCATTTATAATAATTAAACTTTAATCAATCCCATTAAGTAATTAATAAATAAATAAATGATCCTTTAATTACTTCCATTAATTAATTATTCTTTAATTAATTACCTCAATTAATCCATATTTAAATAAATTACACTTAAGTAATTAATTACTTCCATTTAATTACTTTCAAAAAGTAATTATCTTAATTATCTTCTTATTTATCATTAAAAATCATATTAAATAAACTTTCCAAAGTTATTTAATAAATTTTTAAACAAACCTCATTTATTAATACCCACTTATTCAACCTTTTTAAAACTTATCTACTTAATATAAAAACTTATTTAAACTTATATTCTTGAAACAATTTAGTTTTACAGAAAAACTTGTTTTACTTTTGTTTTAAAACTTAGAAACACTACCATATAAATTTCTTTGGTTTTTAAAAACTTCAAAATATTTCCCTGTAAATTCTTTAAGCCTGCTATTATTCAATCCCGAGCAAACCATAAGAAAACCCGAAGCAGCTCTCGAGTAAAACCATCAGAAACTCGAAGTAACACTCACGTCACACCCACGTAACATCCTGCTTCGAGTAAAACTCGATTTTCCCCGAACGAAACCCTAACTTTAGCTTTCTTCCCCAATCCTTCACACAAACCAGACACACACATGTCCACGTGCACGTGCACCACCGTCTCGATCACCTTCGGTCACTGTCGCGACCACTCACACGTCACCGATGATCTCCCCGAGCCTCTCGATCACCCAGGTCGATCACTTTTGCCGTAAAACAAAATCGAGCATAACAGTATCCAACTGGAACTAACTAATCATCAGAAAAACGCTTCGCAACGTCGCCAACATCCACCAGAGGCCTCGCGATCACGACCAAAACTGCACGGCGACATCATGCTTTGATTCCCTTTGTTCCTGATCACTCCGATCAACCCCTGTCCCAACACGAGCACGACGAACATCCTCGACAAAATTGGGTTCTTAAACCCTAGAATCACGCCTTGACAACACTGTGATGATCAGAAAACTCCTTGATCATTTTTCCTGAACTCGTGCACCTCCCAGCTACCTTCGGCTAAATTCACGAGACTCAATATCTTACCGATCACAAAAAAAAAACTTCGAGATTCATTTTCCGACCATCTTTGAATTTCACACACAATATCACATTAAAAATTGTGATTTTACTTTTAAAAATCATGTTCTCAGATGAGGATTCAGATTATGTTAATTAAACAAAGGATTTTAATGATTGAACTTACTTGTTTTTGAATTTCCATTGTCCTTCCTAAATTTTCCAGAAAATTTCAAACTTGATTTACTTAAATACATTTCTAAACCTTAATCTGTAATTAAGCAAACATATTAAATTTGAGAACTAAATCCTATCAGTGAATAGATAAGGAGGATAGGAATTTTTCTTTTAAATCTGAACTCTGTAATTCTAAACAAAGACGAATGTAAAACATACCAGACATGTATATCTCAACACATTCATATACCAGGCATCTATATACATGCAAGCATAATCACATCATAACTTCAAGTAATAATCCAAACACCAGGATATAAACTGGGTTCAAAGGTCTGCTCACTTAACAGAGAACAAGTTTATACATATACACTCCTATGCATGCACAGATAAATCATATTAATATATACACACCCAACATTAATCATACATGCAACCTATATTATTAAGAGAATTCATCACAATCATCAAGCATACTACCCTAAATAAATTTTAAGCAAAGTGTTTACTCACCTCTTTTGTTTTGAACAGAGCAGCCTGTTTCTTTGATTTAAAACTGGAAACTTAGTTGATCTTTTACTTTGAAAACTGGAGATTGCTTGCTGTTATAATTTGAGTTGAATCTACTTTGTTTTGACAAGAATCTGGACTGAAGCTTGAAAATGCTTTGAAATCTGAAGCTTTGATGATTCAAATAGTTGATTGTTTATGAATTTCTGGTTATAGTTGCATACAGGCTTTGAGTTTCTTGTGATTTGTAAAAATGTTTTTCTTTACAGGATTTTGGCTTCTGATTTGTAATGTTTACAGGGTTTCGATTTTTTAAGAAGATGAGAGGAGGTTTGAGAAATATGTATGGCCTATTTTTATTTATTTATCTTAAGTATCATATATATATTTTAATTAAAGAGATTCATTGCCACTTGTCTTTTGCATGTTATATAAAAGCTACAAATGTCAAAACAATTTATTTCCTTATGTTTTATTTATTATTTTTATTTTATTAATAAATTTTCTTTTTGCTTATATTTATATAACTTTAAAGAAAAATGATATAAAACCTAATTACTCACAAATTAATAATCATATATATATATATATACTAGTTGTAAAATTTATTTTTAAGATATTACTTTGAATTTCAAACCCAAGTTCTATTTACAATCTACTTATATATATATATTTATTTATTTGATTTTGAAAAGATAAATTTTGCCAATTTTAAATAATTATATCAGGAGATTATCAGATAAATATTTATCCAGATATAAATATTTATTATCAGAATTATTTATTCAATCTATAAATCAGTATTCCTATTAATTAATCCAGTTAATTATCAATTAACCAGTGTTTAAAAATCCGGGTTATCACAAATAGAATGAATGATAGTAAATGAATGTTAATCAATTGAAGATGAATCAATGGAATGTGAATTAATTGATTGCAAATCAAATGAATGTTAATATGAGATTAAAGTGTATGAATTTAATGTTGACAATTGAAAATGTATATTGCTTTGGTTTGGACATTGAATGGATGTTGTTTGTTTGTTGATTGCTTATATTTCATGTGTTTCATTTGCATATGCTTATTGTATAGTTATGTTATATGTTGATATTATTTCTATATACATGTTTCTCAATGATTTTTGAGTGTTTAGTAGGTGCGGACGGCGTATGCTTCGCATTTGGAGCTCGCTTTCGTGCTATATAGCTTATATATGCTTACTAAATAATATATAAGGTACATATCTCGGATTACATATCGTACGTTTACACTTTTTCCCTACGGGATGCCTCATCCTCGAGATGTGATGTATATTTGTGGAACTATATATATTGTGATTTTACTACGATCGAACCGCACAAAGGAGATTGGCGAATTTTTCTGAAAGTTTAAGGCGTTAAAAAAAATTTGGAAAAATTGGAAAAAAATTTGATAAGAAAAGTTTGATTTTGAGTTATAATTTGAAATGATATTAGTTAATAATTATAAATGAATGTGAAGACTTAGAAAAGTTTATATAAAAGTTGTAACAAATTGATTTTGGAAAGTTAAACACTTAAAAGAATTTGGTAATCCATTTCAACTAATTTGTTTTGAAAAGTTAATGGAGTTGTAGCATCTTTCTTACCTAGTAATTTCGGGGATGAAATCTTATAAGGGGGAAGAATGTAATGACCCAGTTTTTCAGTCGTCTGAATTTAGAATATTTAATTAATTTTAAATATTTAAAGTAAGTTTTATAAGTAAAATTGGTTAAATAATTGAATTTGGAATTTAATAAGAATAAAAATGATTTCTAAAGTTGAATTAAATCCTAATTGAATTAGAATGGAGTTAGTAAACTTTTAAAATTGAATTAAAAGTGAATAAATATAAATTGGTAATTTTGTAATTTAATTAGACGAGTAGAAAATAGCCATTCGGGACACTGTCTCAGAATTGGACGAAACTAGGTTCATTGAATCCGTAATAGTTAGTTATTATATGATTTCAAATTTCGTGTCAATCAGACTTACCGTTTGGTCGTGCGAAGCTGAAACGCGTAGAAATTTATTTAAGTAAATTTACTTAAAATAATTCGATTCGAAAACCTATCTTCTAAATATGATGGAATTGGCTCCCGATATATATTCCATTGTGTTCGAAATAGGGGTAAAACATTATGAACGCCAGGTGGCACGCTTCGATTGGAGTTTGAAATATTTTCGAGTGAATAGTGCACGGAAACTTGTCTATATAAGCACACACACACCCCACAACTCAAAACCCTAACCCTAATATACCCCAGCCGCCATTTTTAATATTCAATGGCTGAAATCGCACAATCTTCCTCCCTCAAATCCTCTAAATCCACACACTAATAAGCTTCGGCTTCAACATGGAATTGGGAGAGCTCGTCGAGCTCTATAATCTCAACGGTGGTGATCGAGTTTGGTTTAGCAGGGAGTAGGCTATGGCGGCGCGTGCATACGGCGTTTGAAGTGCTGGATCTCGGTGCTGGGGAGACCGAGTTCGACGTGGCTCTAGCTGTAGGTGGCGCACGTGTAGGCGGAGGCAACGGTGGTCTCTGATCGTCGAATAGGCGAGCGATGGAGGAGCGGCATGCGGAAAACGAACGCGGGTATATGGGCTCGTGCGCGCAACTTTGAGCAAAGAGAGGAAGAAGAATTTAAACGTTAATGAAGGTGATTAGCGCTAATGACTATAATTAAATTTTATTATATAATCAGATATTTATAACATGCATAACTTCTCCATACGAGGTCGAAATTGGACGAAACGAATTGTGTTGGATTTGTATTGTCGAGCACTACATTTTAGAGCTTGTTTGGATGGATTTGGAGCTGTTGAAAATTTTGGTTAAATTCGAACATCTGTTCATTTTAATCAAAATAAAACGCTGCAACGACGACTGGAAGCAAAGTGAGTAAAACTCACTCTTTCTAACCCGCTTATATTTTTATATAAGTGGGAATATTTTTATTATGCTGTAACGACCCATAAAAGTTTAGCAATTTTTAATTGGTTTATAACGTATTGAATTGGATTTTTGAGAAATTATTAATAATCAGATTTTGAAAAAAAAAATTTTGGATTACATATAATTAAATATAGCAAATGGTAAATTTTCAATTAATTATATGAAAGTTTATTTATTATGTAATTCTATTAAATTCAAATCAGTTAAGAATTGTTGAAAATAGATTTGCATGAAATCAAGGGAATCGACTGTTACCATAAATTTTATTTCTTCCCTGTCCATTCAAGTTTTACATCAGTTACAATCCAATCAATACCATACCTTTATCACTCCCCGTATTCATGCTGTAGCTCTTTAATTTTCTATCCGTTGCTATTTCATTTCGGGTTTGTTCCTTCCCTATTTATTCCATTTCAAACATTTTCTCTTCTCCCTGGTAGAAACATAATATTTTACATCATTTATATATATATATATATATATATATATATATGTAGCTTGCATTCATTCGTTTGTTCACTTTTACGTTTCTCATACTTTCTACTTTATTGTCCTTAATTCCCGTGCTTGACGTTATCATTTCAGTTTCTTTCCATTGAATGTGGCACGTTTCATTGTTAACGTTTTATTCCATTTATATGTGTGGCTTTCCTTTTGCAACCTGTTCCATTTCTATTTTCTTCGTTTTCAAAATTTGAAACGTACAGGCTGGACCACAGTATTAATTGCTTTCCAATTCACGTTCAAACGTTGCTATTCCTAGCTACTAATAAATTTAGAAATCAGTGTCTGTTACTTAATTTATGGCATACGTTCAAAGCATTGGCTTTTATTATTCAGCTCAATTAAGGGTGACCGTTGCCATCACATAACCGGTAAAAGATTTGTATACGTTTTATTTGTTTATGTGGCAACGATTCACATTTACACTATTATTGCCTTTTTAACTTCACTGGTAATCATTTATTTGTGTACGTTTTCATTTCAATTATTGTACACATCATGGTTCCTTTTATAAATTCATCGCCCATAAATAGTTTATTTCTTTTCCCCTTCATCTTCATTTGTACCATATTCATTTATTTGTGTATATTTTCATTTCAATTATTGTACACATCATGGTTCCTTTTATAAATTCATCGCCCATAAATAGTTTATTTCTTCCCCTCTTCATTTTCATTTATTCTATATTTATTGCCAACGTTATAAATTTGAAAGATCACTTGCTTCCCTTGTCTCCCTGATTTCACATCTCTGTGTGCCTATCCTTTTGAGTTTCTTACTTTTATATTCTATTATTAGCATAAATGTGCATTTTGACTGTTGCCATCCCCGTATTTATTTCTTTCCTTTTTGAAATTAAAACGTATACGTTTTACATTTTATTTATTTCTAAACCATTCATTGCCTTTCCTTTAAATCAATCCATTCTCTTCTTATTTGCTTTAACTTCTGCTGAATCAACGCATGAACGTTGATTTTCATTTATTATTACCTTTTATATTATATTTTTCTCTATAGCTTTCCACTACCTCTCTCTTCATATATTTCATTGTTGCCTGCTCCTTCTTCATTTTCGAGATCCACTCCCCACCATTGCTTACTTTTCCTCCTCCCAAATTTTTCCATGGCCTACGCCAGATTAAAAAAAAAAAATTGCGCGACGTATATACCCATCGCCTGAAGCTATCTCCGCCCCTCTTCCCTTTCCACCGCCTACAACCCTCAACCTCCACTCACGTTTCTCCTACAAGTGCATGCTTACTTCCTTTCCTAAATAAGAAGGTATATTTATTGTTTAAAATTTTTCTTATAAACGTTCAAAAGGATTTGAGAAAAATTTGCATTCTTTTGTACAGATCTTGTTATATGTGAAAGTAAATAAGTTATGAAGCTATAAAGGTTTACTTATACAAGATTTATATATATATATATAAGAGTGTTATATAAATGAATTTTATACTATGCGCTAACTAAATACATTTTTATTTATATGATCCAGTTTTTGAATATATGTTTGAAACGTTTTGATTTTTATATATACAAATATTTTATTTTATACATATATTTTGTTATATATAAAGGTTTAATAAAAAAAAAGAGAAAAAAAAGGAGTAAGTTAACAATGTATTATAAAGAATATTGTTTATCTGCACATATATGTGCATAAGTTGTTTGATTTCCTACTGGATATTTTGAAAAGGAAAGTAATAAACTATAATAATTATATATATACATAAGTATTCATTTCAAAAGATATTATATATATGTGTGTTGATCTTTAATATATGTGTTTTATGTTAGAACATTGATTTTTTTAACTATACATATATATTATTTTAATATTGGTTTAAAATGAATATTTATTACATGGAAACGACAACCATAAAATGAATATACTATATATGTGACATTTTGAATAATTATATATTTGTTATTTAACATTAATATGAAATGGAAGTGTTTTAAAGTTATATGGTTTTCATGGGTGTGCATATATATATATATATATTTCATTTTTTAAAATGCGTGTTTTGATTTAACGTTCATTTTGAAAGAAAGTAATAAATTAATCATATAATCTTCGTTCCAATTTTATCAGGCTAATTTGATCCATTCTCATCAATTTCTATCTATCAGCTTTTCCGTCGAAATTGTACCATCTAACTTTGCTTTGGAAGTCGTGCTTGCATTTCATAACTCAACTTCATTGTCTATCTCTCTAACCTCGAAAGGTGAGCAATCACTCACGATTAACGTTCTTGTATTTATTAAATTTGATTTCAATTGAAACGACAATTGAAATATGATGTTGTAGTTATTTAAATTGTTATATATGCTATTATCTGTATATGTCCACCTATGACATCTGACACCAGTATCTAGTATTTATATGCCTGTTATTGCCATTATCTGTATATGTTCACCTATGACATCTGACACCAATATCTGTTATTTATATTGATGATATATGCCTGTTGTTATATTTTTATTATCTGTTATCACTCTGCAAGTTCCCTGTTAGTATAGAATTCACTATGGGTTGAAATGATACATACCCGAACGGACTTTAGAATAGGAGAATTTCGTTATGGGTTGAAATGATAAACCCAAGCGATTTTCATTTGAATTGAAATTGGGATTACGGGTCGAAATGATATCTACCCGTATATATTTAAATTTCGGATTGAAATGATAAATATCTGTATCACTTAACCATATGATAAATATATATACAGACACCGTTGGTCCATATATATAAATATTTTAAAAATGAAATCTATGGTTTTGGAAAGAAATATATGGTTTTAATAAATGTTGAGCCTTAAATTATTATATATAAATGGGAATGATTGATTTAAATACATATAATATGTTGAGTGTTTAAAATATATTTCAAAATAGATTTTGGTAATAATTTGAATAAGTTAAGGTTAGAAAGATAATTTGAATTTAGTTGAAATTGTATTCAATAAAGAATTTTATTTAATTAAACCGATTTGAAACTTATTGAAACTGAGATGTAAGATATGATTTATAACTTGAGTTTGATTTATAAGTAATCTAATGAATATTTTTTTTAACTAAAGTTTAAGGAAATATTTAGTAAAAATGTAATTTAAGGCTAGTTAAATGATATTGAATTTATTAAGTGAATATTCCCTGATTAAATAATAATGAAGTTAAATCAAGAGCTATATGAAACTGTTAAATTTAACTTTGAAAATGTTGAATATTAAAGCTTTGAAATATATTGAAAATTTAAATGATCTGTTTAGAAATGAATTAAATTGATGAATTGAGCTTTGAATAAATTTGAATTTGGAATTTGAAGTTGATTTGAATCGATTTGCTAGACTTGAGGAAATTAAATACTTTACTTTTTAAATCATTTAATATATATATATATATACTATTTTGGAAAATGGATATATTTGAAATGAGATAATATTTGGGTTTTGAAGTATAAATTTAATTGAAATGACCACGGTGTTAAAATGTATATTTCCACCTTGTAGATAGTTCTGAAGATCCTTAGAGGATGGTTATCCCAACATCCTTTAAGTTACTCGTATTTCAATTGATATTTCACTTGAGTTGGATTTATTTATATAAGAATGTTAATCCTGACTCGAGTGTTTTGTGTTTTGCTTTACGCTCGGGTCAGACCGAGTGATACAGCATTTGAGACTCACCCTTGGAGTTTGGAGCTTCCTTTGGAGATCCAACTATCGCCTCAGCTTTCAGCTCTTCTAGTTGATTTGTTCAGAGAAGTCATCTGTTGTACTGGAGACTTCACTGCATTTGAGATATTCTGTTGTATTTTATTTCTAACTCTGATGTTTATATAGTAGCTTCATGAACTACTATTTTATCTATTCCGCTGCGTATTATTGTATTACTCTGTGTCTGTGATTATGTGATTGATTTATTTACTGCATATGCTGAGTTTTGCCAAATTTTTATTACAATCTGTTATTTTGAATTATTCAAGTCAGACATGCGTGGATTTATTGTCGATTTGAATGGTCCAAAATACTGGGTCGTTACAGTTGGTATCAGAGCTTTGGCTCAAGGCAAAACTTAGCATATATAGTAAATTTATTTACAGAATCACTTTCGTTTGAGTTTAATCTCTTCCTTTTGACTCGATTTCCTTTGAACTTTGGAACGTTCCCTACGGTTCCAAAATTCATTCTTGTCTCTCTCTATTAGTATTCTTTTGTGTAACAACCCGCATATTTATCGATTTTATATTTTTATATTTAAAATCGTTAATCGGATGTTAGTCCGAAAAGCTACTTTTTGCATACGGTCAAATTAGGACTCGAGACCACTCCCATTGAGTTCAAAATGTCGTTTGCGATCTTTTTAAGTGTAAACTTCGATATGTTTGGAGCTAGTCAAAAATTCGACCATTTTCACTTTGGGTTTGGGTTTGGTTCAGCCCTATGTTTTAACTTAACACTCCAAACTGAAACCCCCTCTTCATTCACTCCCTCCTCCTCTTCATTTCAGTTCTAAAGAGATTAATGGTGAGTGGAATGGGAAATTAAAACTCTAAAACCCTAGTTTCCATCTACAAATCAAGTTCTAGCTCCAAATCAATAGAAGAAGCTTTGGTAAGTCTCCTCTTCTTCTTCCCCAACTCACTCTCTTATCAATTTCAGAAATTCCTAAACCTAATTTAGGAAATGTTTCTCTTTTTAGCTTAGAATCAAGCTTGTTGAGTTGGGATTGAAAAGAGATTGTCATTGCCATTGCTCTATAGCTCCTTCATACTTGTGCTTGTGTATAAAGGTGAGATTTTTATCTCACATCTAAGTCAATAATTATCTTCGATTGTTAGGTATGAATTCCTAACACTTATCCTTGTGCAATTCCTTAGTCGTTGTTGCTCGACCGAGCGTTATCGATGTCGTTTGGCCATTTTTTGGCCTAGGTTCAGGGAATGCCCTGAATAACAGTTTCAGCCGTCTGAACGTATGATTCAGACGTCTGAATGGAATACTGGGAATTTTCTTCTCCCAGCATTCAGACGTCTGAATCAAAATTCCAGACGTCTGAATTGGTTCGTTTTGAACCAGAAAAGAAGTAGGCTAAAAAGTGCCTATTTCAGACGTCTGAAGTCTAGGATTCAGACGTCTGAATTCTGTTCTGGAAAATAGTTTATTTTCCAGATTCAGACGTCTGAATTCTTGGTCTCAGACGTCTGAATCTGCTGTGTTTTGCCTAGTTGTTTTTTTTAGCTTGAATATCCAACTCTAATCAAATCGGGTTGATTCCCTTTTTGTTGTTATCATTTATTATCGGCCACTTTGTTAAGTCGCCCGCCTTTTTAAACTTAGGTCGCTTGTCTTCACTAAGTCGTACCGTTTTGACGGGGCGCTGCCCCGCACCCCGCCGTGGGCGTTGCCCCCTGGACCCCCGCGACCTGACCGGGCAGGTCGAACCCCGTATTACTCTGCGTAGGCAATCTTATATGAAAAGCATTCATCAGAACTTCCATTTTGATGCATTTTGAGCTGATTTCCTTGGATTTTATTCACGTCTCCGAATGTGAATTTTTGTGATACGTTTTATGACTTGTCACTTTAAAAATATAAAGGTTTCAATACTAGTAGTAAATATCAAAACTCTTTCATCAAATTGATTTCAACACTATTTTTAATATCAAAAGTTCGTTTTCCCAAACCGATTTCCAATCTACTAATATATATAAGCCTTTACTTCACTCGAATGAGAAATCGACTTAAACGACTTAGTAAAACGAGTGGTATGAAACGCTTGCGTTCACTTCGTCGGTTAGCTCTTGGACTTGTTCGACTGAACCCTTTTCGTGACAATTTCCTAGTGAAGATTTGCAGCTTGTTCGTAAATATTTAAGTTAAGCAAGTGGTTATGGGACATGAAGCTAAACTCATATATTTACTAGCTTGGTGTGATTGACACTTCTCGCTGATCATGATGATCATTTTATGATTTAGACTAGCAATTGTGCGATGTCTCTTTGTTTGCAAGGTAAGACTAGACCGCAATAGTGTGATTCCGACTCACACACATCTCTTTGTCCGCAAGGTTAGTCTAGGCCGCAGTAGTGTGATTCCGACTCACACATATCTTTTTGTTTGCGAGGTTAGGCTAGACACCACTTGTGTGATTCCATTCACACATACCTTTCTGCTTTTTGGTTAGCCTAAGCCTCAATCAGTGTGATTCCGACTCACACATATGGGGTAGCTCCCCATGGTCTTCGGACCATCATGTGATAGGCCTCTTTCTCTTTTTATGATTTCTGGATTTCTTGTTTTGATTTCTGGATTTTTATGTCATTGACTTGTTATGAGTACAAGTTTAGGGTATGATGCCCTCTTTGGATCTTTGAGAAGATTCTTGTGATATTGATCATTTCTCATCGGTTGATCTCCTGTTGATCATCATTTTCATACTTATAGTAGTATGTCAGTATGGGTATTCTATGTTTATGCCATATCTATTATTTTATATCATGTCATCTGATATTTATAGTTAGACTGATCCGTTTATTATTTTCTTAAATAATACTCGGGTCAGACCGAGATGTTACAGGTGCTTCTGCTTGACTTCCTCCCGGGATTTGCTACTCTGACTTTTGGCTAACTATTTAGTTTTGCAGTCTGTTGTTGTATACACTTGAGATATGGACTCGTAGTTGTATTCTTTTGGTATAGCACGCGTTGCTATTCTTTTGTATTATCGTGGATCTTTCTGACCACTACTCTGATGTACACTTTCATGTGTTGTATATTTATTCATATCTTCTTCCGCCTTTGTGATATGGATGTCTGTGACTGATTTATGTTATGTTTATTTCTATATTTGTTTCCGAAGATTATATATAGCCACTGTGTGATAGCTTTGTGTTTGTATCGGTATGTCGGATTTCCTCCTTAAAAGATATGCATTCTATTCTATCTGACATATCAGTGCTCGCACAAAGAAGTTACATGGATGGTCGCTCCTCCACAGCCTTATTCTCCGCGCTAGTTGACAGCACTACATCGTAGTGTTCTTGGCTAGCGTGGGTATAGAGGTGGGGCGTCACATTTTGATTCTGGAGTATCCCATAACTCCACTTCGAATGATCTCTATAAGAATAGGCGATCCCGCCAATCTTTGAAGGAATTGTGAAGGGGTGAAACTTCTTTACAATTAGCATTGATTCACCGGAGATTTATATATCCCTCGGTTTAAATGCTGCTATATTTTGCTATGTCGAATTCTATCTTTGGCGATCGAATGTCGATTTGCCTTAGAATTCGGCACTGATCTTATTTTGGAATCACGGTTGATCGGTTAAGGTCGCCCGCGATTTATATAACTGTATCGATCTATTGTTTTGTAATTAATTATCTCATTTTCGTTCGAACTTATCTTCGAATCAGAAATCCTAATCGATTAGAGTCCCTCTAATTTGAATCTCTATCTTTGTTTGAAATCCATTCTTAAATCATCCTTTGAAATCGGGTTTGTTTGTATTTTTAGAAATTGTTTTCTAAATCGAAATTATTATTTTTATAAGTATGATTATATTCTATATATAAAAGTGAAATATTTTCGATAAATATTATATACCCTTTTTAAAATGAGAATTTGAGGTTTCGAAAGGATTTGTAATTTTGAAAAGTTATATAAGAAATTGATTTATATAAAAATGATTTATAACTAAAGGACTTTAAATTTGAAATTCGAGAATTGAACTCCGGTATTTTGAAATTGGTTTTAAGGTTTTGTAAATATATAATAATACGGTTTGAAAGTATTTTCCGAATAAGAAATGTTTCAAATGACTTCAAATGAGTTCCAATGAGTTTCGAAGAAATTTCAAAAGAAGTTTGAGAAAATAGAAGTCCAGAACTCACTTGTGTCGCTGGAAAATAATTTCGGTGATGAGTGCACGCATCATCGACATTGATTTTCGAGTTTCAGAGTGAGGGATAGGCCACTTCAGTAGCTTTGCTATGCGAGTGATTTTTTTTAAAACATTTTTATTTCAAAATTTTGAAGTATGATTGATATTCGAAAGATATATGTATATGTATTTGAAACGATTTGAAATGAGCCAGTGTTAAGTCTTCGAGTTTTGGATTTGATATAACCCTATCTATTAAAATTGATTTACTGATTTGTTGCTGATTTCCAACTCTTGAATTTGAAAATGATTTCTTCAACTATTTTGAAGGTTCGAGCACTTTCAAATCAAGGTTAACTTTTCAAAGCTAAGAAATTTTGAAAAGTATTTTGATAAAGTATATAAGTTTGTTTTGAATGTTTAAGTATGAAGTAATATGATTTAAATAAGTTGAAACTGTTTGGTTAAGTAAATGAATAAGGAAATTTTAAATTTTCTAATATGAAATTTAGATTTGAAATGTCTTGAGAAGAATTTGGTCTTCAAAATATTTTGAATAAAATTTAGTTTAAATGTTTTAACTTAGTAACATCTTTATGAAACTATATATTTAACAAGTTGGAATAAATATATAAGTTGTACGTATGCTGTTTTATTCGCATAATTAATTTGATCCAAGTTTGAGTACACAAGTTCGAGGGGGATTACACCATTTCGTGTTAGGATTTTTCATTTGATTCTTGATGGCGAATATTTGATATGGATTTTAGGCTTGATTCTTGAATTCTCTATCGTAATATATGGCTATGCAAGGAGACCGATGGCTTCTAGTCGAGAAACCATATCGAAATCCGCATTAGGGAAGTCGAATGGACAATACTAGTTCGAAAGCAAACTTGTGTGATCGAGCGAGCGATCAAATGTGATTTTGCGAAATGATGACGTATGTACATCTTATATCCTAATATCATTAATATATTTTGACGCTGAAATTGAAAGCTGTCGAGTTAGAATATCTTTGCTTACTAAAAGTAAATTTCCAACTTAAATTACAAAGATATATAACCCATAAAAGCAAAGATATTCAATCTCATATGGCTCTTGATACAGCGAAACTTATTTTTGAAAAATTTGATCCTTATATAAGATGGACCTTAGGTAAATATAAGATGATTTTGAAAACCATTTGATTTTGGAAATGAATTGGTTGACTTAAATTATTGATTTGGAAATTTGGATTTATTTTCAAAATCTATTATTTTGGAAACTTTGAAGCTAAAGATAATTAATTTGTGAAGAAATAATTTGGTGAAATTGTATATGATTTTGAAATTGAACTGATATTGAAACAAATTGAAATTTGAGAACCTTATGTTACTAAAAACTTGATTTGGGAGTTGTCGAACTCATATAAAATTGATTTGTATGAGTATGAAATTGATTCGAAAACTATAGATTTGAAAAGGTACTCAATTTGAAAGTGAAATCTTATATAATTGAAGTCTATATAAGTATGATTTGATATACTATTGATTTTGGAAAGTATTTGATTTGAAAATTAAATCTTATATATAATGGATTTTATATAAGTATGATATTTGAAAGTGATTTGAAAAGGTACTATATGATACATATTTTCGAAGTAAAGATATGGAAAGTGCCTTCTGCTTGATATCCGATTTGTGGCCACATCTTGGATTCATTCTATCGATATTATTCTCTCTGATTTTTGGTTTTCCGGATATGATACTCGAGTGTCCTTTGAATTCCATGGCGTTACCCATGGTCTTATCGTTCTCTCGTGACTGCATAGCGCAACTGCCTGGCTGAGTCTTGCCTAGGGGTACGGATTGTTTCCTGTGGGATCCAGGCATAACCATTGTGTATCCTGCAATCTGTGTAGGTCGCGAATAGTAGCGCAAATGCTTGGCTGAGTCTTGCCTGGGGGTACGGATTGTTTCCTGGGGGATCCAGGCGTAACCATTGTGTATCCTGCATTCTACTAGTCATCATGGCGTAACTCGCAGGGCTGAGAAAGCTTACGGATATGGATTGTTTCCTGGGGGAACCAGGCGTAACCATTGTGTATCTGCGAACCATGGTTAGGCAAAGGTTTTGTTTGTTTTTGTTTGGATTGTACTTTCCATATCTGTTTTTTTTTTTAAAGTTTTTCCAGTATTTTCACTAGGTGTTAAAACAAGTCTACTAAGTACCTGGAGAATTCTAGTTTTGCGCCTGATCAACGCACTACCAGAGTCTACAGGAACAAGGATAAACTTGTTGAAACATCGAGTTATAAAAGTATTTATTTATAAAAGTATTTTCAACAAAGGAATTCTGTATTAATATTTGAAATTGAAATTCTTATGGTTCTAAATTAATTATTCGTGCCTGATACTATTCTCTTGAATCTACCTTATCTGCCCTGCTTTATTTATTCACCTATATTCTCTTTTCCGAATCTATCTTCTTTCCTTCTTTTGAATATATCCTTTAAAATATTGTTTATTTATATACTACATGGTATAATAGAAAATTTTTAGTGTTTCAGAAGTTATTAATTAATTATAACATATTTAAAGTGAATGATTATTAATTTATTATAATGTTGGAAGTATCTTGAGATAAATAAAAAAGTTTTTTTTTATAAATTTTGGGTTTAAAATTTTCAATAGCTTCTTTGTAAATATAAGTAATAATGTAAATAATCGTTTTCAAAGGAGTTTTGAAAAGTATTAAAGTATTAAAGAAAATTAAATTTCAAATGATGTTTTTAAATGAATATTTCAAGTAAAATTTGTATAGTTTTAAATTTATTGTTTATCTTGTCTTTCAATCAATTTTCTTTCTGGTTGCTTTAATTCTCCTACTTTGTTCCTTTTCGGGGACGAAAAGTTTTGAGTGGGGGAGAGTGTAACGACCCATAAAAGTTTAGCAATTTTTAATTGGTTTATAACGTATTGAATTGGATTTTTGAGAAATTATTAATAATAAAATTTTGAAATTTTTTTTTTGGATTACATATAATTAAATATAGCAAATGGTAAATTTTCAATTAATTATATGAAAGTTTATTTATTATGTAATTCTATTAAATTCAAATCAGTTAAGAATTGTTGAAAATAGATTTGCATGAAATCAAGGGAATCGACTGTTACCATAAATTTTATTTCTTCCCTGTCCATTCAAGTTTTACATCAGTTACAATCCAATCAATACCATACCTTTATCACTCCCCGTATTCATGCTGTAGCTCTTTAATTTTCTATCCGTTGCTATTTCATTTCGGGTTTGTTCCTTCCCTATTTATTCCATTTCAAACATTTTCTCTTCTCTCTGGTAGAAACATAATATTTTACATCATTTATATATATATATCTGTAGCTTGCATTCATTCGTTTGTTCACTTTTACGTTTCTCATACTTTCTACTTTATTGTCCTTAATTCCCGTGCTTGACGTTATCATTTCAGTTTCTTTCCATTGAATGTGGCACGTTTCATTGTTAACGTTTTATTCCATTTATATGTGTGGCTTTCCTTTTGCAACCTGTTCCATTTCTATTTTCTTCGTTTTCAAAATTTGAAACGTACAGGCTGGACCACAGTATTAATTGCTTTCCAATTCACGTTCAAACGTTGCTATTCCTAGCTACTAATAAATTTAGAAATCAGTGTCTGTTACTTAATTTATGGCATACGTTCAAAGCATTGGCTTTTATTATTCAACTCAATTAAGGGTGACCGTTGCCATCACATAACCGGTAAAAGATTTGTATACGTTTTATTTGTTTATGTGGCAACGATTCACATTTACACTATTATTGCCTTTTTAACTTCACTGGTAATCATTTATTTGTGTACGTTTTCATTTCAATTATTGTACACATCATGGTTCCTTTTATAAATTCATCGCCCATAAATAGTTTATTTCTTTTCCCCTTCATCTTCATTTGTACCATATTCATTTATTTGTGTATATTTTCATTTCAATTATTGTACACATCATGGTTCCTTTTATAAATTCATCGCCCATAAATAGTTTATTTCTTCCCCTCTTCATTTTCATTTATTCTATATTTATTGCCAACGTTATAAATTTGAAAGATCACTTGCTTCCCTTGTCTCCCTGATTTCACATCTCTGTGTGCCTATCCTTTTGAGTTTCTTACTTTTATATTCTATTATTAGCATAAATGTGCATTTTGACTGTTGCCATCCCCGTATTTATTTCTTTCCTTTTTGAAATTAAAACGTATACGTTTTACATTTTATTTATTTCTAAACCATTCATTGCCTTTCCTTTAAATCAATCCATTCTCTTCTTATTTGCTTTAACTTCTGCTGAATCAACGCATGAACGTTGATTTTCATTTATTATTACCTTTTATATTATATTTTTCTCTATAGCTTTCCACTACCTCTCTCTTCATATATTTCATTGTTGCCTGCTCCTTCTTCATTTTCGAGATCCACTCCCCACCATTGCTTACTTTTCCTCCTCCCAAATTTTTCCATGGCCTACGCCAGATTAAAAAAAAAAATTGCGCAACGTATATACCCATCGCCTGAAGCTATCTCCGCCCCTCTTCCCTTTCCACCGCCTACAACCCTCAACCTCCACTCACGTTTCTCCTACAAGTGCATGCTTACTTCCTTTCCTAAATAAGAAGGTATATTTATTGTTTAAAATTTTTCTTATAAACGTTCAAAAGGATTTGAGAAAAATTTGCATTCTTTTGTACAGATCTTGTTATATGTGAAAGTAAATAAGTTATGAAGCTATAAAGGTTTACTTATACAAGATTTATATATATATATATATAAGAGTGTTATATAAATGAATTTTATACTATGCGCTAACTAAATACATTTTTATTTATATGATCCAGTTTTTGAATATATGTTTGAAACGTTTTGATTTTTATATATACAAATATTTTATTTTATACATATATTTTGTTATATATAAAGGTTTAATAAAAAAAAAGAGAAAAAAAAGGAGTAAGTTAACAATGTATTATAAAGAATATTGTTTATCTGCACATATATGTGCATAAGTTGTTTGATTTCCTACTGGATATTTTGAAAAGGAAAGTAATAAACTATAATAATTATATATATACATAAGTATTCATTTCAAAAGATATTATATATATGTGTGTTGATCTTTAATATATGTGTTTTATGTTAGAACATTGATTTTTTTAACTATACATATATATTATTTTAATATTGGTTTAAAATGAATATTTATTACATGGAAACGACAACCATAAAATGAATATACTATATATGTGACATTTTGAATAATTATATATTTGTTATTTAACATTAATATGAAATGGAAGTGTTTTAAAGTTATATGGTTTTCATGGGTGTGCATATATATATATATATATATTTCATTTTTTAAAATGCGTGTTTTGATTTAACGTTCATTTTGAAAGAAAGTAATAAATTAATCATATAATCTTCGTTCCAATTTTATCAGGCTAATTTGATCCATTCTCATCAATTTCTATCTATCAGCTTTTCCGTCGAAATTGTACCATCTAACTTTGCTTTGGAAGTCGTGCTTGCATTTCATAACTCAACTTCATTGTCTATCTCTCTAACCTCGAAAGGTGAGCAATCACTCACGATTAACGTTCTTGTATTTATTAAATTTGATTTCAATTGAAACGACAATTGAAATATGATGTTGTAGTTATTTAAATTGTTATATATGCTATTATCTGTATATGTCCACCTATGACATCTGACACCAGTATCTAGTATTTATATGCCTGTTATTGCCATTATCTGTATATGTTCACCTATGACATCTGACACCAATATCTGTTATTTATATTGATGATATATGCCTGTTGTTATATTTTTATTATCTGTTATCACTCTGCAAGTTCCCTGTTAGTATAGAATTCACTATGGGTTGAAATGATACATACCCGAACGGACTTTAGAATAGGAGAATTTCGTTATGGGTTGAAATGATAAACCCAAGCGATTTTCATTTGAATTGAAATTGGGATTACGGGTCGAAATGATATCTACCCGTATATATTTAAATTTCGGATTGAAATGATAAATATCTGTATCACTTAACCATATGATAAATATATATACAGACACCGTTGGTCCATATATATAAATATTTTAAAAATGAAATCTATGGTTTTGGAAAGAAATATATGGTTTTAATAAATGTTGAGCCTTAAATTATTATATATAAATGGGAATGATTGATTTAAATACATATAATATGTTGAGTGTTTAAAATATATTTCAAAATAGATTTTGGTAATAATTTGAATAAGTTAAGGTTAGAAAGATAATTTGAATTTAGTTGAAATTGTATTCAATAAAGAATTTTATTTAATTAAACCGATTTGAAACTTATTGAAACTGAGATGTAAGATATGATTTATAACTTGAGTTTGATTTATAAGTAATCTAATGAATATTTTTTTTTAACTAAAGTTTAAGGAAATATTTAGTAAAAATGTAATTTAAGGCTAGTTAAATGATATTGAATTTATTAAGTGAATATTCCCTGATTAAATAATAATGAAGTTAAATCAAGAGCTATATGAAACTGTTAAATTTAACTTTGAAAATGTTGAATATTAAAGCTTTGAAATATATTGAAAATTTAAATGATCTGTTTAGAAATGAATTAAATTGATGAATTGAGCTTTGAATAAATTTGAATTTGGAATTTGAAGTTGATTTGAATCGATTTGCTAGACTTGAGGAAATTAAATACTTTACTTTTTAAATCATTTAATATATATATATATATACTATTTTGGAAAATGGATATATTTGAAATGAGATAATATTTGGGTTTTGAAGTATAAATTTAATTGAAATGACCACGGTGTTAAAATGTATATTTCCACCTTGTAGATAGTTCTGAAGATCCTTAGAGGATGGTTATCCCAACATCCTTTAAGTTACTCGTATTTCAATTGATATTTCACTTGAGTTGGATTTATTTATATAAGAATGTTAATCCTGACTCGAGTGTTTTGTGTTTTGCTTTACGCTCGGGTCAGACCGAGTGATACAGCATTTGAGACTCACCCTTGGAGTTTGGAGCTTCCTTTGGAGATCCAACTATCGCCTCAGCTTTCAGCTCTTCTAGTTGATTTGTTCAGAGAAGTCATCTGTTGTACTGGAGACTTCACTGCATTTGAGATATTCTGTTGTATTTTATTTCTAACTCTGATGTTTATATAGTAGCTTCATGAACTACTATTTTATCTATTCCGCTGCGTATTATTGTATTACTCTGTGTCTGTGATTATGTGATTGATTTATTTACTGCATATGCTGAGTTTTGCCAAATTTTTATTACAATCTGTTATTTTGAATTATTCAAGTCAGACATGCGTGGATTTATTGTCGATTTGAATGGTCCAAAATACTGGGTCGTTACAGTTGGTATCAGAGCTTTGGCTCAAGGCAAAACTTAGCATATATAGTAAATTTATTTACAGAATCACTTTCGTTTGAGTTTAATCTCTTCCTTTTGACTCGATTTCCTTTGAACTTTGGAACGTTCCCTACGGTTCCAAAATTCATTCTTGTCTCTCTCTATTAGTATTCTTTTGTGTAACAACCCGCATATTTATCGATTTTATATTTTTATATTTAAAATCGTTAATCGGATGTTAGTCCGAAAAGCTACTTTTTGCATACGGTCAAATTAGGACTCGAGACCACTCCCATTGAGTTCAAAATGTCGTTTGCGATCTTTTTAAGTGTAAACTTCGATATGTTTGGAGCTAGTCAAAAATTCGACCATTTTCACTTTGGGTTTGGGTTTGGTTCAGCCCTATGTTTTAACTTAACACTCCAAACTGAAACCCCCTCTTCATTCACTCCCTCCTCCTCTTCATTTCAGTTCTAAAGAGATTAATGGTGAGTGGAATGGGAAATTAAAACTCTAAAACCCTAGTTTCCATCTACAAATCAAGTTCTAGCTCCAAATCAATAGAAGAAGCTTTGGTAAGTCTCCTCTTCTTCTTCCCCAACTCACTCTCTTATCAATTTCAGAAATTCCTAAACCTAATTTAGGAAATGTTTCTCTTTTTAGCTTAGAATCAAGCTTGTTGAGTTGGGATTGAAAAGAGATTGTCATTGCCATTGCTCTATAGCTCCTTCATACTTGTGCTTGTGTATAAAGGTGAGATTTTTATCTCACATCTAAGTCAATAATTATCTTCGATTGTTAGGTATGAATTCCTAACACTTATCCTTGTGCAATTCCTTAGTCGTTGTTGCTCGACCGAGCGTTATCGATGTCGTTTGGCCATTTTTTGGCCTAGGTTCAGGGAATGCCCTGAATAACAGTTTCAGCCGTCTGAACGTATGATTCAGACGTCTGAATGGAATACTGGGAATTTTCTTCTCCCAGCATTCAGACGTCTGAATCAAAATTCCAGACGTCTGAATTGGTTCGTTTTGAACCAGAAAAGAAGTAGGCTAAAAAGTGCCTATTTCAGACGTCTGAAGTCTAGGATTCAGACGTCTGAATTCTGTTCTGGAAAATAGTTTATTTTCCAGATTCAGACGTCTGAATTCTTGGTCTCAGACGTCTGAATCTGCTGTGTTTTGCCTAGTTGTTTTTTTTAGCTTGAATATCCAACTCTAATCAAATCGGGTTGATTCCCTTTTTGTTGTTATCATTTATTATCGGCCACTTTGTTAAGTCGCCCGCCTTTTTAAACTTAGGTCGCTTGTCTTCACTAAGTCGTACCGTTTTGACGGGGCGCTGCCCCGCACCCCGCCGTGGGCGTTGCCCCCTGGACCCCCGCGACCTGACCGGGCAGGTCGAACCCCGTATTACTCTGCGTAGGCAATCTTATATGAAAAGCATTCATCAGAACTTCCATTTTGATGCATTTTGAGCTGATTTCCTTGGATTTTATTCACGTCTCCGAATGTGAATTTTTGTGATACGTTTTATGACTTGTCACTTTAAAAATATAAAGGTTTCAATACTAGTAGTAAATATCAAAACTCTTTCATCAAATTGATTTCAACACTATTTTTAATATCAAAAGTTCGTTTTCCCAAACCGATTTCCAATCTACTAATATATATAAGCCTTTACTTCACTCGAATGAGAAATCGACTTAAACGACTTAGTAAAACGAGTGGTATGAAACGCTTGCGTTCACTTCGTCGGTTAGCTCTTGGACTTGTTCGACTGAACCCTTTTCGTGACAATTTCCTAGTGAAGATTTGCAGCTTGTTCGTAAATATTTAAGTTAAGCAAGTGGTTATGGGACATGAAGCTAAACTCATATATTTACTAGCTTGGTGTGATTGACACTTCTCGCTGATCATGATGATCATTTTATGATTTAGACTAGCAATTGTGCGATGTCTCTTTGTTTGCAAGGTAAGACTAGACCGCAATAGTGTGATTCCGACTCACACACATCTCTTTGTCCGCAAGGTTAGTCTAGGCCGCAGTAGTGTGATTCCGACTCACACATATCTTTTTGTTTGCGAGGTTAGGCTAGACACCACTTGTGTGATTCCATTCACACATACCTTTCTGCTTTTTGGTTAGCCTAAGCCTCAATCAGTGTGATTCCGACTCACACATATGGGGTAGCTCCCCATGGTCTTCGGACCATCATGTGATAGGCCTCTTTCTCTTTTTATGATTTCTGGATTTCTTGTTTTGATTTCTGGATTTTTATGTCATTGACTTGTTATGAGTACAAGTTTAGGGTATGATGCCCTCTTTGGATCTTTGAGAAGATTCTTGTGATATTGATCATTTCTCATCGGTTGATCTCCTGTTGATCATCATTTTCATACTTATAGTAGTATGTCAGTATGGGTATTCTATGTTTATGCCATATCTATTATTTTATATCATGTCATCTGATATTTATAGTTAGACTGATCCGTTTATTATTTTCTTAAATAATACTCGGGTCAGACCGAGATGTTACAGGTGCTTCTGCTTGACTTCCTCCCGGGATTTGCTACTCTGACTTTTGGCTAACTATTTAGTTTTGCAGTCTGTTGTTGTATACACTTGAGATATGGACTCGTAGTTGTATTCTTTTGGTATAGCACGCGTTGCTATTCTTTTGTATTATCGTGGATCTTTCTGACCACTACTCTGATGTACACTTTCATGTGTTGTATATTTATTCATATCTTCTTCCGCCTTTGTGATATGGATGTCTGTGACTGATTTATGTTATGTTTATTTCTATATTTGTTTCCGAAGATTATATATAGCCACTGTGTGATAGCTTTGTGTTTGTATCGGTATGTCGGATTTCCTCCTTAAAAGATATGCATTCTATTCTATCTGACATATCAGTGCTCGCACAAAGAAGTTACATGGATGGTCGCTCCTCCACAGCCTTATTCTCCGCGCTAGTTGACAGCACTACATCGTAGTGTTCTTGGCTAGCGTGGGTATAGAGGTGGGGCGTCACATTTTGATTCTGGAGTATCCCATAACTCCACTTCGAATGATCTCTATAAGAATAGGCGATCCCGCCAATCTTTGAAGGAATTGTGAAGGGGTGAAACTTCTTTACAATTAGCATTGATTCACCGGAGATTTATATATCCCTCGGTTTAAATGCTGCTATATTTTGCTATGTCGAATTCTATCTTTGGCGATCGAATGTCGATTTGCCTTAGAATTCGGCACTGATCTTATTTTGGAATCACGGTTGATCGGTTAAGGTCGCCCGCGATTTATATAACTGTATCGATCTATTGTTTTGTAATTAATTATCTCATTTTCGTTCGAACTTATCTTCGAATCAGAAATCCTAATCGATTAGAGTCCCTCTAATTTGAATCTCTATCTTTGTTTGAAATCCATTCTTAAATCATCCTTTGAAATCGGGTTTGTTTGTATTTTTAGAAATTGTTTTCTAAATCGAAATTATTATTTTTATAAGTATGATTATATTCTATATATAAAAGTGAAATATTTTCGATAAATATTATATACCCTTTTTAAAATGAGAATTTGAGGTTTCGAAAGGATTTGTAATTTTGAAAAGTTATATAAGAAATTGATTTATATAAAAATGATTTATAACTAAAGGACTTTAAATTTGAAATTCGAGAATTGAACTCCGGTATTTTGAAATTGGTTTTAAGGTTTTGTAAATATATAATAATACGGTTTGAAAGTATTTTCCGAATAAGAAATGTTTCAAATGACTTCAAATGAGTTCCAATGAGTTTCGAAGAAATTTCAAAAGAAGTTTGAGAAAATAGAAGTCCAGAACTCACTTGTGTCGCTGGAAAATAATTTCGGTGATGAGTGCACGCATCATCGACATTGATTTTCGAGTTTCAGAGTGAGGGATAGGCCACTTCAGTAGCTTTGCTATGCGAGTGATTTTTTTTAAAACATTTTTATTTCAAAATTTTGAAGTATGATTGATATTCGAAAGATATATGTATATGTATTTGAAACGATTTGAAATGAGCCAGTGTTAAGTCTTCGAGTTTTGGATTTGATATAACCCTATCTATTAAAATTGATTTACTGATTTGTTGCTGATTTCCAACTCTTGAATTTGAAAATGATTTCTTCAACTATTTTGAAGGTTCGAGCACTTTCAAATCAAGGTTAACTTTTCAAAGCTAAGAAATTTTGAAAAGTATTTTGATAAAGTATATAAGTTTGTTTTGAATGTTTAAGTATGAAGTAATATGATTTAAATAAGTTGAAACTGTTTGGTTAAGTAAATGAATAAGGAAATTTTAAATTTTCTAATATGAAATTTAGATTTGAAATGTCTTGAGAAGAATTTGGTCTTCAAAATATTTTGAATAAAATTTAGTTTAAATGTTTTAACTTAGTAACATCTTTATGAAACTATATATTTAACAAGTTGGAATAAATATATAAGTTGTACGTATGCTGTTTTATTCGCATAATTAATTTGATCCAAGTTTGAGTACACAAGTTCGAGGGGGATTACACCATTTCGTGTTAGGATTTTTCATTTGATTCTTGATGGCGAATATTTGATATGGATTTTAGGCTTGATTCTTGAATTCTCTATCGTAATATATGGCTATGCAAGGAGACCGATGGCTTCTAGTCGAGAAACCATATCGAAATCCGCATTAGGGAAGTCGAATGGACAATACTAGTTCGAAAGCAAACTTGTGTGATCGAGCGAGCGATCAAATGTGATTTTGCGAAATGATGACGTATGTACATCTTATATCCTAATATCATTAATATATTTTGACGCTGAAATTGAAAGCTGTCGAGTTAGAATATCTTTGCTTACTAAAAGTAAATTTCCAACTTAAATTACAAAGATATATAACCCATAAAAGCAAAGATATTCAATCTCATATGGCTCTTGATACAGCGAAACTTATTTTTGAAAAATTTGATCCTTATATAAGATGGACCTTAGGTAAATATAAGATGATTTTGAAAACCATTTGATTTTGGAAATGAATTGGTTGACTTAAATTATTGATTTGGAAATTTGGATTTATTTTCAAAATCTATTATTTTGGAAACTTTGAAGCTAAAGATAATTAATTTGTGAAGAAATAATTTGGTGAAATTGTATATGATTTTGAAATTGAACTGATATTGAAACAAATTGAAATTTGAGAACCTTATGTTACTAAAAACTTGATTTGGGAGTTGTCGAACTCATATAAAATTGATTTGTATGAGTATGAAATTGATTCGAAAACTATAGATTTGAAAAGGTACTCAATTTGAAAGTGAAATCTTATATAATTGAAGTCTATATAAGTATGATTTGATATACTATTGATTTTGGAAAGTATTTGATTTGAAAATTAAATCTTATATATAATGGATTTTATATAAGTATGATATTTGAAAGTGATTTGAAAAGGTACTATATGATACATATTTTCGAAGTAAAGATATGGAAAGTGCCTTCTGCTTGATATCCGATTTGTGGCCACATCTTGGATTCATTCTATCGATATTATTCTCTCTGATTTTTGGTTTTCCGGATATGATACTCGAGTGTCCTTTGAATTCCATGGCGTTACCCATGGTCTTATCGTTCTCTCGTGACTGCATAGCGCAACTGCCTGGCTGAGTCTTGCCTAGGGGTACGGATTGTTTCCTGTGGGATCCAGGCATAACCATTGTGTATCCTGCAATCTGTGTAGGTCGCGAATAGTAGCGCAAATGCTTGGCTGAGTCTTGCCTGGGGGTACGGATTGTTTCCTGGGGGATCCAGGCGTAACCATTGTGTATCCTGCATTCTACTAGTCATCATGGCGTAACTCGCAGGGCTGAGAAAGCTTACGGATATGGATTGTTTCCTGGGGGAACCAGGCGTAACCATTGTGTATCTGCGAACCATGGTTAGGCAAAGGTTTTGTTTGTTTTTGTTTGGATTGTACTTTCCATATCTGTTTTTTTTTTAAAAGTTTTTCCAGTATTTTCACTAGGTGTTAAAACAAGTCTACTAAGTACCTGGAGAATTCTAGTTTTGCGCCTGATCAACGCACTACCAGAGTCTACAGGAACAAGGATAAACTTGTTGAAACATCGAGTTATAAAAGTATTTATTTATAAAAGTATTTTCAACAAAGGAATTCTGTATTAATATTTGAAATTGAAATTCTTATGGTTCTAAATTAATTATTCGTGCCTGATACTATTCTCTTGAATCTACCTTATCTGCCCTGCTTTATTTATTCACCTATATTCTCTTTTCCGAATCTATCTTCTTTCCTTCTTTTGAATATATCCTTTAAAATATTGTTTATTTATATACTACATGGTATAATAGAAAATTTTTAGTGTTTCAGAAGTTATTAATTAATTATAACATATTTAAAGTGAATGATTATTAATTTATTATAATGTTGGAAGTATCTTGAGATAAATAAAAAAGTTTTTTTTTATAAATTTTGGGTTTAAAATTTTCAATAGCTTCTTTGTAAATATAAGTAATAATGTAAATAATCGTTTTCAAAGGAGTTTTGAAAAGTATTAAAGTATTAAAGAAAATTAAATTTCAAATGATGTTTTTAAATGAATATTTCAAGTAACATTTGTATAGTTTTAAATTTATTGTTTATCTTGTCTTTCAATCAATTTTCTTTCTGGTTGCTTTAATTCTCCTACTTTGTTCCTTTTCGGGGACGAAAAGTTTTGAGTGGGGGAGAGTGTAACGACCCATAAAAGTTTAGCAATTTTTAATTGGTTTATAACGTATTGAATTGGATTTTTGAGAAATTATTAATAATAAAATTTTGAAATTTTTTTTTTGGATTACATATAATTAAATATAGCAAATGGTAAATTTTCAATTAATTATATGAAAGTTTATTTATTATGTAATTCTATTAAATTCAAATCAGTTAAGAATTGTTGAAAATAGATTTGCATGAAATCAAGGGAATCGACTGTTACCATAAATTTTATTTCTTCCCTGTCCATTCAAGTTTTACATCAGTTACAATCCAATCAATACCATACCTTTATCACTCCCCGTATTCATGCTGTAGCTCTTTAATTTTCTATCCGTTGCTATTTCATTTCGGGTTTGTTCCTTCCCTATTTATTCCATTTCAAACATTTTCTCTTCTCTCTGGTAGAAACATAATATTTTACATCATTTATATATATATATCTGTAGCTTGCATTCATTCGTTTGTTCACTTTTACGTTTCTCATACTTTCTACTTTATTGTCCTTAATTCCCGTGCTTGACGTTATCATTTCAGTTTCTTTCCATTGAATGTGGCACGTTTCATTGTTAACGTTTTATTCCATTTATATGTGTGGCTTTCCTTTTGCAACCTGTTCCATTTCTATTTTCTTCGTTTTCAAAATTTGAAACGTACAGGCTGGACCACAGTATTAATTGCTTTCCAATTCACGTTCAAACGTTGCTATTCCTAGCTACTAATAAATTTAGAAATCAGTGTCTGTTACTTAATTTATGGCATACGTTCAAAGCATTGGCTTTTATTATTCAACTCAATTAAGGGTGACCGTTGCCATCACATAACCGGTAAAAGATTTGTATACGTTTTATTTGTTTATGTGGCAACGATTCACATTTACACTATTATTGCCTTTTTAACTTCACTGGTAATCATTTATTTGTGTACGTTTTCATTTCAAT
This sequence comes from Allium fistulosum, assembly GCA_030737815.1. Lineage (NCBI taxonomy): Eukaryota > Viridiplantae > Streptophyta > Magnoliopsida > Asparagales > Amaryllidaceae > Allium > Allium fistulosum. Next base: position 831,929,545 of record CM060903.1, on the reverse strand, counting down.
TATTGTACACATCATGGTTCCTTTTATAAATTCATCGCCCATAAATAGTTTATTTCTTTTCCCCTTCATCTTCATTTGTACCATATTCATTTATTTGTGTATATTTTCATTTCAATTATTGTACACATCATGGTTCCTTTTATAAATTCATCGCCCATAAATAGTTTATTTCTTCCCCTCTTCATTTTCATTTATTCTATATTTATTGCCAACGTTATAAATTTGAAAGATCACTTGCTTCCCTTGTCTCCCTGATTTCACATCTCTGTGTGCCTATCCTTTTGAGTTTCTTACTTTTATATTCTATTATTAGCCTAAATGTGCATTTTGACTGTTGCCATCCCCGTATTTATTTCTTTCCTTTTTGAAATTAAAACGTATACGTTTTACATTTTATTTATTTCTAAACCATTCATTGCCTTTCCTTTAAATCAATCCATTCTCTTCTTATTTGCTTTAACTTCTGCTGAATCAACGCATGAACGTTGATTTTCATTTATTATTACCTTTTATATTATATTTTTCTCTATAGCTTTCCACTACCTCTCTCTTCATATATTTCATTGTTGCCTGCTCCTTCTTCATTTTCGAGATCCACTCCCCACCATTGCTTACTTTTCCTCCTCCCAAATTTTTCCATGGCCTACGCCAGATTAAAAAAAAAAATTGCGCGACGTATATACCCATCGCCTGAAGCTATCTCCGCCCCTCTTCCCTTTCCACCGCCTACAACCCTCAACCTCCACTCACGTTTCTCCTACAAGTGCATGCTTACTTCCTTTCCTAAATAAGAAGGTATATTTATTGTTTAAAATTTTTCTTATAAACGTTCAAAAGGATTTGAGAAAAATTTGCATTCTTTTGTACAGATCTTGTTATATGTGAAAGTAAATAAGTTATGAAGCTATAAAGGTTTACTTATACAAGATTTATATATATATATAAGAGTGTTATATAAATGAATTTTATACTATGCGCTAACTAAATACATTTTTATTTATATGATCCAGTTTTTGAATATATGTTTGAAACGTTTTGATTTTTATATATACAAATATTTTATTTTATACATATATTTTGTTATATATAAAGGTTTAATAAAAAAAAAGAGAAAAAAAAGGAGTAAGTTAACAATGTATTATAAAGAATATTGTTTATCTGCACATATATGTGCATAAGTTGTTTGATTTCCTACTGGATATTTTGAAAAGGAAAGTAATAAACTATAATAATTATATATATACATAAGTATTCATTTCAAAAGATATTATATATATGTGTGTTGATCTTTAATATATGTGTTTTATGTTAGAACATTGATTTTTTTAACTATACATATATATTATTTTAATATTGGTTTAAAATGAATATTTATTACATGGAAACGACAACCATAAAATGAATATACTATATATGTGACATTTTGAATAATTATATATTTGTTATTTAACATTAATATGAAATGGAAGTGTTTTAAAGTTATATGGTTTTCATGGGTGTGCATATATATATATATATATTTCATTTTTTAAAATGCGTGTTTTGATTTAACGTTCATTTTGAAAGAAAGTAATAAATTAATCATATAATCTTCGTTCCAATTTTATCAGGCTAATTTGATCCATTCTCATCAATTTCTATCTATCAGCTTTTCCGTCGAAATTGTACCATCTAACTTTGCTTTGGAAGTCGTGCTTGCATTTCATAACTCAACTTCATTGTCTATCTCTCTAACCTCGAAAGGTGAGCAATCACTCACGATTAACGTTCTTGTATTTATTAAATTTGATTTCAATTGAAACGACAATTGAAATATGATGTTGTAGTTATTTAAATTGTTATATATGCTATTATCTGTATATGTCCACCTATGACATCTGACACCAGTATCTAGTATTTATATGCCTGTTATTGCCATTATCTGTATATGTTCACCTATGACATCTGACACCAATATCTGTTATTTATATTGATGATATATGCCTGTTGTTATATTTTTATTATCTGTTATCACTCTGCAAGTTCCCTGTTAGTATAGAATTCACTATGGGTTGAAATGATACATACCCGAACGGACTTTAGAATAGGAGAATTTCGTTATGGGTTGAAATGATAAACCCAAGCGATTTTCATTTGAATTGAAATTGGGATTACGGGTCGAAATGATATCTACCCGTATATATTTAAATTTCGGATTGAAATGATAAATATCTGTATCACTTAACCATATGATAAATATATATACAGACACCGTTGGTCCATATATATAAATATTTTAAAAATGAAATCTATGGTTTTGGAAAGAAATATATGGTTTTAATAAATGTTGAGCCTTAAATTATTATATATAAATGGGAATGATTGATTTAAATACATATAATATGTTGAGTGTTTAAAATATATTTCAAAATAGATTTTGGTAATAATTTGAATAAGTTAAGGTTAGAAAGATAATTTGAATTTAGTTGAAATTGTATTCAATAAAGAATTTTATTTAATTAAACCGATTTGAAACTTATTGAAACTGAGATGTAAGATATGATTTATAACTTGAGTTTGATTTATAAGTAATCTAATGAATATTTTTTTTTAACTAAAGTTTAAGGAAATATTTAGTAAAAATGTAATTTAAGGCTAGTTAAATGATATTGAATTTATTAAGTGAATATTCCCTGATTAAATAATAATGAAGTTAAATCAAGAGCTATATGAAACTGTTAAATTTAACTTTGAAAATGTTGAATATTAAAGCTTTGAAATATATTGAAAATTTAAATGATCTGTTTAGAAATGAATTAAATTGATGAATTGAGCTTTGAATAAATTTGAATTTGGAATTTGAAGTTGATTTGAATCGATTTGCTAGACTTGAGGAAATTAAATACTTTACTTTTTAAATCATTTAATATATATATATATATACTATTTTGGAAAATGGATATATTTGAAATGAGATAATATTTGGGTTTTGAAGTATAAATTTAATTGAAATGACCACGGTGTTAAAATGTATATTTCCACCTTGTAGATAGTTCTGAAGATCCTTAGAGGATGGTTATCCCAACATCCTTTAAGTTACTCGTATTTCAATTGATATTTCACTTGAGTTGGATTTATTTATATAAGAATGTTAATCCTGACTCGAGTGTTTTGTGTTTTGCTTTACGCTCGGGTCAGACCGAGTGATACAGCATTTGAGACTCACCCTTGGAGTTTGGAGCTTCCTTTGGAGATCCAACTATCGCCTCAGCTTTCAGCTCTTCTAGTTGATTTGTTCAGAGAAGTCATCTGTTGTACTGGAGACTTCACTGCATTTGAGATATTCTGTTGTATTTTATTTCTAACTCTGATGTTTATATAGTAGCTTCATGAACTACTATTTTATCTATTCCGCTGCGTATTATTGTATTACTCTGTGTCTGTGATTATGTGATTGATTTATTTACTGCATATGCTGAGTTTTGCCAAATTTTTATTACAATCTGTTATTTTGAATTATTCAAGTCAGACATGCGTGGATTTATTGTCGATTTGAATGGTCCAAAATACTGGGTCGTTACAGTTGGTATCAGAGCTTTGGCTCAAGGCAAAACTTAGCATATATAGTAAATTTATTTACAGAATCACTTTCGTTTGAGTTTAATCTCTTCCTTTTGACTCGATTTCCTTTGAACTTTGGAACGTTCCCTACGGTTCCAAAATTCATTCTTGTCTCTCTCTATTAGTATTCTTTTGTGTAACAACCCGCATATTTATCGATTTTATATTTTTATATTTAAAATCGTTAATCGGATGTTAGTCCGAAAAGCTACTTTTTGCATACGGTCAAATTAGGACTCGAGACCACTCCCATTGAGTTCAAAATGTCGTTTGCGATCTTTTTAAGTGTAAACTTCGATATGTTTGGAGCTAGTCAAAAATTCGACCATTTTCACTTTGGGTTTGGGTTTGGTTCAGCCCTATGTTTTAACTTAACACTCCAAACTGAAACCCCCTCTTCATTCACTCCCTCCTCCTCTTCATTTCAGTTCTAAAGAGATTAATGGTGAGTGGAATGGGAAATTAAAACTCTAAAACCCTAGTTTCCATCTACAAATCAAGTTCTAGCTCCAAATCAATAGAAGAAGCTTTGGTAAGTCTCCTCTTCTTCTTCCCCAACTCACTCTCTTATCAATTTCAGAAATTCCTAAACCTAATTTAGGAAATGTTTCTCTTTTTAGCTTAGAATCAAGCTTGTTGAGTTGGGATTGAAAAGAGATTGTCATTGCCATTGCTCTATAGCTCCTTCATACTTGTGCTTGTGTATAAAGGTGAGATTTTTATCTCACATCTAAGTCAATAATTATCTTTGATTGTTAGGTATGAATTCCTAACACTTATCCTTGTGCAATTCCTTAGTCGTTGTTGCTCGACCGAGCGTTATCGATGTCGTTTGGCCATTTTTTGGCCTAGGTTCAGGGAATGCCCTGAATAACAGTTTCAGCCGTCTGAACGTATGATTCAGACGTCTGAATGGAATACTGGGAATTTTCTTCTCCCAGCATTCAGACGTCTGAATCAAAATTCCAGACGTCTGAATTGGTTCGTTTTGAACCAGAAAAGAAGTAGGCTAAAAAGTGCCTATTTCAGACGTCTGAAGTCTAGGATTCAGACGTCTGAATTCTGTTCTGGAAAATAGTTTATTTTCCAGATTCAGACGTCTGAATTCTTGGTCTCAGACGTCTGAATCTGCTGTGTTTTGCCTAGTTGTTTTTTTTAGCTTGAATATCCAACTCTAATCAAATCGGGTTGATTCCCTTTTTGTTGTTATCATTTATTATCGGCCACTTTGTTAAGTCGCCCGCCTTTTTAAACTTAGGTCGCTTGTCTTCACTAAGTCGTACCGTTTTGACGGGGCGCTGCCCCGCACCCCGCCGTGGGCGTTGCCCCCTGGACCCCCGCGACCTAAGTTTGTGAAGACAAGCGACCTAAGTTATGATTTTTATGTTATAAAAATAATATTTTTGTGAAATATACTTAGATATGATTTTTGAAATATGAAGTTAACTATTTTGTAAAATAAGTTAAATCGAGAATTTTGAACTTATTATAAATGGTTTATATATAAGATTTATAAAATCGATATTTTATAAATAAAAGTAATGGGATTATAAACGAGTTTTATAAGTGTTAAAATGAAGTTATAGATGAAATCTTATCAGTAAATAAGATTTATAAAGCAAGGAAGTTATAAAAGGAGTTAGAGATGTACATCCCTCTAGATTCGTACTGAGTTTTGGGAAAGGTAGTCTCTTCACCTAGTCATTTGTATGGAAATCCAAAATCCACTACGTGCCTTCAATTTTGTTTGTAGAGCCTAGTATTGCTGGAATTTAATGAAGGTAACAATTTCAGCTATGTTGATTGTTATTTGTATAATAGACACTATTATATTATAACATGATTTGATATGAAAATGTTTTGGTTATCGTAAGGGAAAAACCCGTCTGTGTTTATGTATAGATGTGGTCTTACGAGATACCTTTTGTTTTGATAAAGGAAAAGTTTTAATAACTTTATAAATTCAGTTGAGATGTTTTTTTTCCACGCTGGTTTACCAGACTGATCCGGGCATTCTTCCCTTTCAATGCTCGGGTCATACCGAGTATATTTACTGGTTCATATTTGGTGCTTTTGGAGCTTCAGCAAGCGAGCTGGAGATCTTCATGTCGTATACACGTATCTGTTTATTTTTCCGCTGCATTGCATTATTGTTGTTGTTGTAAACTATCAGCATTTGTGAGGATAGGTTCTTATAATTGTCCAAGCTGATGTTTACTTATTGTGTACTCTAATATATATAATGTATATTACGGTTTCTCTTTGTAAAGATTATTGATCTATATTATATATTATTCCGCTGCGATGTGAGATTCTGTATTGTTTTGGTTCCGCTTCTCTCTTCTTCTTCTCTTCTCTTCTTCATTCTTATCTCTTTCTTCTCACTCTCTTTTTTCTTTCTCATGATCATCTGCAATTCTGTTCGCTCTGGGTCGACAAGAGTGGTTTATTGTCGGTTCAGAGGGTACGGATTTGCGGGTCGTCACAGCTGGTATCAGAGCCTAGGTTTAGTATACTCCTAGGCTTTGATGTGTACTCATTATAGATATGGTTTGTAATGACCCACCTTTTTGGACAGTTTAAATCGACAATAAACCACACATGTAAAACTCAAACCATTCAAAAGGGAGGATTGTTATGGTTGAATAAGAAAAAAGCAGAGAAAGAAAGAAAAACAAAATACAGAACCTCACAGCGGAATGACAAAATATAATAAACAAATAAATAGTTCATTAAGCTATTTTACAAATAACATTTGATTACACTTTTACAATACAGAATCAGAGTACATATAGCAGGAACAAATAAATAATGAAGTGGGATAAATATAATAAATAATAATAGTACTAAATCTTTGTCTTCATCCTTTAGAAATAAGGTCTTCGATACACTAGAAAGCTCAGACTGACCCGAGCGTAATGAAAAGACAAAACACTCGAGTCAGAACTAAAAGATCTTACATAAGTAAAATCAACAATAAATAAATATGAGTGCAACGGCGTTAGAGATGTTTACGGGGTTTAACATCTCCTATCCAGGGTCTAACGTGAGTGCAATAACTTAAGAGATGTTCGGGATTCCATCTCCTAAGGATTCGTTAAACTATCTACATACATAGTACAATACACTATCTACATACATAGTACATACATAGTAAAGTATTAAAATAGTGTTAAGGCATTGCACATATCCCCCTTAATACACTTTTATATATTCCCGTAGTCTATATAGATACTGTAAGCCCCACTAAACTGATGGGATACTTAGGGAGCACTCCATAGGTACGGTACGAACCAAGCTCATAATGGGCGCATGTGACAAGGCACGCGAGGCAATTCCCGGGTAGGATACTACCGTTTTGCGGATTTGGACTGGTGGTAACGCATAGCAGGTGCTACCACCCACCTCAGAACACACTCCCATAATTAAATCAAGGGGTGGCCACCAAATCAATCACAAAGTAATATGTCGAAGAAATGTGTCCGATCGAAGGTGCGACCTCACTTGGCCCGGCATGTGTAACAACCCGGGGTTTTACCCTAGTTAGTTATCGTCATTAGACGATTAAAATTGCTATCAAATGGCTATTGGAATTTTTAAATTGGGTTGTGATTCTTTAATAATTTGATGAAGGAGTTGTGTGGGCTTTAAGATGCAATCTGGTCCATTTTCATTTGTTTATTTTTGGCCGTGATTACTACCAAAGGCAAACCCGACCCCTTCATTCATTTTCGATCGAATACCCTAATCTAAACAAAAGAAAAAAAATTGGCAGCCTTGTAAATTTTCGTTCGTTCCTCTTTGGCCAACTTAGGGCTTCGTGAAATCGAGGGCGCCGGCCATGATTATCTCGATCGAAATGCTTGGTCGATCGATGCTTCACTCAGTGCTCGTTCACGGCTGCTTCTAATTGCTTCGAAACAAAGGTGAGTGGTTCTTTCCACTCACATCTTATTCGAACGTATTTGCCTAATTTTTGTGTTCGTCTGAGTTTTGCTTGACTTCGTCTCGGTCGTATGATTTTGTAGTGATGCTTGGGATTGATTATTGATATTTTCAATTTGATTGTCAAGACGTTGACTTCATTTGTAGTTGTCTTCGGCTTTGACTTGATTTCTGTTGATGTTGTTTTGCTTTGACTTCGACTTGATTTTGTTGCATGAATTTTTGTCGGTTTCGACTTGATTTCATCGATGTTGATTTTGATCGAATTTGGCCAATTGAAGCTATTTTGATCTCTGGACTTCGTTCCACTTTTGTGCTACGCTATGGTTGTCATTGTGTACATGTTACACTGTGATGAAAAATAGCTTGACCTTATGTATATTGATGCAACTTGTTTATGCTTCGATTTGAGCCTGCATTGGTTATTCGAGCTGCTGTTTTAGGTGCAGTTCAAATTCGTCGATTCATTTTGCTCGCCGTTCGATTTCGTTTGTTTGCTTGAGATTGTACTAACTTGTTCTAATTCGTATATATGTTGATTTATTGATTGACACGGTGTTGATTCATTTCGTGGTCACCAATGTGTTGATATTTTCTGGTACATTGTTGACTTTGGTGATGAATTCTATCTTCACGATTGCTGGCCTTTGACTTTGGCCTGCTGTGTCTTTTTCATTGTGTTTTATCTACTTCTCTTCATCCTGTCACTATTGAAGCTAGATTCTCTGGTCTCAGACTTTGTGCTTCGACTCTGATGCTCTGTTGCATATGTAGGTTCGCATTGGCTTTATCTACTTAGAGTTAGTTTGCACTGAGTCTTGATACATTTCAGTTTCACTTGTATCAGTTTTTGTATGAGCTTGAGTCTGGTTCCATTCTGGTTCATGTATGGTCTTGTTTCATTGTCTCGACTTCATGGGTATTGGTTCACTTTGACCTGATCTATAGCATGAGCTACTAGCTTGCCTTTCTTTGTCTTTGTACTTGTAGTGTATGGTTCAGGTTGAATATCATGTTGAATATCATCATGAAGTCTTCATTTGTCTATGCTTCTGTTGTCGCTGACTTGAGTTCGAGCCACTGGTTTGACTGTCTTGTTCAAGACTGATACATTCATTTGTTGCATTGTATTCATTGTGTAGCCTAGTCCTCATGTGCATTCATGTAGTCTGGTTGTTGCTTTATCTGTTGTACTGTGCTATAGCTTGAGCTCTGTAGCTTAATGTCTATATGCTTTTGTTTTCGAGTCATGTCCATTTGAGTTAGGCATTGTTTTGGTTACTTCCCTGACCTATGTTCCCTGTGTACATTTCTCTGTGCACATCGATTTTGCATGTTGTCTCCTTGACTCATTTGCTTCGAGACAGTTTTAGTTGTATTGTGATCTTGTGGTGGCTGTAGTTTTTAGTTGCAGTTGCCCTTGTATTCTTGTGGTGGCTGCAGTGCTTTTGTTGAAATTTTGCCCTTGTTGGGTTGCCTTGCATTGATGCGCTGATGTAATTTGCAGTTTGATTTGTTGTACCTGTTTCGTTGTCTTCATGTACATGTATACTTGATGTTGCTTGAGATAGCTATCCACTTCATTTCACTGTTGCACTTGTTGCATTGATCATTTTGACTTCATGTGTATAGTTGCCTTTCACTTGAATCAGTTGTATTTGCTGCCTTCATTTATCCTTGTAGCCTTTGTACCTCGTTGTTCCACTGTTGCATTTCAATTGCTTCGGTTGGTTCATATATATGTACGTGTCATTGCCCTTGTTCTCTGATGCTTACTGTCAAGTTGAATTTGAGAACTTTTGTGTTGTTTTGAGTTTGCTGTTGCATTATATCTGGACTTCCTCTGATTCATTTCACGTTTGTACCACTGCCTTTGTGCACTGGGTCATTCGAGCCTTTGTGCTCTGCATTTGAGTTGAGTCAGTGACTTGACCTTTCGCATTTTAATTGTGAGTTGGTGCCATTTGCTTTTGATTCATTGAGGCAGTTTGTATATGGTTTGACTTGAGTTTGTGCATTTGTTTGACTTGACCTCTGCAGTTTCATTTTGTTGCAGTTGTGTTGAGTCATGTTAGCCGTGACTTGACCTTTGCAGTTGACTTACTGTAGTGGCGAGGCAGTGCACGCGTGCGTGTACTGCAGCCACATAGAAATTTGGTTTGATTTGATCATTTGAGATTGTCTAATTATCTATTTGATAATTAGATTATGAGCTTCTAATTATTTATTGAGTAGTTGGATTTTGTTGTTAATTGCCGTTTAGGCAATTCTGAGGCTTTCAAATTATCTTCGTTGATAACCTTTTTACTTATCTTTGTGATGATTGAATTTGCCGATTTGTTGTTAAACATTGTTTAGTGTTATATCTGCCGTTATCCGATTCTCTTATCGAAGAGTTGGATATACGAGATTTCTGTGACTGTCGTCTAATGATTATTTAATTATTATTGCTTCTGTGCATTAATAACTGAGTTTGAATTAGCTGACCCGTGTATTATTTTCTTTTGAATTTAATACTCGGGTCAGACTGAGTTATTTCAGGTTGTTGATATCTTGCTTTGGGTTGCTGCTTGAGCTATGAAGTCTCTTCATATCTTTTGGAGTTGTGACGACCCGCCCTTCTCGACCCTCGAAAAATCGACACAAAATACTCAACAGTATAATATGCCGACGATCGAACGCCGGAAAAGACAGATTGTAGGAAAAGAAAGAAGGTAGAAGAAGAAGAATGAACTAAACAACATCAAAACCTCACAGTCGCAGCGGATAAAATATAATATATAGAACAGATCTTTACACAAAATGAAAACTATATCTGTTTATATACAATACATCATCATCAGAGTATGTCGTAATACAATCAACCATAACCAGTCAAACAATCTCAACAATCATAGCAGCGGAATAATACAAGTACGAGAAATACGTCTCGGACTCCAGCTCCTCTCCTGAGCTCCATAGCAACCTATCCTGTAATATACTCGGTCTGACCCGAGCATTATAATAAAATAACACCCGAGTCAGTCTGGAATACCAGCGCATCATAAATACATCCAAACTGATTATTAAAGTTTCAAAATCCCTTTTGAAAACAAAAGCATCTCGTAAGACCACGCCACAAATAAACATGTCGGGTTTTTACCTTACGATAGCTAAAACACTTTTTATATCAAAATCCTCTGATATTATAATAGTGTCTATATACAAATACTTATAAAATAGCCGAAATTGTTACATTCATTAAATTCCAGCATACTAGGTATACAAACAAAACTCGTACAAGGCACGTAGGGAGAATGGATTTCCAACGAATGACTAGGCACTGGGGTACCACCTGTCACAGTACGTGGCCTAGATCACAGTACCGAGGAGTACGCCCGCTCCCCTGCAACACAAGACCGGAATCATCCCTTACTGGATAATTCCAAGTAAAATCACCCCACGGTTGTGATCAGCAACCGCACCACTAAGCCGAAATAAAAGGGACATCTAGACAGGGATGACCTTACTCTCAAGTGGGGGCTACCCACGAAGCCTTGCTGCATAACCCCTGATTTTCAGTCATTCCCGGTTGATGAGGCTTGAGGCTAAACGATACCTTTATAGCACATATCCCTTAGAATGCCCATCGTCCACCTGACGATGTCACGAAAGCATTCGTCCCGGGTCCGAACGGAACCGAAGGCACTACCCCTACTACATCCATTTTGGAAATATCCTCAGGATTAGTAGCGACTAGCCCTTGCACTTCACTGCTCCATCTTCGACTCCGAACACGTTACACGAAACGTACAAACCGGATCGAAGTGGTATTCGAGTCTCCAGACCTAGAATCCTGGTATACGGAAACTCGATCCCGATCTCTTCGATACGATCAGCGCATTTGGCCAATATTGATAGTCGGTGATTTAACTATCAATTAATATTCACAAACATTCATACACATCCATCACACAATAAATAATCTCCATATTATTTATTTCCTCTAATATCTTTCAAAGATATATTTTCACATTTTCAAAACTCGTTTGAAAACAATTTCCCAAAATTTTTCCTTTACAAGGTAAATCTCTTACCCTTTATTCCCATCGGGAATAACCAAGTATAAAACAATTTGCATTTAAAACAGAAAAAAATACTTTATACTGAAATATACTTTAAAATATGAAAATTACTTCTATTTATTTACTCAAAATATAAATTTAAAATATGTGAAGAAAACTAGTTATTAACACATAAACTTTGATATAAAGATAAGGGTTTTAGTTTAACTAAATTCAAAATAGCGTTATAAGAAGAAAAATACTAATTTTAACAGCTTAAGCTAAAACCAACTTTTAAATAAATCCATTTGTAAAAAAAATAATTGCTAATATACTCCCAAATCATTACGGTAATAAAAATTATTAATTTATTTCTTACAAATAACGACTTCTTAAAAATACTTTTTAAAACGATTTAAAACTTAACCTTAGTTAAATAAAATCATTTATAAAACATTTACTTGGTTTTTCCCAGGGAAACACTTTCCCGTTTCAAGACATTTCAAAGTACTCTTTCATATAAATCCACTGATTTATTTCAAGTCAATTTATGATTTCAACATAAATTTCCAATTCCATACTTAACTATAACTTCCTCCGAAGTTAAATCACAATTTTTCATTTCTGGAAATTCATTTTAAAAATATAGTTTAAACATTTTTAACTAAACATTTTGGTGAATTTTCAATGGAAAGCATATTTTCAATTTACTTAAATAAAATTCCAATGGAGAAGACGGAATTTTAAAAATATTCTATTAACACTTAAAATTGTACATTTATATTCGGAAGCTTCATTTTAACATATTTTTTTACTTTTCCGGATATCACTATTCATCATTAAATAAACCACTGTTATTTTACTCGATTTATAATTTCATAGAATTCATTTCCAGAAAACTTATATTTCACATTCAACGATTGATAAATTTCCCACAATATTTAAAATCCCAATTTTACCAATTTACATTTTCCATTTCAAAACAGAATCCAATTTTTATATTCCTTTAAATTCCTTATTTAACAATTTCTTTAATTTCTTTTAAATCCCCAATTTCTTCATTTATAATTTAATTCTGGAATTATAATTTATACCACAATTTCACAGAACAATTTAAAATTCCAGATTTATCAATCACAACATATAAACAGGTATCACTATCAATTATAAAATAATTGCTACATCGTGAGGAATCCAGTTGGATCCCTCCAACCTGTTTTTCCCTGCATCACAGATATTAGCACATCACAATAAAAATATCAATCCAGACAGATAACAGCAGTTATAGTCAACCAATCATTCAGATATTTAAATATCAATTATTTATAATGTCTAGCATCCAGATGTGAGTGAGAATAACTCACCTTGAGTTCCGGCGAGCGTTCGAAATTTTAAATTAAACCGGACGATGTCCGATTTAACCCAAATTTCTACTTGCCTAGAATGACTTCGGAATTGTACCACTGCGTAGTACGCGTTCCTGCGATTCCAACGCACCCTGATTCGTCAAAATCCAAAAACGTATGAGCTCGTTATGATTTTTCAAAGCTTAAACAACGATTTTAAACAAAAATGTTTTTTTTTTATTTTTACTACCCAAAATTAAACGGCCCGTCCCCACTCTCTCTTCCTCACGCGAATTTTCCCAGACGAGAACGAACCCATCTTCGTCCCCAAGGTCTCGATCGCCGCCCCCCCTCAGGTCATCGAGATGACGATCAATGACAACCACATCGAAGCTCCTTGTCACCACCACCTACGCCCCAGTTTCCACGAAGCTCGGCTCCCTCCTCTTCGCGAAAACCCCATATGAACGAACCACGTTCGAACCCTTCTAACTTGCGATCCACCTCGCCATATTCCATCATACCCGTTCACTTCAAAGATCTCGAAGAGTACTACAATTCTTCAGTTGGAAGAATTCGCGATTACTTAATGGATTGGGAGAAAATTCACGATGAATTTTAAGCGTTACCGGCCATTGAATGATAAGGGTGGCGGCCCGTTTGTTTTTGCTAGGGTTAGAGATAAATGTTAATATATATATACTGTTTAATATTATTTTATTTATATAATTTCTCGATTTAACAGTTTAAGCAAACGACCACCAATTATCACGTTTCGACAGGCTATCCTAGGGTTTTTCCGCATTCCGGACGCAAAGGAAGAGGTTTCGTAAGCTAATTAGATCGTATGCATGAGTTACGTAATTAAACGATCAATTTAAAATTAAATCGGTTAAATCGATTTCTAGGCATTTCGAACTGCCACGGTCAAACGACAACTCCGATAGCTACGAAAATTGAAATCCGATAATAACTAACTATTACGGATCCAATGGAACTGGTTTCGTTGAATTCCGAGACTGTGCCCCGGAAGGCTATTTTAACTCGTCTATTAAACCAGGCGATCTTCTGAAATTATCAGGAACGCTTAAAATTTCACTTTTAAAATTTAATAACTTAACAATAAATCATATAAAATGTATAACCACATTTAAAATCATTCCGGCTCAATCCGGACTCAAAATCTGATTAAACTGCAATATAATAATATTAAATTCATTATTAAATTAATATAAAATACCAAATAATAATTTATTCACTTTAAAATTCATCTAAAATTCCAACAATATTATTTATAACCAATCGAACCTAAAATACATTTAAATATCATTTTATAGTCATTTACCCCAAATTCATCTTTTATCCCAATTTCGAATATTTAATTATTATTATCCAATCTCACATTAAACCTCCACATTAGAAATCATCACTTGTTGTTTTAGTTTAAACCAATTCTTTTTAGTTCAAAATAAATCTTAAACCCATATTAAACATTTACAATGAATTAAATGTTCAAATTCAATGGCTTAAAATACGGGATGTTACATTCCTCCCCCCTTATAAAAATTTCGTCCCCGAAATTTGCTAAGGTAGAAAATATACTCTCAAACTCATTTACTTATCCAATTTGTTTAGTTAAAAGCTTATATTCACTTTCCCAAAAAGTTTCAGCTCCATTTCAAAACCATTTTCTTTATTTACCTTAAAGCCTTTATTTAAACATTCGCTTCCAAAATAACTTTACTAGTTATTAAAATTTTCCCAAAACCCCAAAAAATTTCTAACTCCCAAAATTTTTGAAAAATTTTGGCGGAGTCTCCTTTGTACGGAGGAGCTTCTGCGATATCGCAGGATACACAAATATATATACATCGGCTCACATGGCCGGAAACCAAAATATATCACAATATATATATCATTTTCCCAATTATATTTGTGTAGGCGTACCTTATAGCAAATTTTAAATAGCGAGCGGCTAATATAATGCATATACGCGCTCCAACTCTCTCGAACGCCTTCCGCACCTGTACTATACTCAACAAACTCATCAGTTTTCAAAGATATGAGCATTTTCATAACCTTTCCAATATAAATGCAAGCCAAACATATCCATTTCATAACCAAACCAAGCATAGTTCATAATTTAACTATGTTGACCATCTTTATAAACAATTTCACAAATTTCGACAACATTTCAAATCCTCTTTACAAACTCAAACCACATAGTTTAACAATGTTTCCATATTTTATTTACAATTCAAAGATTTCAATCATCTTTTAATTTCTTATTCAAGTTCGACTTCATTTTATTCCACTTGAATGCTTTAAATTCAAGTTCACCCTATACAATTCATATTTATCCCAACCAATTCATTTCCACTTCTATATGATTACATATGCCTTTCTTACCTTTTAATTTTACTTACATTCCAAATTTGATTTACAATCAAATTTCATTTTAAACTTGAAATATTTGCATTTCAATTATGATCCATTTCCATTCATATGCAAACTTACTTAATAAAAGATCAATTCATTCCTATTGGTTCAAAATCAATTCCATTCAATTTGCTATTTTTAACCAATCCACTTGCATTCATATACTAATTCTTTTGAATTAGATTCCAATCCATATCAATTTATTCAAAGATCAACTTCAATTGCTTTTTAAACAACTCAATTCTGAATACATGCAAATTTCCATGTCATTCAAGCAAAACAATTGCCTCTTAAGCTTATAACCATTTAAAATTATTTCCAACTTGGATTCATATAAATTTTATTCCATTACATGGTTCACAAACCAAATATTTTCTCTTTCCAATGTAATTGTTAAATTACATTTTCCTTACATCTTTATTTCCATTAACCAAATTCAAGTTTATATTAATATCATTCGATCCTGGGTTATATTCAACTCATACATTCTTAATTTACCACAATAATTAATGAATATCATTTCACTTTCGATTCAATTTTATTATCCAACAAATTCCATTCAAATTTCTTAATAAAGCTCATCCACAATCATTTGTTTCTTCCAAGTTACTTAAGTTCTTTCGCAAAATTTCCATCATCTTCTTATATCAATTTTATTTTATTTCATTTGATTCTCATTCAAATCAAATTTCAATTCCTTTACAACTTTAATGCTCTTTGTTTATTTATCCAATCCATGTACAAATTTATTTTATTAACAAAGAGACCCTTTAAATTATTTCTCTCATTTGAATTTACTTACAATTCAAACCATCACTATTATAATCTAATCCCATTATACATTCTCACTTCCAACATTTATTACCAAACTTAAATTCCATCCCAAAACTGGATTTTATTAACCTTTCAAATTTTGACCCAACTATCAAAATTCTATTTATTGCAAATACAAATTCCATTTAATTTAGCTTACACAAGATTTATTTCCAAACAATCATTTTGGATTTAATTGAGTAAGCATCTACTTCATTCAACATCACTTCAACTAAATTAAATTTCCATTAATTAAATTCTTATCCAAATTTAATTCAAGGTTAACTAGATTATATATGCATTTTCAATTTAATTCCTTTCCAGAATTAATTCAAGTTCATCTAAATTTTATTTAGCCCACCTGAATTTAAACCATTTCCTTTACTACTTTAAATAAGAATTTAATTATATCCATTTTTATTCATAACACAACTGAATTTTAATATTCAGCTTAATTCCATCTTTTATCTCTCACCTTACCTTATCTTACTTTACATTTCATTTCAGATTAAGTTTGAATTCACCATACCATTCAACTATTTCCCATTTGTGATTATAATTCCATTTTACTTGGGTTTTCAACCAAATTTTCCATTAATGAACTTCAATCTCATTTCTATTCAAGGGTTTAGATTGCTCATTTAAGTCCTTTTCCATTTAATCACAACTTCAAATTGTAACACTTTATAACTTAAGAATATGAATTCACTTACACAATCATAAGCATTTACATTTCACCGTTATCTCAACTTCCTTTTAATTCCAATTCATTTAGATTTAATTCAATTTCAAATTCTTAATTTTATTTAACTTATCATAAGTTAAATCCAGATATATTCCATTCACCTTCATTTATTCAAAGTAAATTTACATTCCATATATACTCAATTCTTCTTTAAATCAACTTTCCTTTATAAGTTATATAGTTGAATCATTTCAACTTTCACATTTTTATTTTAAAACAGAATTCCCAGAATTCAATTTACCCGGATTTATTTCAAAACCAATTTGAAATAAAAATCAACATATTCCCATTTGATATCCAATCAAATACCAAATCCCAAAGCAATTTGTTTTTGCCAAACAATTTTCCTTTTTGAAAATTCCCAAAATCACTTGTTTTCCCAAACAAGTCCAAACAATGTCATAACCAACTATTTTGGTAGCAATCCATCACTTTAGAAACTCGAAAATGAATTCTAATGATGTGGCCAGCATCATCAGGATTATTTTCCAGCGACTGAAGTGAGTTCAATGCTTTCCACTTCCAAAATCCACCTCAAAACAAATTCTATTCAAAAATATTTCCTCAAAATATACTCCACTCTTACAAATGCTTTTGAAAACATTTCTAACATTTCCACAAAGTCAAACTCCCAAAACTTTGTTTAATTCCATTTGAAATCCCTTTCAAAATTTCCGGGGTCAAAATTCTAGTTTAAATCAAATTTTAATTTTTTTACTTTTCTTATTTAAAACATATTGAGTTAACTCTATTTGGTTATAAACCATTTTAATATTTTAACTTCTTATTTTCTTATATATATCATTTCAAATTTTAGATCATGTTTTAATTTCTTATTTGATTATAGAAGAAACAACCAAACAAGCATCCAATACATATAATAATTTAGAAAAATTATTTCTTTTTATACCAAAATACAATTTTGGGTAAAATTATTTCATTTACCCACTTTAAAAATAATACTATGTCGGTTTATCTTGTTTAAGAGTTTAGAAACCCCTATCGATACGGTTGTACTTCCCGCACCGACCAGAATTCATAAACACTCAACCGATAAGTCAACACAGTATAAAAACAATTTTATATTCACTAACAAGTACGCTCTCATAGCTATTATTACACTCAACTCATCATAGAGTACTTCCGACTCTATTTAAAAATGAGTCATTTTCCCACCAAAGCCTAGGTTGTCGCCAATCTAAGCTCTGATACCATAATGTGACGACCCGCCCTTCTCGACCCTCGAAAAATCGACACAAAATACTCAACAGTATAATATGCCGACGATCGAACGCCGGAAAAGACAGATTGTAGGAAAAGAAAGAAGGTAGAAGAAGAAGAATGAACTAAACAACATCAAAACCTCACAGTCGCAGCGGATAAAATATAATATATAGAACAGATCTTTACACAAAATGAAAACTATATCTGTTTATATACAATACATCATCATCAGAGTATGTCGTAATACAATCAACCATAACCAGTCAAACAATCTCAACAATCATAGCAGCGGAATAATACAAGTACGAGAAATACGTCTCGGACTCCAGCTCCTCTCCTGAGCTCCATAGCAACCTATCCTGTAATATACTCGGTCTGACCCGAGCATTATAATAAAATAACACCCGAGTCAGTCTGGAATACCAGCGCATCATAAATACATCCAAACTGATTATTAAAGTTTCAAAATCCCTTTTGAAAACAAAAGCATCTCGTAAGACCACGCCACAAATAAACATGTCGGGTTTTTACCTTACGATAGCTAAAACACTTTTTATATCAAAATCCTCTGATATTATAATAGTGTCTATATACAAATACTTATAAAATATCCGAAATTGTTACATTCATTAAATTCCAGCATACTAGGTATACAAACAAAACTCGTACAAGGCACGTAGGGAGAATGGATTTCCAACGAATGACTAGGCACTGGGGTACCACCTGTCACAGTACGTGGCCTAGATCACAGTACCGAGGAGTACGCCCGCTCCCCTGCAACACAAGACCGGAATCATCCCTTACTGGATAATTCCAAGTAAAATCACCCCACGGTTGTGATCAGCAACCGCACCACTAAGCCGAAATAAAAGGGACATCTAGACAGGGATGACCTTACTCTCAAGTGGGGGCTACCCACGAAGCCTTGCTGCATAACCCCTGATTTTCAGTCATTCCCGGTTGATGAGGCTTGAGGCTAAACGATACCTTTATAGCACATATCCCTTAGAATGCCCATCGTCCACCTGACGATGTCACGAAAGCATTCGTCCATATAAGTCCGTCCCGGGTCCGAACGGAACCGAAGGCACTACCCCTACTACATCCATTTTGGAAATATCCTCAGGATTAGTAGCGACTAGCCCTTGCACTTCACTGCTCCATCTTCGACTCCGAACACGTTACACGAAACGTACAAACCGGATCGAAGTGGTATTCGAGTCTCCAGACCTAGAATCCTGGTATACGGAAACTCGATCCCGGTCTCTTCGATACGATCAGCGCATTTGGCCAATATTGATAGTCGGTGATTTAACTATCAATTAATATTCACAAACATTCATACACATCCATCACACAATAAATAATCTCCATATTATTTATTTCCTCTAATATCTTTCAAAGATATATTTTCACATTTTCAAAACTCGTTTGAAAACAATTTCCCAAAATTTTTCCTTTACAAGGTAAATCTCTTACCCTTTATTCCCATCGGGAATAACCAAGTATAAAACAATTTGCATTTAAAACAGAAAAAAATACTTTATACTGAAATATACTTTAAAATATGAAAATTACTTCTATTTATTTACTCAAAATATAAATTTAAAATATGTGAAGAAAACTAGTTATTAACACATAAACTTTGATATAAAGATAAGGGTTTTAGTTTAACTAAATTCAAAATAGCGTTATAAGAAGAAAAATACTAATTTTAACAGCTTAAGCTAAAACCAACTTTTAAATAAATCCATTTGTAAAAAAAATAATTGCTAATATACTCCCAAATCATTACGGTAATAAAAATTATTAATTTATTTCTTACAAATAACGACTTCTTAAAAATACTTTTTAAAACGATTTAAAACTTAACCTTAGTTAAATAAAATCATTTATAAAACATTTACTTGGTTTTTCCCAGGGAAACACTTTCCCGTTTCAAGACATTTCAAAGTACTCTTTCATATAAATCCACTGATTTATTTCAAGTCAATTTATGATTTCAACATAAATTTCCAATTCCATACTTAACTATAACTTCCTCCGAAGTTAAATCACAATTTTTCATTTCTGGAAATTCATTTTAAAAATATAGTTTAAACATTTTTAACTAAACATTTTGGTGAATTTTCAATGGAAAGCATATTTTCAATTTACTTAAATAAAATTCCAATGGAGAAGACGGAATTTTAAAAATATTCTATTAACACTTAAAATTGTACATTTATATTCGGAAGCTTCATTTTAACATATTTTTTTACTTTTCCGGATATCACTATTCATCATTAAATAAACCACTGTTATTTTACTCGATTTATAATTTCATAGAATTCATTTCCAGAAAACTTATATTTCACATTCAACGATTGATAAATTTCCCACAATATTTAAAATCCCAATTTTACCAATTTACATTTTCCATTTCAAAACAGAATCCAATTTTTATATTCCTTTAAATTCCTTATTTAACAATTTCTTTAATTTCTTTTAAATCCCCAATTTCTTCATTTATAATTTAATTCTGGAATTATAATTTATACCACAATTTCACAGAACAATTTAAAATTCCAGATTTATCAATCACAACATATAAACAGGTATCACTATCAATTATAAAATAATTGCTACATCGTGAGGAATCCAGTTGGATCCCTCCAACCTGTTTTTCCCTGCATCACAGATATTAGCACATCACAATAAAAATATCAATCCAGACAGATAACAGCAGTTATAGTCAACCAATCATTCAGATATTTAAATATCAATTATTTATAATGTCTAGCATCCAGATGTGAGTGAGAATAACTCACCTTGAGTTCCGGCGAGCGTTCGAAATTTTAAATTAAACCGGACGATGTCCGATTTAACCCAAATTTCTACTTGCCTAGAATGACTTCGGAATTGTACCACTGCGTAGTACGCGTTCCTGCGATTCCAACGCACCCTGATTCGTCAAAATCCAAAAACGTATGAGCTCGTTATGATTTTTCAAAGCTTAAACAACGATTTTAAACAAAAATGTTTTTTTTTTATTTTTACTACCCAAAATTAAACGGCCCGTCCCCACTCTCTCTTCCTCACGCGAATTTTCCCAGACGAGAACGAACCCATCTTCGTCCCCAAGGTCTCGATCGCCGCCCCCCCTCAGGTCATCGAGATGACGATCAATGACAACCACATCGAAGCTCCTTGTCACCACCACCTACGCCCCAGTTTCCACGAAGCTCGGCTCCCTCCTCTTCGCGAAAACCCCATATGAACGAACCACGTTCGAACCCTTCTAACTTGCGATCCACCTCGCCATATTCCATCATACCCGTTCACTTCAAAGATCTCGAAGAGTACTACAATTCTTCAGTTGGAAGAATTCGCGATTACTTAATGGATTGGGAGAAAATTCACGATGAATTTTAAGCGTTACCGGCCATTGAATGATAAGGGTGGCGGCCCGTTTGTTTTTGCTAGGGTTAGAGATAAATGTTAATATATATATACTGTTTAATATTATTTTATTTATATAATTTCTCGATTTAACAGTTTAAGCAAACGACCACCAATTATCACGTTTCGACAGGCTATCCTAGGGTTTTTCCGCATTCCGGACGCAAAGGAAGAGGTTTCGTAAGCTAATTAGATCGTATGCATGAGTTACGTAATTAAACGATCAATTTAAAATTAAATCGGTTAAATCGATTTCTAGGCATTTCGAACTGCCACGGTCAAACGACAACTCCGATAGCTACGAAAATTGAAATCCGATAATAACTAACTATTACGGATCCAATGGAACTGGTTTCGTTGAATTCCGAGACTGTGCCCCGGAAGGCTATTTTAACTCGTCTATTAAACCAGGCGATCTTCTGAAATTATCAGGAACGCTTAAAATTTCACTTTTAAAATTTAATAACTTAACAATAAATCATATAAAATGTATAACCACATTTAAAATCATTCCGGCTCAATCCGGACTCAAAATCTGATTAAACTGCAATATAATAATATTAAATTCATTATTAAATTAATATAAAATACCAAATAATAATTTATTCACTTTAAAATTCATCTAAAATTCCAACAATATTATTTATAACCAATCGAACCTAAAATACATTTAAATATCATTTTATAGTCATTTACCCCAAATTCATCTTTTATCCCAATTTCGAATATTTAATTATTATTATCCAATCTCACATTAAACCTCCACATTAGAAATCATCACTTGTTGTTTTAGTTTAAACCAATTCTTTTTAGTTCAAAATAAATCTTAAACCCATATTAAACATTTACAATGAATTAAATGTTCAAATTCAATGGCTTAAAATACGGGATGTTACAGGAGTAGGCGTCGTCATTTTGTAGTAGTCAGTGTATCTGATCTAGTTTGATATATATTCATGTATATTATTCGATAATGTACTTGTATATATAACTTCCAGAGTCGACAATTGTAGTTGTATCATATGTATTGTGTCAAATGTATTGTAACTGACATCAGTTATATATATATATATGAGACTTTTATTATCTGTGTTCCGCATTTTGCTTATCTGTGTTATTATTATTATATATATTGTCCTAAACTATTATGAACCATCGTAGTTCGTTTTATACTGGAATTGGGTATGTCGATGGGAGTAAATAAATAACAGATGAAAAATAAAAATATATACCACTCCTATCGAGGTAACCAATACTAGTGTAGGGCCCAACTACGGATGGCCACTCCTATCCAGCCTTATTCTTCGTAATAACAGACAGTATTTCTTTTAATACTCTTTGTTATTGTGAGCATAGAGGTGGGGACTTCACAGTTGGTATCAGAGCTTGGGGTTTATGGACATAATATAAAAAATAACTTAGATGGAACATGTGTTACAACTATTTGTCGATGTTTTTAGTTGTGCTTTGAGTCAAAACTAAAGTTTTGAAATTATGATGAAATTTTTAAATATCTTTATTTAAAAATAATAGTGAAACTGTGTTTTGTTGATTGATTAATTTGTGACTGTTTATCAGAGTGCGCAGCGGAAGCAGTGACACTGTCTTCGCTGAGTACAGCTGATAACCTTTTTGATTTAAAAATCAAAATATGAAATTGAAATAAATTTCATTTGTTGTTTACATAGCTGGGTTATTTTGTTTCTTTGAAAATTTCGAATCCGATTTGAGGATTCGAAGCGATTGCAGTTATGTGATTTTTGTTGAGATTTTGCTGTTTTGAATTATCTTCATTGAAGATACATTCGAATGATTTCTTTATTCATTTTGTAGTATACGTGTAAAATTGAGTTGCACGTTACTGCATTGATTTTACATTGAACCGGTGTTTGGTTTGAACGTATTTAGTTGCCGTTATTTTTATAACGGGATTTGTACACTGGTGCTAAATTTTTGAAGCACGGTGTTTTGTTGACATGTGTAATGAATGAAAATTTACTGGTATTATATTTTGATGCGAATTATTTTGATGAGATTTTGACGTTTAAAAATTACTGTCGCTTTGACTTCAGTAACCGTCAATTTTAAAGTGGATTTTCAAGCGGTAATTCCGCAATGCTGATTTGATATCCGTTTTTACGGTGTTTTGAGAAGTGCGATTTCCTTATCGAAATTGCTACAGATGTTGCTGTTTTAATCACATGTTCTGAAAATTGTTTTAAAATTTTTACAGTTTGCACTTTCAAAAGAATGAGGAAGCGATTTAAACGCTTCAGCAAAATTGAGGACTATGAACCCTCACTTTTACTATTTCGCTTAACTCCGGACTTGTCCGTTTGAGAACGTAAAATGTTAACTATTTAAAATCCACAATTTTGCACTTTCAAGGAAACGATGAAGAGATTTAAACGATTTAATAAAACACGTGGTATGGGACATGTGCGTTTGCTATATTAGTTAATTCCGGACTCGTTAATTGAAACATCTGATGTTTGATGATTCTGATGATTTTGTGTGCTTTCGAGCCACTATGTTGGACCTTCGGGTCATCTGCTGGACCTTCGGTCATTTGTTGGGCTTTCGGGCCACTCTGAGGACCTTCGGGTCAAATACCAGTACTAGACCTTCGGGTCACTCTGCGGACCTTCGGGTCATCTTATGGGCGCCAAAAACTTATAGTACTTGGTAGGCTTCGGCCATTTGTTGATGCACGTGCGGCGTAGCTAAAACTCGCCATCTGATGGGATCGATCCAACCTTTTATGTTGATTTTCTAGAGTATCTTAATTGTTTTCTAGATATTTTTTGTTTCTAATTATCTGCAGGTAATTAGATATTTGCTGATTTAAGTTCTGATTATCGTTTGAGGTAATTAGATATTTGATGTTTTCTGATTATCGTTTTTGATAATTAGATATTTGATGTTTCTAATTATCGTTTTTGATAATTAGATATTTGTGATTTTTGATTATCGTTTTTGATAATTAGATATTTGATGTTTCTGATTATCGTTTTTTGATACTTAGATATTTGTGATTTCTGATTATCGTTTTTGATAATCGGATATTTGTTGTTTCTGATTATCGTTTTTGATAATCGGATATTTGTTGTTTCTGATTATCGTTTTTGTTTGTTGTTTTTGATTATCGTTTTTGATAATCGGATATTTTTTGTTTCTGATTATCGTTTTTAATAATCGGATATTTGTTGTTTCTGATTATCGTTTTTGATAATCGGATATTTGTTGTTTTTGATTATCGTTTTTGATAATCGGATATTTGTTGTATCTGATTATCGTTTTTGATAATCAAATATTTGTTGTTTCTGATTATCGTTTTTGATAATCGGATATTTGTTGTTTCTGATTATCGTTTTTGATAATCGGATATTTGTTGTTTCTGATTATCGTTTTTGATAATTAGATATTTGTGTTTTCTGATTATCGTTTTTGATAATTAGATATTTGTTGATTTGTGATTTTTGATTTTCGTTTTTGATAATTAGATATTTGTTGTTTCGGATTATCGTTTTTGATAATCGGATATTTGTTGTTTCTGATTATCATTTTTTATAATTAGATATTTGTGTTTTTGATTATCGTTTTTGATAATTAGATATTTGTTGATTTGTGATTTTTGATTTTCGTTTTTGATAATTAGATATTTGTTGATTTGAGATTTCTGATTATCGTCTTTGATAATTAGATGTAACGACCCCGAAATTTAATTTTATTTAAATTAATAATTAGTGGTATTTTTGAATAAAAATTGTAAAATTTATTATCAATGGAAGCGAGTTTCCCCGAATACAGATAAATTCTGTATACATCATTTTAAATTTATAAATATTGTAAATATTGTACATATATGTGAATGTATATGTATACGTGATATATGAGAAAATTTGAAGTAAAAATAAACATTTAAAATAGAAATAAAAATAAAAATCAATATAAAAATAGAGCAAATGAAACAAAAATATAAAGACAAGTATGCAACCTCAGTTAAATTAATAACTAAAACAACATAACAATATATAACATTTCAAAGTAATAAAACAAAGTAAACAAATCATTT
The DNA here is from genome assembly GCA_030737815.1 of Allium fistulosum. NCBI lineage: Eukaryota > Viridiplantae > Streptophyta > Magnoliopsida > Asparagales > Amaryllidaceae > Allium > Allium fistulosum. The sequence continues at coordinate 831,903,874 of CM060903.1, read as the reverse complement.
CATCCCACCCAAAACAAAGCTGCAGCCACCAAGTAAAATAAAAGCAAATATCCTAAGTACACAACATCATATCTTTAGCCACCACAATATCTTCTCAGCCGAAATTAACAAGATAAGTAAAGATACAAATGAAAAGTTTGCATAGGAAGAAGTCAACAATATCTCATGTAAAGTTGAACAGCCGAAATGAAGTAAAATAAAGGAATACAAAGACATAAAGGACATTAGCATTGAATGTTTGCATCTCTAAGTACATACAATATCATTTCAGCCCCCATTCGTTTGGAAAAAATCCCTGGCCAAACTTCAAACAATAAATATCACTGCTATGTTGTACAAACTACATATCACCTGTACAACTCCTCCTCTATATCAGATTTCCTCTTCATTTTAGTTCGTTCAAAATCATAACTTTACAAACCTGAGAAAATAAAAGAGAAGCATCATTATCTTACAAGAATTCAAGTATCACTCAAGATCAAAAGTCAGGCAATTTGAAAACTTAAATCATGAATCAAAGCAACCTAGAATTCAAGGTAAAGTAAAGATTTGAGCTAATTCAACTCAGTCTGGATTCAGACTTCTTCAATTCTTAGGATGCAAATCAAAAGGAAAATCAAGTCCTGATCAAAATCTAAATTTCCAGGCTCAATTCCTTCCTGCCTTTCTTCAATTTTAAGGTGAGCAAACTTCTAAACAAAATCTTTATTCTTCCTGGAAATCAAGGTGAGTAACTTCACATTTTAAAGTGTTAACTACCTGTTGCATATGGATTACTAGAAATGAATATGCTTTGAATGTTTAAATTGTGATGAATCTTCCATAGATGTACAGATATCTATAAGTATGCATTGTTGTGTATCTGTTTTTCTCTGTTCTCATTTTTCCCAGTTCAGATTTACAAATCAAACTCCATCTCCTAATCTAATAACTATTAGAACTTAAAATTTGAACAAAGGTTGCTTGTATCATCATAAGCTAAGCTTTAAAAATTGGTTTAAGATTAAAACACTCAAAATTCTTCTCTGGAACCCAAAAGTTAGAACAAACTTAGAATTGGTCAAATCTCGAATGGCACCGATTGTTGATTCAGGTATTTAGTTAGAACCTATATCAAAAACGATGATTTTTAAGATGAGATTCGTGATTTTTAGTGTAGTGATTTGGTAGCAGTTCGAGGTTGAACGGAGACGACATTTTGATTGATTTCCGGCGATGTGATGATCTTGGGAGGTCGAGTTGCCTCGTGGGGATGGAGGGGCCTAGGGTGGTCACAGGAAAAATATAGTGATGGGTGAACGTTGACCAGGGTGGCGGCGGAAGACGTTCGAACTACGGTGACCTAATTTTGGGATGGCTGGTGATTTCTCCTCGCGCGATGTCGACAGTGCATCGAGTTCGACGTGGTCTTGTAGGGAGGTAGAGGGGAGAGTGACGAAGTTGAGGCCAGAGTTTCACGCGTTCCGGTGGTTGTGGTGGCGAGAACGAGGCCACTTCCAGGTGGTATTCTGGTTCCAGTATCGAGCTCGAAGGCTCAAATTTTGCTTTGATGATTTTTGAACGTTTTGATGATCGGAATTAAGGGTATAGGTCACTGTCGACCTATCGAAGGCGGTCTCGGTGGTCGGAGCATCACCATGTAGTGGTGCACGTGCACAGCTGGTAATTTGTGTCAGTAGAAGAAATTGGGGAAGAAGGATGGTCTTGGGGAAGAACTCGTGAGATTTGGTGGGAAACTCGGGTATGGGTACGAGTAGAACGCGAGTGATAGTCGTATTCCCAGATTTCGACTTAAAAATTAAACTAAGTTTTAAAGAAAAAAAAAAGAAGAAGGAGAAGATGATGTTGCGTACAGGGAGGGTGACTCGGGGAATAAGGTGTTTAACTCGAAGTGATACTCGGGTTGCTACTCGAGAAACAAGGTGTTTGACTCGGTCCATTTTATAAAGAATTAGCCTAGTTTTCCTTTTAAGTTATTTGTTTATTCAAAGTTGAGTATTAATTAAATAAACAATGTTGACAAATTTTTAAGCTAAGATTTAATTTAAAATCATTAAGCAAGGTTTGCAAATGTAAGAAGGCCAATTAATTTAAGGTGTAAGTTAAAAAAAAATGCGATTAACCTATACTTGTAATTAGATAAGTAATTTAAGATCAAATAAATTTATAATTAGAGATTAATTAAAAGTGATTAAGAAATGTTATTAGTTAATGAAGATAATTAACTAAGGATTATTAGGTATTGATTAAGGTGATAAATTTTAATAATTAATTGGATTTATTAATTAATTTAGATAATCAATTATAAATTGTTTAAATGTAATTACTTAATGAAAGTAATTAAGGACTAATCACTTACTGTAATTAATTATGGATATTTTGATTAATTCAAGTTAATTAATTTAAGAAAATCATTAGATAAATTGGTAATTAATGATTTGTAATAAATCAATCAGAATTGGATAATTAATTCATTTAACTGAAAATTAATTGAATTGATTAGGATTAAACGATTAATTAATCCTGTTTATAAATGACTATTAAATGCTTGACCTTACTTATGAATGTTTAGATTCTATTGAATGACTTGATTGTTTGATATCCCTGATATATGATGTTTTGTGATACATCCTGATTTATGTTGTGATCTGTAGTTTACTCATCTGTATATTATCTGTGATCTGTGAATGAACGATAAGTGTTGTTCTTATACCGCTTATCAACTATATCCTGTATTTTGATCTGTGATGATTCATTGTGTTGCACTATTGTGTGTAAAACCCCTGGACTACACTCTTACACACACAAATATGGATTTCACGTGGAAATCGATTAAGTCACTGATAATTCAAACCAATGTTTTTGAAATTGAAATTTTAATTTCAATTGATTTTGAAATTAGAAATTTGGGTTTAAAGTGAAAAGCTTTTGAAATAGAATTTCAAAGATAAAAGTTATTTTGAATAACTTAATCGAGTTTTGAAAATTTAAATAATTTGATTTAAATTTGAATTCAAGTTTGGAATTGAATCCTATGATTTGAAACTAGGGATTGAAGATGTTATAAATGTGTTTATCTGAATTTAAACCATTTAAAAGTATAATTTTTAGAATTTGGATTTAACCCAAAGACTTTAACTCGTATGAATAAATCAAATTTTCTGAAATGAAACTATTTGTTTTCAAAAGATAAAAGCTTTCCGATAAGAAATGAAATTCCAATTTAATTAAAGGAATTTCAAGATTGAATTGAAAAGTGGTTTTCCAAGTTATGAATGAATTGTTTTGAAAAGCTATGATTTGAATCTGTTATCTTTAACAGATTTAAAATAAAGATTGGTTTAAATCATTTGAAATGGGATTGTTTTGAAAGCTATAAGTTAAATCTTTGATTTAAAGGTTTAACGAGTTAATCAAATTGAAATGGAAATTAATTTGGAAAATCTGTGAATGAATCTTTTATTTAAAAGATTTAAATGTGGAAATTGTTTAAACCGTTAAAGGTTGTTTAAAATAAATCTTTTTGTTTAAAGATTTGAAAATGGTAATCGATTGAAACCATTTAAAAAGAAAGATTTTGGGTAATAAGTTGTGACTTAATTGAAATCCCATATCCATATGTTTTTAAATATTACGCTCACTATTCGGTTTAGCCGGGAGAGGACCTTTGGGTCGTATAACCCATTCCGAATATGTGATACGTCGATATGGATAGCATTTGAAGACCGGTGTTGAAGACCGGATATTTTTGAAAACGGAAGGATTACCGTCGAGTTACTCTGCATCGGCTGATCCCCGATATAGAGGTTTTATCATCCTTAGTGACGGGAAGTCCGGACGTGATTGGAAATTATCCGGATTTGCAAGGGCTTCGTGAGAAGTGCCTTCGGTTCTGTTCGATCCCGGAACAGACTTGTATGGATTGTGTGTCTGACATTACACTTTGAGATATAAAGCTGATTTCTTTCAAATACATTTCTGTTGGTGGCGGAGAATTTATTCTCTTAGCTTAACACCCTTCTCTGAGACGTACGAGCTCAGAGGTTATGTAGTTGAAATTTATCAGCGATATACTCCCAATTTGGTAATGTGGCATGCTAAGTGTTGCTGTGTGATGATCAATGTTTGATCATTTGTGATATGATCATTTGTTTGATCATTTATCTTTGTGATCATAGGTTGATCATCTGTTGACCCAAAGCGTGGCTTTTTGAAAAAGCGTAGCTTTGTGGACGAGACTTCGTCAGGGCCTCACAACCCGGAAATGGTCGAAACAGGAATGTTGCGGCAAGGTTATGAGGGTCGCGCCCTTTAGGGTATGTCATTTCCTTCTGGAAAGGGGTGGTATCATGGTATGGAGCCCAGATACTTACTCATGTGGATACACGTATTTATATGTGTGATGTTGGTTATCGAGCGCTCGGATAAAGGTCCCAAAGGACCGGGAGGTGGCATATTCGTGAGTTACCTGTTACAGGGGTAACCCGGCCTTGTTGGCAGAGAGCAGTTTGTCTCTCGGGACGTCCAGCCAGAGGCGATCCCATGCGGCGGAAGGAAGTTCCTTAGCCTGACCATTTGTTGGAAATCCATTCTTCCAATACGAACTTTGTACGGTTTTAGTTGTAGAACCTGCCATTTACGTACGGTGGTCACCACTGTTTAGATGGTAGCTATAGTAGGCATACGATACTGGTCGTATGTTGGCTAAGATTAATATTATACTTTCGAAATGTTTTCTGCACTATGCACTAATAATAATAATCCAATGATTTTGCGTAGTAAGCATCTTTGACTAAGAAGAAATCTCCTCCAATTCTGTGTTTGCATTGTGTGTGTGGCGGGAGGTCTTATGGTAGTTTCATTTTCTAAAAGCATTGCGAATTGACTTTAAAATCTTTTGTTATTGTTTAAAGATAAACTGTTTTTGTTGCTCACACCAGTCCCATGACTGATCCGGAGTTTATTGTTCCCTTCCTAAACTCTGGGTGCTCATAATTTTCCACACGAGCAGTCTAGAGTTGGGTTTCTTTTCAGATATTCAGGTTTAGTAGATTATCTGGAGCTAGTTCATTCATCGGAGTTGCTTATCTTGGAGTTGTGGATTCATTCTTGTCTGAAGATCATTTTGGAGTTCTCATTTCTATTGATATTGTTCTACTGCTGTTGTTATCATTTTCTTTTCCGCTGCTATTTCTTGTATCATATCTCTGATGTATATTGATATTCATTGTATCACTCTGTTGTATCAGATATTGTATTTCAATGTATTATTTTTTTTCTTCCGCTGTGTTATTTACTTAATTGTGTTATAGCTCCGGCGAATCGGATTTGAACGGTCGAATCTGCGGCATTCTAGTACAATGTGAAGTACGGATGTTGATTTTCGAGCGGGCAAAACCCGAGCCGTCACATTAGATATTTGATGTTTTCTGACTATCGTTTTTGATAATTGAATATTTGCTGATTTAGTTGATTATGAGATTTTCTAGTCTCTAATTGATTCTAGATTATGTTGATTATATAGGATTGCTATTTTCTATCTATCTCTGTAGATAGTTAGAGTTTGCTGAGTATGAAGTTCGTGTTTTCTAGTTAATTGTTAGATAACTAGATATTTGCGGTTTTAAGAATTGTGATTTGTGTTTTCTAATTGTCTTTGTGGTAATTAGATTTTGCTGTTTTCTAATTATCGTATCGATAATTAGATATTGATGTTTTGTGATTTCTGTATTCTAATTATCTAATTGATAATTAAAAATTACATATAATAGTATTTATTCAGTTTTGTTGTTTTCTGATTATCTATTTGATAATTAGATTTTGTTGAGAATTTGTGAATTTCTTTTATGGAATTAAAAGATCTCTTGGACGTCTGTGTTCTTGATCTTTATTTTTCTAGCTTAACCAGTTTATGTTAGAAAAATAATTGTTATAGACGACTTTTTAGCCCTTGTAAATGAAGTCTTTTCTTGAAAAAGGTAATTTTTACTAATTTTTTGTATCCCTAAATACTCCAATTGCTCATGTTAGAAGCATCCCTTAATGCTCCAATTGCAGCATCCCTAAATGCTCATATTAACCAATTAGCTCATGTTAGAACTGGTAGATATGGGCTAAAGGGTAGATCATAGTTGTCATTCTGGGCCTAATAATTAGGACACGTCAGGCACGAAAGCCGTAGCTTGTTTTCTTGCTTAATCGAGATTGGGTTCTAGTTCCGGTGAAGGTCGAATTTCTTAAAATAAAATAAAAATAAGAAAGGATATAATAAGAAAAATGAAAATGCAATTACATTTTTTATTAAAATAAAAATAAAAGTTAAAAAAAATCGACATAGTTTGTTCTGTTCCTATTAGGAACCCAATTTGTATTGGGTTGGTAAATAGGAATAGTACATGATGGAGCTCGAGCAAAACGTATTGATTCATTTATCGGGGGGGGGGGGCGAATCTAGGGTTAGTAACAATTAATAAATTAGACTACTTTGTTAAGTATATCCTCAATATAGAAATTAAAATTTTAAATTGCAGGATTCATATTTTTTTCTCGGGTACCCGAGAAAAAAATATCTTCCCATTCGTTTACAGCGGATTCTTCGTAGCTAATCCGCGAATGAAAGAGCTGAACACCTTTCCATGAGCCGAGATCATTAAGAGCATACTGCGAGTAGGAAGAAGGAGGAACTCGTTCATCGTCATCATATCAGGAAAGAAGGCATGAAGAGAGAACGCAGTGAGCTTTGGTGATGTTGGAATTTTCACCTATTTTTATCTATTTAGTGATGAGTCCGCTAGTTTCTTTGATCCCACTCGGTCTTCCTTTTCCATTTGCTTATATTTTTTTATTAGTTATATTATGTTATGGATAGAAATAGAATTATCAAGTTAGCTCGTACACCTTTCTTTTTCTTTATATTGATCGTTCCAGGCCTCTTGAATCTTCTCTTTCCTATTTTTGTTTGTTTTTGTTATTTAATTTGTGCCAATGTTTATACTGGGCGCGAAAAAATAAGAAAAGTCATTCGATGAATAATCATTTTACTATTTTATTTCCTATTAGAATTAAGCATATAATCCAATCATTAGAATTGTTAACTAACAACGAGTGAGTATTGAAATAAATAATTCTCTTTTGGGGAAATCCGAGGTATTAGAATTTTTTTTTTGCTCTTTCCACAAGATTTTTCATTTGGATCGTAGTCTCTTACCATAAAAATGGCTGCATGTCTTACCGCGGCTGCTGGCACAGAGTTAGCCGATGCTTGGACGCAATTTTTATAAGGAGGGGAGTCTGTAACAACACAGGGTTTTACCCCAGTTAGTTATCGTCATTAGACGATTAAAATTGCTATCAAATGGCTATTGGAATTTTTAAATTGGGTTGTGATTCTTTAATAATTTGATGAAGGAATTGTGTGGGCTTTAAGATGCAATCTGGTCCATTTTCATTTGTTTGTTTTTGGCCGTGATTACTACCAAAGGCAAACCCGACCCCTTCATTCATTTTCGATCGAAAACCCTAATCTAAACAAAAGAAGAAAAAATGGCAGCCTTGTAAATTTTCGTTCGTTCCTCTTTGGCCAACTTAGGGCTTCGTGAAATCGAGGGCGCCGGCCATGATTATCTCGATCGAAATGCTTGGTCGATCGATGCTTCACTCCGTGCTCGTTCGCGGCTGCTTCTAATTGCGTCGAAACAAAGGTGAGTGGTTCTTTCCACTCACATCTTATTCGAACGTATTTGCCTAAATTTTTGTGTTCGTCTGAGTGTTGCTTGACTTCGTCTCGGTCGTATGATTTTGTAGTGATGCTTGGGATTGATTATTGATATTTTCAATTTGATTGTCAAGACGTTGACTTCGTTTGTAGTTGTCTTCGGCTTTGACTTGATTTCTGTCGATGTTGTTTTGATTTGACTTCGACTTGTTTTTGTTGCGTGAATTTTTGTCGGTTTCGACTTGATTTCATCGATGTTGATTTTGATCGAATTTGGCCAATTGAAGCTATTTTGATCTCTGGACTTCGTTCCACTTTTGTGCTACGCTATGGTTGTCATTGTGTACATGTTACACTGTGATGAAAAATAGCTTGACCTTATGTATATTGATGCAACTTGTTTATGCTTCGATTTGAGCCTGCATTGGTTATTCGAGCTGCTGTTTTAGGTGCAGTTCGAATTCGTCGATTCATTTTGCTCGCCGTTCGATTTCGTTTGTTTGCTTGAGACTGTACTAACTTGTTCTAATTCGTATATATGTTGATTTCTTGATTGACACGGTGTTGATTCATTTCGTGGTCACCAATGTGTTGATATTTTCTGGTACGATGTTGACTTTGGTGATGAATTCTATCTTCAGGATTGCTGGCCTTTGACTTTGGCCTACTGTGTCTTTTTCATTGTGTTTTATCTGCTTCTCTTCATCCTATCACTATTGAAGCTAGATTCTCTGGTCTCAGACTTTGTGCTTCGACTCTGATGCTCTGTTGCATATGCAGGTTCGCATTGGCTTTATCCACTTAGAGTTAGTTTGCACTGAGTCTTGATACATTTCAGTTTCACTTGTATCGGTTTTTGTATGAGCTTGAGTCCGGTTCCATTCTGGTTCATGTATGGTCTTGTTTCATTGTCTCGACTTCATGGGTATTGGTTCACTTTGACCTGATCTGTAGCATGAGCTACTAGCTTGCATTTCTTTGTCTTTGTACTTGTAGTGTATGGTTCAGGTTGAATAGCATGTTGAATATCATCATGCAGTCTTCATTTGTCTATGCTTCTGTTGTCGTTGACTTGAGTTCGAGCCTCTGGTTTGACTGTCTTGTTCAAGACTAATACATTCATTTGTTGCAATGTATTCATTGTGTAGCCTGGTCCTCATGTGCATTCATGTAGTCTGGTTGTTGCTTGATCTGTTGTACTATGCTATAGCTTGAGCTTTGTAGCTTAATGTCTATATGCTTTTGTTTTCGAGTCATGTCCATTTGAGTTAGGCATTGTTTTGGTTGCTTCCCTGACCTGTGTTCCCTGTGTACATTTCTCTGTGCACATCGATTTTGCATGCTGTCTCCTTGACTCATTTGCTTCGAGACAGTTTTAGTTGTATTGTGATCTTGTGGTGGCTGCAGTTTTTAGTTGCAGTGGCCCTTGTATTCTTGTGGTGGCTGCAGTGCTTTTGTTGAAATTTTTCCCTTGTTGGGTTGCATTGCATTGATGCGCTGATGTCATTTGTAGTTTGATTTGTTGTACCTGTTTCGTTGTCTTCATGTACATGTATACATGCTGTTGCTTGAGACAGCTATCCACTTCATTTCACTATTGCACTTGTTGCATTAATCATTTTGACTTCATGTGTATAGTTGCCTTTCACTTGAATCAGTTGTATTTGCTGCCTTCATTTATCCTTGCAGCCTTTGTGCCTCGTTGTTCCACTGTTGCATTTCAATTGCTTCGGTTGGTTCATATATATGTACGTGTCATTGCCCTTGTGCTCTGATGCTTACTGTCAAGTTGAATTTGAGAACTTTTGTGTTGTTTTGAGTTTGCTGTTGCATTATATCTGGACTTCCTCTAATTCATTTCACGTTTGTACCACTGCCTTTGTGCACTGGGTCATTCGAGCCTTTGTGCTCTGCATTTGAGTTGAGTCAGTGACTTGACCTTTCGCATTTTAATTGTGAGTTGGTGCCATTTTCTTTTGATTCATTGAGGCAGTTTGTATATGGTTTGACTTGAGTTTGTGCATTTGTTTGACTTGACCTCTGCAGTTTCATTATGTTGCAGTTGTGTTGAGTCATGTTAGCCGTGACTTGACCTTTGCAGTTGACTTACTGTAGTGGCGAGGCAGTGCACGCGTGCGTGTACTGCAGCCACACAGAAATTTGGTTTGATTTGATCATTTGAGATTGTCTAATTATCTATTTGATAATTAGATTATGAGCTTCTAATTATTTATTGAGTAGTTGGATTTTGTTGTTAATTGCCGTTTAGGCAATTCTGAGGCTTTCAATTTATCTTCGTTGATAACCTTTTTACTTATCTTTGTGATGATTGAATTTGCCGATTTGTTGTTTAACACTGTTTAGTGCTATATCTGCCGTTATCTGATTCTCTTATCGAAGAGTTGGATATACGAGATTTCTGTGACTGTCGTCTACTGATTATTTAATTATTATTGCTTTTGTGCATTAATAACTGAGTTTGAATTAGACTGACCCGAGTATTATTTTCTTTTGAATTTAATACTCAGGTCAGACCGAGTTATTTCAGGTTGTTGATATCTTGCTTTGGGTTGCTGCTTGAGGTATGAAGTCTCTTCATATATTTTGGAGTAGTCGTCGTCATTTTGTAGTAGTCAGTGTATCTGATCTAGGTTGATAAGTATTCATGTATATTATTCGATAATGTACTTGTATATATAACTTCCAGAGTCGATAGTTGTAGTTGTATCATATGTATTGTGTCAAATGTATTTTAACTGACATCAGTTATATATATATATATATATATATATGAGACTTTTATTATTTGTGTTCCGCATTTAGCTTATCTGTGTTATTATTATTATATATATTGTCCTAAACTATTATGAACCATCGTAGTTCGTTTTATACTGGAATTGTGTATGTCGATGGGAGTAAATAAATAAGAGATGAAAAATAAAAATATATACCACTCCTATCGAGGTAACCAATACTAATGTAGGGCCCAACTATGGATGGCTGCTCCTATTCAGCCTTATTCTTCGTAATAACAGACAGTATTTCTTTTAATACTCTTTGTTATTGTGAGCATAGAGGTGAGGCGTCACAGCATGGCTCCAGTTTTAGCCACATCAAGCTGACTTGCGGGAGTCTGGGCTACGTTAATACCTCATACAGAATCGTTTGCCAAATCATCCTACTTCATTTTGGAATCTCCACAATGTACACAATCGTTAAAGTGGTTTTTGATATTGGCAGAGAGTATGACAATATCTGATCCCGGTCTCTTTAACAACCAAACGCTTATTTCACAATGGATGGTTCTTTCACATTTCCAAAACCGATTCATAATTGATATCAAAATATGATATTCTCAAAACCATATCACTTTCGAAATCATATTCACTTTCGAAATCATATTCACTTTCGAAATCATATTCACTTTCGAAATCATATTCATTTCCAAAATCATATCGACAAGATAGGTTAATTAAATCCTCATTTCAAAATCATCATATTTACTCAAATATGTCATTTCACTAGGAAATATCATTTCAAATCCCAACTTAGGTTATAACATCATTTAACCATATTCGCTTTAAATCAAGGAATTAAATATAAACACTTGAACTTTACAAAAAATTTAGAAAATAGTTTAGATAGTCATAACTAATTTAAATAGTTAAAATACTTTAAAATAGTTTAAATGGTATAAAATAGATTAAAATAGTTTAATATAGTATAAATAGTTTAAATAGATTAAATAGGTTTAAAATAGATTAAAATAGTTTAATATAGTTTAAATAGTTAAAATAGATTAAAATAGATTAAAATGGTTTAAAATAGATTAAAATAGTTTAATAGCTTTAAAATAGGTTAAAATAGTTTAAAATAGTTTAATAGTTTGAAAATCTTAATAATCAGGATTTTAAAATAATAAATCTTTAAACAGTTTATATTAAAATAATTAATTTGAAGTTAATATCAAATTAAGCTATTTCTTTCATTTCAATACATCTGGATCATGTCCAACTTTCAAATCAACAAGCTAAATTTTGTCTTTCAATTCAGATTCTCATTTAAAACCATTTAATCAATATCGATTTCAAACCCATGTTCAAACTATAAATTTAAACTATTTCAAATTTAATATATTTCAAAGTTTAAATGTTCAAGTATTTCAATAACTCAATTTCGATAAATTTCATATATATTTCAAATCCAACTTTAAATTTTCAATTTAAATTCTTTAAACAATTCATTTAAACCAATTCCAATTTAACCATTTAAAGCTTGGATTTTTTAAAATAATTCAATTTATATAAAATCCAATTTTATTTCAAAATATCATTTAATTGAATTCAAAATTTAAGGATTTAATCATTTAATTTAACCAATCCGGTGTCCGTATATAATTTTCTACCCTATGGTCAAGTGATACGAATATTTATCATTTCAATCCGCAATTATTTATATTTACGGATATATATCATTTCAACCCGCAATCCCGAATAAAATTCAAAATCCATAAAATCGCTTGGGTTTATCATTTCAACCCATAACAATTTTCCCTAATCTATATATCGTTCGGGTATGTATCATTTCAACCCATAGGGATTTTTCTAACAATAAACTAAGGGAGCTTGCAGTGTTATAAAAATATAAATATAACATCCAGTCATCCAATATCAATAACCAAACATCCAACACAATCACCATTTAAATCCACTGATAAATAACATCAATTAACTGAATAATGGGTATTAACTGGCAATTTAATTCAATATTAAATTAATGGCGATTAAATTCAATAAAAGTCAGATTTAACTGGAATGCCAATTTAAAATATACCAAACAGCAACCAATCAATTTCTAATCACATCAAAATTTTAATTTAACTAACACAAGATAATTTAGTATTCGTGAGTGGGTTAAAATACTCACCTTTGATTTCAAATCGATTTGAAATCCAAATAAAGGCCCAAAATGGAAAAGTCTTGGAATTCAACCAAACCTATTCCATAATTTTTGAAATTTCGATACGGTCGCAGCAGAACAAACCGCGCATAAATCCGACCTCGTATGCAAAAGTTATGTAAATTAGAACATTCGATACTCGAAATTAAATTTAAATTAAAAAAACAAAATAAAAACAAAAACACTCCACGTCCACGTCAACTACAATCAACACATGAGAAACCCTAGCCTTTCACTATCGCGATCGAGCCCTACCTTAACCACGGCCACCACCATCTCTCTAATTTTTGTCGCCGCCTACAACATCGTGACCCAAATCTGTGAACGCCGCTCGACTCCTCCCTCCATGTAACGACCCGGTATTCCGTGTCATTCGCATCCGCACATGTTGGACTTGAATTGCTCAAAATATCAGATTGTTAATTTATATTTGGCAAAACTCAGCATATACAGTAAATAAATCAATCATAGAATCACAGACACAGAGTATTACAATAATAAGCAGCCGAAATAGATAAATAGTAGTTCATGAAGCTACTATATAAAACAACAGAGTGTGGAATAAAATACAACAGAAAATCTCAAATACAATGGAGTCTCGAATACAAACTGATGACAAGTCCGAACAAATCAACTGGATAGCTGAAAGCTGAATAGATATAGATGGATTTCCAAGCGAAGCTCCAAACTCCAAAGGTGAGTCTCAAATGCTGTGACACTCAGTCTGACCCGAGCGTAAAGCAAAACACAAAACACTCGAGTCAGGATTAACATTCTTATAATAATAAATTCAACTCAAGTGAAATGTCAACTGAAATACAAGTAACTCAGAGGATGTTTGGGATTTCCATCCTCTAAGGATCCGTGGAACTATCTACTATGTAGTAATATACACTATTATAATATGTCTATAGTAAAGTAAACTATTAAAATAGCGTTAAGGCGTTACCCATATCCCCCTTAACACATTTTTATAATGCCGTAGTCTATACAGATACTGTAAACTCCACCCACAGGTGGGCTATCAGGGAGCACTCCATAGGTACGACACAAAACAAACTCGTAGAAGGCACGATAGGGCATGCGACACGGCACTCGAGGCAATGCCAGGGTGGATATACCGTTTGCGTATCCGGACTGGTGGTAACGCATAGCAGCTACTACCGCCCACCTCGTGACACACTCCCAAATCAAAAGGGTGCACCCAATCAAATCACAAAAGCAATAAAATGGTATCGAAGAAATGTGTCTGATAGGAGGAATAACCTCACTTGGCCCGGCGTGGCTCCTGTTTTAGCTGAATCAAGCTGACTCACGGGAGTCAGGGCTACGTAAATACTATATAGAATCGTCACCAAACCATCCTACTTCATTCTGGAATCTCCAATGCGTACACAGTTGTCAAAGTGGTTTTCGGTATTAGAAGAGAGTATGACAATATCTGATTCAGGTCTCTTTAACAACCAACGTTATTATAACACCGTGGTCATTTCATTTCAAATCATATTTCAAAACCAAAATATCATATCTATTTCAAAACCATATCAATATGATATCATTATTCACTCAAATAATATTCATTTCCAAAATCATAATACTTTCCAAAATTTTAACACTTCTGAAATTATAACATTTTTTGAAACCATAACACTTAGGAAATCATAACACTTGGAAATCATAACACTTTGAAAATTCATAGCACTTTGAAATCATATTACTCCCACTTAAACAGTTTAGATATTAAAATAGTATATATAATAAAATAGTTTATATAATAAAATAGTTTTTTTAAATAAATAATTAGTATATTGAAAATAGTTAAAAATTAAAATAGTTTATATTTAATTAATTTATAAAGTAAAATATTAAATAGTTTTAAATATATTTTTAAATACTTTATATAATAAAATAGTTTCCTCAAATTTCATAAATCGATTCAGATCAACTCGAATTCCAAAATTCAATTTAATTTAATCTCAATTCACCAATTTCAATTCAGTTCAAACCATTTAAAATTTATATCGATTTCAAATACATATATAAACTACAATTTAAACCATTTCAATTTCAATAGATTTCAAAGCTTAAATTCATTTATATTTCAAATTCAACCTTACCATTATTTATATTGAAAAATTCACTTAGTCAATCCAATATTATTTAAATAAAACCTTAAATTACAATTTATGTAAACTAAATATTCCCTTTAATTTATTTACTTGAAATATTCATTTAATCACTTTAAATCAAAATCAAGTTATAAATCATATCTTTAAAATCTCAAATTTAATAAGTTTCAAATCGGTTTTATTTAAGAAAAAATCAAATAAATTTCAAATTAATTTCTATTTCTCTTTCCAACTTAATTTATAAAAATTATTATAAAATGTATATTAAAGATATAATATCTTAAAATCAATATTTATTAAAACCGCATATATTTCTTTTCAAAACCTTGGAAATCATTATCAAAATATATATATATATATAGACCAACGGTGCCTGTATAAAATTTTCTATCCTATGGTCAAGTGATACAGATATTTACCATTTCAATCCGCAATTTAAATATATACGAGTATATATCTTTTCAACTCGCACTCCTAAATTCAATTCAATGAAAATCGCTTGGGTTTATCATTTCAACCCATAACGATTTTCTCCTATTCTACAAGATCGTTCGGGTATGTATCATTTCAACCCATAGGGAATTTTATACTAACAGGGAACTTGCAGAGTGAGAACAGTTATGATAATAATATAACATATCAACAACAGAGATATATCATCAATAACAAATTAAATAAAATATAAACAATAGGATATGGTGTCATATCCCACAGGTGAACAATTTCAGATGATAGCATATCATATATAGCAATTAAAAATTAACAGTTCAATTTAGCAGCATATTTCAATTGTCGTTTCAATTGAAATCAAATTTAATAAATATAAGAACGTTAATCGTGAGTGATTGCTCACCTTTCGAGGCTAGAGATGAACGAAAATGAGAGGAGTTACGAATCCAAGCACGAATTCCAAAGCGAAACAAGATTGGCACGAACTCGACGAATAGAGCTGATAGATAGGAATTGATGAAAACAAATCAAACCAGTTTTGATATAAACTGGAAATATATACATTATTATATTATTATTTTCCCTACAACCAATATTCAATAAAAATACATATTTAAAATATATATATATACATCTATATGTATTTTAAAACCAATTGTCCAAATAAAACCATCATAATATATTTCAAAATCAATATTTATTATGAAAACCAACATAACTTAGTTTTTATAATATATTATTTTAAATTTCCACATGTTTTATATTTATATGCTTTTATATACTGTAACTGTTATATATAAATAAAACTAACAGATAACTACAGATATATTATATAGCCTATATGCATATGTATAAACTATATATATATATATAAACATACTACAAACATATATGTCATATAATAACAACTTTTATAAAATAAATTGAGATAAGCTATGTAAGCTGATATGCAACCATCTGGAAACATTTATAACATACTGTAACCTATTTTTATAAACATGACTTTGATACATAAATATATACAAATATGAAGTCTTTTGTATTCGCGTACCATTCAAAAATAACCCAATACGAAAACATGTAACTCACGCATATGTATAACAGTTTAAAATATAATTAAATAAACAAATACATATGTTACATTTCAACTATCAACAGAAAACACAAAAACTTATTATATATACATTATACTCGAATCAAAATCTATATATATATAAAGAAATCAAACACATGTTATATATAGCTATATATTACCAAAGTCAACACATATACTTTATTGGAAAATTATAGAAACCTGAACATATTATATATATAAAACAACTAGATCTTACATAAAGCTAATAAAATTTGCATATTGTAATCAAGATTAAGTGCATAGTAACATGTAATATATATATATATATATATAATATTAGTATACCTTATGCCATAACTACATATATATTCGAAAACCCAATAGAAACTATAGTTAATAACATAGAAAGCATATTTTTTAAAACCTTTACACATATAATACTAACATAAGTATATATACCATATATATATATAAAAACTGTAAACTTATATGCCATAAACAGTAATATATATAACGTATAACTTATATAAAAATATATACAGATCATATAAAACAAAACACAACCGATTATACATAACTCAAAACGTATGAAACAACATATTATAACCTATTATAACATATTATAACTTATATATATTATAAAATATGTAAGAGGAGATCACTACCCGAGATAGACCAGAGCAAACTGGAAAATGACAGAGAGAAGAAGCAAGTCAAAGCTGTGTTGGTCAGGCCGGAGGTTGTTGCCTGGGTGCGAGGCGAGGCGAAAGGTCGTGGATGGTGCTCGGTTGAGAGGAAGTGCCGGCTAGAGGAAGCAGGTTCGGGTTGTGTTCTGGGCTGTTCGGCGTCAGGGGTGGGCCGAAGTTTGACAGGCAGGAGTGGAGCGGAATGCTCGGAGATGGCATCGGAGGAATGGTCACCGGCGGTGGGGAGGACGTGGAGCAGAGGCTGGTGATGGGATAGCAACATTCGGCCAAAGGAGGAAGGCATAAAGGGTTTTAGGCAAAATTTGATCGGTCACAGGCAAATGAAAGGGAATAGGAATCTTCTCAGAATAATATATATAATATACTTTATATTATAGCTTGGTTTCGAGTAACAGACAAATTGAAAGAGCAAGGGACGCGAACCAATGAAATTTCAACAGATAGGAATGGTGCAGCACGAGAATTTATGAAATAATAAAACCAAATGACCGTTTGTTTTCAAACGGTTGAAAATTGAAAGGTCACAAAACGAAAGGCTCGGAACCGGTACCGGTATGGTTACTGTTTTCGCAGATTCCACTGTGTATCGAACTTCAAAACACAGAATTGAATATACCACAGAGATCAGCACGACGAGGCGATCAAAATGGTACCCAGATATCATTGATACGATCATCGTATCAAAAGTCGATATCTAGTGTCAGCTGCAAATTCGCTGGAAATAGGATAAACGAAGATAGAGAAATCCAAATTTTACGAAACGAAATATGACATCTTACTCAGAAGATGATTTACAAATTTATTATATAAAAATATTCACGTTTAGAAAACATTTTATTATCATCAATATTAACTTATTTAAATTTAAATAAAATTATACAAGAAAATAAACTTTCATATTATCAGATGAAAATTTACCATTGGCTATGTTTAATTTGACGTATTCCAAATATCAAATCTTCATTTCAATATTCAATTATTTAAAAATTCACAAAAATTCAATCAATTATATTATTAAAACTAATAAAATTTTACGGGTCGTTACACTCCAGGCCGCACTCCTACAACGGCAACCTCTCCGGCCCCCTCCTTCACCACCGCCGCCGCCATGCTTCTATGGCATTTTCTAGCGAATACGTGGCCAACTGGCTTGGACGAACATAAGATCTATGACCTGCTCGACACCATCTTCCCAACGACACCTCCCGATCGTCAATCGGATGAAGATCCACTGTTGGATCGCGAAAACCTAATATGGACGGCCGAGGTTCATCCTCGATTTTTGGTCAAACGATGCACCAAATCAAAAAATGAATTGCTGCAGTAGATTACGCTCGTTGAGAGCTTTCCAAAGTTATATAATATGATAGGGTTTGGAGAGTTTGAATTTTGAAATTGATTCTGAAATTGAATTTAGGGTTTTGTAACTGGAATTTGGTTTCTGCCATTGAAGAGAGGAATATGCAGATAGAATTGTACGTCTAGAATAACCGAATGGCTGCTAGGGTTTGAGAAACAAAAAAGATCTATTTATATAAACAAGGCCCGATAAGAAAGAATGAATATATCGAATTAGTTCGAAACGACAATAACGACCCGAAAAGCCCGTTCTGCTTTCGAGACGAAAGTAGGTCATCACATATATCAAAATAGATGTTTTTGATATTTTTAAACTCAATGGAACAGGTTTCAAGTCCTAATTCCATTGTATGAAGAAGTTAGCTTTTAAAATCAGCTTATTTCAAATTGATTTCTACGCGTTTTGAGCCCGCACGATCAAACGACAAGTCCGATCACTACGAAACTTGAAAACTTACAATAATTCACCATTATGAATCCGATGTAACTGGTTTCGTTGAAATTTGAGATAGTGGCCAAAATTGCTATTTTCACGTTAATTAAATAAATTATTATTAAATTGATTAATTCGCTTTTAAATTCAAATTTTATAATCATCAAATTTTATCATTTTTTGATTACCTAGTAATTTATAATCTTTTAAAACAATTTTTCCATGTCAAATTCCATATTATATTGCACCAATTACAGTGTTCAATTTCAATTGCAATAAATTGATTAACTAAAATTTAAATTCCAATAAATTCATTTATTTTGATTTCACTCTTATTATTGAATCAACCATTATCTTATGAATACAATTAATCATTGGTTTACATTTTATTACATCAATATTCTACAGTTACCATTTGAATTCATATTAACTGCAATAATCAATCAGATTAATTGCAATTGATTTTCAATTTATATTCAATGGATTACATAAATAGGTGATAAATGACAAATGTTACCATTTTACTTAATTTAATCACATTTGTAAGTTTATTATCCACAACAAATGTTATGAATACTAACACAGCCCTGATTATATTCAATTTCCAAGTCTATTGTTTACGAACAAAACCAAATAAATTCATGTACAAATATATTAATTTCCTAATTCATAATAAACCTATTTCAATTAACAACATATAATTTCAACATTAAATCTAGCATTCAATTGTCTTAATTCCATTAATTACCCATCCACTATTCAAACGGACAAATTAATGAGAAGATAATTAAACAATTGTTTATAATAATAGTTCATACCCATTATCTTATTAGTTACAATCAAGGGCTATACATTGCTTACCAAAATGATTCTATATCTATATTAACCCATTTCAATCAATTACATGTAATTTCATCTTTAAATACATCATTTAATTTTTTTCATTACTTACAATTATAACCAAATTAGCCTAAAATTTATTCAGTTGATTGTAATTACATTAAAATAGTCATCACTAACATTCAAACAATAATAATAAATCATATTCTAATTATTTTCTCATTAATAAATCATAAATTTTAGTTTTCTTTCAATATTAAATTCTAAAATAATATTTAATTAATATTTTTAATTATCGAAAATTACGGGTTGTTACACTCTCCCCCACTCAAAACTTTTCGTCCTCGAAAAGAGAAGAGAAGGAATTAAGGAATTAATATTTTTTATTCAAAGTATTCAATTTATAAACAATTAATTTACGTAATTAAGTATCTTAAATAAAATATACTAATTAATAAACAATTAAATCTTCATATTCAAGTTCAATAAAAGTTCAAAAATATTTTCACTTTCTCAAAATTTCTAAGTGTAAAATTCACGGAAAATTTCGGCAGAGTCTCCCTTGAACGGAGAGGTCCGGAAAATAATAATAATATCAATAATAACAAGATATATATTATATTTCAAGAATAAAATATCCCAAACCATGGGAAACAATATAATATCGCTATAAAACCGTAATCCGAAAATGTACCTATTTGTCGAGCAAACAACGCTTTATTTATGAAACCAAAAGTAGTAACTATTGCTTCCCTAAACCTGTATTCCACTTATAAAATCCAAAATAGTGAGAATTATGTATAAGGGAGATATTTAAGTTGTTTCAATTAATAACAACAAATCAACACAACATACAATAGTCACTTGCAAACAAAACAATACAATCATCACATGTAATCAAAGTAATCAACCATCCATCCATAGCAATCAAAACAAATGGTTGTTCAAGTTCAGTAACTTTTAATCGTATAAAATGATTAATAAACTACTAGGTATACCATACACTCAACAGTCTTAGATAAAACTTAATAGATTATTTATACATCTTTATTAAGTTAGAAGTATCCTTTCCCAACCATCCCATAAGCCAAACAAACAATAATTTCAAATATTGTTTAAGTTTATTCTTATTAATTTCGTTTCACATCATTTACTGTTATTCGGTTTCATTCATTCATACAATGCTTATTTTCATTAATTTGCATTTATTACTTACATAAGTTATTTACATAATATAATTCCCATTCAATGCTTGAAATCATCATTGGATACATTGTTAAAGTATTACATACATACCATTTATTTCCAATTTATTCATACAAGATTGTCTTTTATTATTTTAAATTCATTTATTCACATTTATGATTTACTTATATAACTTGATTTCCATGTAATATAAATATTCATTAGTGAATAAATTCCTACTTAAGTTTCTCTACCTTTTATTCACATTCATTGTTTATATAGTTTGACTTTAATTTAATAAATCATCCACTTAAGTGATGTTCATTTTTACTATTAAATCTAATTATTAGCATTTCAAAACATTAACTTATGCTTATAACATTCATTGTACACCTAAATTCTTATCTATAGAAATAATTCCATTGAACACTTTCATTACTTAAGTTTTACTTGTATAATATTCTATTACATATTCCTATAACACTACAACTTTTTGAACATTTCTGGTAAGTTATATATATGGTTTAAGAATGCAATAGAATGTTACACAAGTTTATGTTATTCATTTTAGTTAACAAAATGTTCAATAATTACATCTTCTTAATTTTCTGTAACAACCCGGAATTTTCGAACCCGAAAATGCCAGATAGTTAGAAGAAAAAGAAAAGAGGTAGAAGAAGAAACAGAACAAGACATAGATTCTCACATTCGCAGCGGATCAAAATACAATATCAAATAGTAATATCAGTTATACAAAGAAAACTGTATCCATCATTTACATTTTATACATCAGAGTTACAACCATTTATACATGAGCTAGACAGTTATACAACTTGTTCCAGACTACAATCTATACAGACTTCACAGTCTCATATACACAGCGGAAAATACTCTATACGTTCCTGCCATCCAGCTCGCCTCCTGAGCTCCAGAACGTCCTAACCTGAAAAGCTGTAATACTCGGTCTGACTCGAGCATTACATCAAAGTAACACCCGGGTCAGGCTGGAAACCAGCGTGAGTAAACTCTTCTAACATGAAATTTTAATTCATAGAACTTATTTAAACCCGGGGTAACTCGTATTTTACTATAAGTAAACAACTTATATAGTCAACACTTATTTTCACAAAACAATATCTAAGTATCAACTTAGTTTAAATGGTCCATATTATCCTAATCCAGCCCATTGATTTCACATATCCTTATATAAGGAATTTTAGAAGATTTCAAATCGAAGTGGTTTCGGGTATTTACTGATACCCGACCCCGGTCTCTTCGAATCAAACGTCATCCTTTAAGCCAAGACGTTTAAGTTAAACAATTTAATTTAATTTCAGGATATCATATTCATATAGAAATTTTATCACAGATAGATAACTTACATTATCACAATTCATCCAAAGCATTACATATTGCAGAACATCATAATTTATCCGACTAGAGATATTGATCAATCCAAACATTCAATACAATTTAATCATCCATAAGCAAGATTAATTAGTCCATTTCTAATTAATTTAATTAACACAAAGTAAATTAATTACTTTTATAAATCCTGCTTTATTATTATTTAATTAATTATTGAAATTAATTATTTATTCTTTAATCATTTAATCATTCACATTAATTAACCTTAATTAGTCTCATTAATTACATTAATTAATTATTCTTAATTAATTTCATTAATTAATCAACTTATAATCACTTTACCTTTAATTAACATTATTTAATTAATTTAACTAAGCAATTACTCCTTAGTTACTTCTATTAAAAATCCTCAAATCAATTCCATTAAGTAATTACCTCAAATTTCCTTTACTAATTTCCCATTAATTAATCACATTCATTAATTAATTCATAACATTAATTAATCATATTTATTAATTAACTTTAATTAATTACATTAATTAATTAACTCTAATTTAATCACATTAATTAATTTTCTAAGTAATTTATCCTTAATTACTTTCCTTAATTACTTCCATTAATTAACTTTAATTTATCACATTTGTTAATTAACTTTATATCTATTAATTAATCACATATATTAATTACCCTTTAATTAATTATATTAATTAATTACATTAATTAATTCTTTAATTAAATACACTAAGTAATTTATCCTTAATTACATCCATCACTTTAAACATTTCCTTTATTAATAAAAACTAGATTTCTTTGCTTTATAAAATCTGTTCATGTTTCACTTATTAATTATAAAGTTTAAAATCTGGTTATTAAGACAATATACAAAACCCGAGACAAACTCGAGTAGATCAAGTAAAAACCCCGAGTCAAACACTGAGTCGCCCTTTCTTCCAAAAACACGGAGACTACTTCGAGCTTTTCCCCAACTTCCCCGATCCTTCTCCTTCTTCTTCCTTCTTCCCTGTTATAACAGCAACAACCAAACACTTCATTGATACACCCGTGCACTGTGCACATGCACAACCACCCAAGCCTCCTCCGATCATCGCCTCCGACCCCAAAACATCACCCAAGACCCCGTCCATCATCGCGACACCCTAGGAGTAAGAATCGAAAACCAAAACTAAAAATCGATACTCGATCGAAAAAAAGAAAAAAAAACTGGAAACGAACGATCAGAAAATCCATCATCACCGTCAATCCCAACCACGAGTTCCCTCGCCGACATCACCAGACCTTCATCACGTCACCACGCTTCTAACCCCCCCTTCGCGATCATCTACCCTCACTCACGTCTATCGCGAAAGCTCTGAGAACATCATCGTTTCAAAATGGTGCTCTAACCCTAGACTGGCTCCATCCTCACCACTCAATCACCAGAAAAATCTAACTCCATTTTTCCTGTGATTAACAACTTGCGAACTTCCTTCGACAACGACAAATGCGAGCAACACCCTGTGGATTGTCTGAAATCGATGATTTTCCAAAATCTGATCATTCCCAAATATCTCACCCAATTCTAATCTAAAAATTATCATTCCTAATCCTAAATTCATGAATTTCAAACTAGTTTCAAGTTATAGAATTGATTCATAAATTTCCGACAATTAAATTTGGACTAAATTTTGATCAGACTTGAAATTTATTTATTTTATAAATAAACAATCCTTATATATCTATGAATCTGTTTTTAAAATTAAGCTTATAAGCTTACAATCACCTTCTATTTACAAATCTTAGCCTATCATCAAATATCTGGAAAGATTTGATTTTCTTTTTACGAATTTTGAAACCTGGATAATGAACAGAGGACTTATATCCATTCACACTGTTTTGAACAGCAAATTCATTCATATTTATAACATGCAAGCCAATGTTTCACACATGCAACAATTATCACTTCATCTAATTACTAACACATCACAATCAATAATTTAAAACAATGTTAGTTGTTTACTCACCTGTTAATGATGAGCAGATAAGATTTGAAGCAGTTTTAAACTTGCAAACAAAATTTTATTCATGCCAACTACTAACTCATCACTCTTTCCAAATATTATTAACATGCATTAGATCTAAACAGTTTAGGCTTCGTTTACTCACTGGCATTTCTAAAAAAATAGAGGAAACTAGGTCAGATCACTCACCTGTTTAAAAGACAGGAAACAAGCTTTTGAAATACTTGAAATCTGTTCTCGTATCTAAACTGGAATTTAGTTTTCTTTGATTTGCATTGATCTTGAATCTTCTTGCTTTGAAACAGAGATGATCAAGGTTTTGAAAACTGAGATGATGATGCTTTGATTGCTTTAGATTTGAAAACTAGGAGAAGATGATAGTTGTTTGCTAGTTTTTGTTTGATTGCTTCGAATTGAATTAGTTGCTACAGGTTTTGAAACTTGTTTTGATCTGCTCTAAACTTGAAACTGGAACTTGGATTGATCCTGACTTTGATTTATTTTGATCTGATACTTGGTTTTAATTTGATGAAGATTGTTTTGAGTTGAATCAAAATCAGGATCTATTCTTTTTCTGGTTTACAGTTTTGAAAATGAATCAAAGAAATTTGAGAAGTCTGGTTTCTCCCTTTAAAACATGTTGTTTAATTTTTATTAATCTTAAATTAAATCAATTGACACTTGCCTAAAAATCTAACATTTGTCACTAGCATGTATTAGTTGATTTACATTTGTTAAATTATATATACTTTTAACCTACAAGTGTATTTTCCTTGAATTAATAAATTTTTAAATGATTTTTATAAAACTTATAATATATTTTTATTAAGTAAAAACATTATCTTAATTCATAATAAATATTTTAAAGAGAATAATGTAAAACCAATTATATACAATCATATAAAATATAATTTTAAATCGAAATATTTTAAGGTATTTATCTTTTTGAATTTCAAATTCAAATCCAAATTCAATTTAAAATCAACTCATTTAATATATATATATATATATATATTTAAATAACACATATTTAATTTGTTTGAAAATAATATTTTACCATTTAAAATCTTCTTATGTCTATATATATACACAATCATTATTATTTGTTTTAAAAGATTTATTTGTAAAATTTGAAGTAATTATATTAGAAGATTATCAAATATTTATTCCAATATCTAAAATCCAATCTTTATTATATTTTCAAATTCACTTACATAACCATATATCTTTTATTATCAGAATTTTATCTGTTCAATTGAATAAACCAGTTAATTATCTAATTTCTGGATGTCCAAAAATCCGGGTTATCACATTCCTCCCCCCTTAAAATCTTTTCGTCCTCGAAAAGGAATGAAGCCAAAATTTATTATTTACTTATTATCAGATAAATTTCTTGTGGAACAATTTAAACTATAAACTCCCATTATAAAATAAAAATTAAAAAAAATATTTTAAAATCTATATAATATTACAAAAATAGTTTTTATAAAAATACTTTTATAACTCGATGTTTCAACCAGTCCATCCTTGTTCTCACAGAAATTCGGTCATACGTTGATCAGGCGTAGGACTGAAAATCTATAAGTACTTAGCAGACCCGTTTTTAACATCCAGAGAAAATACTTGGAAAATAATTTTATTGAGAATAATAGAAAACAGTTTTTGAAAATAGAGGAAATATCTTTGGTGAGAATGCTCTGGAAATCATCACCCCCATCCAAGGTCACAGTTACATCACGGGTTACGTTGCCATCGCAGCAAAAGTCCATGTAACTGATTACACCAAGGAACCCACAACAGATCGCAGTTACATCCAGGGTTACGTTGCCATCGCATCAAAAGTCCATGTAACTGTTGGCTCTCAGCGGCACACACGATTTCGCTGTCAAAATGAAACTTCTCCCACATAGGTCGCAGTCTACCGATATAAAATCAAACGTAGACAGTTGGCTCTCAGCGGCACAAACGACTTTCGCTATGTTACCATAGTGTCACAGTCTACCGATATAAAATCAAACGTAGACAGTTGGCTCTCAGCGGCACACATGACTTTCGCTATGGTCTGCAGTAGATCGCAGTGACATTGAGTCAAATTGTTGTCACAGCATAACTCAAATGCCTCTGTGGGCACCAGCCCCTCGACTTTCGCTACACAAATAATCCTCAGGAACTAGTTTTGTCCGGACTCCTCACAGGATCAACTTTAGAATCCCCCCTTGGGGTTCAAGGCAGTACCACCCAGTGGCACTCCTGAGAAGTTCATTTTAAGGGAGCGCCTTTTTCCCCAGAGCTATTCTCAAAACACTTTATACTATATACTTATAGTATCTTCAAATCATACCCTTTATGATTTATCAAAATCTCCTTTACACAAAATCGATTACCAAAATCGATAATTCTCAAACTAGGCTTTCCAAAATCCAAAATTGATTTTCCCAAAAATCAAAAGCCCTTTCCAAAATCCATAGGTTCCCAAAACCTTTTCCAAAATCATTCTCATAAGATCCTTTATATATATATAGATATAGATATATATAACTTTTAAAAATCTTTGGATCATTTCAAACTTTGTATAAAACCTCTTTTATACTTCAAATATTTCAAAACCCTTTTCTTTTAGCAATAGATTCAACAAGGGAAGATTTACCTTATATAACAAGGATATATAACTTTATTTTATTCTAAATCAAATATTCACATTTGATAAATCTTTTATAAAGTTATTAACCATATTTCTTTTCAAAAACCATTTTACAGTTCTTATCCACAAATCTTCAATATCAATTTCATTCAAATCCGTACGATGTACACATATCATCCGTACACAATATCAATCTGATCACTCAATCGATCACACAATTTCACTTCCGAACTAGTATCGTCCACCCGACTTCCTAGTGCGGACTCAGATCTGGTTTCTTGATTAGAAACCGTCATTCTCCTTGCATAGTCACAACTATGATAGAGAATATCCAGAACCAATCAAAAATCCATATTCAGGTTCGCCGTTGAAAATCGAGCGAAAAATCCCAACTCGGATCGATAATACTATCTCGAAATTCTGTGTTCGAATCTGGATCAAATCACTATGCGAATAGAATAATATACGTTCATCCTACGTATTTAACTTCATTGATTATTAGCCAAATCAATTCTCTTTTCTATTCACATTTCCTTCAATTCCATTCACTTATTCTCAATTGCTTCCATTTCCAATTGAGTTATTACTTCAATTACAAACAGTTTGAACTCTGACCAATTTAAATTTAAAAATAGCTTGAAAAAGTTTAAAATAGATAAGTAGTTGAAAAATAGTTATTAGTTTGTAAAATAGCTGTAAAACAGTTAAGTAGGTATAAAATAGTTAGATAATTGCAAAATAGTTTTTTAAAATAGTGATTAGATATAAGTAACTGAAAAATAATAATTAGTTTATAAGACAGTTTCAAAATAGTTAAATGGTTCCAAAATAATTGTAAAATAAGTATAAGATAGTTTGGGGTTTAAGAAGAAAGATTGTATAGTAAATAGTTTGAAAAAATAGGTTTATATTAAAACAAATTACTTTGAAAATAGTCCAGAGTCAAACCGTTCAATTCCCTATCAATTCAATTTAAATTTCTACTTCCATTTAAATTGACTCAATACTTCAATTTCCATTGAATTTTATTCAATCCCAATTCAAGTTGAATTAATCTTAATTCCTTTCCAAATTTCAAATCAAATTCCATTTGATTTTAAACATATTCATTTTAATTACAATTTCAAATTATTCAAATCAAATTCAGTTTGAACTAATTCAATTTAAATCTCAATTTTAAACTATCTCGAATTATATAAATTCGAGTTAAATTTTAAATGTTGATTTAATCCTTTAAATCAAATTAACCTTTACTTTTAAATCAAATCAACCTTAATTTTTAATTTAACAACTTAAATCTTTAAACCATTTAATTCTGAATCCAAATTCCAAATTTCCATTTTAAAATTATCTTTACTTAACTTATTATAAATTTCAAATAAGAATTTAAAAACAATTAAATTTCAGATTATAATTTATTATCCATTTTCAATTTCCAAATCTCAAACCCATTTTGAGATCACTCATAACTCCCATTTTAATCAACCATTTAACTTCCTAAGTTAAATTTTTATTTCATCTTGAAATTTCTACTTCAAGTTGTTCATTCTAAACTCATTTAACTTTCCTTAAGTTAAATTCAATTTATCTTTACCCAAATTGAATTCCCATTCAAATTTTAAACTTCTTATTAAAAATCTTCCCACTTAAGTTTAAAAACTTATTCACTTTGGGTTTTCACATCACATTCCAAGGAAAAATTTAAAACTCAATACTAAGAGTTATTTCAAATCATCTTTAATATTATGTATATCCTCATATATACATTTTACACACCAAGTTATACCTTAAATTTTTAAACCACTTTTGGTTTTAATTCAAAACAATTTCTTTAAAATAATTTCAAGTTTTCTGGATTTAGAATTTAAAACTTCACAATTTAAAACCCACTACAATTTACAAGTCATATTTGCCTAAATGTTTTATTTCCCTAATACATTTCATTTTACTTAATTATTTACAACATTTCATTATTAAATACAACAACCATTTATGATAATAACCAAGATTACCATATTTGGAAACCAATTCATTATTATCTTTATTCTTGACAACACTTCTATAAATTCAAGATTTTAATTTCAGTTTGAATTCATTTCAAACTTATCTTTATTCAGTTTTAATTTGGTTGTATTACTATTACCACTCAATTTAATTTCAATATTTTAACAACCAATTTCTTTAATATATTTAATAATTAGAAAATTATTTCTATATACATCAAAAGATAAACTTATATAAAAACCATTTATTTTTAAAACCATTTTAAAACCTTTATATAAGAAAATAACAAGTACGCTCTCATATATCTATATATATATACACACACACACTCAACTCATTCTAGGGTACTATTGACCCTATCCTTAATGAGTAATCCCAACAGAGCCAAGGTTCTCGCTTAACCTTCAACTCTGATACCATAATGTAACAACCCGGAATTTTCGAACCCGAAAATGCCAGATAGTTAGAAGAAAAAGAAAAGAGGTAGAAGAAGAAACAGAACAAGACATAGATTCTCACATTCGCAACGGATCAAAATACAATATCAAATAGTAATATCAGTTATACAAAGAAAACTGTATCCATCATTTACATTTTATACATCAGAGTTACAACCATTTATACATGAGCTGGACAGTTATACAACTTGTTCCAGACTACAATCTATACAGACTTCACAGTCTCATATACACAGCGGAAAATACTCTATACGTTCCTGCCATCCAGCTCGCCTCCTGAGCTCCAGAACGTCCTAACCTGAAAAGCTGTAATACTCGGTCTGACCCGAGCATTACATCAAAGTAACACCCGGGTCAGGCTGGAAACCAGCGTGAGTAAACTCTTCTAACATGAAATTTTAATTCATAGAACTTATTTAAACCCGGGGTAACTCGTATTTTACTATAAGTAAACAACTTATATAGTCAACACTTATTTTCACAAAACAATATCTAAGTATCAACTTAGTTTAAATGGTCCATATTATCCTAATCCAGCCCATTGATTTCACATATCCTTATATAAGGAATTTTAGAAGATTTCAAATCGAAGTGGTTTCGGGTATTTACTGATACCCGACCCCGGTCTCTTTGAATCAAACGTCATCCTTTAAGCCAAGACGTTTAAGTTAAACAATTTAATTTAATTTCAGGATATCATATTCATATAGAAATTTTATCACAGATAGATAACTTACATTATCACAATTCATCCAAAGCATTACATATTGCAGAACATCATAATTTATCCGACTAGAGATATTGATCAATCCAAACATTCAATACAATTTAATCATCCATAAGCAAGATTAATTAGTCCATTTCTAATTAATTTAATTAACACAAAGTAAATTAATTACTTTTATAAATCCTGCTTTATTATTATTTAATTAATTATTGAAATTAATTATTTATTCTTTAATCATTTAATCATTCACATTAATTAACCTTAATTAGTCTCATTAATTACATTAATTAATTATTCTTAATTAATTTCATTAATTAATCAACTTATAATCACTTTACCTTTAATTAACATTATTTAATTAATTTAACTAAGCAATTACTCCTTAGTTACTTCTATTAAAAATCCTCAAATCAATTCCATTAAGTAATTACCTCAAATTTCCTTTACTAATTTCCCATTAATTAATCACATTCATTAATTAATTCATAACATTAATTAATCATATTTATTAATTAACTTTAATTAATTACATTAATTAATTAACTCTAATTTAATCACATTAATTAATTTTCTAAGTAATTTATCCTTAATTACTTTCCTTAATTACTTCCATTAATTAACTTTAATTTATCACATTTGTTAATTAACTTTATATCTATTAATTAATCACATATATTAATTACCCTTTAATTAATTATATTAATTAATTACATTAATTAATTCTTTAATTAAATACACTAAGTAATTTATCCTTAATTACATCCATCACTTTAAACATTTCCTTTATTAATAAAAACTAGATTTCTTTGCTTTATAAAATCTGTTCATGTTTCACTTATTAATTATAAAGTTTAAAATCTGGTTATTAAGACAATATACAAAACCCGAGACAAACTCGAGTAGATCAAGTAAAAACCCCGAGTCAAACACTGAGTCGCCCTTTCTTCCAAAAACACGGAGACTACTTCGAGCTTTTCCCCAACTTCCCCGATCCTTCTCCTTCTTCTTCCTTCTTCCCTGTTATAACAGCAACAACCAAACACTTCATTGATACACCCGTGCACTGTGCACATGCACAACCACCCAAGCCTCCTCCGATCATCGCCTCCGACCCCAAAACATCACCCAAGACCCCGTCCATCATCGCGACACCCTAGGAGTAAGAATCGAAAACCAAAACTAAAAATCGATACTCGATCGAAAAAAAGAAAAAAAAACTGGAAACGAACGATCAGAAAATCCATCATCACCGTCAATCCCAACCACGAGTTCCCTCGCCGACATCACCAGACCTTCATCACGTCACCACGCTTCTAACCCCCCCTTCGCGATCATCTACCCTCACTCACGTCTATCGCGAAAGCTCTGAGAACATCATCGTTTCAAAATGGTGCTCTAACCCTAGACTGGCTCCATCCTCACCACTCAATCACCAGAAAAATCTAACTCCATTTTTCCTGTGATTAACAACTTGCGAACTTCCTTCGACAACGACAAATGCGAGCAACACCCTGTGGATTGTCTGAAATCGATGATTTTCCAAAATCTGATCATTCCCAAATATCTCACCCAATTCTAATCTAAAAATTATCATTCCTAATCCTAAATTCATGAATTTCAAACTAGTTTCAAGTTATAGAATTGATTCATAAATTTCCGACAATTAAATTTGGACTAAATTTTGATCAGACTTGAAATTTATTTATTTTATAAATAAACAATCCTTATATATCTATGAATCTGTTTTTAAAATTAAGCTTATAAGCTTACAATCACCTTCTATTTACAAATCTTAGCCTATCATCAAATATCTGGAAAGATTTGATTTTCTTTTTACGAATTTTGAAACCTGGATAATGAACAGAGGACTTATATCCATTCACACTGTTTTGAACAGCAAATTCATTCATATTTATAACATGCAAGCCAATGTTTCACACATGCAACAATTATCACTTCATCTAATTACTAACACATCACAATCAATAATTTAAAACAATGTTAGTTGTTTACTCACCTGTTAATGATGAGCAGATAAGATTTGAAGCAGTTTTAAACTTGCAAACAAAATTTTATTCATGCCAACTACTAACTCATCACTCTTTCCAAATATTATTAACATGCATTAGATCTAAACAGTTTAGGCTTCGTTTACTCACTGGCATTTCTAAAAAAATAGAGGAAACTAGGTCAGATCACTCACCTGTTTAAAAGACAGGAAACAAGCTTTTGAAATACTTGAAATCTGTTCTCGTATCTAAACTGGAATTTAGTTTTCTTTGATTTGCATTGATCTTGAATCTTCTTGCTTTGAAACAGAGATGATTAAGGTTTTGAAAACTGAGATGATGATGCTTTGATTGCTTTAGATTTGAAAACTGGGAGAAGATGATAGTTGTTTGCTAGTTTTTGTTTGATTGCTTCGAATTGAATTAGTTGCTACAGGTTTTGAAACTTGTTTTGATCTGCTCTAAACTTGAAACTGGAACTTGGATTGATCCTGACTTTGATTTATTTTGATCTGATACTTGGTTTTAATTTGATGAAGATTGTTTTGAGTTGAATCAAAATCAGGATCTATTCTTTTTCTGGTTTACAGTTTTGAAAATGAATCAAAGAAATTTGAGAAGTCTGGTTTCTCCCTTTAAAACATGTTGTTTAATTTTTATTAATCTTAAATTAAATCAATTGACACTTGCCTAAAAATCTAACATTTGTCACTAGCATGTATTAGTTGATTTACATTTGTTAAATTATATATACTTTTAACCTACAAGTGTATTTTCCTTGAATTAATAAATTTTTAAATGATTTTTATAAAACTTATAATATATTTTTATTAAGTAAAAACATTATCTTAATTCATAATAAATATTTTAAAGAGAATAATGTAAAACCAATTATA
Organism: Allium fistulosum; assembly: GCA_030737815.1. Lineage (NCBI taxonomy): Eukaryota > Viridiplantae > Streptophyta > Magnoliopsida > Asparagales > Amaryllidaceae > Allium > Allium fistulosum. The sequence continues at coordinate 831,870,902 of CM060903.1, read as the reverse complement.
TACAATCATATAAAATATAATTTTAAATCGAAATATTTTAAGGTATTTATCTTTTTGAATTTCAAATTCAAATCCAAATTCAATTTAAAATCAACTCATTTAATATATATATATATATATATATATATATATATTTAAATAACACATATTTAATTTGTTTGAAAATAATATTTTACCATTTAAAATCTTCTTATGTCTATATATATACACAATCATTATTATTTGTTTTAAAAGATTTATTTGTAAAATTTGAAGTAATTATATTAGAAGATTATCAAATATTTATTCCAATATCTAAAATCCAATCTTTATTATATTTTCAAATTCACTTACATAACCATATATCTTTTATTATCAGAATTTTATCTGTTCAATTGAATAAACCAGTTAATTATCTAATTTCTGGATGTCCAAAAATCCGGGTTATCACATTTTCATATTTACAAGTTACAAATTTCCAATTTCTTATATATTTCATTAATCACTAAGCATCTAATTTCTTAATTTCATTTTAGAAGTTTCCAGTTATTAATATAGTCAAGATTTCATTCATTACAATAATCAAAATTTCTAATTTACAGAAACTTAAGAACTGAGTACCAGTATTCCTTTCAAATCATTTTAAAATAATATATATTCGTATCCTTTATAGATCAAATCATATTTAGGAATTCAAAGTTAAGGTTTGTTTATCAAACAAATGTGTAGTAAAACTACTACAGCGGTCTTCCCACTTTGAAACTCGAAAATGAACGTCGACGATGCGTGCACTCATCACCGAAATTATTTTCCAACAATAGAGAGGGGAGTGCAGAACTTATTTCCTTTAAAATTTCTTTTAAAACATTTCTTTCAAATCACTTTGAAAATATTTCTATCCGAAAATACTTCCAAATAATACTAATATTATATTTCAAAATCTTTTTGAAAACAAATTTCAAAAACCCCGAAAATTAAGTTCTCAAATTCCAATTTGTATTTACTTTACTTGTAAATCCTATGTTACAATCAATATTTATAAATTTCACTTCCTAACAAACAACATATCACATCCAACTGTATTATTTATAAAATTATTCTTTTATATACAAAATACAATACTAGGCAAAATTATTTCATTTCCCTATATTTCAAAACCAATATTGAGTCGGTCTGCCATATTAAGTGTTTAGAAATCCCTATCGATGCCATAGCGTCCTATGTACCGACTAGAATGTATAAATACCCAACAGAACAAATTAACACAATACAAAACAATTTATAACACTAACAAGTACGCTCTCTCATATATTTACTCAGACAGACTCATTCTAGGGTATTAGTACCCTATTTCTAATGAGTCAGACTCCACAAAGCTAAGGTTGTCGCTAAACCTAGCTCTGATACCAAATGTAACGACCCACCTTTTTGGATGGTTTAAATCGATAATAAACCACACATGTAAAACTCAAACTATTCAAAAGGGAGGATTGTTATGGTTGAATAAGAAAAAAGCAGAGAAAGAAAGAAAAACAAAACACAGAATCTCACAGCGGAATAACAAAATATAATAATCAAATAAACAGTTCATGAAGTTGTTTTACAAATAACATTTGACTACACTTTTACAACATAGAATCATAGTACATACAACAAGAATAAATAAGTAATGCAGCGGAACAACATGATGCAATGGGATAAATATAATAAATAATAGTAGTACTAAATCTTCGACTTTATCCTCCAGAAATAAGGTCTTCGATACACTGGAAAGCTCAGACTAACCCGAGCGTAATGAAAAGACAAAACACTCGAGTCGGAACTAAAAGATCTTATGTAAGTTAAATCAACAATAAATAAATATGAGTGCAACGGCATCAGAGATGTTTACGGGGTTTGACATCTCCTATCCACTGTCTAATGTGAGTGCGATAACTTAAGAGATGTTCAGGATTCCATCTCCTAAGGATCCGTTAAACTATCTACATACATAGTACAATACACTATTATAATAGTGTTTGTAGTAAAGTAAAGTATTAAAATAGCATTAAGGCGTTACCCATATCCCCCTTAACACACTTTTATATATTCTCGTAGTCTATACAGATACTGTAAGCCCCATCGAACTGATGGGATACTCAAGGAGCACTCCATAGGTATGGTACAAACCAAACTCGTAATGGGCGCGATAAGGCATATGACAAGGCACGCGAGGCAATGCCTAGGGTAGGATCCTATCGTTTTGCGGATTTGGACGGGTGGTAACGCATAGCAGCTACTACCACCCAACTCGGAACACACTCCCAAATTCAAATCAAGGGGTGGCCACCAAATCAATCACAAAGTAATATAGTATCGAAGAAATGTGTCCGATCGGAGGTGCGACCTCACTTGGCCCAGGATGGCTCCTGTTTTAGCCACATCAAGCTGACTCACGGGAGTCGGGGCTACGTTAATACCTCATACAGAATCGTTCGCCAAACCATCCTACTTCATTTTGGAATCTCCACCACGTACACAGTTGTTAAAGTGGTTTCGGTATTGGCAAAGAGTATGACAATATCTGATCCCGGTCTCTTTAACAACCAAACGCTTATTTCATACTGGATGGTTCTTTTACATTTTCAAAACCGATTCATAATTGATATCAAAATATCATATTCTCAAAACTATATCACTTTCGAAATTATATTCACTTTCGAAATCATATTCATTTCCGAAATCATATCGACAAGATAGGTTAATTAAATCCTCATTTCAAAATCATCATATTTACTCAAATATGTCATTTCACTAGGAAATATCATTTCAAATCCCAACTTAGGTTATAACATCATTTAACTATATTCGCTTTAAATCAAGGATTTAAATATAAACACTTCAACTTTACACAGTCTGAAAATTTAGAAAATAGTTTAGATAGTCATAAATAATTTAAATAGTTAAAATAGTTTAAAATACTTCAAAATAGTTTAAATGGTATAAAATAGATTAAAATAGTTTAAAATAGATTAAAATAGTTTAATATAGTTTAAATAGTTTAAATAGTTTAAAATAGATTAAAATAGATTAAAATGGTTTAAAATATATTAAAATTGTTTTAAAATAGTTAAAATAATTTAAAATAGTTTAATAGTTTGAAAATCTTAATAATCAAGATTTTAAAATAATAAATCTTTAAACAGTTTATATTAAAATAATTAATTTGAAGTTAATATCAAATTAAGTTATTTCTTTCATTTCAACACATTTGGACCATGTCCAGCTTTCAAATCAACAAGCTAAATTTTGTCTTTCAATTCAGATTCTCATTTAAAACCATTTAATCAATATCGATTTCAAATCCATGTTCGAACTATAAATTTAAACTATTTCAAATTTAATAGATTTCAAAGTTTAAATATTCAAGTATTTCAATAACTTAATTTCGATAAATTTCATTTATACTTCAAATCCAACTTTAAATTTTCAATTTAAATTCTTTAAACAATTCATTTAAACCAATTCCAATTTCAACATTTAAAGCTTGGATTTTCGAAAATAATTCAGTTTATATAAAATCCAATTTTATTTCAAAATATCATTTAACTAAATTCAAAATTTAAGGATTTAAAATCATTTAATTTAATTTTCTACCCTATGGTCAAGTGATACGGATATTTATCATTTCAATCCGCAATTATTTATATTTACGGATATATATCATTTCAACCCGCAATCCCGAATAAAATTCAAAATCCATAAAATCGCTCGGGTTTATCATTTCAACCCATAACAATTTTCCCTAATCTATAGATCGTTCGGGTATGTATCATTTCAATCCATAGGGATTTTTCTAACAATAAACTAAGGGAACTTGTAGTGTTATGACAATATAAATATAACATCCAGTCATCCAATATCAACAATCAAACATCCATCACAATCACCATTCAAATCCACTAATAAATAACATCAATTAACTGATTATTAATAATGGGTATTAACTGGCAATTTAAATTCAATATTAAATTAATGGCGATTAAATTCAATAAAAGTCAGATTTAACTAGAGTGACAGTTTAAAATATACCAAACAGCAACCAATCAATTTCTAATCACATCAAAAATTTAATTTAACTAACACAAGATAATTTAGTATTCGTGAGTGGGTTAAAACACTCACCTTTGATTTCAAATCGATTTGAAATCCAAATAAAGGCCCAATATTGAACAGTCTCAAAATTCAACCTAACTAGTTCCACAATGTTTGGAATTTCGATACGATCGCAGCAGAATAAACCACGCGTAAATCCGACCTCATATGAAAAAAGTTATGTAAATTAGAACATTCGATAAATGAAATTAAATTTAAATTAAAAAACAAAAAAAAAAACAAAAACAAAAACATTCACCACGTCCACATCAGCAACCATCAACACGCGAGAAACTCTTGCCTTTCACTATCGCGATCGAGCCCTACCTCAACCACGGCCGCCATCATCTCTCTAATTTTTTCCGCCGCCTACGACATCGTGACCCAGATCTGTGAACGCCGCTCGACTCCTCCCTCCAGGTCGCACCCACGACCACAACGACGACCTCTCCAGCCTCTTTCTTCACCACCGCTGCCACCGTGCTTCTATGGAATTTTTTAGCGAATACGTAGCCAACTGGCATGAACGAACATAAGATCTATGATCTGCTCGACACCATCTTCCCAACGACACCTCCCGATCATCGATAGGATGAAGATCCACCGTTAGATCCCGAAAACCTAATATGGACAGCCGAGGTTCATCCTTGATTTCTAGTCGAACGATGCACCAAATCGAAAAACGAATTGTTGCAGTATATTACGCTCGTCGAGAGCTTTCTAAAGATACATAATATGATAGTGTTTGGAGAGGTTGAATTTTGAAATTGATTTTGAAATTGGATTTAGGGTTTTGTAATTGGAATTTGGTTTCTGCCATTGAAGAGAAGAATAGGCAGATAGAATTGTACGTATAGAATAACTGAATGGCTACTAGGGTTTGAGAAACAAAAAAGATCTATTTTTATAAACAAGGCCCGATAAGAAAGAATAAATATATCGAATTGGTTCTAAACGACAATAACGACCCGAAAAGCCCATTCTGCTTTTGAAACGATAGTAGGTCATCCCATATATCAAATAGATGTTTTCGATATTTTTAAACTCAATGGAACAGGTTTCAAGTCATAATTCCATTGTATGAAGAAGTTAGCTTTTAAAATCAACTTATTTCAAATTGATTTCATTAAATTGATTTCTACGCGTTTCGAGCCCCACGATCAAACGACAAGTCCGATCGCTATGAAACTTGAAACCTTACAATAATTCACCGTTACGGATCCGATGAAACTAGTTTCGTCAAAACCCGAGACAGTGGCCAAAATGGCTATTTTCACGTTAATTAAATAAATTATTATTAAATTGATTAATTCGCTTTTAAATTCAAATTTTATAATCATCAAATTTTATCATTTTTTGATTACCTAGTAATTTATAATCTTTCAAAACAAATTTTCCACGTCAAATTCCATATTAATATTGCATTGATTACAGTGTTCAATTTCAATTGCAATAAATTCATTAATTAAAATTTAAATTCCAATAAATTCATTTATTTTGATTTCAATCTTATTATTGTATCAACCATTATCTTATGAATATAATTAATCATTGGTTTACATTTTATTACATCAATATTCTGCAGTTACCATTTGAATTCATGTTAACTGCAATAATTGATCGGATTAATTACAATTTATTTTCAATTTAATTTCAATGGATTATATAAATAGGTGATAAATGACAAATGTTACCCTTTTACTTAATTTAATCACATTTATAAGTTTATTATCAACAACAAATGTTATAACTACTAACATAGCCCTGATTATATTCAATTTCCAAGTCTATTGTTTACGAACAAAACCAAATAAATTCGTGGACAAATAAATTGATTTCCTGATTCATAATAAACCTATTTCAATTAACAACATATAATTCCAACATTAAATCCAACATTCAATTGTCTTAATTCCATTATTTACCCATCCACTATTCAAACGGACAAATTAATGAGAAGATAATTAAACAATTGTTTATAATAATAGTTTATATCCATTATCTTATTAGTTACAATCAAGGGTTATACATTGCTTACCAAAATGATTCTATATCTATATTAACCTATTTCAATCAATTAAATACAATTTCACCTTTAAATACATCATTTAATTTATTTCATTAATTACAATTATAACCAAATTAGAAATATTTTTTCCTTCCCCTTCTGATTCTTTCATCCCTTCGTCTTTCGTTCTCTCTCTCTCGTAACCTTCTGTCGCCATCCCTTCTCTTCTCCTCCTTCTACGTCTATGGCAAAGCAGTGCAAAGAGAAAAAACGTTATAACTCCTCAAGATCGATTACCAGATCCGGTCGACAGTACGACTCTTCATTGTGCTCCTTTCCTTACTCTCCTACTGGCGCATCTGGATTTGGAGTAATACCTTCGCCGTAGAAAACTTATGTCGATCAGTATGCCCTAGCTGTTAAGCCTCAAACGATGATTGCTTTATCTTCTATTTGCCGTTCAATTTCTTCGACAGTGGGCCCTATCTCAGGTATATCTAATCCTCAATCATCCTTTGCTTTATCTCCAATCCTACCATCCTCTGGTTCAGCTTGGAATCATGATTTTTTAGGTTCTGGAAGTTATGATGCCCAGGGTAATACTATTAGTGGAAATGTATCTGCCGCATTGAATTTACATTCAGACTAATCTGATTATATTGGTGCAACTTATATTGCTGATGGTATTGGTGCTATCGAGACTGGTTGTATTAGTGGTCATAACTCCACCTTAGCTGATTATATTGATGTGAATACAAATGTTACAGCTGCGTTGAATAACTTAATATTGCACGTATATCTGTTGATAAGATCTCCATTCCAGCTTGTTTAGTTAATAGTTCAGTTGTATTACGAAACAATAGCATTGATGGAACCAGTTTGGTTAAAAATGCAGTTGGAATCAATATTCCTGATGTTGACCGAACCGGTACTAGTCCGTCCTATACCTTTCGGCAGCTTGATGTTCGCGTAACTGAAGCTATTTCTCAGGATAGTATTCCACCTACAATATCTCCCCAACCTAATGAGCTAAATACTGGATTAAAATGGTCCTCTTTGTTCTCTTCTTTGCCAAAAAATGCGGGTGTTTTTGTGCCCCGTTCATTTGATATGGTTAGCAATGATGGGGTTTTGATTCCTCCTTCGGAGGTAATTCAAGCTGGTATTGATTATTGGTCAGACTATCTTATTGGTTTCTTTTTGGACTCTAACCCACCATATCTGGTGGTTAAGGAACATTGCTACAAAGCTTGGCAACTGAAGGGTAGCCTCCTAGTCCACATGGACAACTCTATGTTTTTCTTCAAGTTCTCAAGGCCTGAGGAGCGGCTACGAATGTTTGAGTAAAGATCCTATATTTATCAGAAGCAAGCCTTTTATACTCACACCATGGAGTCCGTCTATTGACTGTGCCAGAGAGCAGGTACTATCAATTCCTATTTGGACTTATTTCTCTCATATTCCCGCCGTCTTGCAACCATTGTTAGGTCTTAACTGGCTAGCTAGTGCGGTTAGTAAAGTAAAATGTTTTGATGCTAACACCGTAGCTGGGGAAAAACTAGTCTATGCAAAAGCTTTGATTGAGATATCCCCGAGTAACCCATTACCGGATTCTATCAAAGTTAGAGTGTCTAGGGATCAGGTAGCGGAGATTGTAGTTCGTTATGGTTGGAAGCCAGATATATGTACGTCCTGTTAGTCCTTCGGTCATATATCCTCTACATGTACTCGTATGTCTTCTGTTGGTCCTTTATCGGTTCGGACCCCTCTTCCTAGGCCTCCAAACATGAAATGGATCCCGAACGAGCGCGTTATTCCTTCTTCTTTAGCACCTTATGTCCCTCATGTTGAGCCTATGGAGCCTTCTACTGTTCCTCCCCTCCTTGTCGCTGATATGAATTCCTCTGCTCCTCCTGGTATATCTGATCCTTCTTCCCTGCCTTCTGATATAGTGTGGCATCTAGGAGAGATGGCCTAGATCCATGTTCATTTTGACATGAGATATGACCCAGCTAGACACAATTTCCATTCCTTTGTTAGTGATGATGACGGTGAATCTATGCGTTTGGATTACTCTATAGATGGTGGTGAACTTGTACTTTCGGTTGATGGAGTACGTGGTAAGCGGAATAGAAATCTTCTACTTGATGATAGCTGGGATAGTAGATTCATATACAGTAGGGATCTCCTGGGTTATGTCTTGGATATTGTATCACACTTTGCAGATTATTTGCATGTGATGGGCCCTGATGATAGTGATTCTTCCTCCTCTTGGGAGGAGAAACCGTTATTTCCTTAGTTCTTTTTTGTAGCTGCAAAAGTACCATTGCTTCCTACTTGTTATGTACTTAAGTGGAATGGCCACTATAAAACCATATATAGCTATATCTGTGCATGTGCAGAACACCTTTTCCACATTTATATACAGTGGCACGACCCACTATAAAGTCGGCTGGCTTTGCCAAAATTATAACCAAATTAGCCTAAAATTTATTTCAGTTGATTGTAATTACATTAAAATAGTCATCACTAGCATTCAAACAGTAATATTAAATCATATTCTAATTATTTTCGCATTAATAAATCACAAATTTTAGTTTTCTTTCAATATTAAATTCTAAAATCTTATTTAATTGATATTTTTAATTATCGAAAATTACGGGTCGTTACATGGTTAGTAATACCATAGAATGAGTTGAGTGTGTGTGTGTATATATATATATATATATATATATATGAGCGCATATTTGTTAGTTATATAAAAATGTTTCATATTGTGTTGATTGATATGTTGAGTGTTTTATAAATTCTGGTTGGTGCGTGGGACGCCACTGTATCGATAGGGATTTCTAAACACTTAAACAAGGTAAACCGACATAGTATTGTTTTTAAATTAGGTAAATGAAATAATTTTACCTTGATTATATTTTATATAATTGTATATGATTTGTTGGTTGTTAATAAATGGTAATACTTTATTATTATCATTTGTTATTTGTTGTTGTGCTTAATAAAAGATGTTGTTATTATTATAAATCTAAACAACAAGATAAACAAATTTGGAATGAATCTTATATAAGTGAAGTGAATAAGTGAAATTATATAAGTATAAATTTATAAATGTGATTTATAAATAAATAGAATTTAAAAGAATATAAAAGCACTGAATTCACTACAGTTGCTGGGAAATAATTCTGGTGATGACCGCAGCATCATCAGTATTCATTTTTGAGTTTCTAAGTGATGGATTTGCTACCATAGTGATTTACTAGTGACGTATTGTTTTGATAAAAAAGTTTGATTTTAAAATCCAAAGTATGATTTGATAAGATATATGAAAATAGGTTTTGAACTTATAAATTGAAAATGACATGTATAAGAAAAGGAAATTTGAAATTAAGATATGGAATTGAAAATTTAACTTAAGTAAAGTTTAATAAGTTGATTTAGTAAAATGAACTATATGAATTGAAGTTAACTATGGAAAAGTTAAATAAATCTAATGGAATTTGAAATGAATTAGATAAGTTTTTTAAATGAATAAAATAAAAATGAATATACACTTAAGTTGTAAAGTGATTATATAACCATGTATTGAAATTGTAGAATGTGAGTGAACTTAAGTAATTATTTATGAAATTGTAAATAGAATAAAAATGTAAAGTAAAACCAAATATCAAAATGGTTAAACAATATTGTTAAGCAAAACCAAATCTGAATTTGAATAGTGATATGAAATTTGTCTTATGTAAAAGTTAAATAAAATAGAATTTGAATTGAATTGGAAGTGAACTTAAGTTGTATAGTGAAAGTAAATGTAAGTGAGAATGAAATGAAACATAACTTAAGTGAAGTTAAATGAAATGTTGTTAAATATAAATTAAATTTAAAATGAATGTAAATGTAAATGAACGTGATTATAAATTGAATGAAATTGAATATAAATCAATTGGAAGTAAATAACTTGAATGTGAATCCATTGAATGTGAATCCATTGAATGTTAATAAATTTAATGTTAATGAATTGAACGTAAATGAAGGAATGTAAATTAGCTGAATGTAAACTAATTGAATATAAATAGAATGAATGATAATAAATGAATGTTAATCAATTGAAGATGAATCAATGGAATGTGAATTAATTGATTGCAAATCAAATGAATGTTAATATGAGATTAAAGTGTATGAATTAAATGTTGATAATTGAAAATGTATATTGATTTGGTTTGGACATTGAATGGATGTTGTTTGTTTGTTGATTGTTTATATTGCATGTGTTTTTGCATATGATTATTGTATAGTTATGTTATATGTTAATATTATTTCTATATACATGTTTCTCATTGATTGTTGAGTGTTTAGTAGATGCAGACGGTGTATGCTTTGCATTTTGAGCTCGCTTTCGCGCTATATTGCTTATATATGCTCGCTAAATAATATATAAGGTACATATCTTGGATTACATATCGTACTTTTACACTTTTTCCCAACGGGATGCCTCATCCTTGAGATGAGATGTATATTTGTGATACTATATATATTATGATTTTACTACAATCGAACCGCGCAAAGGAGACCCTGGCAAATTTTTTTGAAAATTTAAGGCATTAGAAAAAAAATTTGGAAAAATTGGAAAAAAATTTGATAACGAAAAGTTTGATTTTGAGTTATAATTTGAAAACTATAAATGAATGTGAAGACTTAGAAAAGTTTTTATAAAAGTTGTAACTAATTGATTTTGGAAAGTTAAACACTTAAAAAAATTTGGTAATCCATTTCAACTAATTTGTTTTGAAAAGTTAATGGAGTTGTAGCATCTTTCTTACTTAGTAATTTCGGGGACGAAATTCTTTTAAGGGGGGAAGAATGTAACGACAAAGTTTATCAATCGTTTGAATTTATAATATTTAATTGATTTTAAATATTTTAAAGTAAGTTTTATAAGTAAAATCGGTTAAATAATTGAATTTGAAATTTAATAAGAATAAAAATGATTTTTAAAGTTGAATTAAATCCTAATTGAATTAAAATGGAGTTAGTAAACTTTTAAAATTGAATTAAAAGTGAATAAACATAAATTGGAAATTTTGTAATTTAATTAGACGAGTAGAAAATAGCCATTCGGGACACTGTCTCAAAATTGGACGAAACCAGTTTCATTGAATCCGTAATAGTTATAGGATTTCAAATTTCATGTCAATTGGACTTACGGTTTGGTCGGGCGAAGCTGAAACGGAAGGAATTTATTTAATTAAATTTAATTAAAATAATTCGATTTGAAAACCTATCTTCCAAATACGATGAAATTAGCTCCCGATATATATTCCATTGTGTTCGGAATAGGGGTAAAACATTATGAACGCCAGGTGGCACGCTTCGTTTAGAGTTCGAAATATTTTCGAGTGAATAGTGCACGAAAACTTGTCTATATAACCGCGCGCACACCCCACAACTCAAAACCTTAACCCTAATAAACCTGAGCTGCCATTTTTAATATTCAATGGTCGAAATCACACAATCTTCCTCCCTCAAATCCTCTAAATCCACACACTAATACGCTTCGTGAAACACCCCACGCCCCTTAATATACCCAAAAGGAGACATTAAACGGCGTGGTGCATTGTAGGTATAAATAAAACTAACAAAGACTAAGATTCACAAGACAAAAATAGGTGAAAACATCGGAAACTAAAATAATAACTTATTTAAAATAAAACTTTCATAATTGCTCCATAAATAAGTCAAATACCAAATACAACATCCATATCTCAAAACCCATCATGTCTTATGAAATAAAAATTCATAGTCTCAAAATCAGAGTACATAATATCCCTCATAATAAGCCACTACACAAAAAGAACTAAAGCTGAAATAAAAGAAATACATGATAGAAAACTCCTCCAAGAAAATCTCCAAGCAACCACACGTCTACTGTCATCTCCCTTGATTGTCTATGGGGGAAAGGGGAAAAATAGAGGAGTGGGTTAGACTAAAAGTCTGGTGAATGATAGTAATTACTAGAGTCTTTAAGCAAGGTAAAATAATAGACTCTACAACAGTTCTAGCATAAATAAGGAAAACATAGGAAATAGGAAAGGGATAAAATGGAAATAAGTAAAAGTAAATATCGCTCAATTTATGAAGTGACCCACTTCTTTTATTCAATTATTTAGAGAATTTTCTGTTAAGTTTTTTTATTTTATTTTATTTTATTTTATTTACATGTATATATGTATATACATACTTCAATGGACCACTTCTCTTAATTTAATTTTCCCAAGATTCCTTATTTTACCAATATAAAAATACTAGTATATAAAATTAACTTAATTCATATATATATGAAGATATATATATGACTCTTTGTCTATCAGAGTAATTTAAATTGACAAAGAAATTCAATCACACCTAATTTCTCATATTCCAGAGATATGGTGTTACATAGCCTTTTCTGTTCATTCTTTTTTTTTTAATCTCAAGCTTGATTATATGCTCAAATAACACCATTTTTCCTATTTTCTTGTTTTACTTCTCAGATTATTTGATTCCTGAATTTTACAAGCCATATATTTAGATTCTGGGATTTTGTAATTTACCACTATTTGATTCTATGCTAAATATCAGGGTGTTTAAGATAACTCATTCATTGCAGATTAGCCCGGGGTTCATAATTCATATTCAAACAATTTTGTGTCAGGTAAGGGTATTCATATTTTGATTTATATGTTATACAAGGATCATATGAATAATCAGATGTTAAACTGGATTGAAGACCAAGCAGAGAAAGCAATATATTTAGGCAAAGTGCATATGCAAACACACATACTAAATGAAGACTTAGCATATACATGGTCAAGGTAATGTCAAAGTTCATATCAATGCAATTTTTCAGATGAACATATGGTGCTCATATCTGGTAATCTTTAAATAACAGGTGATAGTAGTCAGTGTGCTATGGAATAATGGACATGCTCATTACTAATAAGATCACATGACACTACAATCTACAGCAGGTCTGATTATAACCAAATGAACCCAGACTTGCATCAAGTGTTTAGACAATGGGGTTTAATTCAACATAGTTGTAGTGTAGCTTTCCAATACCAAACATGCATATGGACTTGTTACCTAAAACAATACAAGTTTTCACTGGAAATTCAGATGTCCAGATAGGATTTCAAGTTATGTTTTCAAACTCTTGCATGTGCTTGTATCAGTTACAATCCATGATTAAGTTCTACTGGTTAACCAAGACATGATACTACCTATTTACTCAAAACTTGACACTTATTTATTCATGAACTATTTCAATGCCATAACTGAAGCTAAACCAATACGTTCAGGAGAACATTTCCACATATTAGATTATATGGCATGTTTTCTCCCATCTCAGTCCATCAAATCACTTCAGAAGCTATTGGATTAAATCCCTAGCTCACAAACACATATGTTGCTTAAATCAACTATCCTCAAACACATATAATACCTCAGTTTTTACAAGTTCTTTTACAAACTCCTTAGACATCTAATACTGAGAATTGCTTAAGACATCATAGAGTTTGCCTAACTTTATTTATTACAAAGAAACCATTGCATTTCCTAAAACATTTCTAAAAGCAACCAGATCTTCAAACATCCATGCAAGCAAGCTATTCATACTTCTTTTCCTGCAACAACATTTTGAGCTGCCTCAATAAAATGAGACACCCCAAATATTGCAAAGGCAACAAATAGGGTCAGAAGTAAATTCTGGTATGAGTGAAATCAAAATATAATAACTTGTCATTTTTAATTATTGTGCAGAGTATTCATATACTAGATGCAATTTGGATTTATAATGTAAACTGGGTATATATCTATATATATATATATATATTTAAGCTCCTACTACACTCATGCACACAAGCAGTCATTCATTCATTCAAAACAGTATACATATTCACATACTCTTGTGGAATTAACTCATTTTAATTCCATAGTTCAGCTCTAAATCTTGATTCATCAATTTAATTTGGTCTTATCTCTTTGCCATTGAACACCATGTGTGCATTGCAAGGGACTCAATTCTGTTAACCCCTGCACAGAGGCCTATAGGACTTAAACAAGTCATGCACATACCCATCATACCCCTTATGATGAATAGATCAAGGCTTTTCTCCTAGATTAGTTTTATAATCTAGTGACCATTCTCATTTCTTTTTTCAGAAAAATTTATTAACTCTTGAAATGCTTTTACATTCTTTCTTTATTTTCCATAAATCAGAGAGAGTTAGACTCACTCAGGGATTTCAACTGACCATACTATCATTCATGAAAATAATTCTATATCCCATTTTTCCAATTGTTTTATTCAAAATTTGTTTTAACACTTGCATATCTCCTATATTCAAGAATGTCATGATCACTTAAACAAATCCAGTAGAATCATACAAAAATTCTTATACTTAATTCTATTGTGAACATAGGGTAAGGTTTTTGAGAAAAACCCATAAAACATTTTAGCTTTAGATCTGAACAAATCAGCACATAAATAATTTATTGCATTGTTCATCTCAAATTTAAAACAACCTAGACATAAGCATGAACCTCCTTTGTTCACACTGCCTAGCTTATTTTTCAGTAATACCCTACTTCATAATAAAATGTATTTATCTTACTAAACATATTTACAAACTGATGTTTTAAGGTACCGGATCCATATCAGAGATCATGGTATTTTTCTTATCAAACAATCAAAAAAACAAATCAAAGCATCAACCAAAGATTTATCAAAACACCAACCATTCTCAGCATTCATCAATTCAGAGAAAAAAAAAATTGATCAAGCACAAAAATAAAATGGCTGCCCTTAACTTGGGTCTTAATGCCTTAGCCTCATTAGATTGATTAATCACTCACCTTCCTCTTCTTTTCCCCGAGAATGCCTAAGCTTGAAAATAGTGTTAACTCTTTCTCTCTTTTTTTAATGTGTTTCTGTTTTTTCCCCAGAGAAAACTTCTGCTTTCCCTTTTGATTTAAATCATTTTACTAGGGTTTTACTAAAGGAAAAACCCATTTTATCCTTGCATTACTCAGAGAATTATGTGTGTGCAGTTGTGGCTGAATATGCCATTTTCTTTTGATTTCTATTTCTGGTCAAACAGTTTGTTTCTCTTTTCTGAATGCATGCTATTTGCATGATTTTTACCTGCACATTGTTTTCCTATGACTCAATCTTGACAATGTATTTTTATTGTACCCGAGCTATTTTTCCATGTTTCTTTTTATAAGTTTAATTTTCAGTTGACCTATTTTATCATTTATTTCTCTCTTGATTTATTTCAAAAATGCATTCACACTCATAAATATTTCTTGACTGATTTTCATGCATTTTAATTATCAAGAGGATTTTTATTTTATCATCCCATACTTCTCTGATCATATGTATATACTTTCTATACAATATTCACATATATACAAGTCATGTGAATTTTAGAATTCATTTTATACTTAATCATTTTCCTCTCATCAATGTATATAAAAATAATTACCCCCTTTGCTTAATTACTTCATTTACTTCTGATATTCATTCTCAAGCTATTTTTATTCTTTGGTTATTTATATAATACATATATATATATACTCATAAAATATGTGAATATAATGCTACTCTTTACTCAGCTATTTTTCTCCCCATTTTTTATTTTCTCTAACTATCATTCTCTCACTTATTTACTTCATTCATTCTTGGTATTTATTTTTCATTTCTTGCTTTTTTTAAGTAATTTTTATTCTCAAAAATTTTGGGTCTTCACATACTCTCCTCCTAAAAGGAATTGTGTCCCACAATTATATATTGGTTTATTAGTATATTTCAGACACATCATAAATTCATTCATTCAAAGATTAGTCAAATACACTTAAGTAATATTTAAAGTTATTACAGTTCTAGACATACCTTCAAGCAGAAAATAGATTAGGATACTTATCCTTCATCCTATCTTCAGCCTCCCATGTGCAGTCATTCCCATCTAAACTCCATTGGATTTTAACTAGTTTAATTATTTTATTTCTCAGTTTCTTTTCTTCTCTAGCCACAATGCCCACTGGTTCCTTTTTATAAACCAGATTTTCTTGAATTTCAACATGTGTAGGAGATTCAAGAATGGCCTCCTTATCATGCACCCATTTTCTCAATTGGGATACATGAAATACATCATGTATTTTGCTCAATTCCTCTGGTAACTTCAACCTATAAGCTAAAGTCCCTATTCTTTGAACAATTTCATATGGTCCTATATACCTTGGTGATAGTTTCCCTGCTTTGCCAAATCTCAGTATTTTCCTCATTGGTGAAACTTTGAGAAACACATAGTCTCCCACCTCAAATTCTACTGGCCTTCTCCTTTTATCTACATATGCTTTCTGTCTCTCTTGAGCTACTCTCATTCTTTGCCTCACTAATTCAATTCTTGCAGAAGTTTCTTTTACATTGTCTGGTCCAAGCAACACTCTTTCACCAGCCTCCATCCAACATGCAGGAGATAAACAAGGCTTTCCATACAAAGCCTCAAATGGAGCCATTCCTATGGTGGACTGGTAGCTATTATTATAAGAAAATTCAGTTAAATAAATATGATCCTCCCAGTTGCCTCCAAAATCAAGTATGCATGCTCTAAGCAAATCTTCTAAAACCTTATTAACAATCTCAGTTTGCCCATCTATTTGTGAGTGGTAGGCTGTGCTTAGGCTTAGTTCTGTCCCCATAGCTTCTTGAAAGCTACTCCAAAACCTTGAAGTAAACAAAGTATCTCTATCACTAATGATAGTCTTGGGGATGCCATGATCTCACTATCTCCTTCACAAATAATTGAGCTAGCTTATGAGCATTTCTGTTTGAACTTATTGGGATGAAGTGTGCTGTTTTTGTGAGTCTATCAACCACTACCCAAATACTATCATTGCCCCTTCTTGTTCTTAGCAAACCATCCACAAAATCCATTGAAATGCTTTCCCACTTCCAGGTAGGCACTTCCAAAGGTTGCAGTAAACCTGAGGGTCTTTGATAATCTGCCTTAACTTGTTGGCATGTTAAACAATTTGCCACATATTTTGCCACTGCTCCTTTCATTCCTGGCCACCAGTAATTCCTCCTAAGATCATGGTACATTTTTGTACCACCTGGATGTATAGTATATTTTGTTTTGTGATGCTCATCCATCACTTCTTGCTTTAGTTCCTCTACATTTGGTATGTAGAGTTTCCCCTTTTTCCTTAAGTATCCTTTATCATCTACATCATAGTTTTCCACTGTCATGCCTTGTGATAACATGTTCTTTTTCTCCTTCAAATTTGTATCTTGATTTTGCATTTGTCCTATTTTATTAACTGGTGTTGACTTTAAAGAAATGAGGCTTAATTTACCATATTCAATCATATCACTGTGTGCCTTATCTGATACTCTCATTTCTTCTTTTATTTCCACTTCACTAAGGATTGTCAAATCCTTGAATTCAGTCATCATTAAGCTTGCCAATTTTGCTTGATGCCTACTCAATGCATTTGCCACTTTGTTAGCTTTTCCAGGGGTATACAATATATCAAGATCATAGGCGGCTAGAAATTCTACCCACCCATGTTGCCTCATGTTCAAGTCTTTTTGGGAAAACAAATATTTAAGTGACTTGTGATCTGTAAAGAATTCAAACTTAGCACCTAATAAGTAGTGTCTCCATAACTTCAATGCATATACTATAGCAGCTAGTTCTAAGTCATGTGTAGCATAACTAGTTTCATTTGGCTTGAGTTGCCTTGATGCATATGCTATGACTCTACCATGTTGCATAAGCACTGCCCCTAATCCAGATCCACTAGCATCTGTGTAAACCACTAACCCTTCATTACCCTCTGGAACCTGTAAGACTGGAGCTTCCACCAGTGCCTTCTTTAGTGATGAAAAAGCTTGTTCACACTTCTCTGTCCACACATATGGTTGCTCCTTTTTAGTTAGCTTGGTCAATGGAATGGCTATTCTTGCAAAGTCTTTTATAAATCTCCTATAATAGCCTGCCATTCCCAAAAATGATCTCACCTCAGTCACTGATTTGGGTCTACTCCATGACTGTACTGCTATCACCTTAGTTGGATCTACACTAACCCCTTGTTGTGATACAATGTGCCCCAAAAATTTTACTTCATCCTGCCAAAATATACATTTAGAGAATTTGGCCTTTAAATCATGTGCCCTCAGTCTAGACAAAACCAGATGCAAGTGTTTTGCATGATCCTCTTCTGATTTTGAATACACCAATATGTCATCAATAAAGACAACCACAAATTTGTCTAGAAAATCTCTAAATGTTATATTAATTAAATCTACAAAATATGATGGTGCGTTTGTCAATCCAAAAGGCATCACCAAAAATTCATATAACCCATACCTTGTGTTGAAGGTAGTATACTTAATGCTTTCTTCCTCTACCTTCATCTGGTGAAACCCAGAGGCTAAATCTAGCCTTGAAAAGATCTTTGCTCCATTTAATTGATCGAATAGATCATCAATTCTGGGGAGTGGGTATTTGTTCTTGATGGTGACTTTATTTAGTTCTCTATAATCAATACACATTCTTAGTGTACCATCATGCTTTTTCACAAATACAACTGGAGAACTCCAGTTTGAACTACTACGCCTTATGAAGCCTCTTTGCTCTAATTCTTCCAACTGTTGCTTTAATTCTACCAATTCTTTTGGACCCATTCTAGTAGGTTTCTTGATGATAGGACATGATCCAGGAATTAACCTTATTTGAAATTCAACTGGTCTATTGTCCGGTACCCCTACTACTTCTCCAAAAACATCTGGATACTCTCTTATTACTTCTATGTTTTCTAAAATTAATTCTTTCTCAGTCATATTCCATATTTGATTAAGACAATTTGTTTTAGCTATTTCACTCATGACTAAAATATTTTTACCACTTTCTGTTTTCAAAGATATAGTGAAATTTTCTAAATTCAAAATTGCTTTGAATTTACTCAACCAATCTACCCCTAAAATAATTCCTATTCCAAGGTATTTCAATACAAACAAATCAGATTTAAACACATTTCCTCCTATGTTTAATTCTACTCCCAAACATTTTAATCCTAGCAAACAAGAGCTACCGAGGGGACTTTGAATAAACAAGGGTTTTTCAACTTTGTTGCATGTAGAGCTAATTTATCCACCATGTCTTGTGATATCAGAGAATGTGTAGCTCCAGTGTCATATATAACTGTGATTGGGTAACTTTTAATTAGAAGTATACCTTCCAATTGTCCAAAGCTCCCCACTGCATTTGCCTTTGCCTTGGCTTCCAGTGCTCCTACTCTTGCTCCTTTCTTGAACTCTGGGCAATTCCTCTTAATATGACCTTTTTCCCACAGTTATAGCAGCTGAATGGTGCTTTCTTAGCTGCTTGACACCTGTTGCTCATGTGCCCTTCCTTGCCACAATTAACACAAGTAACTTTCTTTTTAGCTTCCCTAGTGGCTGCTCCCTCCACTTTCTTATCCATATTCTTTTTGTCATAGGGATGTGCTCTATTTTTCCCCTTCTTTTGATTGTTAGCCCTCATGCTCCTAAATTTTTCCCTTGCATTGTCATGTTGTTCAAAAGAAAGAGTAAGGTCTATGACTTGATCAAATGTTTTATCCTTGTATGGTAACATTGCTCTACTCAGACCTACATTTAGTCCTTAGATAAATCTTGAATTCTTTGATTCTTCATCTCCTATGAGCATAGTTCCATACTTGGACAAACTCTCAAATTTTTGAGTGTATTCAGTCACACTCATTGGTCCTTGCCTCAGCCTTATGAATTCCTCAAGCAATGTTGCCTTAGCTGTTGCTGGAACAAACCTTGCCTCAAGCATCTCCTTGAATTGATCCCATGTTATCTCATTTTCTGGCCTTCCTGTGATGATCACCTCCCACCAATCTAATGCTGCTCCTTTGAGTCTCCTTGAAGCTATCTGCCTCTTTCTTTGGTCATTAATTTGCATATCTGCAAATATTCTTTCCAAAGTTCTCAACCATGTTTGCACTCCCATAACTCCCTCAGTGCCTTCAAAATCCTTGCCTCCTAAATTTGAAAATGTCTTCAATAGCTTAGCAAATTCCTCATGAGGATTCTCTTCCCTGTGCACTGCTCCTTCTCTAAATGCCCTCACCAAATCTTGCAAGTTAATCATTGGTGTTGTATTAGAAGGTCCTGCTCCATGACTTGGTGGTCTTCCTACCATGATTCACTATTCAATTGCATAGCTAGTTAGTCATATTTCTAATTTAATTATTTTCTGAAATTTATTTCTACTGTGGATATTTATTTCTATCATTACTATATATTTTTTAGAATTTTATCCATACAAGAAAATTGGATAATATATTTATGCTATGTTTTAACAACATAGCTCTGATACCAACTGAAGTGACCCACTTCTTTTATTCAATTATTTAGAGAATTTTCTGTTAAGTTTTTATTTTATTTTATTTACATGTATATATGTATATACATACTTCAATGGACCACTTCTCTTAATTTAATTTTCCCAAGATTCCTTATTTTACCAATATAAAAATACTAGTATATACAATTAACTTAATTCATATATATATATATGAAGATATATATATGACTCTTTGTCTATCAGAGTAATTTAAATTGACAAAGAAATCCAATCACACCTAATTTCTCATATTCCAGAGATATGGTGTCACATAGCCTTTTCTGTTCAATCTTTTTTTTAATCTCAAGCTTGATTATATGCTCAAATAACACCATTTTTCCTATTTTCTTGTTTTACTTCTCAGATTATTTGATTCCTGAATTTTACAAGCCATATATTTAGATTCTGGGATTTTGTAATTTACCACTATTTGATTCTATGCTAAATATCAGGGTGTTTAAGATAACTCATTCATTGCAGATTAGCCCGGGGTTCATAATTCATATTCAAACAATTTTGTGTCAGGTAAGGGTATTCATATTTTGATTTATATGTTATACAAGGATCATATGAATAATCAGATGTTAAACTGGATTGAAGACCAAGCAGAGAAAGCAATATATTTAGGCAAAGTGCATATGCAAACACACATACAAAATGAAGACTTAGCATATACATGGTCAAGGTAATGTCAAAGATCATATCAATGCAATTTTTCAGATGAACATATGGTGCTCATATCTGGTAATCTTTAAATAACAGGTGATAGTAGTTAGTGTGCTATGGAAAAATGGACATGCTCATTACTAATAAGATTACATGACACTACAATCTACAGCAGGTCTGATTATAACCAAATGAACCCAGACTTGCATCAAGTGTTTAGACAATGGGGTTTAATTCAGCATAGTTGTAGTGTAGCTTTCCAATACCAAACATGCATATGGACTTGTTACCTAAAACAATACAAGTTTTCACTGGAAATTCAGATGTCCAGATAGGATTTCAAGTTATGTTTTCAAACTCTTGCATGTGCTTGTATCAGTTACAATCCATGATTAAGTTCTACTGGTTAACCAAGACATGATACTACCTATTTACTCAAAACTTGACACTTATTTATTCATGAACTATTTCAATGCCATAACTATAGCTAAACCAATATGTTCAGGAGAACATTTCCACATATTAGATTATATGGCATGTTTTCTCCCATCTCAGTCCATCAAATCACTTCAGAAGCTATTGGATTAAATCCCTAGCTCACAAACACATCTGTTGCTTAAACCAACTATCCTCAAACACATATAATACCTCGGTTTTTACAAGTTCTTTTAAAAACTCCTTAGACATCTAATACTGAGAATTGCTTAAGACATCATAGAGTTTGCCTAACTTTATTTATTACAAAGAAACCATTGCATTTCCTAAAACATTTCTAAAAGCAACCAGATCTTCAAACATCCATGCAAGCAAGCTATTCATACTTCTTTTCCTGCAACAACATTTTGAGCCGCCTCAATAAAATGAGACACCCCAAATATTGCAAAGGCAACAAATAGGGTCAGAAGTAAATTCTGGTATGAGTGAAATCAAAATATAATAACTTGTCATTTTTAATTATTGTGCAGAGTATTCATATACTAGATGCAATTTGGATTTATAATGTAAACTGGGTATATATCTATATATATATCTATATATATATCTATATATATATATTTAAGCTCCTACTACACTCATGCACACAAGCAGTCATTCATTCATTCAAAACAGTATACATATTCACATACTCTTGTGGAATTAACTCATTTTAATTCCATAGTTCAGCTCTAAATCTTGATTCATCAATTTAATTTGGTCTTATCTCTTTTCCATTGAACACCATGTGTGCATTGCAAGGGACTCAATTCTGTTAACCCCTGCACAGAGGCCTATAGGACTTAAACAAGTCATGCACATACCCATCATACCCCTTATGATGAATAGATCAAGGCTTTTCTCCTAGATTAGTTTTATAATCTAGTGACCAGTCTCATTTCTTTTTTCAGAAAAATTTATTAACTCTTGAAATTTATTAACCTAGACATAAGCATGAACCTCCTTTGTTCACACTGCCTAGCTTATTTTCCAGTAATACCCTACTTCATAATAAAATGTATTTATCTTACTAAACATATTTACAAACTGATGTTTTAAGGTACTGGATCCATATCAGAGATCATGATATTTTTCTTATCCAACAATCAAACAAAACAAATCAAAGCATCAACCAAAGATTTATCAAAACACCAACCATTCTCAGCATTCATCAATTCAGAGAAAAACAAATTGATCAAGCACAAAAATAAAATGGCTGCCCTTAACTTGGGTCTTAATGCCTTAGCCTCATGAGATTGATTAATCACTCACCTTCCTCTTCTTTTCCCCGAGAATGCCTAAGCTTGAAAATAGTGTTAACTCTTTCTCTTCTTTTTTTAATGTGTTTCTGTTTTTTCCCCCAGAGAAAACTTCTGCTTTCCCTTTTGATTTAAATCATTTTACTAGGGTTTTACTAAAGGAAAAACCCATTTTATCCTTGCATTACTCAGAGAATTATGTGTGTGCAGTTGTGGCTAAATATGCTATTTTCTTTTGATTTCTATTTCTGGTTAAACAGTTTGTTTCTCTTTTCTGAATGCATGTTATTAGCGTGATTTTTACCTGCACATTGTTTTCTTATGACTCAATCTTGACAATGTATTTTTATTATACCCGAGCTATTTTTCCATGTTTCTTTTTATAAGTTTAATTTTCAGTTGACCTATTTTATCATTTATTTCTCTCTTGATTTATTTCAAAAATGCATTCACACTCATAAATATTTCTTGACTGATTTTTATGCATTTTAATTATCAAGAGGATTTTTATTTTATCATCCCATACTTCTCTGATCATATGTATATACTTTCTATACAATCTTCACATATATACAAGTCATGTGAATTTTAGAATTCATTTTATACTTAATCATTTTCCTCTCATCACTGTATATAAAACTTTCATAATTGCTTCATAAATAAGTCAAATACCAAATACAACATCCATATCTCAAAACCCATCATGTCTTATGAAATAAAAATTCATAGTCTCAAAATCAGAGTACATAATATCCCTCATAATAAGCCAGTACACAAAAAGAACTAAAGCTGAAATAAAAGAAATACATGATAGAAAACTCCTCCAAGAAAATCTCCAAGCAACCATACGTCTATTGTCCTCTCCCTTGATTGCCTATAGAGGGGAAAGGGGAAAAATAGAGGAGTGGGTCAGACTAAAAGTCTGGTGAATGATAGTAATTACTAGAGTCTTTAAGCAAGGTAAAATAATAGACTCTACAACAGTTCTAGCATAAATAAGGAAAACATAGGAAATAGGAAAGGGATAAACTGGAAATAAGTACAAGTAAATATCGCTCAATTTATAAGATAGGTTAACTTTGATTGTTTGCACTTGTCCTTGATTGCTGCTTTGATTAGGCTGAATTCCTAATCCTGTAATTAGGATGTAACCCTAATATACCCTTTTTGATCGGCCTGCTACTCCATAGACCATACTGCGCACCAGATGCTATATAACTCCCTACACAGCAGCCAATGGTATCTTTGAAAGATGCACAGAGCACCCACTATGAATCCAGACGACATATATAGCTCCCTACACAAAAGGCAGTGGTGTCTACGAATGACACCCATACTAAGTGCTTGGAACTCATAGCGATTACTGAGCACCAGAATGGAAGTCGCACGCGTAACTGCCACCATGCCCATGCTACCTTTTGCTCCACCTATTGGGTCTTCTTATTACCTCAAACTCCAGCATAAGCGTGCCCCTCATCTCACTTCAGGTTAATGTGAGATCACCACGTGTCCATAGAAACTATAGGAGAAATGCTGTTGGTATTGGCCCATCATCCAAACAATATCTAGCTGCGCCCCTTATCCAAATCCCCCGTGATTTGGACTTCTATTTGACTAATTCCTATCATTCTTAGCATAAGCGTGCCCTCATCTCACTTCAGGCTAATGTGAGACACCGTTTTGTCTAATAGGGAATGCTATATGGTACAGGTTCTACTTCCATCTTTGCTTATTAACCTAGATAAATTATTTAAATAAGCCTTTATTATCATCTTTACTTTCTACGCTTATTAATTTATCCCAAGTCTTCAAATAAGCCTCATTCTATTCTTTTTCTTATTATAACCTACGTTATAATCATGCTTATTACTTAACCCAAGGTCTAAGTGTGAAAATAAGCTTCTTTCATCTTTTACTCTTTTTTAGTTATAATTCTACGTTATAACTAAGCCAATTAATTAGTCCAATTCTAATCATAATTAGGCATAATTTCAATCCAATTCCATTTATATTATAGTTCAATTCCATTATTTATTACAGTCTTTATAATTTACATCTTATTTTCTTCATTCAATATTCTTACTTATATAATCCATATTCAGGTTTAATTTATTCTAATCCATACGCGAAGAAAAGGAGGAAGAAGAGAATAGATGCTTGCATAAAATCCAAAACGTAGAAAAAGATGTAAATAAGAAATAAATAACAGTAAATAAACTTAAATACTATAAATAAACTGTAAATAAATAAAATGCTATACCTAACAGTAATAAATTATAATTAATTGAAAAAGAATAACTAAAAGGGAATAGGCTGAAAAATAGATCTAAAACTGATAAAAAGGCTATTTCAAAATCATAGTAAAACTACAACTATTGGAAACCCTATTATTTTAAATTACTTAAAAAATCTTAAAATAATTACAATCACTCACCTCCGGTCCTAAGCCCTTCCTTTGATCTTCCCGGATCCACTTGGAATTGTAAAATAATTTAATTTATAATGATTTTCTCCTTGGAAAAATTATTCCGTTTAGGATCCTTCCTAGAAAGGTGAACCCAATTGGAGAAAACCTAGAATGAGAAAAAGTGTTGGGACTAGGGGTCTATTTATAGGGGTAGAAGTGGATCTCGGACCGTTCGATTTGGGGATTGAATAGGATGCAAGCACGTTATAGGCTGAATAGGAGCCATCAGATGCAAAAATAGATGGACCGGATTGGTCAAAAGAATGAAAAACACGTCTTAGTCAGTTAAAAAATCGTGCCATCATTCGAATGAATGAACGATTGTTCGTTCTCCCCCAAAACAGCAGGCGGGTCGACCGGGCGGTCTACCGGCTGCTCGACCTACCTTATTTTTTCTTCTTCTTTTATTTCTGCTTATTTTGTTTAATTCCTATCTTGTTCATATTAGCTCGGTTTCTGACGTTCTATATATGAAAATTGACCAGAAAATTACCACGGACACAATGGAGCAACTCTCATGGCTCAATTCTGAAAATTTCACAAAGTTATTTTATTATTTAATTAATTAGCAGATTAATTATTATGGGTTACATTTTGGGTTGTTACATTCTCCCATCCTTAAAGAATTTCATCCCCGAAATCTCTAAGGATAAAAGAATGAATAAATGTTTTCATCCAAGTTCTACAACCAACTATTCAATCATCAACCATTCATCCATTGTCCTTAAGTTTTTCTAATGAAATTTATGATACTTATGCAATTAGTGTAGTGTAAATGTTCCTAACTAATGCAAAAGATTAGGCTGCCCACTGATTCAGTTGACCTCTTTTTATACAATCATGACCGTGCCATGTATCCAAATGAATGCAAAAATTTCCTAATGATAACTGATAGTTCTATATGCGTGCTACAACCATCATCCAAATGCAACAATCATGTGATAAACATCCATTTATGTCAACCATGGAAATAAAGTAAAAATGCGCACACATCCATATGCATATGCTCTAGTGTCCTAATTAGGCTGATCTATAAAGAATAATAGTGCCTAGTGTACCTATATGCGTCCATTAGCATCCACTAGCAAAC
The DNA here is from genome assembly GCA_030737815.1 of Allium fistulosum. Taxonomy (NCBI): domain Eukaryota; kingdom Viridiplantae; phylum Streptophyta; class Magnoliopsida; order Asparagales; family Amaryllidaceae; genus Allium; species Allium fistulosum. The sequence goes on along the minus strand of CM060903.1, from coordinate 831,844,360 downwards.
ACTTGCAATCACTAGCATACATCATTCATAACATGTTCTATTAACATGTTTGCATCAAATCCTACCATCCATAGGTTAAATCCTAAGTTCTACCCTCCCAAAGGATAATAAAGGAAAGAACCTATTCAAAACTAAAGATGGAAAAAGGAATTCTAAAACTTATTATCAAAAAGATGAGGATAGGAAGTGCGAATCTTCTCTTCTGGTTTCCAAGTGGCGTCTGCAACATCATCTTCCCATTGCACCTTCACCAGTGAAACCTCCTTATTCCTCAGTCGCTTGATGTCTCTTCCAACAATCTTTGTGGGGATACGCCGAACAGAAGCTTCCCTTTCTACCTCCACCTCCTCCAACTGACTAGGCTCTACAACCTCCGTCGAGTCATGTAAGCATTTTCGCAAGTGCGAAACATGGAAAACGTCGTGCACTCCTGCGAGCCTATCAGGTAGCCATACTCGGTAAGCCATCTTTCCAACTCTCTCTACGATAGGAAATGGTCCAACAAATCTAGGGGCTAACTTTCCATTTGATCCGAACCTTACCACCTTCCTAACCGGGGATACTTTGATAAAAACTAAGTCTCCAAACTCTAAGTCTCTCCTCCGCTTATCCGCATAAGACTTCTTCCTGTCTTGAGCTGTCTTCATCCTCCGCCGAATCAAATCCACCCTTTCAGATGTCTCTCTGACCATATCGGGCCTAAGTAATAACTTCTCCGTAGACTCAACCCAACATGATGGGGTCTTGCAAGGTCTCCCATATAAAGCCTCAAACGATGCCATCCTATGCTTGCTTGATAACTATTATTGTAGGCAAACTCAACCAATGGAAGATGCTTCTCCCAAGTACCTCCAAAGTCCAAAATGCACATCCGTAGCAAATCCTCAAGCATCCTATTTACCCTCTCCGTTTGGCCATCTATCTGGGAGTGATAGGCCGTACTCGACCTAAGTTGCATCCCTAGCGCCTCCTGTATGCTTCTCCAAAACCCACTAGTGAAAATGGGATCTCTATCACTAACAACGCTAGAATGAACTCCGTGTAGACGGACTACCTCTCGAATATACAAGGATGCCAAATATAAAGCCATACGCTTACTCTTAACTGGGATGAAGTGGACACTCTTGGTCAATCTATCAACAATCACCCAAATGCTAGTGTTCCTCTTCCTAGAACGGGGTAAACCATCAATGGAATCCATAGAAATACTGTCCCACTTCCACTCCGGAACATCTAAGGGCTGAAGTAATCCACCGGGCTTCTACTGCCTGCTTTTACCCTTTGGCATATAAGACACTTAGCTACAAACTCTGCCACATCCTTCTTCGTACCACCCCAATAGAACATCCTCTTCATATCCCGATACATTTTGTCACCACCTGGATAAATAGTCATACGGGAATGGTGCACCTCCTTCAAAACTGCTCTTAACAAGTCACTGGCGAGTGGAACACGAAGCCTTCCATCTCTCCTAAGCCACCCCTTGCTATCTATGGAATAACGTTGGAGATGCCTAGAGACCTCTCTTCGGCTAATCCTATCCATAATGTCCATGAGCTCTGAAACCTCCCGCTGTCTTAAGCCAATCTGATCCATAAGGGTGGATCTCACCTCTAATGTCGCCAACAATTTGGGAGTAATGTCCGTAGAGGGCTTAAAATCAAAAGAAGAAATAAACTCCAAGCTCCTCCACTCTACAAGCATAGGGCTAAGGGTGGCTTTCCTTCTACTCAATGCATCATCAACCACATTACCCATGCCAGGGGTATAAGCAATCTCAAAATCATATGAGGCTAAAAACTCCATCCACCTCTGTTGCCTTAAGTTCAAGTCCTTCTATGAGAATAGATACTTTAATGACTTGTGGTCGGTAAAAAGCTCAAACCTCTCTCCAAGCAAATAGTGCCTCCAAGACTTGAGTGCAAAACTATGGCAGCCAACTCCAAATCGTGGGTAGGGTAATTCTTCTCATGCGTCCTCAACTGCCTACTACCATAACACACTACCCTCACTTCTTAAATCAACACCGCTCCTAGACCCATCCCGAATGCATCGGTGTATACAGTGAAGGGCTTAGCTCCGTCGGATAAAACTAACACTGGTGCACTAGTAAGGTCCCTCTTAAGCTTCGTGAAGGAATCCTCACAATCCACATCCCACACAAAAGCTTTATTCTTCTTGGTAAGGCGCATGAGTGGTGGCAAAATCTTGGCAAAGTCTCTGATGAACTTCCTATAGTAGCCAGCCAATCCTAGGAAGCTCCTAACCTCAGTGATGTTCTTGGGGGTCTTCCAATCTTGCACTACAATAACCTTGGCAGGATCCATAGCCAAACCTTCCTTCAAAACTGCGTGCCCTAAGAAACGTACCTCCTCTCTCCAAAAACGACACTTCGAAAACTTAGCTCTCAAATGATGATTACGAAATGTGCGAAGAACTTCTTTTAAATGAACAGCATGCTCCTCCATATTCTTTGAAAATACCAAGATATCATCCATGAATACCACCACAAACTTATTTAGGACATCCCTAAAGACGCGGCTCATCAAATCAACGAAATAGGCAGGAGCGTTGGTTAGCCAAAAGGCATAACCAACCTCTCGAAGAATCCTCCGGTGTCCTAAAGGCAGTCTTATCTATGCTGTCATCAGTGACTCTAAGCTGATGGAATCCCGTGGCTAAATCAAGCTGAGAGAAAACCGAAGAACCTCCAACTGGACAAACAGATCACCAATCCTAGGGGGTGGATACCGGTTCTTTTTGGTGAGCTTATTTAATTCTCTATAATCCACGCAGAGTCGGAGAGAACCATCCGCCTTAGTGGCGAAGACGACTGGTGCTCCCCACTCCGATATGCTCCTTCTTATGAATCCCTTCTCCAAAAGCTCACGAATCTGCTTGCTGAATTCTTTCCTCTCCCTAGGTGCCATGTGCCTCACAGGTAATGCTACTGGCTTAGCATTCTCGGTCAAATAAATCCTGAAGTCCATCTCTCTCTTAGGGGGTAGTCCTCTAACCTCCTCAAAGACGTCTGCAAAATCTCTGACGACGGGAACCAAATGCAACTCTGATGAAGATGAATCGAGTAGAGAAAACTCAACATGATTGACCCTTGCGGGTCGCAAGATACCTCTGGAGTCCTACCACTGCAAGTCTCAAGTCTAACGACTCTCCTCTCGCAGTCTAATATAGCTCCGTATGTGGATAGCCAATCCATCCCTAAGATCATCCCATACCTCGAGAATCCCAAAACATTGGCGTCGCAGTCAAATTCTACGCCTAGGATAAAGATTTTCAAACCCCTACAAACCATAGATAAGTGTGTCGATCCTCCTATGGGGTTTGAAACAATAATGTGGTCTACTACTAATGATATGTCCAAGTGCAAACAATCTACTAGAGAACAAGAGATAAAGGAATGTGATGCTCAAGAATCGAATAAAGTTCAAATGGGAAAATCAGATATAGAAATCAAACCTTCAACTGTGACTTTCCTACCTCTATCTAGAATGCTACTGGAAGGTGCTGGCGCACTCGCTCCCTGAGCAGCTCTCTAGGGACAACTCCTACTCATATGACCGGGCTGCCCGCAAATATAGCACTTACCCTTCGTCTTATCCTTCCTGCAATCCTTGGCCATATGTCCAATATTCCCACAACTATGACACTTTACTCCCTTCTTAATATGCTTCTGAGGACCATCACCTTTCCTTTTCTTCTTTTTCTTTTCCTACCACTTCTTCTTTGAACTTTCTGACCTAACCTCCTCTTTAGACTCTCCCTCCTTGACTGTATCCGACATAAGCGTCATCTCAACCAAAGACTCATATGTAGCTCCCATCGGTACATGAGTCAGCCATAATCCCTGAAGGGGTTGATTCAATCCCTCCACAAACTTCATAGCTTTCTTGTGCGGCGTGTTCACCAAATCCATGCCAAACCGCGACAGCTCATTGAATTGATTGATGTATTCCTTAATAAACAAACTCCCTTGCTTTAAATTGATAAACCTCTCCAGCTGAACACTCTCTTCCGCCTGAGACAGAAACTTCCTATCGAATCACTCCCGAAATCCATCCCAAGTAACATTTCTACCCTCCAACTCTATCACATCCCACCAATAAGATGCATCCTCCTTCAACTGCCAAGCGGCTAGCTAAACTTCCTACGGACCATCCAATCCCAAAAGACCAAAAATCCTCTCTGTGTCCCTAAGCCAAGCTCTAGCCTCTACAAAAGTCTACTTGCCAGAAAAAGTCTTCCCGCCAAAACTCGTAAAATCTTTACAAAGCTTAGAGAAATTGATGGCGGCAGGTGGGTTGATGGGATTCCCACCCGCTGGTGCAGGATTGGGCGTAGGCTCGTGCACCTTTGGAGTCGTGGCTTGTAAGTACTTACGAAACCAGGCTGGGACTGGAATGCCCTCGGGAAGGTTCAAGGCATCTACCATTATACGAAAAGAAAAAGATAGTTTAGGAAAGAGTCAAAGGGAGGTTGAGTTGGACTTATGAGGGGATTTTTATAAAAACTCTTTTATACTTAAAATCATTTATAAAAGTTCTTTTCTAAAAAATACTTTTAAAACAAGTTATTTTCAAAAATACTTTACTTTCAAAAAAATTTTTAGGAATCATGTAACCTTAGACTCTAATACTAAGTGAAACACCCCTACACCCCTTAATATACCCAAAAGGATACATTAGAAGGCATGGTGCGTTGTAGCTATAAATAAAACTAACAGAAACTAAGATTCACAAGACAAAAATAGGTGAAAACAGCGGAAACTAAAATAATAACTTATTTAAAATAAAACTTTCATAATTGCTTCATAAATAAGTCAAATACCAAATACAACATCCATATCTCAAAACCCATCATGTCTTATGAAATAAAAATTCATAGTCTCAAAATCAGAGTACATAATATCCCTCATAATAAGCCAGTACACAAAAAGAACTAAAGCTGAAATAAAAGAAATACATGATAGAAAACTCCTCCAAGAAAATCTCCAAGCAACCATACATCTACTGTCCTCTCCCTTGATTGCCTATAGAGGGGAAAGGGGAAAAATAGAGGAGTGGGTCAGACTAAAAGTCTGGTGAATGATAGTAATTACTAGAGTCTTTAAGCAAGGTAAAATAATAGACTCTACAACAGTTCTAGCATAAATAAGGAAAACATAGGAAATAGGAAAGGGATAAACTGGAAATAAGTACAAGTAAATATCGCTCAATTTATAAGATAGGTTAACTTTGATTGTTTGCACTTGTCCTTGATTGCTGCTTTGATTAGGCTGAATTCCTAATCCTGTAATTAGGATGTAACCCTAATATACCCTTTTTGATCGGCCTGCTACTCCATAGACCATACTGCGCACCAGATGCTATATAACTCCCTACACAGCAGCCAATGGTATCTTTGAAAGATGCACAGAGCACCCACTATGAATCCAGACGACATATATAGCTCCCTACACAAAAGGCAGTGGTGTCTACAAATGACACCCATACTAAGTGCTTGGAACTCATAGCGATTACTGAGCACCAGAATGGAAGTCGTACGCGTAACTGCCACCATGCCCATGCTACCTTTTGCTCCACCTATTGGGTCTTCTTATTACCTCAAACTCCAGCATAAGCGTGCCCCCCTCATCTCACTTCAGGCTAATGGAAGGTCACCGTGTGTCCATAGAAACTATAGGGGAAATGCTGTTGGTACTGGCCCGTCATCCAAACAATATCTAGTTGCACCCCTTATCTAAATCCCCCGTGATTTGGACTTCTATTTGACCTATTACTACCATTCTTAGCATAAGCGTGCCCTCATCTCACTTCAGGCTAATGTGAGACACCATTTTGTCTAATAGGGAATGCTATATGGTATAGACTCTACTTCCATCTTTGCTTGTTAACCTAGATAAATTATTTAAATAAGCCTTTATTATCATCTTTACTTCCTACGCTTATTAATTTATCCCAAATCTTAAAATAAGCCTCATTTTATTCTTTTTCTTATTATAACCTACGTTATAATCATGCTTATTACTTAACCCAAGGTCTAAGTGTGAAAATAAGCTTCTTTCATCTTTTATTCTTTTTTAGTTATAATTCTACGTTATAACTAAGTTAATTAATTAGTTCAATTCTAATCATAATTAGGCATAATTTCAGTCCAATTCCATTTATATTACAGTCCAATTCCATTATTTATTATAATCTTTATAATTTACATCTTATTTTTTTCATTCAATATTCTTACTTATATAATCCATAGGGTTTTTAGGCTCAAGAAAAAAGTTGAAAAAAAATAGTTTTAAAGACAAAAAGTTTTCCTTTTAGGTTGAAGGACACTTTCTAGTGTAAATCACGAATGATAGTTGTAACTATCATTTTCTGTTTATACTAAAAAGTGTCCTTCAGACTAAAAAGCAAACTTGTTGTCCCCGAGACTAAATTTTTTTGCAACTTCTTCTCTGTGCCTATTTTCCTATAATCCATATTCGCGTTTAATTTATTCTAATCCATACGCATAGAAAAGGAGGAAGAAGAGAATAGATGCTTGCATAAAATCCAAAACGTAGAAAAAGATGTAAATAAGAAATAAATAACAGTAAATAAACTTAAATACTGTAAATAAACTGTAAATAAATAAAAAGCTATACTTAACAGTAATAAATTATAATTAACTGAAAATAATAACTAAAAGGGAATAGACTGAAAAATAGATCTAAAACTGATAAAAAGGCTATTCCAAAATCGTAGTAAAACTACAACTATTGGAAACCCTATTACTTTATATTACTTAAAGAAATCTTAAAATAATTACACTCACCTCCGGTCCTAAGCTCTTCCTTTGGTCTTCCCGGATCCACTTGGAGTTGTAAAATAACTTAATTTATAATGATTTTCTCCTTGGAAAAATTATTCCATTTAGGATCCTTTCTAGAAAGGTGAACCCAATTGGAGAAAACCTAGAATGAGAAAAAGTGTTAGGTCTAGGGGTCTATTTATAGAGGTAGAAGTGGATCATGGACCATTAGATTTAGGGATTGAATAGGATGCAACCACGTCATAGGCTGAATAGGAGCCATTGGATGCAAAAATAGATGGACCAAATTGGTCAGAAGAATGCAAAACATGTCATAGTCGGTTAAAAAATCGTGCCATCATTCTAACAAACGAACGATTGTTCGTTCGCCCCCAAAATAGCAGGTGGGTCAACTGGGCGGTCGACTGCCTGGTGCCTAAGTCGACCGGCCGATCGACCTGCCTTATTTTGTTTCTGCTTATTTTGATTAATTCTTGTCCCGTTCATATTACCTCGGTTTCTGACGTTCTATATATGAAAATTGACCGAAAAATTACCACGGACACAATGATGCAACTCTCATGGCTCAATTTTGATAATTTCACAAAGTTATTTTATTATTTAATTAATTAACAGATTAATTATTATGGGTTACATTTTAGGTTGTTACACTTCGGCTTCAACATGGAAGTTGGAGAGGTCGTCGAGCTCTATAATCTCAACGGTGGTGATCGAGTTTGGTGTGGCAGGGAGGAGGCTACGGCGGTGCATGCATACGCATTTGAAGCACTGGATCTCGGCGTTGGGGAGGCCGAGTTCAACGTGGCTCTGGTCGTGGGTGGCGCACATGTAGGCGGAGGCAACGTGGTATCTGATCGTCAAATAGGCAAGCGATGAAGGAGCGGCATGCGGAAATCAAACGCAAGTATATGGGTTCGTGTGCGCGACTTAAGCAGGGAGAGAAGAAGAATTTAAACGTTAATGAAGGTGATTAGCGCTAATGACTATAATTAAATTTTATTATATAATCAAATATTTATAACGTGCATAACTTCTTCATACGAGGTCGAAATTGGACGAAACAAATTGCGTTGGATTCGTATTATTGAGCACTACATTTTAGAGCTTATTTGGTTGGATTAGGAGCTATTGAAAATTTTGGTTAAATCCAACGCCTATTCATTTTAATCAAAATAAAACGCTGTAACGACGACTGGAAGCAAAGTAAGTGAAAATCGCTCTTTCTGACCCGCTTATATTTTTATATAAGTGGGAATATTTTTATTTTGATGTTTTGATGACTTTTGGATGTTATATATATATATGTATGTATGTATGTATGCATGTATGTATGTATGTATGTATGTATGTATATATGTATATATATTGGATGTTTGGATGTTATGCTATAGTAATTAGTAGTTGGATATATTCTTGTCGATTAAAGCAGATTAGACCTTATATGTTCCCGTGTATGAGCGGATGACCCTTTGTACGCATGTTTGCCTCGAAGCAGACGTTGTACATATTTTCTCATATGTATATTTGTTGCAGGTGACAGATTGGAGGGATCCAACAGGATTCCTCACTATGGTTGATGTTTATTTACACATATTGGTATATATGTTGTATTATGCGATATTTGATGCAATGGATGCCATGATTGCTATTATTGATGTGAATCCTTTTATTTAGTACTTTTGCAGCATTGGGCCATATTTTTGGAATTTAAAATATAGAAATGATGATTTCAATTTAAAAAGGATTTCAGAGTGGTTTTGAAAATATACATGTTTTAAGAATTTTTGAATAATTAAAGAAATGGATTTATTTTAAATAAGTAAAAGGTTATAAATTTTATGTTATAAAAATCATGTTTTTGTGAAATATACTTAAATATGATTTTTGAAATATGAAGTTAACTATTTTGTAAAATAAGTTAAATTGAGAATTTTGAACTTATTATAAATGTTTATATATACGATTTATAAAATTGATATTTTATAAATAAAAGTAATGGGATTATAAAAGAGTTTTATAAGTGTTAAAATGAAGTTATAAATGAAACCTTATAAGTAAATAAGATTTATAAAGTAAGGAAGTTATAAAAGGAATGTTATTAATAAAGAGATTTAATGAAATAAATTTTATAAATAGTGTTTTAAAATATTAGAAATGGAATTGTAATCAAATTTGTATATGGATTTGTAATTAAAATTTAGAAATGAATTTATAAAGGACTTTATAAATAATGAGATTACAAAAGAATGAATTTGTAAATAAAGAAACTTATAAGTAAATAAACTTATAATGCGATTTGACATATAAATGCGATAAACAGGAAATTGGTTAGTAATGGAAATTTATAAATGTTAATTTTTATAAAATAGAAATGGGAATTATAAGCATTATTTTATAAAGGCGAAATCAATTTAATTTGATAAGCTAAGTATGGATTTTTGTAAAGGAATTGTATTCACGTTTTTTTAGAGTGAATAATCTATTAAGAAAATGGTTTAAAAGTGGTATTTATAAATGAAGTTTAAATGGTTTCGAAAAGTGTTTTGAAATATGTTGAGTATCGAAAACATAGATTTCAACATTTATTGTTGAAATAGACGTTTTTGTGAAAAGTAAGGAAGGCATGGACTATAACACTATTGTTATAGTAAATGATTTTTGAAAAGAAATATTTTAAATAGTTAGTTGAATCCATATACTAGTATTTTTGGGTTGTCGTAACGATGTTATACGCAACATTCGTTTTGACCCAAATAAAGTGTGTATTGAAGAATGTTTTCTTAAAGATTTGCACATATATACTTAATCATTGAATTAAGTATATGAAATATATTCTAAATGTTGAAATAAAATAAATTGTGAATTCACTTATTGTTAAAATAAGTAATGGAAATGTTTTCCATATATCCAATAAGTGAAATGGTTTTGAATATTATATTTTTAAAGATATTTTGAAGTGAATAATTGGAAAGTGATTTGATTTATAAACAATTAATAAAATTAGGCCCGGTGACTACTTATGTGCTAGATTTTGTTTGTTGCTTTGATAGTCAAATAACCGACTATCAAATTTGGCCATATTAGTTTCTCAACTTGATGTAGAAACTAATTAGTCGTACACTTAGTACGTAATTGACTGTGTAGGCTTGATTATCGTTTGTGTTGAGAATGTTGATTCGTGTAGTGCGGGGTGATTACTCCAATCTATCGATCTTCCTTCTTGGTCGAAGGATAGCAAGTTGAAAGTTGAAGACGTGATAAGTCTATGAGACTTGGTTTTTGTTTGAGATTGAGAAACGCTTTTTAGTTGTTGGTGCGAAGAGACCAGGATCATATTTGTCTGAAAACCACTTCGGACCAATATATATGCGACGATTGTGCAGGTTATCAATGATATTGATATTGAGGATTTTCATAGTGAAGGACTACTTGTTGATCATTTGGGGTTAAAATACCAATATACATATAGTAGCAATAGTCTCTTCGTTATGAAATATCCATTGCAAGGGCTGTCGCTACTAATCCTATAGGATGTAGTAGGAGAGTACCTTCGGTTTGTCCTATTCTTGGACAACTTGTATGGATGAGTGTCTGACATTGCATATCTAAGATTACGTACATTGGTTTTTACAAACGTATATCCTGTGGTGGCAGAGTAGGCAACTTCTCTTAGCTTAATGCCCTCATTGAGACATACGAGCTCAAGGGTTGTATTTTTTTGAAAGGCAATTAGTAGTCAATGGCAATGTGGCATTCAAAGATGATGATGATGTGATATGTGAAAGGTAATCGATACCTCTTTTGGCCTCACTCCCCGGAAAATGACTGAAACAGGGATATTAGCAGCAAGGCTAACTGGGTCGCTCTCATTAGGAGATGTCATCACTCTTCTAAATATATCTTTACATGCTATGACGTCGTGTAACTGATTATTGTTGATGTATGCTTGTGGCCACGGATTATAGGTCAGTAACGACCGGAGTGATGACATATTCGGTACTATCCAGTAATGGGTAGGCCGGTCTTGCGTTGGTTTAGGCGCCAGTATCTGGACCCTAGGTACATCCCTCTAGAGGTGTACCGAGTTTCGAGAAAGGTAGTCCCTTCACCTAGTCATTTGTATGGAAATCCAAAATCCACTACGTGCCTACCATTTTGTTTGTAGAGCCTAGTATTGCTGGAATTTAATAATGGTAACAATTTCAGCTATGTTGATTATTATTTGTATAATAGATACTATTATAATATAACATGATTTAATATGAAAAGGTTTTGGTTATCATAAAGGAAAAACCCGTCTGTGTTTATGTGTGGACGTGGTCTTACGAGATACCTTTTGTTTTGATAAATGAAAAGTTTTGATAACTTTATAAATTCAGTTGAGATGTGTTTTTTTCTCACGCTGGTTTACCAGACTGATCCGGGTGTTCTTCCCTTTCAATGGTCGGGTCAGACCAAGTATATTTACAGGTTCAGATTTGGTGCTTTTGGAGCTTCAGCAGGCGAGCTGGAGATCTTCATGTCGTATACACGCATTTGTTTATTTTTCCGCTGCATTGCATTGTTGTTGTTGTAAATTAACAGCATTTGTGAGGACATGTTATTATTACTGTCCAAGCTGATGATTACTTATTTTATACTATGATATATATTATGTATATTATAGTTTCTTTTTGTAAAGATTATTGATCTATATTATATGTTATTCCGCTGCGATGTGAGATTCTGTATTGTTTTGGTTCCGCTTCTCTCTTCTTCTTCTCTTCTCTTCTTCTTTCTTCTCTCTTTCTCCTCACCCTCTCTTTTCTTTCCCATGATCATCTGCCATTCTGTTTTCCCTAGGTTGATTATTGTCAGTTCAGAGGGTACAGATTTGCGGGTCATCCTATTATTGCACACATATTGTACTATTGATAGGAGATGGAAAATCCCGTAAACCTCTCTGAAGCTATTATACTTATATTTACTTATTATTGATTTAACTTACATAAGAACTTTTAATTCTGACTCGAGTGTTTTGTCTTTTCATTATGCTCGGGTCAGCCTGTGTATTTTAGTGTTAAAGACATTATTCCTTGAAGATGAAGATGGAGTTTGATAGGCCGTATTTACTATTATTATTCTGCTGCATTATTTCGGTATGTTTATTGATTGTACTCTGATTATATTATAAAATTGAAATCAAATGTATATTGTAAAACAGCTTCATGAACTGTTTATATGATTATTATATTTTGTCATTCCGCTGTGAGATTATGTGTTTTACTCTCCTTCTTTTCTCTTATTTTCTTATTAAATCCCATTGATAATCTACCTTTTTTGAATGGTTTGAGTTAGACATGTGTGGTTTATTGTCGACTTAAATCGTCCAAAAAAGTGGGTCGTCACATTACAAATAGTTGCAATCGTGAGTAATTAATTATAATATAAAATAACATTTTATTTAAATATTACAAGCCAAGATGTTTCAAGAAATGATATCGGTACATCCATTAAAATCAGATATGTAATGCTCTCCTAATGTTGGATAGTTTAATACTCATATCCGTTGGAGGCAGCAAGGGGTTACATACTAATAGTTATTGGATGACTATAGAATGACTCGTCCGAGAGTTTCCTGTTGGTTAATTAACAACTAAGCCTAAAATGGAATCTTCAAGTGACTGTTTATACAGTTCTCTTAACTTGAGATTACTGTCGAACTTCAATGTGGAAACTCCACTTTGATTATTATTAAGTTGTAGCATTGCATCCATCGAATAACTATAGCTGTGTCTAGGTTGAAGTATTGGAAGTGAAATACTATTCGGTAAAGAATTCGCCTCCTCAGTTGTATGAGGTTAGTATCACGATCAACAATAGCCAATTCAAAGTTAAAATATCTAGCCAGAAGAGTACAATTAATTATGAATGTTATTATTGAACCAAGGACTTTATTTATGGACTAATTAAGTTAAATGTGGACGTGATTGGTGTTGGCATCAAAATTGACCACCAACACCCAATTATACGTGAAAGCGCCAATATCCAGTCACATATCACAAATAGTATATGATGTTGAGAATATAATATGAAGAATAATCAAATTAAAATGAAAACAAGTAAAAGAGACAAGATTTATAGTGGTTCGGCTAACTCCGGCCGACGTCCATTCCAGAACAATCCTTTTTATTATACTGAAATTTAATTACAGTAACAATACAAAATCCCAGAATAAAAATGGCAGAGTCTTCCCTAGGCAGAAGATGAAGAGAAATAGAATCAAGGTCCCCTTTTCAAAGCCAAGCCTGCTGTATTTATAGGTGAAACTTCGGTTATAGGGTATTTTAACCTACATGGGCCCACCATAACGATCGGCAAGCCCAATTCATCCATAAATAATGATCGGCCTAGACTACCGATCGTTATTCCTTCATTCGAGTCAATGCCAATCCCTCCCTTTCCATGTTCCTACACCGACCCATCTTCCTCCAATACCCTTATGCCGATCCATTTTCCACGAAAACGTGCCGATCCATATTATCAACATGACGATCCCTTTAGCGGCAGAAATGTATATCGGTCCTTCCATACCCTGAATGCTATACCAATCCTTCCCATGCTGATCCCTACTCCTTCATGTAAAATGTTGATCCATTTCCTTCATGCAAAATGTCGATCCCTCTTTTTCCACAGAGCAGTGTCGAACCTTTCTCTTCCTAAAGATGCTGATCCTTTCTCTTCCTGAGGATGTCGACCCATATGATACCAGTCCAGGCTATGCCGATCCCTCATGCTTATAATGCTATGCCAAGCCTTCCATGTTCAAGCCAATATCCACCTTTCAAGCACCCTGCATCGTTTATCTACCGACTATGTTTAATACTAGCTTCATATTATTATCCGTAGTTGATTATCCACCCATCATTTGAGCCAAATTCATGATATTCCAGCCTTGATAACCGTGAAGTTTATTAGACTTCTTCGGGTCATTTATCCAAATTCGAGACTACTTCGGGTCTATATCCAAATCCTTAGACCTCTCTAGGTCGTTTTATCAAAATCCAGGACAACTCTGGGTCCATATCCAAATCCTTGGACCTCTCCGGGTCCTTGCCGAGCACAATCTATATCGATGACCTGAGTAGGCTGATCTTGTCACTCTTCGGCGAAGCGGCCTACCTCTTGCCAGGCATAGTCCATACCCGACAACCTGTTGGGTTCTATTCTCCGACCCCGATCAAAGACTTAATCCGTGGGGTATCCTACTCCGGCCTCGATCACCAGTCGAGGACTTATCCATGTTCAAGTCCATCCTGTCGCTCTCCGACAAAGGGATTCATAATTCGTGGTTATTGCCCCGTCTCTCCGGTCGGGGGGCCATAACCGTGTCCTGTACTGTTTATTGCATTAATCCAGATTTAATCATTCCAAAGTCCAGTTGGTAAAATATAAAATAAAAGCCTGTACAACCAAAAAAACTAAATAGCCATAGTATCAAAAAAACTAGAGTTCGCGGTAAACGGAGAAAACAAAATTTCATAAACCCGAGCACCATGGTTCATCGTTAACACAGAGCATGCCTAGGGACCGTCCTCGATCCCGTACATGTGTAAGTAACTTAGCAGTACTACTGCAGGGTGTATTACTTATCTCATGCCATAAATCCAATCAATTGATGATAAGCTGACGATGATGCCTTGATTCAGTGCCATTTTCATTCAAGGAGAACGGTGGCTGCTTCTGTTCCACCGTCGCAGCCCGAGTCCTTATGTATTATTGTAACTGACCATTCCTCATGTGTTCCTCAATGATATCCTTCAAATGCCTGCAGTCATTTTGATTGTGCCCATTCAGCTCATGGAATAGGCAATGCTTTCCAGATGCCCGCTCACATTTGGAGGGTTTCCTTTTCGTCGACCTTCGATACTGGAGGCGCCCTTGAGTATCTAAATAAATCCTTTCCAGAGTTTCAGTCAAATCCATGTAAGAAGAGAATTTCGGTTCTCTCCATTGATTTTTTGACATATTACTGTCATCGTTCATTTTTTGCTTGCCTTTATCATTCTTGTTTGCATCTCCTGACGATCCTCCACTTTGCACAACATTCACCTCCGGTTTATTCGCTCGTGCGTCTTCCAATCACAGGAACCTTTCTGCTTCATGGTAAAACTCCCCTAGATCCATAGGTGGATCATGTGCCAGTGAATCCTTGAACTCCGTACAATCAGCAATGCCAAATACCGCTGCCATCAAAACTATGGATGGATCTGGACGATCCACCGATGCCGCCGCAGCATTAAACTATGTTAGAAAACTCCTTAGGGACTCTCCGGTCCTTTGTTTCAGTGTTTCCAAACTCATCACATTTTTGGGTCTTGAGATGTGAACTCTAAACTGTCTCATAAACCTTTCGATCAATTTTGTCCATGTGCCAATAGAGCCGCTTTCCAACTGTCTAAACCATAGCGCAGCTATATCCATCAAATACAAAGGGAAGCACCGTGCCATGACCTCCTCTGATGCCCCAGTACTTCCATGTGCCTCATGTACCTCGTCAGATGAACAACGGGATCCGTTCTTCCATCATATGTCTCCAACGTTGGTAGTTTGAATTCCAGTGGATTCCTGGCTTATCTAATCGTAGGAGCGAAGGGGCTCCTATTCACATATTCCAAATCTCTATTTACCAATCCTCCTCTCATGGCCCGTTTGATCATTTCCGCCAACCTATCTTTGTCATCAAGTGGTAGTCTTTGTCTGTTGTCTCCAACCCGCCCCCCGAGTCCGTGAGGGAATCCCGAAATCTGCTCTTCTGGAGAGCATACATATCCTGATCAATGCTAGACTGTACAACACCACCCGGTATCCTGCCTGGAGCATAGCCAATATGACCTAGGGGATGCCCCCAAGTGTAGAATGATCGGTACTGATCGTTCTATAACGATCAGCTATGGTATGACCGATCATTCCTGGTTGGTCAGGGGCTACTCCCGGTGGCTCCTCTCTATCCCCCATCCGGTTTGCTTCGTTTCCTTGGTTCCTATTCTAGACTTCCTCGGCACCTGCTGCTCCAACTCTGTGATCCACATTTCCAGTATTTCCCGCTACTCCATTCCCTTGGTTTTGCACTCCAGCTTGTCCAATCTATCGGAGTAGGTTTTGCATCATTTCCTCATGTCTCTTCAACATCCTTTCCTGCATAGAATCCATCATTGTTTCCATCTCGTCTTTGGAAATAAAGATTGAGGTCTTATTAGCTCCTAAGGAAGCCTCCTAGCTTCCTTCATGATGGCTCTTGTCTATTCTCTGTCTCCCTGTTGATTGCCTAGCCATTTCTTCCCAAAATCTAAGTTCCCAAGCTTTCAAATCCAAGATCCTAACTTCCAAATTCTCGAGTGCAAGATTTCTCGGTGAAAGCAGCAAAATGTTGGCGTCAAAATTGACCACTAACACCCAATTATACATGAAAGCACCAATATCCAGTCATAGATCACAGTAGTATATGATGTAGAGAATATAATATGAAGAATAATCAAATTAAAATGAAAGCAAGTAAAAGAGACAAGACTTATAGTGGTTCGGCTAACTCCGGCCAACGTCCACTCCAGAACAATCCTTTTTATTATACTAAAATTTGATTATAGTTACAATCCAAAATCCCAAAATAAAAATGGTAGTCTCCCCTAGGTAGAAGATGAAAAGAAGCAGAATCAAGGTCCCTTTTTCGAAGCCAAGCCTGCTGCATTTATAGGCGAAACTTTGACTACAGGGTCTTCTCACCTACATGGGCCCACCATAATGATCGGCAAGCCCAATTCGTCCATAAATAACGATCGGCCTAGACTACTAATCGTTATTCCTTCATTCGAGTCAATGCCAACCCCTCCCTTTCCAGGTTCCTATGCCAACCCATCTTCCTCCAATACCCTTATGCCGATCCATTTTCCACGAAGACGTGTCGATCCATATTATCAACATGTCGATTCCTTTAGCGCCAGAAATGTATGTCGATCCTTCCATACCCTGAATGCTATACCGATCCTTCCCATGCCGATCCCTGCTCCTTCATGTAAAATGCCGATCCATCCTCCTTCATGCAAAATGTCGATCCCTCTTTTTCTATGGAGTCGTGCCGACCCTTTCTCTTCCTGAGGATGTCGATCCTTTCTCTTCCTAAGGATGCTGGTCCTTTCTCTTCCTGAGGATGCCGACCCATGTGATAGCAATCCAGGTTATGCCGATCCCTCGCGCTTAGAATGTTATGCCGAGCCTTCCCTATTCAATACAATATCCATCTTTCAAGCACCCTGCATCGTTTATCTACTGACTATGTTTAATCCTGGCTTCATATTATTATACGTAGTTGATTATCCACCCATCCATTTGAGCCAAATTCATGATATCCCAGCCTTGATAACCGTGAAATTTATCGAGTTAAATCCGCCTGCGTACGTCCTTGCCAAAAGGCGGGTTAACATTTGGTATTTTGACCAAAACCAAACTCCATGAGTCCTAATTGTGATATAGTATTGACGAAGAGAATCGATGTAAATAATTGTTGCTAAAAGGTACCGCTTTAGAAAATATGAAATTTGAATTGAACCAAACTATCACACCATTAGCTAAGGTGACGTTTGAATATTAATATTTGAATTGTTGAATATTAATTACTAATTGAATTCACACTCTAATTCACTCAACCGTATTTCTCCAAAAAAAACCACATGATTTAATTAATTAATATTTGGGAGATATTAATTATTATTTAATTTATTTGAGGTTTGGAAGTTGTTTAGAATTATTTGAATGCATATATAAAAGTTATATTTATGCGCATCGGCATACGATATCGGTGTAACTTTAAACGAAATTAAATAGATAACTGCATGAAGGAATTTATGAAAATTTTATGCCATTTATGGCGAGTGTGGTTGATTTAATCATGTGAAGAGAGAGGCCTAGAGAGAGAAAATTAAGGGAACTGATTAGGGAAGTTTTAATCAAAAGAATGAGAAAGGTTTCATCTTTCGATTAAAACAAATCCACTAATTCATTTTCTTCATTCATTCATGTTATTCGCTTTTCTTTTCTCTCCTCCTCACCATCTTGGACCAAAAATACCATGAAACAATCCTAAAAATTTCAGCTCCAAATCAAATGAAAACATAAATTAAAAATTAAAATAAGTGGTTCATCCTTCTCTTGCAAAGTTCGTGTGGTTCTACTTGAGATCTGAGGAGAAATCTCAAATCAAGGTGTTACAAAAGGGCAAGAATTTTTATGTTCAATTATTTTAATTTATTAGTTTATGATGTTTAAACCTAACAAAGTTCACATATACGTGTACATTAAAATGTCACTTGTTGAAATTAATTTTAGGACCTATTGTGTACTGTCATTCAATTATAAAATTAATTTGTGCTTTGATGTTTTTTGTTGGATCTGGGATTATCAGTTAATGTACATTTATCGTAAAATGTACATTAGTTTTCATAATTTAATTCACTAAAAGTTATAGATTTGATGCTATGAATTAACTAAGTTATGTATGAAAATATTCACATGCTTTATTTTTGTTATCCAAAATTGTAAATCAACATCAAATTGATTTATTTTAGGTTAATTTTTTTCGATTAATAAATTCAACTTCTTGGTTTTTAGTCAATTATATGTATTTAAGATTTAAAACTTAAATTACAATTATACATAGGTGTATATGTTTATATGTAATGTTTAATAATAAAAATTCAATCATGTTATTAAAATAAAATACTAGTTGTGGCAATAGTTTCTTATAATAATTTTATTTACATGTTGAATGTTTATTTTCAGATAAGTGGCTTTAAAGTTTAGATATTTTGTTATGGTTAAGTCCGGAATTTTGAGTTATTGAATTTATTATTAATTAATGTTTGTAAAGGAGGAAAACTAGCACCTTATTCTATTTCCTTTTTATTTTGATTAGATTATATAAAGATTTAATATGAAAACTTATTTCCTTCTTCACTACCCATTAAGCACTCTCTTACTTTAAAATTATCTGTTTTATTATATTGATTTGTTTTCATAATTTTATATATGTATGCATATTAAGTATATATAAGTGGCAACAATATATCCCATATATGTGTGTGTCTATACATACATACATATATGTCTAACTATATATATACATATACATATATAGTACTAAATATCTATATACAAATCATATACACATATTTTGTTGTATTCTTAACATATGTATATACTTAGGCATTTATATTCCCAATATTTATATGAAATTATCATATGTATATGTAAGTTAATATATATGCATACATGATGGATATAAATCTCAAAATCTATACGTGTGTGTATAGTTATACACATGTTTATATATCACATTATATTATCTTGTTATACCATTGGATGTATACATGATATATCCAAATAACCTTTTAGTTAAAGCAATTAATATAGCTAATTAACAAATATAAATTAATATTAATTAAAATACGATTTTAATTTAATAACTAGATTGGATTTAGTGAAACCAATTAGACTTCATTAGTCCACTATAATCTAAACAGGGAAGCCTTTTTGAAATCTACATGATTCACCTGCTGTAGACCAGTCCGATTCCTTTACAGGAAATGTATCACCTCTTACCGGACTTCCAGATCTAAATCTATATCGATCTGGATGACCTTGCTTGGGTCGTCATTGTCTATCATAATAGTTTCAAGTGGAGTGGCGGGACCGTCATCTAGGCTTGCGCTTCCCGTGCGGGGGTCAAGTGGGTCTTCATTGACGTCTTTAATGTTCAACTCTAAGTCGCACTGATTCAAAGCATGGATCATGCGCACAACAAGGTCCTTGGTCAGGATAGACGTTTATGAGCAAACCTTATAGCTTTGGTTGCCTCGACTTTTAAAGATGAGTCCACCGTTGTTGAGAGGGAAGTAGTAGTGGTATCAATTGTTCCAACCGGTGGTGGGGACGAAAATGCTCGTTCCATGTTACTATGAGATCTCTCGTCTTGTTTGGATCGACAAGGGAGAGCTGGTATCTATGGTCCTCGCCCTTGGCACGAATGGAGAATTATATGGCTGTCATGTTCTCTAAAGGGGTGATTTGTTTATTACTTCCTCGGGTGTTCCTCATCTACGGACATCCCCAACACAAATGGAAGTATTGTGTGGCTCTCACATTCTCTTGGGTTAACTGCCGACGAGCATTCTTGATTCTTGTTTTGGCATAGGAACTCCTTTCTTTATTAGTTGTAAGGAGATGCTTTAGTAATATCTTGTAATCTATTAGTTGCTGCAAATACGACGATGCATTCATTGACAGTGAACTCCATGGCGAGCCATTAATATGCTATGATTGCATCCAGGTCCGTCGACATAAATCTACCTATCAAAATTTATAAGTAGATAGGAAATCTACCACTATGAAATATGCTTTATTGCTTAATTTTCTCATAAATTGTTAGCAGGTTAATTAAAGGTAGTCTGGCCCAATCAAAGACAACCCAATTGATCTGCCATCGGCCCACAAAGACCGGTCCAAGCCCATGCTGGTCTCAAACCAACCTTCCTACTCAACAAGACATCAAGATGAGGCCTAACCATCTCAACCCAAAGCAGCCTTCACATTTAGGCAAGATCCAGACCCGGTACCTCCCGGTCCAGCAAGGTATGGCTCGGCCCTGACCAGCTCTCTTATATCGAACTTCTTCTAGCAATGGCTAAAATCCAACACAATTTGCCCGGCATCACATCAGCTGATGGCAAGCTCCTATCCAAGCCCATCCTAGCAAACCTCACATGGCCTGTCTTTAGCATGGCTTCAGTATAGCCAACTCCAACCAGCATCAGAATCCTGGCCGCCTCGTACCCATTCATTAACCGTCTTCCTTCATGATCCTAAAAAATATTCTAAGTCTTTTCTGTATTGCAAACAGCCAGTCGGCCAGCTCGGCCATGTGGGCACTCAAGTGAACGAAAAGTTGTCCATCCATTCATCCAAAGTACCATAGTTGGGTGGTTGAACTGATGTGGATTATCATCAGCATTAATTATACATTTAATGTAAGCTCATGTCTGGTACAGAGAGGCAATGAGTACATTCTCATCTATTGGACATCTTCTGTCATAGTTTACAACTATAAACCATCCACCTTTACAGTTAGATCAATAGTCAAGCATGTTTCCTGCCAGCTCTATGGTGCGATCTCAACCATCTACCATCCACTTCAGCTACTATAGAGACCCCCTGCATTGCAATATAAAATAGGTTGGAAAATTCAATAATTCTGAATACTGCTTACTATTCAGTGTTCTTGATGCCGCATAAGTCCTTAAGATTAAATAGCTTTAATAGTCTTAAATGCCATATTTTTCTTATTGTTGTCTTGTAATTCCCTATAGTCATGCGAGAAATATATAGTAAGAAAAATTCACAGTGGATGTAGGTAGCTTTGTTGAATCACTTTATATCTTGTGTTATTTACCTTTTAGCTGCATATTTAACTCCTTAATTTTTCTTTTTTTAAGCCTAGTGTTAGCATATAATCTTTTCTTTTCACAATGCACTTGTATCATTCCAAGGCTAGTTAGAAAGCTAGTCAAAATTTTGGCACAAGAAGGAGGGCCACCCCTTATAAGCTCTCCTCTTTCCATATTTGTCAACTCCATAGGACCTGATCTGACTTGTTACCATAGACAATCTTCCGCTGTTCGAAGGTAACAACTCTAATGAGCACCAAACCAGTGACAACACTCTTGCTAGTGTTGTCCTGCCCATTCTCAGCTCCAACAAAGAAATGTGGCACGCTATATTATTATGGTCGTTAAACGTGGGTTAGTTGGCCTACGAAGTGAATGGCTTAAGAACGTTGATGGATGCTCAAGCCACTATGAACTTTGTCCCACCAACTCCTCCAACGATCGACCTAATTAACTTACCTGCTCGCAGACCAATACCTTCTGGTGGTTACGATCTTTTGAACACTTCCGAGACCCAATAGATAGTGGTGCCAAACATTCCATTGATGGACATCCCTGTCCATCCTACAAGGTATGCTACTTGTGTGCCTAGCCAAATTGACCTCGTCGTGGACATGGCTTCGCCTGTGAGGCCAAACCATCGTCATTTCCCTTTAGTGGAACAACCACAAGCTCCTGATCGTCCGCAAACTTTTGCATTTGACCGTCTCAATGGTGGTCCCCCCACCATTAACAGGCCATGCATGGCTCTCTCGGCACACTCCTAATCATATAAGGATGTGGTTGGAAGCAGGCAATGAAGAGATTAGGTCATGCATTCCAGGTCCCCCTTAGTGCATATGGAGAGATCCATCTCATCCTCATTGTTCTCCATCTTGTCACCAATCTCCTACTCTACCTCGATGCAAGTCGAGCCTTCAGCCTATAGTTGGCTAGAACATCCCATAATATGTCGATGTTGGCCTCAAGGATGAAATTCATGTCCTCTGCCAATAGCTCAACAAAATGCAAGCCCTCAATGTTGGGGGTGAGACATTCTCAGATGATGAAAACGAGGAGTCATTCTCCAATGAAATCCTAGACACTTAAATCCATCAAGGGTATGCTTTACCGCCAACTAAAAATTATGATAGGAGTGCAGACCCATCCGACCGCATCATGGCGTTCAACTCCATCATCCACGCTAGAAAAAACTTCGGCTCAGCAAAGTCCTTTATCTTCCCCTCCACCCATGCAACACCGGCCTTCTTGTGGTTCTTGCACCTGAGATTGAGCATTGTCCACTCCTAAGGCCAACTGTGCATGGACATTAAGACTCATTTCCTTATGTCCCGTACCTATGTCATGTTAGGCAACGAGTTGGGAAATATCAAGCATGTCCCTTCTAAAGGCTTGCAGTAGTATATTAGTTGGTTTATCATAGAGTCTACTTGGGCTGGGGTGTAGATGTGAATAGCTTGGTCGGGGACCTATGTTAAAGGGTCGGTACAAATATAGGATGTGGAGAGAGCTCCAGAAACAGCCTGCTTCATCCCTAATTGACTTTTATCAATGGAAGAATGACATAATAAGGATGGAAGATGCGAATATTCAAACAGCGATAGCGAGGCAAAGCGTCCCGCCTAAACTAGCCCTTGCAGCAACAACGATCGCCGCAAAGGCGATCGTCAAGCAGACGTCAAAAGACGTCCAGAGGTTGGACCTCCCTACAAGCTTAGGTATTATGATTACTTACACTTGAATAGAGACATCCCTGCCATCTACCTCGCCACTAGGAACTAGGTTCAATATAAAAGTTCTACCACCATTAGAGATAGAAAGCATGAGGAACCTCGCTATGATGGCAAGTACTGCAAGTTCCGTTGAGTCAATTACCATTCCATAATAGACCATCGTATGCTCAAGGATAAGATCGAAAGGCTCATATGAGAAGGAGTAATCTTGGAATTTATTTGACATTAGGTCGAGCGAAGGGAAAACCATGAAGAACGGCAGAATCGGCCACTTTGCCCAATGATGCCAATGTTCAAGCCATCACCAAAATTCCTGACCATATGTGCAGGACCATATGTGGCCGACAGTAGCCGGGGGGGCCATCCTAGTACCAAAGAGAACTGGGCACTGCCCGGCAGGTTTACTCATTGGAGTCTCGGGTGTCTAAGGCGGCCCGACTGGAATTAGAGCGACCGATCAGCTCCACGACCCTAAATAAAGAAGTAGTGTCATACCCCCATCACGATCCCATGGTTGTTACTCTTGCCCTGGCCAATTCCAATGTGCATCGGGCCTTCATGGGTAGGGGAAGCTCGATTAACTTCATGTTCAAGAAAGTATTTGAAGCTTTCAGGCTTCCTGCCTCTAGTCTCACCCCGTACACCTTGTCCATTTATGGCTTTAGTGATGTGGGAATTGTTATAATAGGCACAACCATGCTCGTAACAACATTCGGCCAAGACCTACTTGCTGCAACGATCCAGGAAAACTTTGTAGTAGTTGATTACCAGTCTATTTATAAACTATTAATAGGATGACCAATGCTTTCTGAACTGGATGCCATCATCTCCTACAATCGCGTCATCGTGAAGTTCCCTGTCTAAGATGGGGTTGGCAAAATAAAAGGAAACTAGAAAAAAGTAAGGGAATGTTATAGAACATCCCTGTGTTCTCATACTATAGTAAGAACATTCCACCATCAATGGTGGATTGCTCAATAGATGCAGCGGGTCGGTCAATGCCTTGGTTCTTTCCAAGACTGCCCCCAACCCCAATGCATTAGCAGCAGCCCCTACTCATTCATAACCAGCCGCCTCATCTGAAATCCGGGGGCATCACAACCTTGAGTCAAACTCATCATTGCAGGTAAGTTCTCCTTCAAACCAAAAAAGAGCATAATATAAATAATTTTCCATCTATCTATTCCTTAAAAACAGGTTGCGCAATGCCCATCTTACCATAAATCCTTGTGAACGGGCTCCTGCCTCATCACCATGCTACTCACTTACACTAAAGTGTCTATTCGGTTTAATTTGGGACCAATGGTCACCTCATGACAAGCGAGGTGTTACCCATGAGAACCTTACAGCCTCTTATGCTACAGTCCTAGGCGTGTCCGCCACTTTACACTCGACCACCTGCCACCCAAGAGAACCCGCGGGAAAATTTGCATTTTAGCTCATGCCGAACAAACCATCCTTTACATCTCACCATCACTTGGCTACTTTAACGGCTGTATCCAGTCTGCCTTATTATCACATTGCTAAATCGAATAATCCTAAATGAAAGAAATTTTTACATAATAGATACAGGGACTATTGGATATTCAAGATATTACACTCAACAGGTTACATAGATAATAGAGCAACACAACAAATTTCTCAAATCAGAGTTTGCAACAAAAGGTCTATTTCATTCAGTCTAAAAAAGCACAGGGGCACAATACCCGCTCTTCTAGGTGTACAATGATATTCTTATCACTAGCTAGATGAAAAGAAGAAAATGAGAGTAGAGAAGAAGAAGCACATCAACTGCTCTTCTAAGGCAGGCCAGCCTGCACTCTTCCCACTACCCAAAAGCCCATGTTTTCGCTGGAGAAGCACTTTAGATACTTCGAATGATCAAGAACTTATCGAAGAAGGGGGAGCGTGCTATAAAATCCAATGCCCTCCACATTAAGTCTTGCATGAGACCCTAAAAGGCTTCCAGACAACCTCGTTAAGGAGCAAACCACTTCGGCCATGGTAGAAGAAGCAGAGGTAGCAGCCCTTACTCCTTCCAAAGGAGTGCAAAAGCATCCAAACTAACCTAAGGTTTGGAGTGTCAAAGCCCAAAAGTAAGGAAGCACCCTAACTTCACCTGGAACATTAATCTAAGACCAAGGTCTAACCATCATCGGAACCTTGGCCAATAGGCAAGGGTCTAAGCCAAGTGAGAAGGCATAGTCTACAGCATGAAGAAGTTTTAGGCTAATGGTTTGAACCACAATCAACAATTGGTAGTTCAAACACCAAAGGGAATTCTCCTTTATCAACATCCTAGCTAAATTTGATAAAAAAGGCATGCATGAAAAGGCATTTGGACAGGAAACATATGATGAAGCTAGCAGATTTTTATTAGTGAAGAATTGCGAAAGATTCATAAGCTTTAAAATTTTTCATGAAGAACGATTTTGTGGTATCAGGGAAGAAGAAGAAGTGGTATTTATATACCCTCGCCTTCAATCGCATGCATTGAATTCAAAAGGCAAAAGAAATCCCAGCTATTCAAAAGAGATAAGTATTAAGTCAAGTCGTGCATGTGGGGAGGCGTGACACATCTCTGTCACATTTAGAAAAATGAATCATCGCAGCCAATTGCACAAAGCCATTTAGAAAGCACAATAAATATGTTGCAAGGCCGTCAATTGGAAAGATTTGTACAATTTATCAAGCTCACTTCTATTAGCAGATTTAGGGGGGAAATGTTGCTTAATTTTATTGTAAGTAGTTAGCAGGCTAATTGAAGGCACCCTAGCCCAATCGGAGCCAGCCTAATTGATCTCCCGTCGACCCGCAAAGACCCGCCTAAGCCTATGTTGGTTTTAGACCAACCTTTCTACTCAGCAAGTCGCTAAGATGAGAACTGGGCATCTCATCCCGAAGCAACCTCCAAACTTAAGCAACATATAGACCTGGTCCCTTTTGGTCTAGCTAGGTCGGCTCGGCCCAAACCAGCTCTCTTATATCAAACTTCTTCCAGTATCATGTGACGCCCCACCTCTATACCCATGCTAGCCAAGAACACTACAGTGTAATGCTGTCGACTAGCATGGAGAATAAGGGTGTTGAGGAGCGACCATCCATGTAATTGCTTTGTGCGAGCATCGATATGTCAGATAGTATAGCATGCATAAGAGGAAGTCCAACATACCGATACAAACTCAAAGCTATCACACAGTGGCTGTATATAACCCTCGGAAACAATTATAGAAATAAACATAACACAAATTAGTCACAGACATCCATATCACAAAGGCGGAAAAAGATATGAATATATATATATATAACACATGAAAGTGTACATCAGAGTAGTGGTCTGAAAGATCCACGATAATACAAAAGAATAGCTACAAGCTACACAAAAGAATAAGTATACATCACGGAGTCTATATCTCAAATGTATACAACAAAAACAACTAATCTAAGTAGTTAGCCAAAAGTCAGAGTAATCCCAGAAGAGAAGTCAAGTAGAAGCACCTGTAACATCTCGGTCTGACCCGAGTATTATTTCATAAGAAAATAATAAACGGATCAGTCTAGCTATAAATATCAGATGACATGATATAGAATAAAAGATATGGCATAAACATGTAATAACCATAATGGCATACTACTATAAGTATGTAATTGAAAATCAACATGAGATTAATCAATATCACAAGAATCTTCTCAAAGATAAAATAGGGTATCATACCCTAAGCTTGTATTCATAACAAGTCAATGACACACAAATTCACCAATGCACAAAAATTGATAAAACTTATCAATGGAAATCTTGAAAATTGGTGAAGCACAAAATTCCAGAAATCATCTCAAGAAATCCAGAAATCACAAGAAGGGGGAGGCTTATCACAAAACGGGAGTATGAAAACTCACCAACACGTGTAACACAAAACGAGACGCTATCTCATGGTAGCTAACCATTAATTTTTGAGCCGAAGCTCCACAAGAATGGCCCGAAGACCATGGGGCGCTATCCCACATATGTGATGTAGAAACATCACACAAACGGGGTTTAGTCTCCCTCGTAGACAAAGAGACATCGCACAATTGCTAGTCTAAATCACAAAAATAATCGTCATGATCATCAAGAAAGTGTCAATTACACTAAGTTAGTAAATATATGAGTTTAGCTTCATGTCTCATAACCACTAGCTTAACTTAAATATTTACGAACAAACTGTAGATCTTCACTAGAAAATTTTCACAAGAGGTTCAATCGAACAAGTCCAAGAATTAACCGACGAAGCAAATGCAAGCGTTTCATACCACTTGTTTTACTAAGCCGTTTAATTAGATTTCTCATCCGAGTGAGGTAAAGGCTTGTATATACTAATAGATTGGAAAACGGTTTAGGAAAAGAGCTTTGTAATAAAATAGTGTTGAAATAGTTTTGATGAAAGAGTTTTGATATTTACTACTAGTATTGAAACCTTTATATTTTTAAAGTGACAAGTCACAAAATTGATTGTAGAAACAAATCAATTCACTAAAATTCACATTCGAAGACGTGAATAAAATCCAAGGAAATCAGTTCCAAAACCATCAAAGTAGAAATACCCACGCGACCTAATCATGGCCGAGCTAAAGTGCAACGACCTAAAAAGGTAGCGACTTAAAGTAAAATAGGTCGAACGACCTAAGGATAGCATGCCTAGCGACCTAGGTGAGCGACCTAAGCATGTGGCGAGACCTATAATGTCCGAACGACCTAACTAGGCGAGCGACCTAAGGGGAAGACAGGTCGAGCGACCTAACTCATGGTCGAGCTAAGGAAAGGCGAGACCTAACGAGGTGCGACCTAATGAGTAGGTAAGGTCGAGCGACCTAAAGGAGTGGGCATGAGGCCTAGGTGGTGCGACCCAAGGGGTACGCGACCTAAGGAGTACGCGACCTAAGATTATCGCGCAACCTAATGGAGGTGCGACCAAGGGCTAGCGACCTAAGAATGCAAACGACCTAAGCCTTGAACGACCTAGGGGTTTCAAGCACAAAACAGGTGCAAGTTAAATAGGTCGAACGACCTAAGGAGGAACGGGCTAGCCGAGGCCCAACATGCCGCGACCTAAGGGGGCGCGACCTAAGGGTGTGCGACCAAGAAAAGTTATTCTCCAAATAAATATCAAGCAAATCATGATAGATAAAACAAGGATACATAAAAGGAAATAGGATGAATCGGTACGAAGACTCGAATTAAATCCTAAGGCACGACTCCTAAGTTGGACTTAGGACGATGATCCTTGTTAAGTTATTCTACATTGTTCCGAAGTTTGGCTCCGATACCAAGCTGTGACGCCCCACCTCTATACCCATGCTAGCCAAGAACACTACGGTGTAATGCTGTCGACTAGCACGGAGAATAAGGCTATTGAGGAGCGACCATCCGTGTAATTGCTTTGTGCGAGTACCGATGTGTCAGATAGTATAGCATGCATAAGAGGAAGTCCGACATACCGATACAAACTCAAAGCTATCACACAGTGGCTGTATATAACCCTCGGAAACAATTATAGAAATAAACATAACACAAATCAGTCACAGACATCCATATCACAAAGGCGGAAAAAGATATGAATATATATATATAACACATGAAAGTGTACATCAGAGTAGTGGTCTGAAAGATCCACGTTAATACAAAAGAATAGCTACAAGCTACATAAAAGAATAAGTATACATCACGGAGTCTATATCTCAAATGTATACAACAAAAACTACTAATCTAAGTAGTTAGCCAAAAGTCAGAGTAATCCCAGAAGAGAAGTCAAGCAGAAGCACCTGTAACATCTCAGTCTGACCCGAGTATTATTTCATAAGAAAATAATAAACGGATCAGTCTAGCAATAAATATCAGATGACATGATATAGAATAAAAGATATGGCATGAACATGTAATAACCATAATGGCATACTACTATAAGTATGTAATTGAAAATCAACATGAGATTAATCAATATCACAAGAATCTTCTCAAAGATAAAATAGGGTATCATACCCTAAGCTTGTATTCATAACAAGTCAATGACACACAAATTCACCAATGCATAAAAATTGATAGAACTTATCAATGGAAATCTCGAAAATTGGTGAAGCACAAAATTCTAGAAATCATCTCAAGAAATCCAGAAATCACAAGAAGGGGGAGGCCTATCACAAAACGGGAGTATGAAAACTCACCAACACGTGTAACACAAAACAAGACGCTATCTCATGGTAGCTAACCATTAATTTTTGAGCCGAAGCTCCACAAGAATGGCCCGAAGACCGTGGGGCGCTATCCCACATATGTGATGTAGAAACATCACAAATACGGGGTTTAGTCTCCCTCGTAGACAAAGAGACATCGCACAATTGCTAGTCTAAATCGCAAAAATGATCGTCATGATCATCAAGAAAGTGTCAATTACACTAAGTTAGTAAATATATGAGTTTATCTTCATGTCCCATAACCACTAGCTTAACTTAAATTTTTACGAAAAAACTGTAGATCTTCACTAGAAAATTGTCACAAGAGGTTCAATCGAACAAGTCCAAGAATTAACCGACGAAGCAAACGCAAGCGTTTCATACCACTTGTTTTACTAAGCCGTTTAATTAGATTTCTCATCCGAGTGAGGTAAAGGCTTGTATATACTAATAGATTGGAAAACGGTTTAGGAAAAGAGCTTTGTAATAAAATAGTATTGAGATAGTTTTGATGAAAGTGTTTTGATATTTACTACTAGTATTGAAACCTTTATATTTTTAAAGTGACAAGTCACAAAATTGATTGTAGAAACAAATCAATTCACTAAAATTCACATTCGAAGACGTGAATAAAATCCAAGGAAATTAGTTCCAAAACCATCAAAGTAGAAATACCCACGCGACCTAATCATGGCCGAGCTAAAGTGCAACGACCTAAAAAGGTAGCGACTTAAAGTAAAATAGGTCGAACGACCTAAGGATAGCATGCCTAGCGACCTAGGTGAGCGACCTAAGCATGTGGCGAGACCTATAATGTCCGAACGACCTAACTAGGCGAGCGACCTAAGGGGAAGACAGGTCGAGCGACCTAACTCATGGTCGAGCTAAGGAAAGGCGAGACCTAACGAGGTGCGACCTAATGAGTAGGTAAGGTCGAGCGACCTAAAGGAGTGGGCATGAGGCCTAGGTGGTGCGACCCAAGGGGTACGCAACCTAAGGAGTACGCGACCTAAGATTATCGCGCGACCTAATGGAGGTGCGACCAAGGGCTAGCGACCTAAGAATGCAAACGACATAAGCCTTGAACGACCTAGGGGTTTCAAGCACAAAACAGGTGCAAGTTAAATAGGTCGAACGACCTAAGGAGGAACGAGCTAGCCGAGGCCCAACATGGCGCTACCTAAGGGGGCGTGACCTAAGGGTGTTGCAACCTAACGTGGTTAACGAAAATATGCAGGCCGAGACTCATCGAGGTAGAGCGACCTAGGCCCAGGAATTCACCAAAAACACTAAAAATTGGAGTTTTTCGTCAATCCAATCCAAACCAAATGCAAATGTACATGCTAAAGTGATAGGAATTCATTCCCAACAATCCAAGATAGTTATAGACAAGAATGTGAGATAAAAATCTCACCTTTTCACGGAAATTGATGGAGATGAAGTTTGAAAGCAAAGCAAGAACAATCACAAGCTTGAATCAATGTCTTCTCTTGAATTTGGAGTAGATGTTGGATTAGCAATGAAGACTAAGGCTTTGGAGTTTTAATTTCCCATTCCCTCCTCTATTTTTGATGAAGCTTGAATGTTTAAGCAAATAGAAATGAAGTTATGAAGAGAAGGGGTGAAGGTTGGGTCTAATAGGCTAAAAGCCCAAACCAAAGTCTCAAGTGAGAAAGTAGTGAAATTCCACCAACTCCAAACATATCAAAGTTTATACTTAAAAAGATTGCAAACGTCATTTTGAACTCAATGGAAGTGGTCTCGAGTCCTAATTTGACCGTATGCAAAAAGTAGCTTTTCGGACTAAAATCTGACAGACGATAAAATATTTAAATATCAAATTGATAAATATGCGGGTTGTTACAAACTCCCCTCCTTAAAGAAATTGCGTCCTCGCAATATATAAGATGGAAATAAAAAGTAACAACCATAAAAGCAAATTAACACAAAAGAAATTTGAAATAAGAAGTTCACCTTAAAGAGCATGAGAAAGTAAGTCTGGATGTGTACGCTCGATGAATTCTCTAGATTCCCAAGAGCAATCCTTAGGATTTGAGGACCATTGAACTTTAACAAGCGGAACATCTTTATTTCGAAGTCGTTTGACCTCCGAAGCAATAATTCGAATAGGATGCTGCTCATAAGTTAAATTAGGCGAAACTTCAATCTCTTCCACAACACCGGGCTCAAGAATAAAATCGGAATCCCGAAGGCACTTCCGTAATTGAGAAACATGAAACACGTCATGAATAGCAGAAAATTGAGTCGGTAACAAAAGGCGATAAGCCATGGAACCAATACGTTCAGTGATAGGAAATGACCCAATATATCGAGGCGCTAATTTTCCCGATCGACTGAAGCATACAACACCCTTCATAGGTGAAACACGAACAAATACAAGATCTCCAACAGAAAATTCTAATTTCCTTCTTCGGTTATCGGCATAGGATTTTTGTCTACTTTGGGCTTCTTTCATCCTATGTCGAATAAGGTCAATCTTCTCTGTGGAATCCCGAATAACATCTGGACCTAAAACCAGCTTCTCACCGGCCTCAAGCCAACAAGAAGGAGATCAGCATGGCCTTCCATAAAGTGCCTCGAAAGGTGCCATACTAATACTAGATTAGAAGCTATTATTATAGGAAAATTCAACAAGAGAAATATGATCTTCCCAACTTCCACCGAAATCAAGCACACAAGAACGAAGAAGATCTTCAAGAGTTTGATTCACACGCTCAGTTTGTCCATCGGACTGGGGGTGATAAGCGGTGCTAAAATTAAGCTTCGTTCCCAAAGCTTTTTGAAGACTCTTCCAGAATCCACTAGTAAACAATGGATCATGATCACTAACAATAGAAGTAGGAACTCCATGTAATTTAACAATTTCTTTAATAAAGAGTTTGGCCAAAAGAGGAACGGTTCGGTTAGACCGAATGGGAATAAAATGGGTGGATTTAGTAAGTCGATCAACGATCACCCATAAGCTATTATGACCCGAACGAGAACGGGGAAGGCCATCAATAAAATCCATGGAAATTTGATCCCACTTCCAAACTGGAATTTCCAAAGGTTGTAATAACCCACCGGGCCTTTGATGTTCAGCCTTGACAAGTTGGAAAGTCATGCAACACTTAACAAAGTTAGCAATATCAGATTTCATTCCCTCCCAATAATAAAGTCGCTTCATATCCACGTACATTTTACTACTACCGGGATGAATGGAAAATTTGGAATGATGAGAATCTTCTAGAATATCTTTACGAAGATCACTAATATTTGGCACTATAAGTCTACCAAATTTTCGAATGTCGCCACGAGAATCAATATCAAAGTCTTTCAAACCTTCAATATCAATTTTATCCCTAACATTTTGGCCAAGAAGAGCCAATCCGGGATCTAGCTTTTGAGCTTCAAGAATGCGGTCCAAAAGAGAAGGATAAGCCTCAAGGCTACATAGAACAAGAGATGAACACAAACCGGAAACACGATCTCGAATCTCACAAGTGGATAAAATCTCGAGATCATTCCATTCATTTATCATCATGGAAACAACTGCTTGTTGCTTGCGACTAAGCGCATCGACGACACGATTTCCCTTTCCGGGAGTATAAAGAATATCAAGATTATAAGATGCAAGGAACTCAAGCCAACGTTGTTGACGCAAGTTAAGTTTCTTTTAAGAGATTAAATACTTCAAAGATTTATGATCGGTGTAAAGGATAAACTTCTCTCCCAAAAGATAATAACGCCAGATTCGAAAAGCGAAAACAATAGCCGCGAGCTCTAAATCATGAGTGGCATATCTAGTCTCGGCTGGCTTCAATTGCCTAGAAGCATAAGCAATAACACGTTTACTTTGCATTAGAACGGCACCCAAACCAACGCGACTAGCATCGGTATAAACTATAAAATCTTGATTCCCTTCGGGAATAACAAGAATAGGAGCATCAGAAAGGAGTTCTTTTAATTTCTGGAAAGAAGTTTCACATTTGTCCGACCAAATGTACTTAACACCTTTCTTTTTTAAGCTAGTAAGAGGCACGGAAATTTTAGAAAAGTCTTTTATGAAATG
Organism: Allium fistulosum; assembly: GCA_030737815.1. Lineage (NCBI taxonomy): Eukaryota > Viridiplantae > Streptophyta > Magnoliopsida > Asparagales > Amaryllidaceae > Allium > Allium fistulosum. The sequence continues at coordinate 831,811,046 of CM060903.1, read as the reverse complement.
GCGGTAGTAGCTCGCCAATCCAAGGAAGCTACGGATTTCCGTCACACTCTCCTGTCTCTTCCAATCTTGAATCGCTTCAATCTTTGAAGGATCCACGGAAATTCTGGATTCGAAAATAATATGACCGATAAACTTCACACGAGATTGCCAAAAGTGGCATTTGGAAAATTTTGCTTTCAATTGATTGCTCCTAAGAGTTTCCAATACAATCCGAAGATGCTTTTCATGTTCCTCCTCAGTTTTAGAATACACAAGAATATCATCAATAAAGATGAGAACAAACCGATCGAGGAAATCTTTGAAAACTCGATTCATAAGGTCAACGAAATAAGCCGGAGCATTCGTTAAACCAAATGGCATAACTAGCCATTCATAAGATCCATAACGAGTACGGAACGAAGTCAAAGGAATACTATCCTCTGCAATACGAAGCTGATGAAAACCGGTAGCCAAGTCCAATTGTGAAAAGACTCTAGCACCATTAAGTTGATCAAATAGATCATCAATCCAAGGTAAAGGATATTTATTCCTAATAGTAAGATCATTAAGCTTGCGGTAGTCGACGCAAAGCCTAAGTGTACCATCGGATTTCTTCACGAAAATTGCTGAAGCTCCCCAAGGCGAGGAACTAGAGCGAATAAATTGCTTCGTCTCCAATTCGGATAATTGTTTGTGCATCTCCTCATTCTCCTTATTGGACATGCGATAAGGAGGATGGGTAATAGGTTGAGCTCCAGGGGTAAGATTAATTTTTAACTCAATTGCTCGCTTAGGTGGTAATCCTAAAATGGGCTCAAACATGTCAGAAAATTCACGGACGACGTGAATAAGGGAAATGACATCTTCCTCATCAACATTGTCATCATCAAGAGGATTTAGAGAATATAAAGATGCCGTCAAAGTGGAATCCAAATCTTTAAGAACAATAGAAATCTGCTTAACAGATAGTGGATGTCAAAGATAAATAGTCCGCTCAGGACATAGGATATGAGCTTCATAACGGTTAAGCCAATCCATACCCAAAATCATTCCAAAGCCTAAGTAACGCATGACATGCAAATAGGCTAGGAAAGAAAAATCACACAAAATAATCTCGACATCTTTACAAAGCAAACTGAATGTTGCGGATCCACCAACGGGATTCGCAATTCTCAGAGAAGTCATTAAAGCGACAACACTTAAAGAAAAGGTATCAACAAGTTCCTTTGATATAAAAGAATGGGATGCACCCGTATCAAAAAGAACTCGAATAGGTTGATCATGAAATATAATAATGCCATCAAGGACAGAATGAGACATACCTTGACCGCGAGATGTGTTGCCAGGGGCTTGAGACACATTAAGCTTTCCCTCCTTCTTGCCTTGAAGTCTGGGGCATAAATGTATATAATGATCTGGGCTCTTACAATAGCGACAAGAACGCGGCTTCGAACACTTGTTCGCAAAATGGTCCTTAGAACCACAGTTATAGCATTGCCCGCTACTAGGGGAAGGAGTCTTTGCAACAGGAGTTGCTTGTTTCCCCTTTTTATTGGGATAAGGGCCTTTGGACTTGTTAGGCCTTTTCTTGTCGTTGAAGTTTGGTTTGGCACCCACCACTTCAACATCACTTTCCCTATCCGCCTCTTCAAGACGAAGAGCGATATCAATGAGTTGGTCAAAGGAAACTTCTAATTTGAGAAGTAATGGCTTCTTGAGATTTTTGTTTAAGCCATAAACGAACCTTTGGTTCTTCTTCAATGGGGTGTTGATGTATTCAACCCCATACTTGGAAAGCGACTCGAAGGCTGCGACGTAATCTGTCACGAGGGATTCACCTTGAACAAGGTCTATAAAACGACGAGCCAATGTCACCTTCTCAGCTTCTGGCACAAATTTTAACTCGAAGCGTTCCCAGAATTGCTCCCAGGTGAGATCCTCTTCATTGATTTTAGAAATAAGAAGTTCGTACCAGTCTAGTGCTCTCTCTTGGAGCATACTAGAGGCCACCTGAACTCGGTGAAGATCAATAAGGTTCATGCGAGAAAAGATTCGATCGCATGTTCTTAGCCAAGCCTGGACTTCTATAATGGTTTCAGAACCTTTGAATGGTTTCCCACCCAAGTTGGTATAATCGTTGCACAAGCGTGCAAATCCAGACTTAGGGTGAGTAGGTTCTGGATTAGAACCAGCTGCTTGAGCATTCTTTACTAAATCAAGTAGCTGCTGAGCGGTCATAAAAACTCCATCCTGGGGAGCAGCAGTAGATGGTCCGGCTCTGGGACGGCCTGGTCTAGACATTCTCTTCTTTAAGAAAGAGAGAAGAAAAAAAGTTATTCTCTAAATAAATATCAAGAAAATCATGATAGATAAAACAAGGATACATAAAAGGAAATAGGATGAATCGGTACGAAGACTCGAATTAAATCCTAAGGCACGACTCCTAAGTAGGACTTAGGACGATGATCCTTGTTAAGTTATTCTACATTGTTCCGAAGTTTGGCTCCGATACCAAGCTGTGACACCCCACCTCTATACCCATGCTAGCCAAGAACACTACGGTGTAATGCTGTCGACTAGCACGGAGAATAAGGCTGTTGAGGAGCGACCATCCGTGTAATTGCTTTGTGCGAGCACCGATATGTCAGATAGTATAGCATGCATAAGAGGAAGTCCGACATACCGATACAAACTCAAAGCTATCACACAGTGGCTGTATATAACCCTTGGAAACAATTATAGAAATAAACATAACACAAATCAGTCACAGACATCCATATCACAAAGGCGGAAAAAGATATGAATATATATATATAACACATGAAAGTGTACATCAGAGTAGTGGTCTGAAAGATCCACGTTAATACAAAAGAATAGCTACAAGCTACATAAAAGAATAAGTATACATCACGGAGTCTATATCTCAAATGTATACAACAAAAACTACTAATCTAAGTAGTTAGCCAAAAGTCAGAGTAATCCCAGAAGAGAAGTCAAGCAGAAGCACCTGTAACATCTCGGTCTGACCCGAGTATTATTTCATAAGAAAATAATAAACGGATCAGTCTAGCTATAAATATCAGATGACATGATATAGAATAAAAGATATGGCATGAACATGTAATAACCATAATGGCATACTACTATAAGTATGTAATTGAAAATCAACATGAGATTAATCAATATCACAAGAATCTTCTCAAAGATAAAATAGGGTATCATACCCTAAGCTTGTATTCATAACAAGTCAATGACACACAAATTCACCAATGCACAAAAATTGATAAAACTTATCAATGGAAATCTCAAAAATTGGTGAAGCACAAAATTCCAGAAATCATCTCAAGAAATCCAGAAATCACAAGAAGGGGGAGGCCTATCACAAAACGGGAGTATGAAAACTCACCAACACGTGTAACACAAAACGAGGCGCTATCTCATGGTAGCTAACCATTAATTTTTGAGCCGAAGCTCCACAAGAATGGCCCGAAGACCGTGGGGCGCTATCCCACATATGTGATGTAGAAACATCACAAATACGGGGTTTAGTCTCCCTCGTAGACAAAGAGACATCGCACAATTGCTAGTCTAAATCACAAAAATGATCGTCATGATCATCAAGAAAGTGTCAATTACACTAAGTTAGTAAATATATGAGTTTATCTTCATGTCCCATAACCACTAGCTTAACTTAAATTTTTACGAACAAACTGTAGATCTTCACTAGAAAATTGTCACAAGAGGTTCAATCGAACAAGTCCAAGAATTAACCGACGAAGCAAACGCAAGTGTTTCATACCACTTGTTTTACTAAGCCGTTTAATTAGATTTCTCATCCGAGTGAGGTAAAGGCTTGTATATACTAATAGATTGGAAAACGGTTTAGGAAAAGAGCTTTGTAATAAAATAGTGTTGAGATAGTTTTGATGAAAGTGTTTTGATATTTACTACTAGTATTGAAACCTTTATATTTTTAAAGTGACAAGTCACAAAATTGATTGTAGAAACAAATCAATTCACTAAAATTCACATTCGAAGACGTGAATAAAATCCAAGGAAATCAGTTCCAAAACCATCAAAGTAGAAATACCCACGCGACCTATTCATGGCCGAGCTAAAGTGCAATGACCTAAAAAGGTAGCGACTTAAAGTAAAATAGGTCGAACGACCTAAGGATAGCATGCCTAGCAACCTAGGTGAGCGACCTAAGCATGTGGCGAGACCTATAATGTCCGAACGACCTAACTAGGCGAGCGACCTAAGGGGAAGACAGGTCAAGCGACCTAACTCATGGCCGAGCTAAGGAAAGGCGAGACCTAACGAGGTGCGACCTAATGATTAGGTAAGGTCGAGCGACCTAAAGGAGTGGGCATGAGGCCTAGGTGGTGCGACCCAAGGGGTACGCGACCTAAGGAGTACGTGACCTAAGATTATCGCGCGACCTAATGGAGGTGCGACCAAGGGCTAGCGACCTAAGAATGCAAACGACCTAAGCCTTGAACGACCTAGGGGTTTCAAGCACAAAATAGGTGCAAGTTAAATAGGTCGAACGACCTAAGGAGGAACGAGCTAGCCGAGGCCCAACATGGCGCGACCTAAGGGGGCGTGACCTAAGGGTGTTGCGACCTAACGTGGTTAACGAAAATATGCAGGCCGAGACTCATCGAGGCAGAGCGACCTAGGCCCAGGAATTCACCAAAAACACTAAAAATTGGAGTTTTTCGCCAATCCAACCCAAACCAAATGCAAATGTACGTGCTAAAGTGATAGGAATTCATTCCCAACAATCCAAGATAGTTATAGACAAGAATGTGAGATAAAAATCTCACCTTTTCACGGAAATTGATGGAGATGAAGTTTGAGAGCAAAGCAAGAACAATCACAAGCTTGAATCAATGTCTTCTCTTGAATTTGGAGTAGATGTTGGATTAGCAATGAAGACTAAGGCTTTGGAGTTTTAATTTCCCATTCCCTCCTCCATTTTTGATGAAGCTTGAACGTTTAAGCAAATAGAAATGAAGTTATGAAGAGAAGGGGTGAAGGTTGGGTCTAATAGGCTAAAAGCCCAAACCAAAGTCTCAAGTGAGAAAGTAGTGAAATTCCACCAACTCCAAACATATCAAAGTTTATACTTAAAAAGATTGCAAACATCATTTTGAACTCTATGGAAGTGGTCTCGAGTCCTAATTTGACCATATGCAAAAAGTAGCTTTTCGAACTAAAATCCGACTGACGATAAAATATTTAAATAAAATATTTAAATATAAAATCGATAAATATGCGGGTTGTTACATATCAGCTCAAAGCCAACACAATTCGCCTGGCATCACATCAGCTAATGGTCACATATCCAAGCTCGCCCCAGTATATGGCACATCAAGCAAGAGTGGCCTAAGCATGTCTTTAGTATAGCTTCAATACAGTTAACTCCAATCGACATCAGGCATCCCTCTTGATCGCCTTGTACCCGGTCATTAACCATCTTCCTTGCATAATCCTTAATAAGATCCCAACTTTCTTCCGTGTTCCCGATAGCCGATTAGCCAACTTAGCTATATGGGCACTCAAGTGAATGACAAAGATATATATCCATCCATCCAAAGCACTATAGTTGCGTTGGAACTGGGCCAGCCCGCAATGGAAGAAATGGGTGAATTTCAAGAAAAATATACTAATTTGAATCCTTAATGAGCCTATGAAGTCTAAATATACTTAGAACTTTCTAATTTTCTTTTAAATAAAATCAATATTTTATTTAACTTCATATAAAGTTTCACTTTAATTTAATGTGTATGTAAGTTAGAGTATATCAAATATACTCTTACATACAAATTTGTATGTAACGTTTACTTCTAAAATTTATTCAGAGAAGGAAATATTTCATGTCCTTTCTCTTAACTTATTCAATTAATGAGGGGACATAAATTTATTTAGAAAATGAAACTTTACATTTCCTTTCTCTTAAATTATTTAATTAATGAGGGATCATAAATTTAGTTAGAGAAGAAAGCTTTTCATTTTCTTCTCTTAATTAAATTAAATAATTGATTAATAAAATAACATTAATGACTAATCTAAATATGACATGAATTATAAATATATTCACAGTAAATATTATGTAAGTGCAACATACAGGGAATGTGCATAGTCAGTGGTAATTAATATATATACATAAAATAAACAAGAATAATTTGAATGGTTATTACATAAGAATTGAAATGGAAATAAATAAGGGATGACAAGGGTGATTGATACAGTTTCCCTTTTAGTAAACTTAATTAGTGCAACATATTAATGACAATCAATAGGTACCATAATGTAAGAATATGGAAGGTAAACAATGAATTGTATGTATACATTAGTGGCTTAATTAAAAAAGAGAAATGATTTCATACTATGACAATATATGTAGAGAAAAATAAATTTTATATGAACACATACGAATAGATACAAATATGTATATATGGAATTCAATCAAAGCTTTCTAATAATATAAATTAGATAGTTATTACAGTCAATTTCAAAACTTTGATTTGATGTTAAAATTCCTTTTATTCATATGTAAATAACTAATGCAATAAAAATTGCAAGTAATACATGCAAACATACATACATGTATTAAAATTCAAAACTAGAATTACACTTTCTTATGAAAGATTAAAACATAGATCTACAATTGAAACATTGTATTGATTCCGTATAAGTTTCATTTTTAACTTTAAATATAATTCAATCAATCAACATAAATGTAAATTTCTAGATTTAAAGAAATGGAATTTAAATTAAATTTTAAAACATAGAACTAAAATAAAACATTGTATTTTAAAATATATAGATTTAGTTTCAATTTAACAATGTAAAGAAAAGTAGCTAATCAATTCGAACTTGTAAACATTCAGGTCTGAAGAATTACAATTTAATTAGAATGTTTAAAAACATATATCTACACTTAAATATTGTGTTAAAACATAAAAAAAATTAATTTTGATCTATCAAATGAAAACTCAATCATATCATTCGATAAATAATTCAATCTTCATAACCAATTTTTAATTAAGCAAGACAATAATACATCATACAAATTATGAACATCAAATTAAATTTCCATCAAAACTTGCAAAATCACTATCTATATATAGAAAATGACATACCTTGTAACCCAATCCTTAAAACACAACTTGTTGATGTTGCCTTTGATTTGCACCTTGAACGAAGAATGCTTCTAGATCCGATTTAATCACCTTAAAATGTTGCCTAGAATTCATACCTTGAATGATGATATCTCCTCAAATCCTAAAGATCCACATCCTATCCTTGCAAAAAATGGATAAACCACTTTTGTTTTGTTTTATTTGATTTTTTTATTTAGAGTTGAAAGATTTTTGAAATTCATTTTTTTTTGTTTCTGCCATGAAAAGTTAGGAGTAGAGAAAGAGAAAGAATGAATGAGAAGGAAAAATGAATTGTACATACAGAATAAATTAGAGAATATGTCTTATTTGAAAGAATGAAACATTTCTCATTCTTTAATTAAAACTTTCCTAATTAATTCCCTTGATTATTTCTCTCTCTCCAATTCTTTCTTTACACGTATGTCGTCAAATGACATAAAATTTCCACAAATGATGTCATCAAATGACATAAAATTTTCATAAATCATGTCATTAAATGACACAAAATTTTCATAAATCATTTCATGCAATTATCTGTAAATTACATCCATATTGTATATCAATGCGCACAAATAAAACTTTTATAAATGCATTAAAATAATTACAAAAGAACTTCCAAACATTAAATAAATAATAATTAATATTTCTCAAACATCAATTAATCTAATTAATTTACAACATTTTATAAATTAATTAAATCATGTAGTTTTTCAGAGAATTCATCATTACGATTGTGCGACTCATAGGTGTAAATCCAGTCAGCGATTAATATCGAGCTATTCGAATATTAAAGTTCACGCATCACTTAGCGGGTGGTGTGACATTTTGGCCGAATTTATCGCTTACACATCTTTTGGTAAAAATCCAATTTTACTTATTATAAGCGGTATGTAATAATGACAGTTATTTACACCAATTCTCTTCGTCAAAACTATATCACTTTGAATTTATGAAATTTGGTAATGGTTAAGAATCCAATATTATCCACATTCAACTTATATTCCAAATACGAAGTCTTTGGTTCAATAATAACAATTATTATTAACTAAAATGCTCTGGCAAGAGACTTTGACTTTGAATTGACTTCAGTTATCCGTGATACTAACCTCATATAACTGAGGAAACGAATCCTCTCTTGAATAGTGTTTCACTTCCAAAGCTTCCATTCGACCTAGCTATAGTTATTTGATGGACGCCGTGCCATGATTTAACTATAATCAAAGCGGAGCTTCCAGATTGAAGATCAATAGTATTCTCAAGTCGAGAGAATTGTGTAAATTAGTCACATCGATATTCTCTACTTGACCTTAGTTATATTAATTAAGAAAAAACTATCGAGTGAGTCATTCCATAGTTATCCAGTAACTATCAATACGTAACCCCTTAGTGCCCCCCAACAGTCATAAGTAATATCTGCCTAACATTTAGAGAGCGTTACGTACTCTAGTCTCAACGGATACAGCGATATCCAGTCTCGATGCATCTTGACTATGTAACGAACCACCTTTTTGGATGGTTTAAATCGACAATAAACCATACATATCAACTCAAACCATTCAAAAGGGAGGATTGTTAATGGGTTAAATAAGAAAATAAGAGAAAAGAAAGAAAACAAAACACAGAATCTCACAGCGGAATGACAAAATATAATAATCAAATAAACAGTTCATGAAGCTGTTTATACAAATAACATTTGATTAAACTTTTACAATATATCAGAGTTATACGTATAGCAGGAATAAATAAATAATGCAGCGGAATAACATGATGTAGTAGAATATATATAATAAATAGTAATAATATACTAAATCTTCATCTTTGTCCTCTAGAAATAAGGTCTTCAACACTGAAATGCTCAGGCTGACCCGAGCCTAATGAAAGACAAATCACTCGAGTCAGAACTAAAAGATCTTATGTAGGTTAAATCAACAGTAAATAAATATGAGTGTAACGGCTTCAGAGATGTTTACGGGATTTTACATCTCCTATCAAGTGTCTAGCGTGTGTGCAATAACTTAAGAGATGTTCGGGATTCCATCCTAAGGATCCGTTAAACTATCTACATATATAATACAATACGCTATTATAATATGTCTACAGTAAAGTAAAGTATTAAAATAGCGTTAAGGCGTTACCTATATCCCCCTTAACACATTTTTATATAAATACCATAGTCTATACGGATACTGTAAGCTCCACCAAACCGGTGGTTTACTCAGTGAGCACTCCATAGGTACGATACAAACCAAAGTCGTAGTGAACTCGATAAGACATATAACAAGGCATGCAAGGCAATGCCTAGGGTAGGATACTACTATTTTACAGAACCGGGCTGGTGGTAACGCATAGCAACTACTATCGTCCACCTTGGAACACACTCCCATAATCAAATCGAAGGTGGCCACCATATCAATCACAAAGTAATAGATATGGTATCGAAGAAGCATGTCCGATCAAAGGAGTGACCTCACTTGGCCCAAGTATAGCTCATGTTTTAGTCATATCAAGCTGACCCGAGGGGGTCAGGGCTGTGTTCATACCTCATACAGTAGCGTTCTCCAAACCATCCTACTTCGTTCTGGATTCTCCACCACGTGCACGGTTGTTAAAGTGGTTTCGGTATTGGTCGAGAGTATGACAATACTCGATCCCGGTCTCTTTAACAACCAAATGCTTATTTCACACCGTTTGGTTCTTTTACATTTCCAAAACCGGTTCATAATTGATATCAAACTATCATATTCAATTCAAAATATCCCTCATTTCAAAACCATCATATTTACTCAAAATATGTCATTTCACTAGAAAATATAATTTCAAATTCCAAAGTAGGTTATAACATCATTTAACCATATTCGTCTTTAAATCAAGGATTTAAATATAAACAATTCAACCTTGCACGGTTTGAATTTTAGAAAATAGTTTGGATAGTCATAAATAATTTAAATAGTTTAAAATAGTTTTAATAGTTTAAATTAGTTTTAATAGTTTAAAATAGTTTTGATAGTTTAAAATAGATTTAATAATTTAAATAGTTTAAAATTGTTTTAATAGTTTAAAAATAGTTTTAATAGTTTAAAATAGCTTTAATAGTTTAAAATAGTATTAATAGAATAAAATAGATTTAATAGTGCTTTGCCCAAAAAAAAGGTTAAAATAGATTTAATAGTTTAAATAGTATAAAATAGTTTTAATAGTTTAAAATAGTTTGAATAGTGTAAAATAGTTTTAATATGTTAAAATAGATTTAATAGTTTAAATAGTTTAAAATAGTTTAAATAGTTTAAAATAGTTTTAATAGTTTAAAATAGTTTTACTAGGTTAAAATAGTTTAAGGGATTTCAAAACAGTTAAAATAGTTTAATATAAAATGGTTTGATTATTGGAAATGGTTTATATATTCAATAGTTTTGAAAATCTAAATAATCTAAATTTTAAAATAATAAATTTTTAAACAGTTTATATTAAAATAATTTATTATGAAAATAGTATCAAATCAAACTGTTTCTTCCATTTCAACAATTTAAATCAATGATTTAAATTCAATTTCGTTCTTATTTAAAACCATTTCAATTCATATCAATTTCAAGCCTAATTTCAATTTACTTATTTAAACCACTTAAATCAAATTTAACTTCGTTGTTAAATTTTAAGATCCAAATCTTCAAAATAAATTCAAATTTTTGAATTATAGTCATACATCGATTTTAACTTTACATTCCCAATAATATTCTTAAACAATTTCTTATTAACCATTTCAATTTCAACTTTCTAAGCTTGAATTAGAAAATAATTAAATTCATATAAATCTATAATTTATTTCCTTTAAAACAATAACATTTAATAAAATCCAAATTCAAGATTTTAAAACTATTTAATTTAACCAATCTGGTGTCCGTATATAATTTTCTATCCTATGGTCAAGTGATACGGATATATATCATTTCAACCGCAATAAATTTAAATTCACGGGTATATACCATTTCAACCCGCAATCCCTGGTAAAATTCAAAATCCATAAAATCGCTCGAGTTTATCATTTCAACCCATAACGATTTTCCCTAATCTATAAGACCATTCGGGTATGTATCATTTCAACCCATAGTGATTTTTTCCTAACAATAACTAAGGGAACTTGTAGTGATCGCAACATACCAAATAAATATAATATCCAATCATCTAGATATCAACAATTAAACATCCATCATAATCATCGTTCAAATCAACCAATAAATCACAACAATTAACTGGTTATCATTTTCAGGTATTTAACTAACAATTTTAAATTCAATATTAATTCAAATGGAAATTACATTCAATATTAATTCAAATGGCAATTAAATTCAATATAAATTCAAATTAAATTTGAATGACAATTTAAATATACCAACAGCAATCAATCAATTTCTAATCACATCATAAATTTAATTTAACCAACATAAGATGATTTAGTATTTGTGAGTGGGTTAAAACACTCACCTTTGATTTATCGAGGATTTAAAATCCAATTAAGGCACAAAAATTGAACAGCCAAACCAGTTCCAAAATGTTCGAAATTTCAATACGATCGCAATGGAAGAAACCGCGTCCAAATCCGAGTTCGTATGAAAAAATTATTATCGTTAGAAGTTTAAAATTTTAAAATTAAATTAAATAAAACACGAGGGTAAAATGGTAAATATATCTTCTCTAACCCTAGCCTTATATGCGATCGAACCCACGTTCAGCCACCACAATCAATTTCCGTTGACCATCGAATTGCCGTTGTTATGATCGTCGCGTCTCAAATCTGATCCCCTCACCACGTGCGCCACCTCAGGCCGCACGCGCCTATACCACTCCGGCCACCTCCGCCTCACCCTACAACCAGCGCCGCCGCTACCTAGGCTTGCCATTTTTGGCGAATTCATGCATCAGTGATGCAGACAAACCATGTAGATCGACTCCATAAATCCTCCTCTACGCGCCAGCACCTCCTGATCGTCGTTCAGTCAACGATCCACCGTTGGAACGACAACTCTAAAAATGGACGGCTGAGAAAGATCACCAATTTCTGGCAAAATGGTGATTCGTTTGCAAAAACGAATTTCAGATTTAGATTGCACTCGTCGAGAGCTTTCCAAAGATATATAATATGACATAGTTTGAGGAGTTTAAAATTTTCGATTTGATTTTGATTTGAAATAGAATTTGGGAATTAGGTTTCTGCCATTGAGAAGGAGGAGATGATTGAATAAATACATACAAAACAAATGAAGAGCTGCTAGGGTTTAGAAACAGATTGGGCTAGGATAAACATATATTCATAGCATACAATTAATTGGGCCCAAATGGTTGCTCAGGCCCGAAAAGCTCATTTCCAACCCTGAACGAAACCATGACATTCTATATATCGAAAGTGAGGTTTTCGATATTTCTGAACTCAATGGAATAAGTCTCAAATCCAAATTCCATCGTATCCAGAAGTTAACTCTCAAAATCAGATTATATTTTAAATTGAATTCATTAAATTCATTTCTAAGCGTTTCGAACTCGCACGATCAAATGATAAGTCTGATCGCTACAAAACTTGAAATCCTACAATAATTCACAATTACGGATCTGATGGGACTGGTTTCATCGAAATCCGAGACAGTGGCCAAAATGGCTATTTTCACATTAATTAAATAAATTATTATTAAATTAATTTAACCACTTTTAACTTTCAAATTTTAAAGTTAACAATTTCATCATTCTAGATTAACCAAGAATTTAAAATCTTTTAAAATGAATTTTCCACGTTAAATCCAATATGTAACTATTGCACTAATTTCAGTGTTCAATTACAACTGAAATAAAATTCTAGTTAATTATATTTTAAATTTCAATCAATTTTTTTTATTTTGATTTACATTCTTATTTTTAAATCATCCAATACCTTATGAATATAAGTAACATTAGTTTACATTTCATTACATTCATATTCTACAGTTATCGTCTTAACTCACATTAACTACAATATTTAATTATATTAATTCACATTGATTTCCAAATTAATTTCTACGGATTAAATAATGAAATGATAATTAAACAATTATTACACATTAATAACTCAAACACATTTCTACGTTTATTGTTTACAAACAAAGCTAATAAATTCACATACTAATTAATTGATTTCATATTCCTTAATAAACCTATCTAATTTATAACATATAATTTCAATATTAAATCCAACATTTAATTTATTCAATATTTACAATTATAACCAAATTAACTTTACAATTATTTCAGTTGATTGAAATTACATTAAAATAGTTTCAATAACATCCAAACAACATTATTAAATCATATTCTAATTATTTTTATCATTAATAAATCATAAATTTTTATTTCACACAATATTAATTAAATTCAAAAATCTTATTTAATTTAATATTTTTAATTATCAAAAAATACGGGTCGTTACACTCTCCCCCACTCAAAACTTTTCGTCCTCGAAAAGGAACAAGAAGGAATAAAGAAACTAATATATTTTATTCAAAATAATCAATTTATAAACACTTTAAACTTACATAATTAAGTATTTTAAATAAAATATATCAATTTACAAACAATTAAATCTTCCATCTTCAAGTTAAATGAAACTTTGTAAATATTTCACTTTCACAAAAATTTCTAAGTCCTAAAAATTCATGGAAAATTTCGACAGAGTCTCCTTTGCGTGGTTAGGTCCAGAAAAATAATAATATCAATAATTACAATATATATGTCATATTTCAATAATAAAATATCCCAACCATGGAAAAAACAAAAAATATCGTTGCAAAACCGTAATTCGAAAACGTACCTATTTGTCGGGCAAACAAGCTTTATTTATGAAACCAAAAGCAATAGTTATTGCTTCCATAAACCTGTATTCCACTTATATAATCCAAAAGAGTTAAAATTATGTGAAAGAATAATATATTTTAGTTGTTACTATCAATCACAAAGCATTACAACACAAATAATAAACATATGCAACAAAACAGCACAACCATTATATGTAACAAAGGAATCAACCATACATCCATAGCAACCAAAAACTAATGGTTTGTTCAGGTTTAAAACTTCTCATCGTTCAAGGGTGATAAATAAACTATCAAGTGTACCATACACTCAACAACCTTAGGTAATTTCTTAATAGGTTATTTATATGTCGCAAACAATTAGAAGTTCCTTTCCCAAGCATCCTATAAGCCAAAACAACCAAGAAATTAAATATTATTTAAGTTTGTTCTATTGGTCTCTTTTTACATTATTTACCTTTTATTTATTTTTCATTCAATCATACAGTGTCATTTCCATTAATTTACATTCATTTACTTACATAAATTATTTCACATTCAATATCTGAAGTCATCAATAAATCAATTCTTGAAATATTATATAAGTTTCCTTGTAATTTAATTCACATTCATTTACTTATATAACTTGATTTCCATTTAATATGAATATTCATGAATAAAACATTTCATACTTAAGTGTTTCTACCTTTTAATTCACATTTATCCTTTCTTTTATAGTGTCAATTAATAATAAACTTATTTATGAATCATTTCAGTCATTTCTTAAGTTTATAAACATTTTCTTAGATAATATTCACTTTTTACTATTCAATCTAATTATTAGAATTTCAAAACATTAACTTGTGCTTATAACATTTCTTGTACATCAAAATTCTTATTTATAAAAATAATTCCATTTGAACACTTTCATTACTTAAGTTTTACTTGTATATATTCTATTACATATTCATATTTAACATTACAACTTTTTAAACATTTCTGATAAGTTATATATATGTTTTAAGAATGTAATAGAATGTTACTGTAACGCCCTACTCTGAGATCCACTGTAACAAAGAGTATTACGGGAGTAATACTGTCTGTTAAAGCGGAGAATAGAGTATAGTGGAAGCGACCATTTGTAATCAAGCTATAACTATCTACTGAATACGTCGAAAGGATGGTATCTATATATTTTTTTCAAGTGGTTCGACATATTCAGTAAATACTTATAACGAAATTACAAATGGTTAAAGATCTATCAGGACAAAGCATAGTATTAAATGATAAAACATCACAGAACAGAATCACATAACAGATATAAAATCCCAGAATAATACATCGTCAATACAGATCCAAATACAATAAGTGGGTACAAAGCCACTGCCCACACATATGGGTTAAAAATATGTACATATCAAAGTCTGAATAATAACAGAGCAGCGGAATAGTGGACAAATAAAAGCGCTATCTATCAGCATAGCAGATAATGTCCAAACGGAAGCACAGAAGCTAAGTCCAAAGACCTAACCTGAAACAACTCGGTCTGACCCGAGCGAAAACACTCGGGTCAGGCTAGCTAAACAATCAGTAATAACTGAGATATATAGTAATGCGGTACATAAATAAAACAGTACTTATCCAAAGAGAAGTAAATTATGAACCACATGAATATAATGACGATCCCTAATCATTAATAAACAATAAAAATCTCCAAAGAGAAATCAACACCAAAGTGTAGAATAAATAAAATCGCCTCATATCATCGGCGTAGCCAAAGCTATAAAAAGATGCCCATAGGCAATAATCCCAAGAGTGACCAGAGTCCATAATCAATGCCCAAGCAAAGATCGATGCTCCAAAGAGCTATGGGGATATACTGAAAAGTCAATGAAATCCAACACTGAAAAGCAGTGTCCAGAGACACTGTGAATCCACAAGGTAATCGCACTTACATCGTATGGTTCCATAGAACCAACACCGAATGGCGATACTCGAATGGATATAAAAATCATCAAATAATACCAATATTGCACGTGCACCGACCAGAGTCGTTGTTGCCAAGTACTGTAGAGTTGTGATCGATCACTCGCACAGATGCGGAACGCGCGAGACGGCAAGATCCTTCCCAGAAGGATAAAGGCCCAGAGGTGCATGCCAAAAAAGAAACTGCTCCATAGAGCAGGTGTCCAGAGACGGTTGCCCAGAGGCATGGTGACCCAGAGGTCCAGTACTGGCCGCCCAGAGGCTAATGTGTCACTAACTTCTTAGAGAGGAACCCGTAAAGTGTTAACAATGAGTCCCATACACCACGTTCGCACTAAACGGTTTACTAACCAATAGCAAGCTCACACTCCAAACAATAAAAAGTCCACCTCGTATCATCGGTAAACTAGACCCAAAGGTCAAAACGATCAATCGAATAGGTCGGGGATTAACCGGAAAGGAAATACACACGGTTCCATAGGCCGGAGATTTCCTAACCGTTTAAGCACCTTTCCACTTCGCTCGACATGCTAAAAAGTGAATGTGAGATTTTTATTATAGAAAATAATGGTGCGAAACGGATTTATAATTGATTTTGAAATCACTTTAAAACGGCTTTTGAAAACTCTCCTATTATGGAGTAATTAATTTAATAATTAAAAATAATATTATATAATAATTTCTAAAGCCATTTAGGAGTGAAAAATCCTTTGAAAATAATTCATAAAACCCGTGTACGAAATCTAGAGACAAATCTCAAAGAAATCAATAAAGCCAGAAAATCACTGAAAATATTCTAAGTATTGGAAAATAGTCCAAAAATGACGCGAACCCAAGTTCGGAAAATTATTCGGACTAGCAAACTGAATCCAAATGGCATGATAATTGGTAGACATATAGTCCAACATCCTTTCTCCAAACTGCAAAAGGAATCGGGAAATTCCGACTTGAAACGAAGAAACGGCGTCGTCTTAAAGTCGGACAAAAATCATAAAACTTTACCGTGTCAAAACAGTGTAAAGGTCCCACTTCGACGACATGGTCGAAGGGTCACATGAACTCATATCTTGATGAAAATTTGCAGGAGCGTAGTAAAGTACTCCTACTTTGATATGCAACAAGAATCGTTCGGTTTCGACTTTAAACGAAGAAACGACAATGTTTCAAAGTTGGTCCGACGATAACTGAAAATGATCACTATTGTAAAACAGTTTCTGGGTGCTACTTCGGCAATAGAAACGAAGTATCTAATGCACCCAGATCTAAACCAAACTTTGCATGGTTAAAGATCTCGATCTCATCTTTTTAACGAGATCAAAAACAATGAAATCCGACAAAGGACGAGCCCGGGATGGCGTCGCAAAGTCGGGGTTCTACGCTGAAAACAACGGGAGAAAAGAGACTAAGGCCTATAGCTATGCACTAACTGGCCAGAGATGAAAAACCATAATTTTGGCATAGTAAACTTCAAATTCTGGAAAAATGAATAAAATGAAAGTTGTATCTTAGTTTCTAAGCTTTCCGGAATGACCAAGATCGTCAAATTCCGACCAGAGATGAAAATTCTATGACTAAAACAATTCTCGGATCTAAATTTTATATCACTGTCGTTGTGCTCTCGGACAGTTGTAAGAATGCACAGTTTTGACCAAATTAACTTCGAAATTTCATGAAACTCAAAACATGAAAGTTTTAGCACTAAATCTAAGCTTTCCAGAACATCCAAAATTATTAGATTTGGATAAGAAACGAGAGAGATACATACAAAACAATATCAGATTGAAACTCAAGATAACTTGTTAAAAACAGAATTGGTCTTCTGTCTTTGAACGCATTTCAGGTCATCTAAATGGCAATAATACAGAAAACTCACTGAACAAAAATTGTAGCATATGTTTTAAGCTTTCCGAAACATCCAAAATTATCTAATTCGGATCAAAAACGAGTAACTTATGGCCAAATCAATTTCAGGGTTTTATTTTATCAACCCTGTAGTTTGTTGTCAGATCAGCGACAAACAAACATGATTTCGACCATTCAAACCACAAAATTAGGCAAAGCTCAAAACATGAAAGTTATAGGCTATAGAATAAGCTTTCCAGAACTTCAAGAAAATCTTAATTCCGATTTAAGGTGAATGAGATATGTCTAATTTACTAACAGCAATAAACTAATTATAATTTCAGCTAGCATATATTACAAATACCTTATGTGCACACCCCAAATGAAAGCAAAGATGATCAAAGAGCTATGATTCACATGTTACATAATAAAACATGTGTTACTAACTGATTACCAAAATCAAAAGATGATTAAACACATATTAGAAGATGTTTTTAGCAATATACCTCTCTAGAAAGCAACAAAGACTACTATAGCATCAACCCAAGATAGCAAAAGATGATTAGGAGGCTATAAGATCAAAAAAAACACATAAAACATGTGTTACCAAATAAATTTCAGAAATGAAAAAGATATAAAAAAAAAGATTTGAGGTGGGTATTTGCATTACCTTTGCATAGAATGACTTGCATAAGCTAAAACTAGAAGGAGATGAAGATAGAGGCCATTTTAGTTATGAAAGCTTTAGGAAATGATTAGGGTTTTGATTAGGGATGAATGAATGAGGTTTGGAGAGTTTGAGATAATTTATAGAGGAGGTTTAGGGTGGGTTATTGGGCTAGGTTTAGTAACCCAATAAGAAGAGTGTTATTTACATGTTTCCAAAAATTAGTCTAAGTGTTCATATATGTTTATAAAACTCATTTTTCCTACCCAAACCCGTTTAAAAATCTCTCTAAAATATTTAACTTTTTAAAAATAACATTTTATCCTCATTTTAAAAACCCATATTTCCCATTTAATTAAAATAGCCTTTTTCAAATAAATTTTGTTATTCCAAATCCTTTTATGCTTCATTAAAATAAATAAAAATCCTAACTTTTATTTATTAATTGGTAATGCAAATCCCGGGTTGTTACAGACTCCCCCCCTTAAGAAAATTGCGTCCCCGCAATTCCTTAAGATAGATGTCGTCTATAACGTCAAATCCACAAAAGAAGTCATAGAGATAAAATAGAGAATTCTCACCTGTAGAAGAAGATGGGAGAAAGCCAGGATAAGAGCGTTCGATAGATTCTCTGGTCTCCCAAGTGCAGTCCATAGGATTCGGTGACCATTGAATCTTCACGAGTGGAACCTCTTTGTTGCGAAGGCGTCTAACCTCCGAATCAAGCACACGAAGAGGTTGCTGCTCCAAAGATAAATCAGGTAAGATCTCTAAATCAGGCACAGCATGCGGCTCAAAGATAGAATCAGGATCGCGGACACACATGCGAAGCTGGGAAACATGGAACACGTCGTGCATTCCAGAGAAGTGAGTAGGTAGAGCCACACGATAAGCCACAGGGCCAATGCGTTCCGTAATAGGAAATGGTCCAATATAGCGAGGAGCCAACTTCCCTGTAGAGTTGAAACGCACAACCCCTTTCATAGGAGATATCCGAATAAAGACATGATCACCAATGGAGAACTCAAGAGGCTTCCTGCGGTTGTCCGCGTAGGATTTCTGACGGTTCTACGCCTCTTTCATTCTCTGACGAATAAGAATAATCTTCTCAGAAGATTCCCGAACTGAATCTGGACCAAGAAGGAGCTTCTCGCCAGATTCTGACCAACACGAAGGAGAACGACATGGCCTTCCGTAAAGAGCCTCGAAAGGAGCCATGCCAATACTAGACTGAAAGCTGTTGTTGTAGGAGAACTCTACAAGCGGTAAGTGATCCTCCCAACTACCTCCGAAATCCAGAATACAACAGCGTAAAAGATCCTCTAAAACACGATTCACCCTCTCCGTCTGACCGTCGGTTTGAGGAGGATAAGTAGTCGAGAGATTCAGCTTTGAGCCCAAAGCTGACTGTAGGCACTTCCAGAAGTGACTAGTAAAGTTAGTGTCTCGATCACAGACGATAGAGCTAGGAATGCCATGAAGTCGAACGACTTCCTTCACATATAGCTTGGCAAGCTGAGGAGCAGTCCGAGTGGACTTAATAGGAATGAAATGAGCTGATTTGGTCAAGCGATCGACGATGACCCAAATAGAAGTATGGCCTGACCTCGATCGAGGCAGACCGTCAATAAAATCCATGGATATCTGATCCCATTTCCACAATGGAATCTCTAGCGGCTGAAGAAGACCAGATGGACGCTGATGCTCAGCTTTGATCTGTTGACAAGTCATGCAACGGCTTACATAACTTGCAACATCACTCTTCATGCCCTCCCAAAAAATAGGCGACACATGTCGGCATATATCTTACTCGACCCGGGATGTATAGTGTACTTAGTGTGATGACACTCGTCTAGAATGTCATGCCTAAGTGATAAATCAGATGGTACCAAAATAAGGTTCTTCCTGCGAAGACACTGATGAGAATCAATAGAATAATCCAACAATGTCTCATCACTGGATCCCGACTCAAGGAGATGAATGTATCACAACAAGTCTGGATCCTGCCGCTGAGCATGGGCAATGCGATCCAATAGAATAGGTCGAGCTTCCAAGCTGAATAACAAGATCTGAGAATCAGAAGACGGAGCTCGATTTCGAATATCACACATAGAAAGAGTCTCAAGAGTAACCCACTCGGTAATCATCATAGAAACAACTGCCGAGTGTTTACGACTGAGCGCATCTACAACACGATTCCCCTTGCCAGGGGTATACTGAAAATCTAAGTCATATGAGGCGAGAAACTCGAGTCATCGCTGCTGCCTCATATTGAGATCCTTCTGACTGAATTAATACTTCAGCGACTTGTGATCGGTGTAGAGAATGAAATGTTCGCCCAATAGTTAATGACGCCACGTCTTCAAGGCAAAGACGATAGCTGCTAACTCAAGATAATGAGTAGGATAGCGAACCTCATTCAGACGTAGCTGCCTAGAAGCGTAAGCAACTACCCGATCTTTCTGCATAAGCACAGCACCGAGGCCGCTACCACAAGCGTCGGTGTAAACAACAAGATCCTGGTTACTCTCAGGAACTACAAGGATAGGAGCATGAGTGAGAAGTTCCTTCAATCGCTGAAAAGAAACTTCACACTTATCAGACCAAATAAAGCGAACCCCCTTACGAGTCAGAGTCGTGAGGGGAAGTGCAACACGAGAGAAATCCTTGATAAATCGACGGTAATAACCCGCCAGACCAAGGAAGCTGCGAATATCATGAACGTTCTCGGGCTGCTTCCAATTCTGAATAGATTCGATCTTGGCAGGATCGACAGAAATACCCTCGGATGATACAATATGGCCCAAGAACTTGACCTTGCTCTCCCAAAAATGGCACTTGGAGAGCTTGGCCTTAAGCTGATGCTAACGAAGAGTATCCAAGACGATCCGCAAATGATGAGCATGCTCTGCCTCAGATCTAGAATAAACAAGAATATCGTCGATGAAAACCAGAACGAATCTATCGATGTATTCCCGGAATACTCGATTCATGAGATCGACGAAGAAAGCCGGAGCGTTCGTCAAGCCGAACGGCATGACCAACCACTCAAAAGAACCATAACGAGTGCGAAATGCTGTAAGAGGAATGTTGTCTTCTTCGACTCGTAGCTGATGGAATCCGGTGGCGAGGTCGAGCTGAGAGAAGACCTTCGCACCGCTCAATTGGTCAAACATGTCATAACGGGAATTAGAGTTAGACATGATTCAATGATAGATAATTAATTAAGGAATACTATGGAATATAACGGATTCCTATACATATTCCTAACTTATCTATCAATAAACATAAGGAAGGGATTTGATTTAATTCGGATCTAATTTAAAATGTATTGTACTAAGTGTATCTGTTCTGTGTTTATTATGCTTATTCCTGAAACCAGGCTCTAATACCAAATGTAACGAACGAACCGTCGGCGGTCACAACCGGTAGGCTATGCAACCATCCCGGCCCCACCATGGCTTACACTGGCACATCGCAGTTGCTTTTACGGCCAGTCTCTCGACTGTCACAACCAACCCATCCCACTCAGGGACATGTAGGGGTAAGAGTCTCCCGTTCGCCACCAAACTGCGAAGCGAGAACCCCCTATCATGCTGTAATATAGCAAATGCGATCCATAAATAAAACAGTACTTATCCAAAGAGAAGTAAATTATGAACCACATGAATATAATGACGATCCCTAATCATCAATAAACAATAAAAATCTCCAAAGAGAAATCAACACCAAAGTGTAGAATAAATAAAATCGCCTCATATCATCGGCGTAGCCAAAGCTATAAAAAGATGCCCATAGGCAATAATCCCAAGAGTGACCAGAGTCCGTAATCAATGCCCAAGCAAAGATCGATGCTCCAAAGAGCTATGGGGATATACTGAAAAGTCAATGAAATCCAACATTGAAAAGTAGTGTCCAGAGACACTGTGAATCCACAAGGTAATCGCACTTACATCGTATGGTTCCATAGAACCAACACCGAATGGTGGTACTCGAATGGATATAAAAATCATCAAATAATACCAATATTGCACGTGCACCGACCAGAGTCGTTGTTGCCAAGTACTGTAGAGTTGTGATCGATCACTCGCACAGATGCGGAACGCGCGAGACGGCAAGATCCTTCCCAGAAGGATAAAGGCCCAGAGGCGCATGCCAAAAAATAAACTGCTCCATAGAGCAGGTGTCCAGAGACGGTTGCCCAGAGGCGTGGTGACCCAGAGGTCCAGTACTGGCCGCCCAGAGGCTAATGTGTCACTAACTTCTTGGAGAGGAACCCGTAAAGTGTTAAAAATGAGTCACATACCCCACATTCGCACTAAATGGTTTACTAACCAATAGCAAGCTCACACTCCAAACAATAAAAAGTCCACCTCGTATCATCGGTAAACTAGACCCAAAGGTCAAAACGATCAATCGAATAGGTCGGGGATTAACCGGAAAGGAAATACACACGGTTCCATAGGCCGGAGATTTCCTAACCATTTAAGCACCTTTCCACTTCGCTCGACGTGCTAAAAAGTGAGTGTGAGATTTTTATTATAGAAAATAATGGTGCGAAACGGATTTATAATTGATTTTGAAATCACTTTAAAACGGCTTTTGAAAACTCTCCTATTATGGAGTAATTAATTTAATAATTAAAAATAATATTATATAATAATTTCTAAAGCCATTTAGGAGTGAAAAATCCTTTGAAAATAATTCATAAAACCCGTGTACGAAATCTAGAGACAAATCTCAAAGAAATCAATAAAGCCAGAAAATCACTGAAAATATTCTAAGTATTGGAAAATAGTCCAAAAATGACGCGAACCCAAGTTCGGAAAATTATTCGGACTAGCAAAATGAATCCGAATGGCATGAAAATTGGTAGACATATAGTCCAACATCCCTTCTCCAAACTGCAAAAGGAATCGGGAAATTCCGACTTGAAACGAAGAAACGGCGTCGTCTCAAAGTCGGACAAAAATCATAAAACTTTACTGTGTCAAAACAGTGTAAAGGTCCCACTTCGACGACATGATCGAAGGGTCACATGAACTCAGATCTTGATGAAATTTGCAGGAGCGTAGTAAAGTACTCCTACTTTGATATGCAACAAGAATTGTTTGGTTTCGACTTGAAACGAAGAAACGACAATGTTTCAAAGTTGGTCCGACGATAACTGAAAATGATCACTATTGTAAAACAGTTTCTGGGTGCTACTTCAGCAATAGAAACGAAGTACCTAATGCACCCAGATCTAAACCAAACTTTGCATGGTTAAAGATCTCGATCTCATCTTTTTAACGAGACCAAAAACGATGAAATCCGACAAAGGACGAGCCCGGGATGGCGTCGCAAAGTCGGGGTTCTGCGCTGAAAACAACGGGAGAAAAGAGACTAAGGCCTATAGTTATGCACTAACTGGCTAGAGATGAAAAACCATAATTTTGGCATAGTAAACTTCAAATTCTGGAAAAATGAATAAAATGAAAGTTGTAGCTTAGTTTCTAAGCTTTCCGGAATGACCAAGATCGTCAAATTCTGACCCGAGATGAAAATTCTATGACTAAAACAATTCTCGGATCTAAATTTTATATCACTGTCGTTGTGCTCTCGGGACAGTTGTAAGAATGCACAGTTTTGACCAAATTAACTTCGAAATTTCATGAAACTCTAAACATGAAAGTTTTAGCACTAAATCTAAACTTTCCAGAACATCCAAAATTATTAGATTTGGATAAGAAACGAGAGAGATACATACAAAACAATATCATATTGAAACTCAAGATAACTTGTTAAAGACAGAATTGGTCTTTTGTCTTTGAACGCATTTCAGGTCATCTAAATGGCAATATTACAGAAAACTCAGTGAACAAAAATTGTAGCATATGTTTTAAGCTTTCCGGAACATCCAAAATTATCTAATTCGGATCAAAAACGAGTAACTTATGGCCAAATCAATTTCAGGGTTTTATTTTATCAACCCTGTAGTTCGTTGTCAGGTCAGCGACAAACAAATATGATTTCGACCATTCAAACCACAAAATTAGGCAAAGCTCAAAACATGAAAGTTATAGGCTACAGAATAAGCTTTCCAGAACTTCAAGAAAATCTTAATTCCGATTTAAGGTGAATGAGATATGCCTAATTTACTAACAGCAATAAACTAATTATAATTTCAGCTAGCATATATTACAAATACCTTATGTGCACACCCCAAATGAAAGCAAAGATGATCAAAGAGCTATGATTCACATGTTACATAATAAAACATGTGTTACTAACTGATTACCAAAATCAAAAGATGATTAAACACATATTAGATGTTTTTAGCAATATACCTCTCTAGAAAGCAACAAAGACTACTATAGCATCAACCCAAGATAGCAAAAGATGATTAGGAGGCTATAAGATCAAAAAAAACACATAAAACATGTGTTACCAAATAAATTTCAGAAATGAAAAAGATATAAAAAAAGATTTGAGGTGGGTATTTGCATTACCTTTGCATAGAATGACTTGCATAAGCTAAAACTAGAAGGAGATGAAGATAGAGGCCATTTTAGTTATGAAAGCTTTAGGAAATGATTAGGGTTTTGATTAGGATGAATGAATGAGGTTTGGAGAGTTTGAGATAATTTATAGAGGAGGTTTAGGGTGGGTTATTGGGCTAGGTTTAGTAACCCAATAAGAAGAGTGTTATTTACATGTTTCCAAAAATTAGTCTAAGTGTTCATATATGTTTATAAAACTCATTTTTCCTACCCAAACCCGTTTAAAAATCTCTCTAAAATATTTAACTTTTTAAAAATAACATTTTATCCTCATTTTAAAAACCCATATTTCCCATTTAATTAAAATAGCCTTTTTCAAATAAATTTTGTTATTCCAAATCCTTTTATGCTTCATTAAAATAAATAAAAATCCTAACTTTTATTTATTAATTGGTAATGCAAATCCCGGGTTGTTACAGTTACACAAGTTTATCTTATTCATTTTAGTTAATAAAATGTTCAATAATTACATCTTCTAAATTTTCATATCTTTTGATATACAAGTTACAAATTTCCAATTTCTTATATATTTCATTAATCACTTAGCTTCTAATTTCTTTTCTTTTTCTTTTTTGAAGTTTCCAATTATTGAAATAGTTAAGATTTCATTCTATTACAATAACTGAAAATCATTTATTTAACAGAAAACTTATGAACTAAATACTGGATTTCATTGCATATCATCTCAAAATAATATATACTTATATATTTTTGTATATCAAATCGTACTTAAGAAATTTTAATCAAAATTTGCTTATCTAAAGAAATGGGTAGCAAAGCTACTAAGTGGCCTCCCCCACTTTGAGACTCGAAAATGAATATCAATGATGCGGTCGTCATCACCGAAATTATTTTCCAACGACAGAAGAGGGGAGTACATAACTTATTTCCTTTTAAAAATCTTTTAAAACATTTCTTTCAAATCGCATTGAAAATATTTATATCCGAAAATACTTCCAAATAATATTAATATTATATTCCAAAATCTTTGAAAACCAATTTCAAACATCCCGGAACTTAAATTCTCAAATTTCCAATTAAATTCATTTTATTTGTAAATCCTATTTTGCAATCAATATTTATAAAATTTCACTACCTAAGAACAAGCATATCACATACAACTATATCCATTTATAAAAATTATTCTTTTATATACAAAATATAATACTAGGTAAAATTATTTCATTTACATGTATTTCAAAAACAATATTGTGTCGGTCAGCCCTATTAAGTGTTTAGAAATCACATCGATGTCATAGTGTCCTATGTACCGACCAGAATTCATAAATACTCAACAGAACAAACTAACACAATATAAAAACATTTTTATAGCACTAACAAATATGCTCTCTCATATATATACACTCAGACAAACTTATTCTAGGGTATTACTACCCTATCTCTAATGAGTCAGACCCCAAAAAGCTAAGGTTATCGCTAAACCAAAGCTCTGATACCAAATGTAACGGTCAACCGACAGTGGGGAAACTCCCACCGTAGCATACATCGGTACCTGTGTTCTGCTTTTACGGCCAGTCTCTCGATTGCACCAACCTCGTGGGACATGTAAGAGTAAGAGTCATCTGGTTCGCTACCAAACCCAGAAGCGAGAACCCCATATCATGCTGCACCCTCCGAGTGCCAAAGTAGACACACATGTCAACTCAAACCATTTAAAAGGGAGGATTGTTAATGGGGTAAATAAGAAAATAAGAGAAAAGAAAGAAAACAAAACATAGAATCTCACAGCGGAATGACAAAATATAATAATCAAATAAATAGTTCATGAAGCTGTTTATACAAATAACATTTGATTAAACTTTTACAACATATCAGAGTTATACATACAGCATGAATAAATAAACAATGCGGCAGAACAACATGATGTAGTGGAATATATATAATAAATAGTAATAATATACTTAATCTTCGTCTTCGTCCTCCAGAAAGAAGGTCTTCAACACTGAAATTCTCAAGCTGACACGAGCGCAATGAAAAGACAAAACACTCGAGTCAGAACTAAAAGATCTTATGTATGTTAAATCAACAGTAAATAAATATGAGTGTAACAGCTTCAGAGATGTTTACAGGATTTTACATCTCCTATCCAGTGTCTAGCATGCGTGCAATAACTTAAGAGATGTTCGAGATTCCATCTCCTAAGGATCCGTTAAACTATCTACATATATAATACAATACGCTATTATAATATGTCTACAGTAAAGTAAAGTATTAAAATACCATTAAGGCGTTACCTATATCCCCCTTAACACATTTTTATATAAATATCGTAGTCTATACATATACTATAAGCTCCACCAAACTGGTGATTTACTCAATGAGCACTCCATAGGTACGATACAAACCAAAGTCGTAGTAGGCTCGATAAGGCATATGACAAGGCACACGAGGCAATGCCCAAGGTAGGATACTTGTTTTGCAGAACCGGGCTGGTGGTAACGCATAGCAGCTACTACCTCTCACCTCGGAACACACTCCCATAATCATATCGAAGGTGGCCACCAAATCAATCACAAAGTAACAGATATGGTATCGAAGAAGCATGTCCGATCGGAGGAGCGACCTCACTTGGCCCAGGTATAGCTCCTGTTTTAGTCATATCAAGCTGACCCGAGGGGGACAGGGCTGCGTTCATACCTCTAGCGAACGCCAAACCATCATACTTCATTCTGGATTCTCCATAACGTGCACGGTTGTTAAAGTGGTATCGGTATTGGCAGAGAGTATGACAATATCTGATCCCGGTCTCTTTAACAATAAACGCTTATTTCACACCGGTTGGTTCTTTTACATTTCCAAAACCCATTCATAATTGACATCAAAATATCATATTCAATTCAAAATATCCCTCATTTCAAAACTATCATATTTACTCAAAATGCGCCATTTCACTAGAAAATATCATTTCAAATTCCAACGTAGGTTATAACGTCATTTAACCATATTCGCCTTTAAATCAAGGATTTAAATATAAACAATTTTACCTTGCACAATTTGAATTTTAAAAAATAGTTTGGATAGTCAAAAATAATTTAAATAGTTTTAAATAGTTTTAATAGTTTAGATTAGTTTTAATAGTTTAAAATAGTTTTAATAGTTTAAAATAGATTTAATAGTTTTAATAGTTTAAAAATAGTTTTAATAGTTTAAAATAGTTTTAATAGTTTAAAATAGTTTTAATAGGTCAAAATAGATTTAATAGTTTAAACAGTTTAAAATAGTTTTAATAGTTTAAAAATAGTTTTGATAGATTAAAAATAGTTTTAATAATTTAAAATAGTTTTAATAGTTTAAAATAGTTTTAATAGTTTAAAATAGTTTTAATAGGTTAGATTTAATAGTTTTAATAGTTTAAAATAGTTTTAATAGTTTAAAGATAGATTTAATAGTTTAATAGGTTAAAATAGTTTTAATAGTTTAAAATAGTTTAAGGGATTTCAAAACAGTTAAAATAGTTTAATATAAAGTGTTTTGATTATTGGAAATGGTTTATATAGTAAATAGTTTTGAAAATCTAAATAATCTGAATTTTAAAATAATAGATTTTTAAACAGTTTATATTAAAATAATTTATTTTGAAAATAATATCAAATCAAACTGTTTCTTCCATTCCAACAATTCAAATCAATGATTTAAATTCAATTCCGTTCTTATTTAAAATCATTTCAATTCATATAAATTTCAAGCCCAATTTTAAAATACTTATTTAAACCACTTAAATCAAATTTTACTTCGTTGTTAAATTTAAAGATCCAAATCTTCAAAATAAATTCAAATTTCCAAATTAAAGTCATACATCCATTTTAACTTTACATTCCCGATAAAATTCTTAAACAATTTCTTATTAACCATTTCAATTTCAACTTTCAAAGCTTGAATTAGAAAAATAATTAAATTCATATAAATCTATAATTTATTTCCTTTAAAACGATAACATTTAATAAAATCCAAATTCAAGATTTTAAAACTATTTAATTTAACCAATCCGGTGTCCGTATATAATTTTCTGTCCTATGGTCAAGTCATATGGATATATATCATTTCAACCCGCAATAAATTTAAATTTACGAGTATATATCATTTTAAACTGCAATCCCGAGTAAAATTCAAAATCCATAAAATCGCTCGAGTTTATCATTTTAACCCATGACGATTTTCCCTAATCTATAAGACCATTCGGGTATTTATCATTTCAACCCATAGTCATTTTTTCCTAACAATAACTAAGGGAACTTGCAATGATCACAACATACCAAATAAATATAATATCCAATCATCCAGATACCAACAATTAAACATCCGTCACAATCATCATTCAAATCAACCAATAAATCACAACAATTAACTGGTTATCATTATCGGGTATTTAACTAACAATTTTAAATTCAATATTAATTCAAATGGCAATTAAATTCAAATTAAATTTGAATGACAATTTAAATATACTAACTGATGCAGGCCAGCCTAAAGAAGTCCTAGGTCGCGGCCAACCTAACGAACCAAAACTGGAAAATAAGTTGTTAAAAGTTGAAGTCTTAGGTCGCTCACGACCTAATGGGTTTTTAGGTCGCTCACGACCTATGGAAGGTTGGCTACGAGCTAACGGAATCAACACTCAGGAATGCGAACGACCTAACGAATTCCTTAAGTCGCTCCAACGACTTAGTGAAGGCGTGCGAGCTAACGAAGGAGGCGTGCAAAGTTGTTCAGGAAGAGTTTTAGGTCGCTCACGACCTAAGTTAAGTCGTTCGACGACCTACGACCTACTTAGGTCGCATAAAGATGGTTCAGAGGCCGAGGTTCTTAAGTCGCGTGAAGATATTGTGTTCTTAGGTCGCGTGGCTTTAAGTCGTGAAGACTTATGTCGCGGAGTTATGTTTCGACCTATGATAGGTCGCAAAGACGGGATACGACCTATGATAGGTCGCTGATGTGGTTGTCACTTTATCTTAGGTCGCTCGACCGTATGCGCTGGAAAGTTAGGTCGTTGAAGCTTGATGTCGTTGATTCTTTTGCCGAGCTAATCTCTGCCGCTGATTCTTTAAGTCGCTGATGGAAGCTGGAGCATTGAAGTTAGGTCGCGAGAATTGTATGTTGAGTCGTAGACGATCTATATGTTGTATTGTTTCCTTTGTACATTTTGTTAAGTCGTTTTGTTATAAGTCGTAAGTCGTGTATCGAGTTATTGTGTTGTAACTGTTTTGTTGTTAGGTCGCTGCCGACCTATACTAAGTCGTGATGGTTTGTATGTGTGTGTTGTAATGTGATCAGTTAGGTCGTTAACGACCTATACTAAGTCGCGTATGTTTTTAGGTCGCACCATTTTAGGTCGTAGGTCGTTCACGACCTAAGTGTTGTTGAAATTTTGTTCTGTTTGGGCGTGATGAGTTGTAGCCTATAAATAGGCATATTTGGTCAATTTGTAAAGTTTAGTTGATTTGAAATAAAACTCTTGTTTTGTTAGCTTTGTGCTTTCACCCAATTGGTAGTTGAGTGTAATCTCCTATCTCCTCTTTTGGTTAATCGAGTGCGCTCGATTCAACGACTGCAGAAGCCGATTCACGGAATCTAGTGCGCTAGATCAACGTGCGAAGAATCGCAGATCTTTGAACCCGGTATCGTGCGCGATCAACGAGTTCGGGATAGCTAGAATTCGGTATCTCCGGATCAACGAATTTAGGCACTTCAGTATCTTCCAATCCACCGATCGCTACTTTCATCGATCTACATTGTTTTTGTATAATCCGCTGCGTCAGTTTGGTATCGGAGCTTGTTTTAGCCAATCATAGCTAAATCGAGTCCTTGGAGCCAATTCTTTTGAAGAAGTTTGAAGAGTTAGCCGAGCTTGAAGTGTTGAGCCGTGCAATTGTGTTTGAAGTGTTGAAGTTGTGTTCATCGTGTTCATCATATTATTGCAACAAAGAGGGAGATTTCGATCCACATCACTTTGGATCAAAGTTCGAAAGGTGTTTGAATTTTGAAGAGTTTGCGAAGTTTTCAAGTATGCCGCCAAGAAGAGCTAATCGTCACCAAAACGTAGAAGCTTTGTATCGAAGAGAAGAAGCTCATGAGATGGAGCAAAGAATCAATGAAAACTTTAGTGAAAAGCTTAACGAAGGAATTGGTCGGTTAGAGAAGATGATGTTAGAAATGAATCAAAATCGGAGAAGGGTTTCACCTGAATCTAACCATGGGGGAAGTAGAGTCTCGCCACATTCCAATCAAGACAGAAGTGTTGATGATGATCAAAGGCGTGGGAGGAATGTGAATGATCGTGAACGGAGGAATGTAGATAGAAGGGATGTTGGTGGTCAGGATCGACATCGATATACATCTGATTTTGAAGAAGAGTATGATGGTGGTAGTATTCATGGACGAGGCCAGGGAAGAAATCAGTCAGAGTATGATCACAAGTGGGAGTTTGGGATGAAGACGGAAATACCGGAATTCAAAGGTGGTATGCAAGCTGAGGAGTTCTTGGACTGGTTGTCTAATGTTG
The DNA here is from genome assembly GCA_030737815.1 of Allium fistulosum. Classification (NCBI taxonomy): domain Eukaryota; kingdom Viridiplantae; phylum Streptophyta; class Magnoliopsida; order Asparagales; family Amaryllidaceae; genus Allium; species Allium fistulosum. Next base: position 831,779,529 of record CM060903.1, on the reverse strand, counting down.
AAGAAATTTTTGATTTCAAAGAAGTTCCAGAACATCGTAGAGTGAAGTTGGTTGCTACAAGGCTGAGGGGTAGAGCTTTGGCATGGTGGCAGCAAACCAAACTTACACGTGAACGAATGGGGAAGTTAAAAGTTGAATCTTGGGAGAAGATAAAGAAATTGATGAAAGCAACGTTCTTACCTTACAATTATCAATCTTTGATGTATCAACGTTTGCAGAACTTGAGGCAGGGCACAAAGACTGTTAATGACTATGCTGATGAATTTTATCAACTTATTGCGAGGAATGATATTATGGAAACAGAAGAGCAGCTGACGTCTAGATTCATTGGGATATTGAGAATGCAGATTCAGGATATGGTGAATATGTTTGATCCAAGATCTATGGCGGAAGCACATCAAAAGGCGTTGGCCTGGGAGAAACAAGGACGACGAGGAGGTGGTGTGTTTACTAATTCCAACAATCAAGCGAAGGGTGTTAGTGGGAGTTCTAATGTTTCTAAACCTATCAGTAGACCAATGGTGAAGGAGGCTGAGAAGGAAAAGGTTAACAACGGTTTCAAATGTTACAATTGTCAGGAATTGGGTCATAAAAGCAATGAGTGTCCAAAGCCGAAGAAACGAACTATGATTGCTGAACTTGAAGATGAGGATGGTGATGGAAATTATTCAAGTCCAGTTGAGGAGGATGAACAGGATATTGTGTCAGGAGATGAAGGTTGTAATCTAATGCTGAGGAGATCGTGTTTGACACCGAAGCAGGAAGAAGCTAGTTGGTTGAGGAGTAATATCTTTCAGTCAACATGCACTATACTGGGAAAGGTGTGTAAATTCGTGATTGACGCCGGAAGCTGTGACAATATCATTTCAACCGAGGCTGTAACAAAGTTGAAGTTGAAGACAGAGAAACATCTGAATCCATACAAGTTAGCATGGTTGAGAAAAGGAGGAGAAGTGAAAGTGGATAGACGAGTTCGTGTTCCATTCTCTATTGGGAAGAAATACAAAGATGAAATCTGGTGTGATGTAGTAGAGATGGATGTTTGTCACTTACTTTTGGGAAGACCATGGCAGTATGATCGAGCAGTGCAGCATGACGGTCGGACCAATAGCTACAGCTTTATGTTTGAAGGTACGAAGATTATCCTAGTTCCAAAGAAGAGACAACAAGGAGAAAGTAAGTCGAAAGAGATTGAAGAGCTGAAAACTTTATTATCTTTGAAGGAGTTTGTTAAGGAGGTTGAGGAAGAGCTTGAAGTGTACTTATTGATTGGGCGAGAGAGTCAAGAAGTGGTTGAAATTCCAGAGAAAGTGAAACCAGTATTGAAATAATTTGAGGATGTCTTTCCAGAGGAGTTACCAAAGGAGTTACCGCCACTGAGAGACATTCAACATCAAATTGATCTAGTTCCGGGAAAAATGTTGCCACATAAACCACATTATCGAATGAATCCAAAGGAACATGAAGAATTAAGGAGGCAAGTGGAAGAATTGCTTGAACAGGGGCGTGTGCAGGAGAGTTTAAGTCCTTGTGCTGTACCAGCTTTATTGGTACCCAAGAAGGATGGAACGTGGAGGATGTGCACAGATAGTCGGGCATTGAATAAGATCACGGTGAGATACAGATTTCCAATGCCAAGGCTTGATGATTTGTTGGATCAATTAAGCGGAGCTACTATCTTTTCGAAGATTGGTTTGAAGAGCGGATATCATCAAATTCGTATCAGGCCAGGTGATGAGTGGAAGACTGCTTTTAAAACCAGGGAGGGTCTATACGAATGGTTGGTTATGCCATTTGGCTTATCAAATGCACCAAGTACTTTCATGAGAGTGATGAATCAGATTTTTTGACCATTCATTGGGAAGTTTGTGGTGGTGTATTTCAATGATATTCTGATATATAGTGGAAGTCTAGAGGAACATTTGAATAATCTGAGAGAAGTGCTGATGGTACTGCGACAAGAACAATTTTATGCTGCTACGAAGAAATACGTGTTCATGACGCATAGTGTTTTATTTCTAGGGTATATTGTATCGGAGGGAGGAATACAGGTTGACCAAAGTAAAGTCGAAGCGATTAGAGATTGGCCACAGCCCAAGACAATAACGGAAGTTCGTAGTTTTCACGGGTTGGCTTCATTCTATCGAAGATTCATTCCACACTTTAGTAGTGTGATGGCACCTATTACGGATTGCATGAAGGGTAAGCAGTTTGCATGGTCAGAGGAAGCAGGAGATGCTTTTGGGAAGATCAAGGAATTGCTGACGTCTGCACCAATTCTAGTATTACCAGATTTTCAGTTGTTATTTGAACTACACACTGATGCATCCAAAGTTGGGATTGGAGGGGCGTTGAGTCAGAAGGGGCGTCCGATTGCATACTTTAGCGAGAAGTTATCAGGAGCCAAGATGAGATATAGTACATATGATGTTGAATTTTATGCTGTTGTGCAAGCTATTAAACACTGGAGACACTATCTATTTCAGAAAGAGTTTGTTCTTTACACTGATCATGAGGCGTTAAAGCATTTACAAGGGCAAGACAAGATTTCAGCGAGACATGCATCGTGGATTGCATATCTGCAACAGTTTACTTTTGTTGTTAAACATAAGTCAGGAGTGACGAATCGTGTTGCGGATGCTTTGAGTAGAAGAAATCATTTGTTAACAACAATGAAGGTTGAAGTGACGGGGTTTGAAGAATTACCAGAATTATTTGTCGATGATCCTTACTTTGCAAAGTTTGTTGATAAAGTTAAGGAGGGGAAGACGGATGAGTTTATGATGGTAGACGGTTTTCTGTTCAAGGGAAATCGATTGTGCATACCTGATTGTAGTTTGAGAATGAAGATTGTGAAGGAATTGCATGAGGAAGGTCATGTAGGGAGAGACTGTACATTACAGTTGATTTCGCAGTCTTATTTTTGGCCATCGATGAGGAAAGAGGTGGAGAGGTTTGTGGAGAGATGTCATGTTTGCCAAGTTTCTAAGGGAACAGCGATAAATGCGGGACTGTATATGCCGTTACCCGTGCCTGTAAAACCATGGGTGGATATCAGTATGGATTTTGTTTTGGGTTTGCCTAGAACTCAAAGGGGGAATGATTCTATATTTGTTGTGGTGGACAGATTTTCCAAGATGGCACATTTCATCGCTTGTAAGAAGACAGTTGATGCCGTCCGGGTTGCTGAGTTATTCTTCAAAGAGATATATCGTTTACATGGTTTGCCGGAATCCATTGTTTCTGATAGGGATACTAGATTTCTAAGTCATTTTTGGCTAAGTTTGTGGAAGATGGTGGGAACGAAATTGAAATTTAGTAGTGCTTATCACCCGCAGACGGATGGACAGACCGAGGTTGTGAACAGATCATTGGGTAATTTGTTGAGATGTCTGGTGAAAGATAATCTGAAGAGTTGGGATATGAAGTTATGTCAGGCAGAGTTTGCTCATAATCATGCAGTGAATCATAGTACGGGATTCAGCCCATTTCAGATTGTTTATTCTAGTATGCCAAAAGGACCGTTGGATTTAACGGTAATACCACACTCGAAGGGGACAGTTAAGAAAGCTGCTGATTTTGTTGAAGGACTGACGGAATGTCATCGAATTGTTCAGGAACGATTGAAGAAAGCAAATGAGAAGTACAAACAATATGCAGATTTGAAGCGAAGAAACGTTGAATTTAATGAAGGTGATTTGGTTTATGCAGTGTTAACGAAGGATCGTTTTCCGGTGGGAATGTACAATAAATTGAAGGCACGGAAGATTGGTCCAGTAGAAATTTTGAAGAAAATCAATGAGAACGCATACCGGTTGAAATTACCGGATGATGTTCATACTTCTGACGTTTTCAATGTCAAATATTTGATTCCATATCATGGAGAGGAGCTTGTAGTACAAGAGGAAGGAGCAAATTCGAGGTCGAATTTTTGTCAACCAGGGGAGGATGATGCAGGCCAGCCTGAAGAAGTCCTAGGTCGCGGCCAACCTAACGAACCAAAACTGGAAAATAAGTTGTTAAAAGTTGAAGTCTTAGATCGCTCACGACCTAATGGGTTTTTAGGTCGCTCACGACCTATGGAAGGTTGGCTACGAGCTAACGGAATCAACACTCAAGAATGTGAACGACCTAACGAATTCCTTAAGTCGCTCCAATGACTTAGTGAAGGCGTGCGAGCTAACGAAGGAGGCGCGCAAAGTTGTTCAGGAAGAGTTTTAGGTCGCTCACGACCTAAGTTAAGTCGTTCGACGACCTACGACCTACTTAGGTCGCATAAAGATGGTTCAGAGGCCGGGGTTCTTAAGTTGCGTGAAGATATTGTGTTCTTAGGTCGCGTGGCTTTAAGTCGTGAAGACTTAGGTCGCGGAGTTATGTTTCAACCTATGATAGGTCGCAAAGACGGGATACGACCTATGATAGGTCGCTGATGTGGTTGCCGCTTTATCTTAGGTCGCTCGACCGTATGCGTTGGAAAGTTAGGTCGCTGAAGCTTGATGCCGTTGATTCTTTTGCCGAGCTAATCTCTGCCGCTGATTCTTTAAGTCGCTGATGGAAGCTGGAGCATTGAAGTTAGGTCGCGAGAATTGTATGTTGAGTCGTAGACGATCTATATGTTGTATTGTTTCCTTTGTACATTTTGTTAAGTCGTTTTGTTATAAGTCGTAAGTCGTGTATCGAGTTATTGTGTTGTAACTGTTTTGTTGTTAGGTCGCTGCCGACCTATACTAAGTCGTGATGGTTTGTATGTGTGTGTTGTAATGTGATCAGTTAGGTCGTTAACGACCTATACTAAGTCGCGTCTGTTTTTAGGTCGCACCATTTTAGGTCGTAGGTCGTTCACGACCTAAGTGTTGTTGAAATTTTGTTATGTTTGGGCGTGATGAGTTGTAGCCTATAAATAGGCATATTTGGTCAATTTGTAAAGTTTAGTTGATTTGAAATAAAACTCTTGTTTTGTTAGCTTTGTGCTTTCACCCAATTGGTAGTTGAGTGTAATCTCCTATCTCCTCTTTCGGTTAATCGAGTGCGCTCGATTCAACGACTGTAGAAGCCGATTCACGGAATCTAGTGCGCTAGATCAACGTGCGAAGAATCGTAGATCTTTGAACCCGGTATCATGCGCGATCAACGAGTTCGGGATAGCTAGAATTCGGTATCTCCAGATCAACGAATTTAGGCACTTCAGTATCTTCCAATCCACCGATCGCTACTTTCATCGATCTACATTGTTTTTGTATAATCCGCTGTGTCACCAACAGTAATCAATCAATTTCTAATCACATCATAAATTTAATATAACCAACATAAGATGATTTAGTATTTGTGAGTGGGTTAAAACACTCACATTTGATTTATCGACGATTTAAAATCCAATTAAGGCCCAAAAAATTGAACAGTCTCAGAATGTAGCTAGACCAACTCCAAAATGTTTGGAATTTCGATACGATCGCAATGGAAGAAACCGCGTCCAAATCTGAGTTTGTATGCAAAAGTTATTAGCGTTAGAAGTTTAAAAAATTTAAATTAAATTAAATGAAACACGAGGGCAAAATGGTAAATATACCTTCTCTAACCCTAGTCTTATATGCGATCGAACCCACATTCAGCTGCCGCAATTAATTTCTGTTGACTATCGAATTTCCGCTGCTATGATCGCCGCGACTCAGATCCGACCCCCTCACCATGTGCGCCAACTCAGGCTGCACGCGCCTATACCACTCCGGCCACCTCCGCCTCCCCCTACAACCAGCGTCGCCGTGACCTAGGCTTGCCATTTCTAGCGAATTCATGCATCCGTGACGTAGACGAACCATATAGATCGACTCCATAAATCCTCCTCTATGCGCCAGCACCTCCTAATCGTCGTATAGTCGACGGTCCACCGTCGGATCGACAACCCTAGAATTGGACGGCTGAGAAAGATTGCCAATTTCTAGCTAAACTGTGATTCGTTTGCAAAAAAAAATTAGATGTAGATTGTGCTCATCGAGAGCTTTCCAACGATATATAATATGACATAGTTTGAGGAGTTTAAAATTTTCGATTTGATTTGAAATAGAGTTTGGGAATTAGGTTTCTGCCATTAAGAAGGAGGAGATGATTGAACAAATACGTACAAAACAAATGAAGAGCTGCTAGGGTTTGCAAATAGAATGGGCTAGGATAAACATATATTCACATCGTATAATCAATTAGGCCCAAATGGTCGCACAAGCCCGAAAAGCTCATTTCCAACCCTGAACGAAACCATGACATTCTATATATCGAAAGTGAGGTTTTCGATATTTCTGAACTCAATGGAACAAGTCTCAAACCCTAATTCCATCGTATCTAGAAGTTTTCTTTCAAAATCAGATTATATTTTAAATTGAATTCATTAAATTGATTTTTACATGTTTTGAGCTCACACGATCAAACGATAAGTCTGATCGCTACGAAACTAGAAATCCTACAATAATTCACTGTTATGGATCCGATGAAATAAGTTTCATCGAAATACGAGACAGTGGCCAAAATGACTATTTTCACGTTAATTAAATAAATTATTATTAAATTAATTTAATCACTTTCAAAATTTTAAAGTTAACAATTTCATCATTCTAGATTAAAGAGGAATTTGAAATCTTTAAAAATGAATTTTCCATGTTAAATCCAATATGTAACTATTGCACTAATTTCAATGTTCAATTACTACTGAAATAAAATTCCAGTTAATTATATTTTAAACTTCAATCAAATTCTTTTATTTCGATTTACATTCTTATTATTAAATCATCCAATACCTTATGAATATAATTAACATTAGTTTACATTCCATTACATTCGTATTCTACAATTATCATCTTAACTCGCATTAACTACAATATTTAATTATATTAATTCACGTTGATTTCCAAATTAATTTCAACGGATTAAATAATGAAATGATAATTAAACAATTATTACACATTAATAACTCAAACACATTTCTATGTTTATTATTTACAAACAAAGCTAATAAATTCACATACTAATTAATTAATTTCATATTCCTTAATAAACCTATTCTAATTTATAACATATAATTTCAATATTAAATCCAACATTTAATTTATTCAATATTTACAATTATAACTAAATTAACTTTACAATTATTTCAATTGATTGAAATTACATTAAAATAGTTTCAATAACATCCAAACAACATTATTAAATCATATTCTAATTATTTTTCTCATTTGTAAATCATAAATTTTAATTTCACATAATATTAAATTCAAAAATCTTATTTAATTTAATAATTTTAGTTATCGAAAAATATGGGTCGTTACAGACTATGAACATTTAAAACGGTATATTTGTTTCATTGTCATAAATTACTCATGGTTACAACACTTTGTATCTATTATCACAAAATATACCATTTATGGATTTTCTATTAAATATACTTTTAATTAGATTGATTAATTAATATAACCACATTATATCAAGTATATAATGGAAAGAAAATACCTTTATTTCAAACAAGATTGGTCAATGAGTTAGATATATGTAACAAATTACATAATTGCCCTAGGACATACCCCTAACTCTATCAATCTCCCACTTGCACTTGGGGTCAATTATGGAATCTTATTCCAACTTCTCCAATAGGTTTTCTTCAAAACCAATTGGGTTAGTCCCTTTGCGAACGGGTATGCTATTATGTTTTAACTATCTACTTAGTCAATCAACTTTCTCCGACGGTGATAAACTGCTTTATCATGTTGAACAATTCGGAGTATGTCTTTCGACTTCTAGTGAGTTATTAGTTCTGTTACATACTATATTGCTAAATTGTTATCATATAACAATGTTATGAGATTCTCAACGCTTGAATCGGCTTAGTTATAAATTTGTGCACTTATATTTTTATATACATTGTTTTTATTTCGGTGCTATTCAAGGCGATGTACCGAGCCTTTTTCATTGAATCAACCAAGGTATTTCATTTGGAACATTTCCAACTTAAATATTCTTAACTTGAATTTATTATTGACATACTTTACTCAATATCGCTTATGAAGTTTGATTCCGAATTTTATAAATACACGAGGACACCTCAAACAACCATTTAGTGATATCAATTTGGATTTGATATTTGCTTCATGTATCAAATACATAAAAAAATCACATTATCGTAGACAACATAACATGCATGATAATTCCTATTGCCAATGCATAAGGAACTAATCTCACATGTTCCGTATTAAACAATTTAATAAGATGTCTTTGCATATCGATTTGGGACATTCCCAACATTTTTTATACTTACTATAAAAGACATCATTTACAATCCAAAGTTGAGTAGTAAAACAACAAAGGTTGATTTTAACACAAATACATCATTAAAATCAACAACGTGTTGTTATAGTTTAGAAATATCAATGTACCTTTTAACGTTCTTTCTAATGAACATAGGCTTCCTTTGTATTCTGATTGATAATCAAACTATTTGTTATTTCTATCAAAATAATTATTCAATTTTTGATGCTTATAAAATGATACTTTCTATCATTTCTTGGATCATATCCAAAGACTCACAAACTCAACATCGTTCCCATTAACTTTGAGACATTTTCGGTTAATATGTGTAAACAACTTACTCTAAATCGTTATTTAGAATTTTATGTTTCAATACATATGTACCAAACACTAGGACTTATCAAGTGATAATTTTGTGAGTAAATCTGAATTGACTTAAATATATTGAATATCGAATCTATTACGCTAATTTCAATAATTGAAATTTACGATATTATTTTTATCAACATTGCTCATTTAATTCCAACTGCATTAGTCTTACTCATAAAAACACGGTCGTGGTTGATGGATCATATCCCTTCAGTTATGACCACCAAAATCTATATTTTGATAACGTACTTAGAATTCTTTCGGATTTGTGCATCATACTATATAGAGTCAACACTCTCAATGGTTTAATTAAATAATCTAGGATTATATATTTTTGGCATTAATAAGAAACTCATAGTTTCTCTTCGATGTGCTAGAATACTTATTAGACATTCTAATGCTATGTGTTCGTTTAGGTTAGTTAATTTCATTTCATCTCATGTAATCAGTTTTATCTATAGATCGTATCCAATTCCATTTTACTACCAATAATTCCTCAAAGAAATTTCTTCACGATAAAGTTGGTATAACTTGAAAAAACAATTGTTTCCCATTGCAATAGAATAGGTATTCATAAACGTTTTATGAATTTCTTTATTTATAAAACTGATTTGGTTTTAGTTTACAAAAATTATGTTCGAAACATAAATATGTTATCCAATGACAGTCTTTTTAAAATCCTTTTTGGGAGATTCATACAAGATCCCTCATGAACAATTATTACTTACAATCTTTCAACTTACACAACCTGCCAACTCTTTGGCCTAGGATATGTTTAAGTTTCTTATAAACCTTTATCTTGTAAAATTTTGTAAACTGTTATTCATATGAAATAACATTAACCTTGTGTACTACCCTAAAGTACATTACCTTATAGAAAGAAACTAACTCAACTTCACTCGCAATTAATCGTACATTGTCCAACAAAGTTTGATTACTCCATATCAAAGCATCATTATGTATCACATGGAGGAGTAATTTTGAGATTGAATCTTTATTCATTTTAGGTATGTTCGAAACATTTTCCAATATACTCACTCATTTGATCAAATCAAATCATTTCTATCACATGTTATTTTATTTACTTCTATTTTTTATTCTATAAGTTTACCATAGACATACTACATGTGTATCAAATACACATGTCCATGTCGACGATAACTCATCGATGAATATGACGAAGTACGTGGAACCGTTTTAATATTTATAGAATTATGATTGCATACATTTATATGTATCAATCCAAAGAGTCCGTCAACTCTTACGATACTCTCACTAAATAGGTGCATAGCTCTTTATTGTTTGAGATATAATTAACAAGTATCATATGATTTAAAATTATTTCTCAAAACTACATCTTAGTCTATAATTCCAAAACAACTGTAAATAATATTAGATACTTTTGTATTTTCTAATGCATCACTTTTGTTATAAAAAATTGCCACATTATAGATTTATTTCACAAAGATTATTATTAATATTCATATTGAAATATAGCTATGTCTTCTTTTTAGTCGATACCAAAAAATAATCAATAAATAATATATGGTAAGTTTTACAAAAACAATTTTCGTACTATGATGCAATTAATAAGTGTTATATGGCATGCTCCCACTATTTCCACCATTACTATAATAGCGTACTAAATTTGGAGGTTCATCATTCACTTAGTACAATTTGTTTATTTCATACACTACAATTATTTATAGTGGAGAGTTCGTTGATCAAATATCTTGAGCTCAAAGAAATAAATCTCACAGAAAACAATTTTCTATATGAAAATACATTTCGGAATGGAAATCATATTTCTTATTCCAATATTAAGTATCAATTATTATTACAATTCTCGTTTCCAATGTTTCTTTATGAAGCAAAAGTGACTATCCATTCTCTTCTTCCCAATTGTACCTTAAATTACATCTATTCTTATACATTTGTTTTCCTTTCAAATGGTCAAACTATTCAAAAGAAAACCTTACTACAATATCATAACAAACTCTTTATGAAAGCACATTTGATTATCCTTAATATTTAAGGACATCAAATATGTTGCACTTTACGTAAACCAATCAAAATGACATTTAGCAATCGAGTTCTTAGATCTATCTTGTAGTTTTTGGTCTTGTGTTACATTAACACAGTATGATCCCTTTTGTAATCAATCAAGTTGAATACATGATCTCAAAATACTGTTTATTAGCTTATTTCCAACGAACTATATCATTAAAGTATCGTACATTACGAACTGTGACCGTTCACCATATAACATTTATAAATGATAGTGTATGGATCAAATATCCATAGTCTTGTATTGCTTTTAGAATTCGAAACTCATAGAGTGCAATACACGGTCTCAACCAAATAAGCAGATAAGTGACCATTTTATGAATTTATTAAGTGGTTGTAAAAATTAGACACTTGCATGGTTATAGAAAACATTGAAATGCAATAGGCATTTAATAGTGGGTATTATATTTCCATTTTCCAACTTTCAGTTCAGTTCGTTTGTATATGTTAATTGATAAACATTTTATCAATCATATTAAATGCACAAATTTATCATTGTAGATAATTATAACATTATTTAGCATATGATCTTACAATATTAGAAATGTTAAATTTTACCATTTCATTTTTCTAATAAGGCTCCCACTAGTCTTTTATGTTTCTCCAAACCCTAAAATGAAACATAGAAGTCTCCGACTTTACTAGTGGGTGTTAGGACTCGTCTATTTTGGTATTCTGACCTTGAGTTTGCTCAACAAATCACAGCCCCACAAACGATGGATAACTCCTTATCAGTTGTATCACATACTCCTAACCTATGTTTCCTTGTCCTAACCTCATTTTGACCTTGAGTTTGCTCAACAAATCGAAAGAGATTATTCATTAATACCTACCATATCGTGACGGTCTAAGTATAGTATATGTACCTTGAGTTTTCTTAACAAATACATATAGTTATCTTATCTCGTCTATTCAATATATTAATAATACTACACATAACATCCTTAGCTTGAGTTTTCTCAACAACTAAGGAGTATGCAAGTAATATATTAATATATATATGGTAGAGAAAAATATTATATTAAAGATTCATAATCTTCAATATATTATATTAAGTGATATCGACTTGTGGAATAATGTATTTCTTATGAAATACCCCCATGATTCAAGTGTCAGACACATCAAAAATCATGGTATACGTACATTTATGTATGTATTTATTTCTTAAGTCTATTTGGGTTTCTTTAATGTTCCACTTTTAGTTTATACATTCGTATCATTTAAAGTTTTGTTGTTATATAAATTTTATATTTCATATTACTTATATGATAGTCTTATGTATAATATTTCGTTAATTAAATCTTATTTAATTAATTAACTCTTTAATTAATTCTATATTAATATTCCAATACAACTTTTATATTGGACATATCTACTACAACCTATATAGTGTATACTATAACCTTTATACTGTAACACATATATCTTATATATGTGTATTTTTATTTAATTATTTAACCTTTAAATAATTTATTTAATTAAACAATTTCAATTAAATTATATCAATTTCACAATTTATCTTACATACATACGTGTATACTTATATTGTCTTAAACACTTTTAAATAACATAGCATATATCAACAAATATAATACATGCATATAAGTATTAATTAATTAACTGATTTAATTAATTTATTTTATTAATTGTATTAATAAATTATAAATGTTGAAATTAATATTTAAATAGTTTCAAACATTTTGAAATTTTCATTACCTTTTCAAATATTTTGAAAATTTATGTTATATTACAACCTTTTATAATAAACATGTTTTTATTTAAATTTAAGATATAGTCTAAATTTTCAAAACTATTTTGAAAATTAGCCCAAGGCCCAATTCAAATTTGGCCTTTTCTGTTAGGGGGAATCTTTGGGATCACATCAACTTTCAGGCCAGGCAAGTAACCAGCTGTGACAGCGTATTTAATTATCCAATCCTAGACAACACATTTCCAGACACTGTACTAAATGCACAATGTAACGACCTGGTATTTCGTGCCATTTGCATCCACACATGTCGGATTTGAATTTCTCAAAATATCAGATTGTTAATTTATATTTGGCAAAACTCAGCATATACAGTAAATAAAATAACGACAGAATCACAGACACAGAGTAATATAACAATAAGCAGTGGAAATAAATGAATAGTAGTTCATGAAGCTACTATATATATAACAGAGTTAAACAAGATACAACAGAGGTCTCGAATACATAGAAGTCTCAATACAATAGTCAAATAATAAAATATGAATATATCACTGGAGTCAACCGAACAATTGGAAGCTGAATAGATATAGCTGGATCTCCAAACGAAGCTCCAACTCCAAAGTTGAGTCTCAAATGCTGCGACACTCAGTCTGACCCGAGCGTAAAGCAAAATACAAAACACTCGAGTCAGGATTAACATTCTTATATCAATAAATCTAACTCAAGTGAAATATCAACTGAAATACAAGTAACTTAAAGGATGTTTGGGATAACCATCCTTTAAGAATCCATGGAACTATCTACTATGTAGTAATATACGCTATTATAATATGTCTATAGTAAAGTAAAGGTATCAAAATAGCGTTAAGGCGTTACCCATATCCCCTTTAACATGTTTTATATATTCACGTAGTCTATACAATGCCGTACGCTCCACTGAGAGGTTTACACAGAGGACACCACATAGGTACGGTATAATAAAAACTCGTAGAAGGTGCGATAGGGCATGCGACAAGGCACTCGAGGCAATGCCAGGGTAGATATATCATTTGCGTATCCGGACTGGTTATAACGCATAGCAGCTACTACCGCCCACCTCATGACACACTCCCAAATCAAAGGGTGCACCCAATCAATCACAAAAGCAATAGAATGGTATCGAAGAAATGTGCCCGATCGGAGGAATGACCTCACTTGGCCCGGCGTGGCTCCTGTTTTAGCCGCATCAAGCTGACTCATGGGAGTCAGATCCACGTAAATACCATATAGAATCAAATCTCAGTTCTTCCATTTCAGTTCGATTCAAATCTCAATAAACCATTTATATCGATTTCAAAAATAGATTTAAACTACGAAAATACCATTTCGGTTTCAATAGATTTCAAAGTTTAAGTATTCAAACACTTTTAAAACTAAATTTGATAAATTCATTTATCTCTCAAATTCAACTTCATTATTATTTAGTTTTGAAATATTCACTTACTAAAATCTAATATCATTTTAAATAAAACCTTAACTTACAATTTAAATAAAGGGGTTTTTAGGCTCAAGGAAAAAGTTGAAGAAAACTTTAGTTTTAGAGACAAGAAGTTTGCATTTTAGGCTGAAGGATATTTTCTAGTGTAAATCACAGAATGATAGTTGGAACTATCATTTTCTGTTTACACTAAAAAGTGTCCTTCAGACGAAAAAACAAACTTGTTGTCCCTGAGACTAAATTTTTTTGCAACTTCTTCCCTGTGCCAATTTACCTGTTAAATAAACTAAATATTCCTTTCAATTTAGTTAAACTTGAAATATTCATTTAATCACTTATATCAAAATCAAGTTATAAATCAAATCTTTAAAATCTCAAATTTAATAAGTTCCAAATCGGTTTATTTAAGTAAAAATTCAAATAAGTTTCAAATTAAGTATATTTCTCTTTCTAGCTTAATTTATTAAAATTATTATAAAATCTATAATAAAATATAATATCTTAAAATCAATATTTATTAAAACCACATATATTTCTTTTCAAAACCTTGGAAATCATTTTTCAAAATTTATATACATAGACCAACGGTGCCTGTATATAATTTTCTATCCTATGGTCAAGTGATACGGATATTTATCATTTCAATCCTCAATTTAAATATATACGGGTATATATCTTTTCAACCCGCAATCCCAAATTCAATTAAATGAAAATCGCTTGGGTTTATCATTTCAACCCATAACGATTTTCTCCTATTCTACAAGATCATTCGGGTATGTATCATTTCAACCCATAGGGAATTCTATACTTATAGGGAACTTGCAGAGTGAAAACAGTTATAATAATAATATAAAATATCTACAACAGAGATATATCATTAATAACAGATTAAATAAAATATAAACAATAGGATATGGTGTCATATCCCACAGGTGAACAATTTCAGATAATAGCAAATCATATATAGCAATTATAAAATTAACAGTTCAATTTAGCAGCATATTTCAATTGTCGTTTCAATTGAAATCAAATTTAATAAATATAAGAACGTCAATGGTGAGTGATTGCTCACCTTTCGAGGCTAGAGAGGATAGACAATGAAATTGAGTTACGAAATGCAAGCACGACTCCCGAAGTAAAGCTAGATGGACACGATTCGACGAACAAGCTGATAAATAGAAATTGATGAAATCAAATCAGAATTGGATCGATGATGATAAATGATATAAGTGAACTTATATATAACAATATATATATAAATCATATTCTGAATTCAAACACATATGAATTTAAATATTTATATATTTCAAAATTATTGTTTCAAATTAAAACACATATATTAAAATATATCCTTTATATTTTTTTTTACAAACCATTTTTGATTTAAACACATATTTCTAAGATCACTATTTACATATCTGAAAACCAAATCCACATCTCCTGATATATAAACTAATATATATATATATATAACATATACATCAAAATCCCAATCTATATATTCCAAGCTCATTATTAAATTTAACACATACCTTTAATATATATATAATATATGATATTAACAGTACATGAAATCATTCAAGACTAATATATTATATATTATACTACTGTAAATAGCATATTACTGAAAAACACATGTATATAATACTTCTTTACATCTTCCTTCTATAATGTATATTCTGCAATCCTATATATCTACTATAGACATATACTACTGTAACCCATACATACCTAGAGTACAGCTTATATATATTTATGAAAGCTTATGTATATCCATCTATAAAACTCATATGTACGAACCCAACATCTCAGATGTATAAACTTATACAGTATAGTATAAAAAGCTAATATATAAACCACAACCGAAACCTTACTTATATATATACTAATATATAAACTGCAACCAAGTGTATACTTACATATATAATTAATATAGAAAATCATAGAGTAAACAAATAAGTGCAGGTCATATTTATAAACTAATATATATATAGAACCGTACTGTAAATATACCATATGTAAATCATATTTAAAACAAAAACAACTATACGTATATACTTATAACCAAATAAAATATCCCTATATATACAAACAATATATAAATAACGTATAAACTATAACCCAATATTATTATATAAACAAGCTATATACTGCAACAAATAATACAGTAGCTTATATAGTTTCATATACATATCATACGCAACAGTTAATAGTATATATCAATTAATATACTATAGATACTTAATATATATATATACGGTCTAATATCTACGATATTGTACAAATTTAATAAATACTTATAACAAATACCTTATATACACAAAAGGAAGGAGAACGCAAGACAGAAGGGAAGAGATGGAGCACGGCAATTATGGCGTTCACGTGGAGGAAGGAAAGTGTTCGGCTATTTGATGGGTACGGGTCTGAGATGGCTTGAGCATGGGCGAAAGTGAGGTGGTGCGGTTGCTCAAGTGGAGAGCGAGACAGTCGGAGGTGGGTGGGCTGAGGAGGCTAAGGCATGGTTGCTGTGGGATCTTGGTCAGTGGTGGGGAAGGCCGAGCAAGATACGGTGAGGAAGGTGGCGAACTCGGGTCACAAAATTTCGAACAGAATAAATGTTGAAGCTTAGCTTCCCCTTTTTTCTTCTTCTTTCTTTATAAACTGAGGTATGAAGGGAGAGAGCTGGGAAGAGTAAAAAGGAAAGAAGTGAACGAGCAGTTTTCCAGAACAAAAAAATGCAAACTATATAATATAACGTATATATATTTTGATTTGCAAGAATTGAGAACAAGCAGAAGGTAGAGAGCCTAAAATCAATTGACGAACCGGCTTAAAAAATCAAGTAGGGAAAATCAACAGTCAGGGAATAATAAAAGTCAAAACTTTATTCAAGTAATAATAAAAGCAACTGTCCATATGTCTAAACGTTGGATAACGAATGGTCACAGAGAACAAAAACGGACCGTTACGGTTAACCGTTCCATGAACTCCGCTGCGTACCGGACTTCAAAACACAGAATGGAATATACCGTAGAGATCAGTACGACGAAACGATCAAAACAGTATACAGATATCAGTGGTATGATCATCAAATCAAGAGTCGATAATCGGTACCGAAAATACTGCTAAATGCCAAAATTAAGGTAAACAGAGCAATAGCAGTCAAAATTTGAAAAAACGAAATATGACGTCTCACTTAGAAGATGATTTACGAATTTATTGTATAAAAATATTCAAGTTTGGAAAACATTTTATTATCATCAATTCTTCACTGACTGGAATTGAAATAGAATTACACAAAAAAATAAACTTCCATATTTTTATATGATAATTTACCATTTGCTATGTTTAAATAGACGTATCTTAAATATCAAATTTTTATTTCAAAATTCAATTATTTAAAATTTCACAAAATTTCAGCTAATTACGTTATTACAACCATTAAAATTTTCGGGTCGTTACACTCTCCCCCACTAAAATCTTTTCGTCCCCGAAAAGATGGAGGTAGGAGAATAGAAACAACCAAGAAGAAAATTAGATTTAAATATATATCACAATAATTAATTTAAAACCATATAAACTCCATTTATTTTAAAATTGGTTTATATTCAATCAATTTGATTCCAATTCATTTTATTTAATCAATCAAATTTATTGTGTTCACATTTAATTGGTTTCAATTCCATATATTTTTCATTCAATTGATTTGTTTCAAATTTATTAACATTTATTACAAAAAATTTCACAACAAAATTTGTTTTATTTTACTCATTTATTAAATTTATTTGATCAACCATAGTTAATTCTACCTTAACATTCAACTTCAACTATTCAGACCATATAGATTTACATTTTAGATAAATTAATATTCAACAATTTGGTTTAATCCATTTTATTCAACTAATAGATAGTCATTCAATTTAAAGTTGATTTTCTTTCATTTTATCAACATTTTTTCAAACAAATTCATTTTAAATTAACTCATTTGTTTTATCTATTTGTCTTCAGCTAAGTTGATTCCACAAAATTCAAGTTCATTATCCTTAAGTTCATATTTACCTACTTAATAGTCTTCTCTTTTATTTATTTTATTTCACTTAACATATTTTGCAACATATATTAGGTGTAAAACATTTTATAACCCTATATTATTCAAAAAATAAATTTTCCTTTTTAATTATCCAATTTATTATCACTAAATGCCATTAACAAAATATCATTTTTGATATCCTATTAATTATATCATAGGGTATATTATCCAATTACATTTAAACTTTCTAGATAAGTTATATTAATGTTTCTAAGTGTAATTGAACACTATACAAATTTTCTTTTATTTACAACATTTATATTAAGCCAGATTTTGGTTTGAACAAATTTATTACTTAAGTTTTCTTCTTGTACAACCTTTTATTATACCCTAACATTTTAACTTTTTAAATATTTTAGGCAAGTTATATATATTAGAACGCAATTTAGTATTATACAAATAAGTTTTATTCAAATTCAACTATTTCAAGTTGGTTAAATTTCATTTATCATTTTAAATATTCCAATTATTCAGCAATTTATTCCATTTCAAAGATTGAAACCATTTCTTAATATAACTTTAGATTCAAATTCCGGTTTCACTTCAAACTATATTGAAATAATTATATACATATATATTTTATAAATCAAATTATACACAAGAAATTTAAATCAAATCCATTTTTTCCAAAGCAAAATCGTAGTAAAGCTACTAAGGGCCTCTCCACTTCGAGACTCGAAAATGAATGTCGATGATGCCGCAGTCATCACCGAAATTATTTTCCAGTGACAAAAGAGGGGAGTAATGATTTTCTGCATTAAAAATTCTTTGAAAACAATTTCCATTCGAAAATACTTCCAAATAATATATATTTTTCAAACCTTGAAAACCGAATTTTTCTAAATACCGGAAATTTAATTCTAAAATTCTTAATTTAAATTATTTAAATCCCAAATCAATTTATAACCCATGTTTTTATAATTCCATTTATTTATATCATGTGACAATAGTGAATGGTTTCAAACAATAAATGAAAATCAAATATTATCATTTCTAACAACCAATTCATTTAACTATTAAATTTCAGAAAATTTATACTTATATATATAATATAATCATACAAAATTTATTGATTTTGAAAACAATATTGTGTCAGTTTGATTTGTTCAAGTGTTTTGGGATTCCTATCGATAGCGTTGATCACATGAATCGATCGAACCCAAAATTCAAACTTAACAACTCAAACAGCACACTATAAACATTTTTATATTAATTACAAATACACTCCCTCACTCAACGATATAAGAATAGATTCCAAAACAAGGATAGAGATTCAAATTTAGAGGAACTCTAATCAAAGAGAATTCTAACTAAAATAGATAGGCTCGAAAGGGAGATAAGACAATCAAATTGCGAAATAGGAAGATGGGTAGACTTATATAAATCGTGGGAAACCTTAATCGGGTTAACCGTGACTTCACGAATAAGGTCGATGCAGAATTCTGAGGCAAATCGACATTCGATCGCAAGAGATAGAATTCGAGCACAGCAAGAGAATGTAGCATCTAAACCGAGGATATAGAAATCTCCTGTTAATCAATGCTCATTGTAAAGGAGTTTCACCCCTTTACAAATCATTCTAAGATTGGCTGAACCGCCGATTCATTATAGAGATCAACTGAAGTGGAGTTATGGGATACCCCAGAACTAAGAAGAACACGAACAGGAAAGGAAAAGAATGGATTTCAGAACAAGGTAGGGTTCCAAAGTTTGAAAGAAATCCAAATCAAAGTGGAAGGAATTCAAGCTTGAACGAAGGTGATTCCATAATTAAATATACTCTATATGCTAAGTTTTGCCTAAAACCAGAGCTTTGATACCACTTGTAACGACCTGGTATTTCGTGCCATTCACATCCACACATGTCGGACTTGAATTTCTCAAAATATCAAATTGTTAATTTATATTTGGCAAAACTCAGCATATACAGTAAATAAAATAATCACAGAATCACAGACACAGAGTAATATAACAATAAGCAGCGGAAACAAATGAATAGTAGTTCATGAAGCTACTATATATATAACAGAGTTTAAGAAGATACAATAGAGGTCTCGAATACATAGAAGTCTCAATACAATAGTCAAATAACAAAATATAAATATATCAATGGAGTCAACCAAACAATTGGAAGCTGAATAGATATAGCTGGATCTCCAAGCGAAGCTCCAACTCCAAAGGTGAGTCTCAAATGCTGCGACACTCAGTCTGACCCGAGCGTAAAGCAAAACACAAAACACTCGAGTCGGGATTAACATTCTTATATCAATAAATCTAACTCAAGTGAAATATCAACTGAAATACAAGTAACTTAAAGGATGTTTGGGATAACCATCCTTTAAGGATCCATGGAACTATCTACTATGTAGTAATATACGCTATTATAATATGTCTATAGTAAAGTAAAGGTATCAAAATAGCGTTAAGGCGTTACCCATATCCCCCTTAACACATTTTATATATTCCCGTAGTTTATACAATGCCGTACGCTCCTCCGAGAGGTTTACATAGAGGACACCACATAGGTACGGTACAAAACAAACTCGTAGAAGGCGCGATAGGGCATGCGACAAGGCACTCGAGGCAATGCCAGGGTAGATATAACGTTTGCGTATCCGGACTGGTGGTAACGCATAGCAGCTACTACCGCCCACCTCATGACACACTCCCAAATCAAAGGGTGCACCCAATCAATCACAAAAGCAATAGAATGGTATCGAAGAAATGTGCCCGATCGGAGGAATGACCTCACTTGGCCCGGCATGGCTCCTGTTTTAGCCGCATCAAGCTGACTCTTGGGAGTCAGGTCCACGTAAATACCATATAGAATCGTCACCAAACCATCCTACTTTATTCTGGAATCTCCACCACGTACATAGTTGTTAAAGTGATTTTCGGTATTGGCAGAGAGTATGACAATATCCGATCCCGGTCTCTTTAACAACCAACCGTTATTATAACACCATGGTCATTTCAAAATATCATACTTCAAAACCAAAATATCATATTCATTTCAAAACCATATCAATACGATTTCATTTCTCACTTAAAATAATATTCATTTCCAAATCATAACACTTTCCAAAATTATAACACTTTGAAATTATAATACTTTGTACTTAAATAGTTTAAATATAGAAAATAGTTTATATAATAAAATAGTTTATATAATAAAATAGTTATATTAAAATAATTAGTATATAAAAATAGTTTATAAGATAAAATAATTAGTATATAAAATAGTTTATAAAATAAAATATCTTATATATCAAGATAATTTATAATATAAAATAGTTTTAAAATATATATTAAAATACTTATAAAGTAAAACAGTTTCCCAAACTTCACATATCAATTCAAATCAACTCAAATTCCAAAATCTTATTTAAACCAAATCTCAGTTCTTCCATTTCAGTTCGATTCAAATCTCAATAAAACATTTATATCGATTTCAAAAATAGATTTAAACTACGAAAGTACCATTTCGATTTCAATAGATTTCAAAGTTTAAATATTCAAACACTTTCAAAACTAAATTTGATAAATTCATTTATCTCTCAAATTCAACTTCATTATTATTTAGTTTTGAAATATTCACTTACTAAAATCCAATATCATTTTAAATAAAACCTTAACTTACAATTTAAATAAACTAAATATTCCTTTCAATTTAGTGAAACTTGAAATATTCATTTAATCACTTAAATCAAAATCAAGTTATAAATCATAACTTTAAAATCCCAAATTTAATAAGTTCCAAATCGGTTTTATTTAAGTAAAAAGTCCAATAAGTTTTAAATTAATTCTATTTCTCTTTCCAGCTTAATTTATTAAAATTATTATAAAATCTATAATAGAATATAGTATCTTAAAATCAATATTTATTAAAACCACATATATTTCTTTCAAAACCTTAGAAATCATTTTTCAAAATTTATATACATAGACCAACGGTGCCTGTATATAATTTTCTATCCTATGGTCAAGTGATACGGATATTAATCATTTCAATCCGCAATTTAAATATATACGGGTATATATCTTTTCAACCCGCAATCACAAATTCAATTAAATGAAAATTGCTTGGGTTTATCATTTCAACCCATAACGATTTTCTCCTACTCTACAAGATCGTTCGGGTATGTATCATTTCAACCCATAGGGAATTCTATACTAATAGGGAACTTGCAGAGTGAAAACAGTTATAATAATAATATAACATATCTACAGCAGAGATATATCATTAATAATAGATTAAATAAAATATAAACAATATGATATGGTGTCATATCCCACAGGTGAACAATTTCAGATAATAGCAAATCATATATAGCAATTATAAAATTAACAGTTCAATTTAGCAGCATATTTCAATTGTCGTTTCAGTTAAAATCAAATTTAATAAATATAAGAACGTCAATCGTGAGTGATTGCTCACCTTTCGAGGCTAGAGAGGATAGACAATGAAATTGAGTTACGAAATGCAAGCACGACTCCCGAAGTAAAGCTAGATGGACTCGATTCGACGAACAAACTGATAAATAGAAATTGATGAAATCAAATCAGAATTGGATCGATGATGATAAATGGTATAAGTGAACTTATATATAACAATATATATATATAAATCATATTCTGAATTCAAACACATACTAATTTAAATATTTATATATTTCAAAATTATTGTTTCAAATTAAAACACATATATTAAAATATATCCTTTATATTTTTTTTTACAAACCATTTTTGATTTAAACACATATTTCTAAGATCACTATTAACATATCTGAAAACCAAATCCACATCTCCTGATATATAAACTAATATATATATATATAACATATACATCAAAATCCCAATCTATATATTCCAAGCTCATTATTAAATTTAACACATACCTTTAATATATATATATAATATATGATATTTACAGTACATGAAATCATTTAAGACTAATATATTATACTACTGTAAATAGCATATTACTAAAAAAACATATATATAATACTTCTTTACATCTTCCTTCTATAATATATATTCTTCAATCCTATATATCTACTATAGACATATACTACTATAACCCATACATACCCAGAGTACAGCTTATATATATTTATGAAAGATTATGTATATCCATCTATAAAACTCATATGTATGAACCCAACATCTCAGATGTATGTATGAACTTATACAATATAGTATAAAAAGCTAATATATAAACCACAACTGAAACCTTACTTATATATATACTAATATATAAACTGCAACCAAGTGTATACTTACATATATAATTAATATAGAAAATCATAGTGTAAACAAATAAGTGCAGGTCATACTTATAAACCAATATATATATAGAACCGTACTGTAAATATATCATATGCAAATCATATTTAAAACAAAAACAACTATACGTATATACTTATAACCGAATAAAATAACCCTTCATATATAAACAATATATAAATAACGTATAAACTATAACCAAATCTTATTATATAAATAAGCTATATACTGCAACAAATAATACAGTAGCTTATATAGTTTCATATACATATCATACGCAATAGTTAATAGTATATATCAATTAATATAATATAGATACATAATATATATACAGTCTAATATCTACGATATTGTACAAATTTAATAAATACTTATAACAGATACCTTATATACACAAAAGGAAGGAGAACGTAAGGCAGAAGGGAAGAGATGGAGCACGACAGTTATGGCGTTCACGTGGAGGAAGGCAAGTGTTCGGCTGTTTGATGGGTACGGGTCTGAGATGGCTTGACCATGGGCGGAAGTGAGGTGGTGCAGTTGCTCAGGTGGAGAGTGAGATAGTTAGAGGTGGGTTGGCTGAGGAGGCTAAGGCATGGTTGCTGTGGGGTCTTGGTCAATGGTGGGGAAGGCTGAGCAAGATACGGTGAGGAAGGAGGCAAACTCGGGTCACAAAATTTCGAACAGAATAAATGTTGAAGCTTAGCTTCCCCTTTTTTTCTTCTTCTTTCTTTATAAACTGAGGTATAAAGGGAGAGAGCTGGGAAGAGAAAAAAGGAAAGAAGTGAACGAGCAGTTTTCCAGAACAAAAAAATGCAAACTATATAATATAACGTATATATATTTTATTTGCAAGAATTGAGAACAAGCAGAAGGTAGAGACCTAAAATCAATTGACGAACCGGCTTAAAAAATCAAGTAGGGAAAAGCAACAGTCAGGGAATAATAAAAGTCAAAACTGTATTCAAGTAATAATAAAAGCAACTATCCATATGTCTAAACGTTGGATAACGAATGGTCACAGAGAACAAAAACGGATCGTTATAGTTAACCGTTTCGCGAATTCCGCTGCGTACCGGACTTCAAAACACAAAATGGAATATACCGTAGAGATCAGTATGACGAAATGATCAAAACAGTATACAGATATCAGTGGTACGATCATCAAATCAAGGGTCGATAATCAGTACCGAAAATACTGCTAAACGCCAAAATTAAGGTAAACGGAGCAATAGCAGTCAAAATTTGAAGAAACGAAATATGACGTCTCACTCAAAAGATGAGTTACGAATTTATTGTATAAAAATATTCAAGTTTGGAAAACATTTTATTATCATCAATTCTTGACTGATTGGAATAGAAATAGAATTACACAAGAAAATAAACTTCCATATTTTTAGATGATAATTTACCATTTGCTATGTTTAAATAGACGTATCTTAAATATCAAATTTTTATTTCAAAATTCAATTATTTAAAATTTCACAAAATTTCAATTAATTACGTTATTACAACCATCAAAATTTTCGGGTCGTTACACACAAGCTTAATTAGTTAGCCCTAACAAGACTAATTTAGAACGCATAAGCTATTAGGCTCCGATACCATTATTGGAACTGGGCCAGCCTCCAGCGGAAGAAATGGGTGAATTTCAAAAATTTACCGTTTTGAATCTTTAATAAGCCTATGAAGTCTAAATATACTTAGGACTTTTCTAAGTTTCTTTTAAATATAATCAATATTTTATTTTATTTTATAAATAAAGTTTGACTTTAATTTAATATGTATGTAAGTTAGAGTATATCAAATATACTCTTATATACAAATTTGTTTGTAAAGTTAACTTTTCAAATTTATTCGGAGAAGGAAATATTTCATTTCCTTTCTCTTCTTATTCAATTAATGAGGGGGCATAAATTTATTTAAAAAGAAAACTTTTCATTTCCTTCCTTTTAAATTATTCATTTAATGAAATATCATAAATTTAGTTAGAGAATGAAGTTTTTCATTTCCTTCTCTTAATTAAATTAAATAATTGATTAATAAAATAACATTAATGACTAATCTAAATATGACATGAATTGTAAATTTATTCATAGTAAATATTATGCAAGTGCAACATACAGGGAGTGTGCATAATCAGTGGTAATTGATATATATATACATAAAATAAACAAGAATAATTTGAATGGTTATTACATAGGAATTGAAATTGAAATAAGTAAGGGATGACAAGGGTGATTGATATAGTTTCCCTTTAGTAAACTTAATTAATGCAAAATATTAATGACAACCAATAGGTACCATAATGTAAGAATATGGAAGGTAAACAATGAATTGTATATATACATTATTGTCTTAATTAAAAAAGAGAAATGATTTCATACTATGAAAATATATGTAAAGAAAAATAAATTTTATATGAACACATACAAGTAGATTGAAATATGTATATATGGAATTCAATCAAAGCTTTCTAATAATATAAATTAGATAGTTATTACAGTCAATTTCAAAACTTTGATTTGATGTTAAAATTCCTTTTATACATATGTAAATATCTAACGCAATAAAAAGTGCAAGCAATACATGCAAACGACATACATACATGTATTAAAATTCAAAACTAAAATTACACTTTGTTATGAAAGACTAAAACATAGATCTACAATTGAAACATTGTATTAATTCCATAAAATTTCCTCTTTAACATTAAATTAATTCAATCGATCAACATGAAAATGTAAATTTCCAGATTTAAAGAAATGGAATTTAATTAAATGTTAAAACATAGAGCTAAAATAAAACATTGTATTTTAAAATATATAGATTTAGTTTCAATTTAACAAAGTAAAGAAAAGCAGCTAATCAATTCGAACATGTAAACATTCAGATCTAAAGAATTACAATTTAATTAGAATGTTTAAAAACATATACCTACACTTAAATATGGTTTTAAAACATAAAAAAAATTGATCTATCAAATGAAACTCAATCATATCATTCAACAAATAATTCAATCTTCATAAACAATTTTTAATTAAAAACCACAACAATACATCATACAAATTATGAACATTAAATTAAATTTCCATCAAACATTGCAAAATCACTATCTATATATAGAAAATGACATGTCTTGCTACCCAATCCTTAAAACACACCTTGTTGATGTTGCCTTTGATTTGCACCTTGAACGAAGAATGCTTCTAGATCCGTTTGAATCACTTTAGGATGTTTCCTAGAAATCTCACCTTGAATGATGATATCTTCTCAGATCTTTAAGATCCACATCCTATCCTTGCAAGAGATGGATGAACCACTTTTATTTTATTTTATTTGATCTTTTTATTTGGAGTTGAAAGATTTTGGAAATTCGTTTTTGATTTGTTTTGTTTCTGCCATAAAAGGTTAGGAGTAGAGTAAGAGAAAGTGTGAATGAAAAGGCAAAATTAATTGTACGCATAATGAATTAAAGAATTTGTTTTATTTGAAAGAATGAATCTTTTATCATTCTTTAATTAAAACTTCCCTAATTAATTACCTTGATTGTTTCTCTCTCTCCAATACTTTCTTTACACGTTTGTTATCAAATGACATAAAATTTCCACAAATCATGTCATCAAACGACATAAAATTTTCATAAATCATTTCATGCAATTATCTTTAAACTGCATCCATATCATATATCAATACATGCAAATATAACTTTTATAAATGCATTAAAATAATTACAAAATAACTTCCAAACATCAAATAAATAATAATTAATGTTTCTCAAACAACAATTAATCTAATCAATTTACAACATTTTATAAATTAATTAAATCATGTGGATTTTCAGAGAATTCATCATTACGATTGTGCGACTCATAGGTGTAAATTCAGTCAGTGATTAACATCAAACTATTCGAATATTAACGTTCGCACATCACTTAGTAGGTGGTGTGACATGTTAGACGAATTTATCGATTACACATCTTTTGGTAAAAATCTAATTTTACTTATTATAAGCGGTACCTAATAGTGACAATTATTTACACCAATTATCTTCGTCAAAATTATATCACTTTGGATTTATGGAATTTGGTAACGATCAAAAATCCAATATCATCCACATTCAACTTTATAGTCCAAACATAAAGTCTTTAGTTCAATAATAACAATTATTTTCAATAATAACAATTATTATTAACCGAGATGCTCTGGCCAGAAACTTCGACTTTAAGTTGACTTCAGTTGACCATGATACTAATCTCATATAACCGAGGAGACGAATCCTCTCTTGAATAAGACTTCACTTCCAAAGCTTCCACTCGACCCAGCTATAGTCGTTCAATGGACGTCATGCCATGATTTAATTATAATCAAAGTGGAGCTTCTACATTGAAGATCAATAGTATTCTCAAGTAGAGAGAACTGTGTAATTTAGTCACATCAATATTCTCTGCTTGACCTTAGTTATATTAATTAACAAAAAACTATCGAGTAAGTCATTCCATAGTTATCTAATAACTATCAGTACGTAACCCCTTGGTGCCCCCAACAGTCATGAATAATACACTGCCTAACCTTTGGAGAGCGTTACGTACTCTAGTCTCAACGGATACATCGATATCCAGTCTCGATTCATCTTGACTAGGAACATTTAAAATGGTATATTTGTTTCATTGTGATAAATTACTCATGGTTACAACACTTTGTAGCTACTATCTTAAAACATACCATTTATGGATTCTCTATTAAATATACTTTTATTTAAATTGATTAATTAATATAACCACATTATATCAAGTATATAATAGAAAGAAAATATCTTTATTTCGAACAAGATTGGTCAACGAATTAGATATATGTAACAAATTATATAATTGCCCCTAGGGCATACCCTTAACTTTATCAAGTTGTGCGATTGAACTGATATGGCTTACCATCAGCATTAAATATGCATTTAATGTTGACCTACGTCCAGTATAGAGAGGCAATGAGTATATTCTTATCGACTGCACATATTTTGGCGCATCTTTTGGCACATTTTACAGCCGTCGACCTTCCACCTCTACGGTTAGATCAACGGTCAAACACAATTTCCCTCTAACTCTACAGCATGATCCCACAGGTCCATCATCCATTTCAACTACTATAAATACCACATGCATTGCAATGTAAAATAGGTTGGAACATTCAAGGATTCTGAATAGTGCGCACAATTCAGCATTGTTAATACCGCATAAGTCCTTAAGATTACATAACTTTATTAGTCTTAGGTGCCATTTTTCATATTATTCTCTTGTTTCCCAAGTTTATAAGAAAAATATATATTATGAGAACTTCATAATGGACATAAGTAGCTTTATTGAACCACTCTATATATTGTGTTTTTGTACCATTGAATTTCATATTTAACTCCTTATTTTTTCTATTTTTAAGCTTAGTGATTAGGAAGTAATCTTTTCATTTCACAGTGCACTCGTATCATTCCGATGTTGGTTAGAAAACTAGTCAATATACTTGTATTTTGGCAGAATGGGATTCCTCGCTAAAGGTGACTATAAGTGATGTCGAACACAGAGGGATAATCTCAATGCTTCTAAAGCCATAAATGGGTAGGGTACAAAGTGTTAGGCCGGGTGATGGGAGTTTCATTTGATCGAACAGATTCTTAAACATGATGTTGATAGAGCTGCCCCCATTAATGAAGACCCAATGTACCTTAGCGCTTGCATTGTTGATCGGTATTACCAAAGGGTCATGGAAGGTGTATCTAACTCCTCTCTTGTTTTTGTTTTAGATGGTGACGTCTGATTTGTCTTCTTCGACCCTTGAGGTCTTTGGGTCCTGGAGCTCTACTAAGTAGATTTGATTAGTCAGGGTAAGTTCCCATCTCTATCGGGTTCGGGCTCCTCTACTGCTTCCGGCCACATGAGGGCCACCATAAATTGAAAATATTTCGATGTTAGTTGCACTACAATGTTATCGTCTGCCAACTAAAGTGGGGTGGGAAGATTTTGCTAGACATTCCTTTACTCAACCCGTTTGCTTACATATTACGCAAGTACACCTTCACGGAACAACCACTCTATCTCATCTTTTAGGTGTAACGACCCGGGATTTTTGACGTCTCGAGTTTTGAATATTAATTTTTAATATTCAATAATACGATATTTTAATCAATAAAATCCCCGTTAAATAACAGTTGATAATAATATACAGTTTTCAAACTAAAATAATATTTTTGAATCTCCAGATTTTTAATTATAAAATAGGAAATTGATTTAAGATGGAATTTCTTATATATATACTTATCCAGAACAACAGAATATATATATATATATGTATATAGATTGAAAAAAAATTAAATTCAGATAAATACAGATAAAATAAGAAAAATACATTATAAATAGAAACAATATGACTTATGGAAAATACAATGTAGTATAAATAGAAGAAAAAAAGTTTAAATTGGATTTTCCTATATATATATATATACATAAATGCATACTAGTTAAGAATAAATGTAAAGTATGTATAAGCTAAATAGAAATAGTATGTTGAATAACCATATATGAAATGGTGAGTAAAATATATATATATACATATATATATATATATGAACTAAATAGATATAGTTGTTAAAAATAATACATATATACATATATATTGGAGAATGGGAAGAAAAGATATATATGTGAAAATATATGATAGGAATGGGAAGATTATAAAATCATTTTTAAATAAGGAATCCTTTGCAAAATAATGTTGTAACAAACTGTTATTGTATATATTTAAAAATGAAATAGCATAAATTTCCATTGTTTTGAATGTTCATTTTAAAATATAAAAGCAATAAAAAAACATAAATGTTATTTTATTAAAATAAAATGTATAGTCTTTAAAAAAATGCCTTGAGTTATATATATATATATATATATATATATATATATATATATGTATGTAAGTATGTATGTATGTATGTATACATATATTAATAGAAAAATATACATATAAAATAGGAAGACCAAATTGTTTAGTTAAAACCCTTTTACATGTTATTTTCAAAATGTGTATGAAGGGATGTTTCAAATCAAAAGAATGTTAACTAGGTAAATTAAAAAGATAAAACAACAAAGTAACAAGTAAATTAAATATTTGCTTGGTCAAGCAAAACAAAAAGTATGTGAAGGCTGATGCATATATATATATATATATATCAACTCAGGAAAACAAAGCCAAGTAAGGAAAATAAGAAAAAGGAAAAAAAATAAAGCAAAGCGATGTCTAGTTCAAAACAGTAAAAACTACATACAATTTAGCTTCTTTTCAATCTCAAAACTTCAACTCAGTTTTAATAAAAATCTCATCAATCTATTAAACATTGAACGTATACATCATCACATACCTATATAAATATATACATATAGGCTTCAGTTTCAAAAGCCTGTAAACTATGAAAAGAAAAAAAAGTGTAAAGGCTCTGTAAACTAAAAAGACACTGTTAAGTAAAAAGAAAAAGGAAGCAAGCTCTTTCAAATCCAAAGCAAACAAGGTGATTCAAGATTTCAGATCGAAGACGAAAATTTCAACTTGAAGTTTCAAAGATTAAAGCAATGTGGAAGGTGAGGATTTAAATGTAAATGCCTGAATGTTCAAATTCTTCTCTGTTAGGTTTAACAGAGGAAAATATATATATATATATATATATATATATATATATGCCTGGACTTTGAAAATCAATACCTCTCACCTCGTTTTGAATTTGCGAATATTGTTAACTAATGAAACATTTGCTTTCGAGTGTGGTTTCATTTAAAAATGGTTTGGTTGTATATCATGAAGTATGCATCGAGATAGGGTGGAATTACAGTAAGCAAGCAATGTTTTGGAAATTTTCAACATCCACAAACCATCGATTTATATATATACTCATGATCTTCATATGGAAATTGGAATTTTAGTGAAGATATCATTTCAATCCGTAATTAAATATATACGGGTAGATATCATTTCAACTCGTAATCCCAATTTCAATTCAAATGAAAATCGCTTGGGTTTATCATTTCAACCCATAACGATTTTCTCCTATTCTAAGGTCCGTTCGGGTATGTATCATTTCAACCCATAGTGAATTCTATACTAATAGGGAACTTGCAGAGTGATAACTGATAATATAAAATACAACAACAGGCATATATCATCAATAACAATATAATATAAACAACAGGATATGGTGTCATATCCCACAGGTGAACAGTTACAGATAATAGCATATATAACAATTTAAATAACTACAACAGCATACTTCAATTGTCGTTTCAATTGAAATCAAATTTAATAAATACAAGAACATTAATCGTGAGTGATTGCTCACCTTCTGAGGCTAGATAGATTGGACTATGAAAATGAGCTACGAATCCAGGCACGAATCTCAAAACAAGACAAGATTGAACTCGAATTGACGAACGAAGCTGATAAATAGGAATTGACAAAATCGATTAGAACTGGATGAGTGAAGATGAATGGTATAAGTGAGCTTTATATATAACTATATATCTCCATATATAAAATCATAAACTAACGTATATGAAAATATGCAGCTAAAATATACTAACAGGTTAAAATTTATCCAAGCACATATATTTTATAATAAACGTAAGTATTTTATAGTTTAATCAATATAAACTTTGAAATGTAAAAATATGACTCTATGCAAATTTAATTTCTATATATATATAAACTCCCGTTATCATAAAACAATTATACTTCAAAACTGGAAACCGATGGATAATAAAATAAACAACTTACACCACTCAGAACAAATACATACTTCCTAATCAATATGCATTTAAAAAAAAATCAATAAAACCCACTTTATTAAAACGTATATATGTATATACAAACGGGAACAGGTTTCTATATAAGTTTACAAAAATACAAAAACAATGAGATTTGCCTTACTTATATAAACTGATAGGCAGAACCCAACATCAGACATTCAATCATTAGCTTTTATAACTGCTGTTATTAAACAAGTATCTATACACGTATTAACTTTATATATATATATATATAAGTTAAATATATAAAACTAACATAACTTTATATATATAACCTGCATACCAACATTTTTTATAAACTTAATATATATACTGTTATATAACTAATACATATATATACTATAATTCAACTTCAAATCAAAATACCAATATAGATATATATAAGTAACTGATAATATTTATATGTATCTCTTTAAGTCAAAAATTCTCTATACAATACCTATAACAAAATATCCATAATTATCTCTTAGGTGTACATATATTTAAACAAAACAAGTGTAGCTACTATGTAATACAATATTTATGTACTTCCCTTATAAATGTATAATATACAAGTTATATAAATATATATATATATATACTTTAAATTTAAACGTACAGACTCACATATATATAAAAAAATTCTCACAGTATTACACTTTTATATAAACGAAACCCATATACAAGTTGTATAGTTCATATATTATAAACAAATGGAAGACTTATGTACAGATCTTGTAGATTATAATTATATATACACTAATACATAACAAATATACCTACCACTTAAATATGTGCAGACCATAACATGTATGCAGAACCTTCATATATATATAAAGACTAAAATATACAACAGGACACCATATGTGTAACAACCCGGATTTTTGTGCTGATTAATATCGTCGTTAGACGATTAAATCTTGCTGCTAATTGCTGTATAGGGTTGTAATCAGTTGCAAATTCGTTTAGAAATTTATTAAGTGTTGGTGATCTTTGAAAATAAAATCTTGGCCATGTTTTATTTGGGTCGTGATTCTTTTGAACGGTGGATAAACCCCCCTCGTCTTTCATTCGAAACCCTTAACCTAAAAAGAAAAAGAAACGAAACGAAGAGAAAAAAATGGCGGCCTCGTAGAAAACTAGGGCTTCAGGCTGCTCGATCATTCCACTCACGCGTTCTTCAATTCGATAAGTAGGGATTTGAAAAAAATCAAAGGCGCCAACTTCAATGAATCGATCGAATGATGCCGTTTGGTCGATCGTTCGTGCTCCGATAGCAAGGTGAGTGACATTCTTCACTCACATCTAGCTTAATCTCGGTTATTGGTGAATCTTGAACTGTTTCGACCCCTAGGCCACTACGGCTTCAATTGCATCTGATTTCAGTATGGTTTTAGATTGTGTGATTCCATGATTTTGTTCAGTAGCTTACGGCTTCAGATTGATTTGGTAATTACCAGGCTTTAACTCGATTTTTAATATTCGATATCGAGTTTGAAAATTTGGTTGCTTTTGGTTTCGTGGTTGTATTGGTTGGTTTCAATGATGGAAATCGTTTCGCCCTTGATTACTGATTTCCCTTTTTGCTTGAATACTACAGTCTGATTTCGGTCGGTTTCTCTGTTGTAGGTTTAACCCGATGCTTGAATGCAGTTTTATCACCATGTTACCTCGATGCCTTTCCCTTTAACTTACTGTTGTACCATGATTTGTGAACTTGCCTTAAGTATAATCTGGAGTTAGTTGACATGATGATAATCAGTTGTTTTTTTGTTGATGCTTCACTGCTGTCTGCATTTTGATAACTCATAGCTTGATTGAGTTGTTGCCATCTGTTGGCACCAACTTCTTCATGTCTGCATTTTTATAATCTAGTGGTTGTTGACCCAGTGTGCTTCGACTCTGGCCATTTGTATGTGCATCCCTGAGCATTTGCGACATACTGGTTGCACATTGCTTCTACTACTGCCACCCACACTTGGGTACCTTTTTCTTTTAACAATTTAAAGGGATGCTTAGAGTTATAGCAGTTTTTACCTTGTACATGCTTCATCTACATATTGTACATGCAGAGTATTGATTGTCTGCACTTTTTCCGGTATCACTTGTGTCACTTCATTTTCATGTAGCCTGGTTCATGGGCATACTGTCTATACAGGCTTTGGTTCTTCTTTAGTCCTGTCTGTATGGAGTACTTATGAGTTGCATTGGTGTTATTGTTGGCAGTGGTTCATCATGTTCTCTGTCTAACTGATCTTGTACATGCTCGATCAGTTTATCCCTGACCTGTACTTCACCTTGATATGTTGTTACATTGCCTCACTCATGTTGTTATATAGGTGTAGCATGTCTTGAGTCTTTTCTCAGGACATTCTTTGGTCTCTGACATTGTTAATGCATTAATTGGTTGAAACTGGTCATTCGTATTTTAGTTTGCATTGACCAGTTTGTAGTTGAATGCTGTAGCTTACTTTGATAATCATGTTGCCATATTAGTTGGTTCATTTCTTCCTGTTGTTGCTTGGTATCGAAGTGTTTCTTGCTTCCCTTTGATGTTTGCAGTTTCACTGGACCTGACCTCTTTGCACTTTTGGTAGTTTTCTACTCCTTGAATTTGCAGTGTTATTATATTCCCTTGGTGGCATTGGGTTTGCATACTATTTTCACTGTGCAGCTTTATCCGCAGCTGCATTTGTTTTGATGTGGCATCATTTTGTTTTACTGGTATATGATTGCCATTTGTAGTAGTAACCTTGAGTCGGGTTGATGGCCTTGGTTTTACTAGAGAATTATTTGCATCTGAGTTTCATTGGTGTTGTTATCACACTTGATTTGAACTTGGGCCGAGATTTAATTTTATGTCTTGACCATTTATTTGAATTGTATTTGAGTTGAACCCGACTTTCTCTGGGTTTGACCTTATGCGCATTTCGTGAATTTCCGTTGATCTTTTATACATTTCGTATGATAGTGGCGAGGCAGTACACGCGTGCGTGTACTGCAGCCCTATCAGATTTGACAGTTTTAAAGTGATTTAGTCGATTTGATAAATTGTTTATTTATCTCTGTTGATGATTTAAATCTGCTGATTTTTGTTAAACACTGTTAAGTGTTATATTAACCGTTATCCGGTTTCTTTGTTTAAAGAATCGGATAGACGGGAATTATTGTGACTGTCGTCTATTAAAATTATTACTGCCTATATGCACTAATAAACTGGTTTGAATTAGACTGACCTGGGTATTATTTTCTTTTGAATGTAATACTCGGGTCAGACCCGAGTTATTTCAGGTTGTAGATTTTCTTCTTTGAGTTGCTGTTCAGGATTTGAAGACTTTTCACATCTTCTGAAGTTGTCTGTGTCATTTTGTAGTAGTCGTGTCATTGTATAGAACGATATGTATTCATGTATATTAGTCGATAATGTACTTGTATATATAACTTCTAGAGTCGACAGTTGTAGTTGTATCATATGTATCGTGTCAACTATGTATTAACTGACATCAGTTATATATATATGAGACTTTTGTTTTTATCTGTGTTCCGCATTTATATTATCTGTGTTATCGTTATATCTAATGTCCTAAACTAGTATGAACCATCGTAGTTTGTTTTATACTGATAATTGGGTGTGTCGATGGGAGTAAATAAATAAGATGAAAAATAAAAAGTATATACCACTCCTATCGAGATAACCAATATTAGTGTAAGGCCAATTACGGATGGTCGCTCCTATCCAGCCTTATTCTTCGTAATAATAGACAGTATTTCTTTTAATACTCTTTGTTATTATGAGCATAGAGGTGGGGCGTCACAGTTGGTATCAGAGCTTGGGGTTTATGGACATAATATAAAACATAACTTGGATGGAACATATGTTGCAACTATTGGTCGATGTTTTATTTGTGCTTGAGTCAAAACTAAAGTTTTGAAATTTGGATGAAATTTTTAAATAACTTTATTTAAAAATAATAGTGAAATTGTGTTCTGATGATTTGATTGATTTGTGTTCTGTTTATCAGAGTGCGCAGCGGAAACAGTGAAACTGTCTTCGCTGAGTACAACTGATAATCTTTTTGATTTAAAAATCGAAATACGAAATTGATATGAATTTCATTTGTTGTTTACATAGCTGTAATTATTTTGTTTCTTGAGAATTTCGAATCCGAATTGAGGATTCGAAGAAATTGCAGATATGTTATTTTTGTTGAAATTTCCGCTGGCTTTCTTTTGTACTAATCATCTATTGATTAGATTTTTGCTGTTTTGAATTATCTTCATTGAAGATACATTTGAATGATTTCTTTGTTTGTTTTGTAGTACGTGCAAAAATTTGAATTGCACGTTATTGCATTTATTTTACGCTGAACCGATGCTTGGTTATGATACGTATTTTGTTGCCGTTATTTTTATAACGGACTTTTTACACCAATGCTGAATTTTTGAGGCACGGCGTTTTGTTGACAATTTTAATGAATGAAAATTCACTGATGTCACATTTTGATGTGAATTCTTTTGATGAGATATTTGACGTTTTAAAAATTTCTGTCGCTTTGACTTCAGTAACAGCCAAATTTTTAAAAGTGGATTTTCAAGCGGTTATTCCGCAATACTGATGTGTAACCGTTTTTACGGTATTTTGAGAAGTACAATTTCCTTATCGAAATTGTTATTGATTTGCTGTTTTAATCACGTGATTGGAAAATCTTTTAAAATGAAAATTGTTTTATAAAATTTTAGCAGTTTGCGTTTTCAAAAGAATGAGAAAGCGACTTAAACGATTCAGCAAAATCGAGGATTATGACCCCTTTCTTTTACTGTTTCGCTTAACTCCGGACTTGTTCAGTTGAGAATGCGAATTGTTATTTTTACAAAATAAATAAAATTATTTTCAAAAATTTTACAGTTTGCGATTTCAAAAGAATGAGGAAGTGATTTAAACGTTTCAGCAAAATCGAGGATTATGACCCCTTTCTTTTACTGATTCGCTTAATTCCGGACTTGTCCGTTTGAGAATGTAAAGTGTATTTTTACAAAATACACAATTTTGCACTTTCAAGGAAACGATGAAGAGATTTAAACGATTTAGCAAAAGTGCGGAGTATGGAACCACACTTTTACTATTTCGGTTAATTCCGGACTCGTTAATTGAATATCTGTTGTTTTGATGATTTTGATGAATTTTACACTTTCAAGGAAACGATGAAGAGAATCAAACGATTTAGTAAAACACGTGGTATGGGACATGTGCGTTTGCTATTTCGGTTAATTCCGGACTCGTTAATTGAAATATTTGATGCTTTCGTGTGCTTTCGAGCCACTATGATGGACCTTCGGGTCATATGATGGACCTTCGGGTCATATGATGGACCTTCGGGTCAAATACCAGTACTAGACCTTCGGGTCACTCTGCGGACCTCCGGGTCAATCTGATGGGCGCCAAAATTATGTTGAGTACTTGGTAGGCTTCGGCCATATGTTGTTGCACGTGCGGCGAATTAAAAACTCGCCATCTGATGGGATCGATCCAAGCTTTTATGTTGATTTTCTAGTCTTCTTAATTGATTTCTAGATATTTGTTGCTTCCAATTATCTGTAGGTAATTGGATATTTGTTGATATGAGTTCTGATTATCGTTTTTGATAATCAGATATTTGTTGTTTCTAATTATCGCTTGTGATAATTAGATATTTGTTGATATGAGTTCTGATTATCGTTTTTGATAATCGGATATTTGTTGCTTTTAATTATCACTTTAGATAATTAAATAATTGTTGATTTGTTGTTTTAATTATCGCTTTAGATAATTAAATATTTGTGCTTTGAGATTTAATTATCACTTTAGATAATTAAATATTTATTGATTTTAGATTTAATTATCGCCTGAGATAATTAAATAATTGTTGAATTGTTGTTTTAATTATCGCTTTAGATAATTAAATATTTGCTGATTTGAGATTTAATTATCGCTTTAGATAATTAAATATTTGCTGATTTGAGATTTAATTATCGCTTTAGATAATTAAATATTTGCTGATTTGAGATTTAATTATCGCTTTAGATAATTAAATATTTGCTGATTTGAGATTTAATTATCGCTTTTGATAATTAAATATTTGCTGATTTGAGATTTAATTATCGCTTGAGATAATTAAACATTTGTGCTTTGAGATTTAATTATCGCTTGAGGTAATTAAATAATTGCTGAATTTGAAATTTGATTATCGCTTGAGATAATCAAATATTTGTTGAATTTGAAATTTGATTATCGCTTTTGATAATCGAATATTTGTTGATTTGAGAAATTTGATTATCGCTTGTGTTAATCGAATATTTGTTGAATTTGAAATTTGATTATCGCTAGTGATAATCGAATATTTGTTGAATTTGAAATTTGATTATCGTTTTTGATAATCGAATAGTTGTTGATTTGAGAAATTTGATTATCGTTTTTGATAATTGAATATTTGTTTTCTGACTATCGTTTGAGATAATCAGATATTTGATTTGTTTTCTGACTATCGTTTGAGATAATCAGATATTTGATTTGTTTTCTGACTATAGTTTGAGATAATCAGATATTTGATTTGTCTTCTGATTATCGTTTGAGATAAGTAAATATTTGCGATTTGAAAATTTAATTATCGTTTTGATGATTGAATATTTGCGATTTTTGAGATTTGAGCTTCGTCTTTTTCTCTGGCAATTCAGTTGAGTAATTTGATTTACTCACATTCAATTCGTGCTCTGTATGGGATTTCTGCTCTGTTTTCCTTCTCTTTTAGTTGCTGGAACTCGATTGTTCTTGCTTTTGTTAGTCGTTTGATTTTGATCCCTGATTCCCACGATGTTGATTCTTTTGATTTGAAGCAGTCGAACCTTTTGATTTCATATCTAGTACTTCCCCTGCTGACATTTGCTTTGCTTATGCACTCGTCATTGCCTTGCTCTTTTGGTTGTTACCTTTCTGTCCATTTATTCCCTATGATTGCGTGGACGCAATTTTTATAAGGAGGGGAGTCTATAACAACCCGTATTTTTGTGCTGATTAATATCGTCGTTAGACGATTAAATCTTGCTGCTAATTGCTGTATAGGGTTGTAATCAGTTGCAAATTCGTTTAGAAATTTATTAAGTGTTGGTGATCTTTGAAAATAAAATCTTGGCCATGTTTTATTTGGGTCGTGATTCTTTTGAATGGTGGAAAACCCCCCTCGTCTTTCATTCGAAACCCTTAACCTAAAAAGAAAAAGAAACGAAACGAAGAGAAAAAAATGGCGGCCTCGTAGAAAACTAGGGCTTCAGGCTGCTCGATCATTCCACTCACGCGTTCTTCAATTCGATAAGTAGGGATTTGAAAAAAATCAAAGGCGCCAACTTCAATGAATCGATCGAATGATGCCGTTTGGTCGATCGTTCGTGCTCCGATAGCAAGGTGAGTGACATTCTTCACTCACATCTAGCTTAATCTCGGTTATTGGTGAATCTTGAACTGTTTCGACCCCTAGGCCACTACGGCTTCAATTGCATCTGATTTCAGTATGGTTTTAGAGTGTGTGATTCCATGATTTTGTTCAGTAGCTAACGGCTTCAGATTGATTTGGTAATTACCAGGCTTTAACTCGATTTTTAATCTTCGATATCGAGTTTGAAAATTTGGTTGCTTTTGGTTTCGTGGTTGTATTGGTTGGTTTCAATGATGGAAATCGTTTCGCCCTTGATTACTGATTTCCCTTTTTGCTTGAATACTACAGTCTGATTTCGGTCGGTTTCTCTGTTGTAGGTTTAACCCGATGCTTGAATGCAGTTTTATCACCATGTTACCTCGATGCCTTTCCCTTTAACTTACTGTTGTACCATGATTTGTGAACTTGCCTTAAGTATAATCTGGAGTTAGTTGACATGATGATAATCAGTTGTTTTTTTGTTGATGCTTCACTGCTGTCTGCATTTTGATAACTCATAGCTTGATTGAGTTGTTGCCATCTGTTGGCACCAACTTCTTCATGTCTGCATTTTTATAATCTAGTGGTTGTTGACCCAGTGTGCTTCGACTCTGGCCATTTGTATGTGCATCCCTGAGCATTTGCGACATACTGGTTGCACATTGCTTCTACTACTGCCACCCACACTTGGGTACCTTTTTCTTTTAACAATTTAAAGGGATGCTTAGAGTTATAGCAGTTTTTACCTTGTACATGCTTCATCTACATATTGTACATGCAGAGTATTGATTGTCTGCACTTTTTCCGGTATCACTTGTGTCACTTCATTTTCATGTAGCCTGGTTCATGGGCATACTGTCTATACAGGCTTTGGTTCTTCTTTAGTCCTGTCTGTATGGAGTACTTATGAGTTGCATTGGTGTTATTGTTGGCAGTGGTTCATCATGTTCTCTGTCTAACTGATCTTGTACATGCTCGATCAGTTTATCCCTGACCTGTACTTCACCTTGATCTGTTGTTACATTGCCTCACTCATGTTGTTATATAGGTGTAGCATGTCTTGAGTCTTTTCTCAGGACATTCTTTGGTCTCTGACATTGTTAATGCATTAATTGGTTGAAACTGGTCATTCGTATTTTAGTTTGCATTGACCAGTTTGTAGTTGAATGCTGTAGCTTACTTTGATAATCATGTTGCCATATTAGTTGGTTCATTTCTTCCTGTTGTTGCTTGGTATCGAAGTGTTTCTTGCTTCCCTTTGATGTTTGCAGTTTCACTGGACCTGACCTCTTTGCACTTTTGGTAGTTTTCTACTCCTTGAATTTGCAGTGTTATTATATTCCCTTGGTGGCATTGGGTTTGCATACTATTTTCACTGTGCAGCTTTATCCGCAGCTGCATTTGTTTTGATGTGGCATCATTTTGTTTTACTGGTATATGATTGCCATTTGTAGTAGTAACCTTGAGTCGGGTTGATGGCCTTGGTTTTACTAGAGAATTATTTGCATCTGAGTTTCATTGGTGTTGTTATCACACTTGATTTGAACTTGGGCCAAGATTTAATTTTATGTCTTGACCATTTATTTGAATTGTATTTGAGTTGAACCCGACTTTCTCTGGGTTTGACCTTATGCGCATTTCGTGAATTTCCGTTGATCTTTTATACATTTCGTATGATAGTGGCGAGGCAGTACACGCGTGCGTGTACTGCAGCCCTATCAGATTTGACAGTTTTAAAGTGATTTAGTCGATTTGATAAATTGTTTATTTATCTCTGTTGATGATTTAAATCTGCTGATTTTTGTTAAACACTGTTAAGTGTTATATTGACCGTTATCCGGTTTCTTTGTTTAAAGAATCGGATAGACGGGAATTATTATGACTGTCGTCTATTAAAATTATTACTGCCTATATGCACTAATAAACTGGTTTGAATTAGACTGACCTGGGTATTATTTTCTTTTGAATGTAATACTCGGGTCAGACCCGAGTTATTTCAGGTTGTAGATTTTCTTCTTTGAGTTGCTGTTCAGGATTTGAAGACTTTTCACATCTTCTGAAGTTGTCTGTGTCATTTTGTAGTAGTCGTGTCATTGTATAGAACGATATGTATTCATGTATATTAGTCGATAATGTACTTGTATATATAACTTCTAGAGTCGACAGTTGTAGTTGTATCATATGTATCGTATCAACTATGTATTAACTGACATCAGTTATATATATATGAGACTTTTGTTTTTATCTGTGTTCCGCATTTATATTATCTGTGTTATCGTTATATCTAATGTCCTAAACTAGTATGAACCATCGTAGTTTGTTTTATACTGATAATTGGGTGTGTCGATGGGAGTAAATAAATAAGATGAAAAATAAAAAGTATATACCACTCCTATCGAGATAACCAATATTAGTGTAAGGCCAATTACGGATGGTCGCTCCTATCCAGCCTTATTCTTCGTAATAATAGACAGTATTTCTTTTAATACTCTTTGTTATTATGAGCATAGAGGTGGGGCGTCACAATATGTAAACTGTAGCCTAATATTTTTGTATAAATATATATAGTATAAAATCTAGCAAATATAACTTATGAACCAGAGTGTGTATATATATATAATACTAATATAAAATAGATGTATGCATATCTAAACACAAAACGCTAATACTACAACTGTAGCGAATATATGCGAACTACCTATATAACTAATATATAGATGCAGACGTAAATTATATATTAGAAAAGTAGAATATGTAAAAAACTAGTATAGACACTTAGATATATAACAACACACATATTGGAACAAACGTATATTTTTATACATCTACTAGAAAGGAGAAGTCTATTCAAAACATTATAAATATACAACAGACAAATTTTATATAACCAAAAATATATATATAAACTTAGCAGAGCTTACACTATATACGGAGACAACATGCAGCTGCAGCATGCTGTGGAGTTGATGCACCTAGGTCGGGGTCGATCAGTGGAAGGCTAGTAGTGAGAGGGAAGAGGTGGGGTCACGGCATGAGCGGAGAATGGTGAGTAAGGCTCGGTTTGCATGGGTGCCTGGGCTAGCTGCATGGAGGCTGGGGTGGTATGACGTGGTGATGCAAGGGAGAGGCGGCACTACAAAGGAAGAAGGCGGAGTCGGAGTTTTGGGGTGCGGTGCGTGAACGGTGAGGAGCAGAGGTGGGCTGAGGCTTCGGTTGTGGAAGGAAACGGCCAGCGGGTGGTGGTTCACGGTGCTATCGGGGTGTGGATGGGAAGACGTGAAGGACTGGGTAGGGGAAAAGAAAGTGGGAAAGAATTAGAGAAGAAGAGTGAGGATAGAGGAAAGAATTAAAATAAATAACTTATAATATGAAGGGAAAGGGACAGGGAGACATGGAAAATGAAATGACAGAAGAGCAAATGGGAAAGGAAAAGGAATGTTACGCGTGATTTCAGAGAATAAATAAAAGTAACGGCTGTTGGTATAAAAGCAAAAGTGCAAAAGAATGGTTATAATAAAAAAAAGGAAACAGTGGACTGAAGGAAAGGAAAGGTCAGGAAATAATAATTGTGACCCTTAAATTCCGGAAAAATATAAAAGCAATGTGATAACCCGGATTTTCGAGCATCAGATAATTGGATAAGTTATTTGATTTAACTCTTGAAAATACTAATTGATAAATTGAACGAATAAATGTAATTATCTCCTTTATAAACTGTTTAAAATTGGTGAAACCGTGTTTTCAAAACAATAATAATAATGTGTTGTTTTTATATATAAATGAATTTTTAATAAAATTATTATTTACAAATTAAATTTGTGTTTGTTTAAATATATATGTTTGAGTTGATTTTTAATTAAATTTGAATTTTAATTTGAATTTGAACTTATATTTGAATTTAAATTTTGATATAAAATATCTTATAAATATTTGGATTCAAAATATTAACATATGTGTATGATTTTATTTATAAATTAGTATTAAAACTTTTTCTTTTAAAGTTGTATAAATATAACAAAGGGATGTGATTATATAATTAGAAAATGCAATTAAAAGAATATACATAAATGTGTTTATAAAATAAGAAGTACAATGTAAATTTATAAAATCATACTAAATACAAGTGTAAGCTATCAATATTATCTAAGCATATGTGTTAACAAAATAGATAAGGAGAATGACAAGTGTCTTTTGTCTTTTATTTTAAAAAAATAGAATTAAAACAAGATTACATATACCTTACTCTAAAAAACTCTTTCTCATTTTCTTTCACAAAACTAAGACCTGGAAACTAAGAAAATCAAACCAGAAAAGAAAATAAACAATTCTTTACAATCATCAAGCAATAATATTTCAACTTCAAAATCAAAGATAAGATCATCTCAGATGTAAAACAGGAGCAACCTAACTAAGATTTCGGTTCAAAGATCAAGTATTTTTCTTCCAAGTATTCAACAATCAAGCTTTGGTTTCAAATCAAACAGAGCAGACTTCAGATCAAACTCTGGAAATCAAGTCCAGACCAAAACTGTTCTCTGTTTTCTTCAAATAATGGTGAGTAAACAATCATTTTATTTGTTTAATCTGCTTTAACTGGATGATGTGATAAGTAGTTGAGGTAATGTTGTTTGCATGGATGAATTAATGTGGGTGTAGGTATATAAAATTGTGAAGAATGTCTATGCATGTCAGTGTATACATTTATTCAACACTCTGTTTGATGTTAACAGACTAATCCAGTTTCAAAAATCCATTTCTCCTTCTCTGATCTCTTTTAGGTTAGGATTCTTAAAGGAAAATGGTTAGTAATAGCCATATTAAACTTTTAAAAATAATTTTAAGTAAAGTTAACTAATAGGATTCCTGGAAACTAGAAAAGACGGTGATGATCAACATAAGACAGAAAACCAAATGATTTAATTTCATGTTTTGATTTCACAACTAGATGCGTACTTAAGAATGGTGAATTTTGATATTAATATCATGATTTTTAAATTAGAAATTGTGGAGATATTGCGAGTTGAACTGAATTGGGTATTTCATTGAATTCTGGTGATCGGCGTGATCGAGTTGGATGACGTTTGGTCTGGAGGTGGCCAATGTGGTGAGGTTCTCTGGAAAAATGGAGATGGATTTTTCTGATGATC
Organism: Allium fistulosum; assembly: GCA_030737815.1. Lineage (NCBI taxonomy): Eukaryota > Viridiplantae > Streptophyta > Magnoliopsida > Asparagales > Amaryllidaceae > Allium > Allium fistulosum. Next base: position 831,734,841 of record CM060903.1, on the reverse strand, counting down.
GAGCTGTGAGGTCGTAGCTAAACTAGGGTTCCAGGGACAGTTTGGAACGATGATGTTCTCGAAGCTTTCGCGATGGCCATGGGGGATCGGAGGTGATCGCGAGGTGGGGATTAGGAGTGGGAAGTCGAGATGTAGGTCTGGTGATGTCGGTGAGGAAACTCGTGGTTGAGATCAACGGCAATGGTCGTTTTTCCGATGATGTATGTTCAGGTGGTATGGGTTTTTGGGACGAATTCGATCCTAGATCGAATCGAGTAAACTGGGTGATCGTGTGGTATTGCCGAGGTTTGGGTCGACTCGTCGAAGGCCAGAGAGGAGTTCGTCAGCGATCGTGGTCGTTGTGCACGTGAACGTGCACGTTATCGTGTACGTGTTGGTGACAGGCGATGATTTGGGGAGAAGTTGCTGTCTCGGGTTTTTCTCGAATTTGCTCGAGTGATTCTGAGTGTTGTCTCGAAGTTTTTGAGATCGCGAGTGTACCGTGTTTTGCTCCGTGAGGGTACGAGTTTGACTCAGGGTGTTTGAGGGTAGGATTCGGGTGAGTATTTCGAGCCTGGGCTTAACTAAGTTTTAAAGTAAATTTAAAGTGATTACTTGTTTCAGATTTAACTTAAAATCTTAAGTTAGTAGATTAATGATAGTTAATCCCTAGAGTTTATTAAATAGGGTTTTAAATGATAATTCAGAAGTTAAGTAAGATAAACGATTTATCTTTTAATTAATTAATTAATGGATTAATTAAATTAATTGTTTAATAATTAAGGGTTATAAATTAATTAGAGATTAATTACTCAAATGATAATTTCTTAATGTAAGTAATTAAGGATTAATTTGACAAGGGTTAATTAATTAAATTTGTAATTAAAAGATTAATGTAATTAGTTAAAAGAACAACTAATAAATGTAAGTAATTAGAAGATCTTTGATTGATAAGAGTAATTAAGGATGGATAAATGTGAATGGATAAAGAATAATTAAATCATGTGATTAATTAAAGGTTAATTACTTAATGTAATTAACGAATAATTAATCATAGATGATTAATTAAGATGAATAATTAAGGGATGATTTATTAATTGGTTTGAAATTAAGTAATCGTTAAGTATGCAAGATTTAAAGGTAATTAAAGTAATTAATTTAAATCATGGGTGGTTAATTAAATTAATTAGAAATGGTGTGACAAATTTATCTTGCTTATGGATGATTGTATGATATGGAATGCCTCGAATTAATTGATATCTCTGATATATGATTCGTGATACTATGTGAGATGATATGTTGAGATTGAACTGTGATAATATGGATTATCTATCTGTGATGAAATGTTGTATTCTGAATTTTAAATTGAATTGTATTCACTTAAACAACTGGGTTTTAAGGATGACATTAAATTCGAAGAGACCGGGGTCGGATATCAACAATATCCGGAACCACTTCGATTAGAAATCTTTAATTCTTTATAGATGTGAATATGGAATCTAATAGGCTAGAATGAGATAAATTTAAGTAAACCGGACTATTTAAACTAAGTAACGGTACTTAGTATTGTTTTGTGGAATAAGTGTTAGCTATAACTAGTTAAGAACTCGTACTAAGGTACGAGTTACCCCGGGTTTTAAATAAGTTCTATGAATTGAAATTTCATGTTAGATGAGTTTACTCACGCTGGTTTCCAGCCTGACCCGGGTGTTACTTTGATGTGATGCTCGGGTCAGACCGAGTATTACAGATTTCCAGGTAAGGACGTTCTGGAGCTCAGGAGGCGAGCTGGATGGCAGGAACGTATGGAGTGTGATATATTGTTATTTATTGGGACGAGTTATTTAACTGTCCAGTGATTAAGAAATGTTGTAACTCTGATGTATTAAAATGTAATTGACTGATACAGATTTCTTTGTATAACTGATATTATTTTTGATATTGTATTTTGATCCGCTGCGAATGTGAGAATCTGTGTCTTGTTCTGTTTCTTTCTTCTATCTCTTTTCTTTTTCTTCTAACTATCTGGAATTTTCGGGTTCGAAATTTCTGGGTCGTTACACTTGGTATCAGAGCTGAAGGTTAAGCGAGAACCTTGACTCTGTTGGGATTACTCGTTAAGGATAGGGTCAATGGTACCCTAGAACGAGTTGAGTGTATATATATATGAGAGCATACTTGTTATTTTCTTATATAAAAGTTTTAAAATGGTTTTAAAAAAATAAATGATTTTTATATAAGTTTATCTTTTGATATATATAAAGAAATAATTTTCTAATTATTAAATATATTAAAATATATTAAAGAAATTGGTCGTTGAATCATTGGAATTAAATAAAATAATAAGAATTAAGTGGTAATACAACCAAATTGAAATTAAATGAAGATAAGTTTGAAATGGATCCAAACTGAAATAAAAATCTTGAGTTTATAGAAGTATTTTCAGAATAAAGATAATAGCGAATTGGTTTCTAGATATGATAATCTTGGTTATTATCATATATGGTTGTTGTATTTAAAAATGAAATGTTTAGGGAAGTAAACATTTAGGTGAGTATGAATTATAAATTGAATTGAAGATAATTTAAAAATTGTGAAATTTTAAATCTAAATCTAGAAAACTTGAAATTGTTTTAAAGAAATTTGTTTGAATTAAAACCAAAGGTGGTTTAAAAATTTAAGGTATAACTGGGTGTATAAAGGAAATAAATATGTATAAATGAGGATATACATTATATTAAAGATGTTTGAAATAAACTCTAAGTATTGAATTTTAAATTTTCCTGGGAATGTGATGTGAAAACCCTAAATGAATTAAGTTTTTAAATTTAAAAAGGGGGAAAGATTATTAATCTGAAGTTTAAAATTTGAATGGGATTTCAAATTGTGTAAAGTTGACCGGATTAAGTAAATTTAATTTAACTTGGAGGAAGTTAAATAAGTTTGAATGAATAACTTGAATTGGAAATTTCAAGATGAAATTTAAATTTAACTTGGAAAGTTAAATGGTTGTTTTTTTAAAAAAAAAGGGGGAGTTATGAGTGATCTCAAAATGGGTTTGAGATCTGGAAATTGAATAATGGATACTGTAAATTGGTGTTAAGATAAATTTGGATGTTTATTTATCCTGATATTATTCTATTGTTATAAATAATCAATGAAATTGAGAATTGGTTTTGAAAATTGAAAATGGATAATAAATTGGAATCTGAAGAATAAATTGTTTTGAATTCTTATTTGAACTTTGTAATAAGTTAAGTAAAGATAATTTTAAAATGAAATTTTGGAATTTGGGTTCAGAATTAAATGGTTTAAAGATTTAAGTTGTTAAATTAAAAATTTAGGTTGATTTGATTTAAAAAGTAAAGGTTAATTTAATTTAAAGGATTAAATCAACATTTAAAATATTTAACTCGAATTTATATAATTCGAGATAGTTTAAAATTGAGATTTAAATTGAATTAGTTCAAACTGAATTTGATTTGAATAAATGGGAATTGTGATTTAAGATAAATAAGTTTAAAATTCAAATGGAAAATTTGAAATGGATTAATTTAAAATAAAAATTGAAGATTGAATGAATTCAAAATTCAAATGGGAATTGGGATTAATTCATATAGAAATTGAAATGATTTGAAATTTAAGTGGATTCAATTTGAAATTAGTTTGAATAATTTGAAATTGTAATTAAAGTGAATATGTTTAAAATCAAATGGAATTTGATTTGAATTTGGAAAGAAATTAAGATTAATTCAACTTGAATTGGGATTGAATTAAATTCAATGGAAATTGAAGTATTGAGTCAATTTAAATGGAAGTAGAAATTTAAATTGAATTGATGGGAAATTGAACAGTTTGACTCTGGACTATTTTCAAAGTAAATTATTTTAATATAAACCTATTTTCCAAACTATTTACTATATAATCTTTCTTCTTAAACCCCAAACTATCTTATACTTATTTTACAATTATTTTGAAACTATTTAACTATTTTATACCTACTTAACTATTTTACAGCTATTTTACAAACTAATAACTATTTTTCAACTACTTATCTATTTTAAATTTTTTTCAAGCTATTTTTAAAAATTTAAATAGGTCAGAGTTCAAACTGTTTGTAATTGAAATAATAACTCAATTGGAAATGGAAGACAATTGAGAATAAGTGAATGAATTAAAGGAAATGTGATTAAAAAAGGAAATTGATTTGGCTAATAACCAATAAAGATAAATACGTAGGATATACGTATATTATTCTATTCGCATAGTAATTTGATCCAGATTCGAACACAGAATTTCGAAATAATATTATCGATCCGAGTTGGGATTTTTCACTCGATTTTCGACGGCGAACCTGGATATGGATTTTTGATTGGTTCTGGATATTCTCTATCATAGCTATGACTATGCAAGGGGAATGACGGTTTCTGATCAAGAAACCAGATCTGAGTCCGCACTAGGAAGTCGGGTGGACGATACTAGTTCGGAAGTGAAATTGTGTGATCGATTGAGCGATCAAACTGATATTGCGTACGGATGATATGTGTACATCGTACGAGTTTGAATGAAATTGATATTGGAATTTGTGGATAAGGATTGTAAAATGGTCTTTGAAATGAAAAGTATATTTGTGAAATATAATGGAATTGGATATTTCTTTGGTTGAAATTTACTTTATGGAGGTAAGTAAATGGTAAATAACTTTATAAAGAAATCAAACTTGAATATTTGATTTGGCAATAAATAAAGTTATATTTTGTAATATGATAAACTTTCCTTATTGAATCTAGTCAGAATAAAAAGGGTTTTGAAATATTTGAAGTATATATATATAAAAAAAAAGTTTTATACAAGTTTGAAATGATCCAAAGTTTTCAAAGTTATATATATCTATATCTATATATATAAAGGATCTTATGAGAATGATTTTGGAAAAGGTTTTTGGAACCTATGGATTTTGGAAAGGTTTTTGATTTTTGGAAAAATCAATTTTGGATTTTTAAAAGCCAAGTTTGAGAATTATCGATTTTGGTAATCGATTTTGTGTAAAGGAGATTTTGATAAATCATAAAGGATATGATTTGAAGATACTATAAGTGTATAGTATAAAATGTTTTGAGTATAGCTCTGGGGAAAAAGGCGCTTCCTTGAAATGAACTTCTCGGGAGTACCACTGGGTGGTACTGCCTTGAGCCCCAAGGGGGGTTTCTAAAGTTGATCCTGTGAGGAGTTCGGACAAAACTAGTTCCTGAGGATTATTTGTGTAGCGAAAGTCGAGGGGCTGGTGCCCACAGAGGCATTTGAGTTATGCTGTGACAACAATTTAACTCAATGTCACTGCGATCTACTGCAGACCATAGCGGAAGTCATGTGTGCCGCTGAGAGCCAACTGTCTACGTTTGATTTTATATCGGTAGACTGTGACACTATGGTAACATAGCGAAAGTCGTTTGAGCCGCTGAGAGCCAACAGTCTGCGTTTGATTTTATATCGGTAGACTGCGACCTATGTGGAGGAGTTTCATTTTGACAGCGAAATCGTGTGTGCCGCTGAGAGCCAACAATTACATGGACTTTTGCTGCGACGGCAACGTAACCCTAGAATGTAACTGCGATCTGTTGTGGGTTCCATGCTGTTATCAGTTACATGGACTTTTGCTGCGATGGCAACGTAACCCGTGATGTAACTGTGACCATGGATGGGAGTGATGATTTCCAGAGCATTCTCACCAAAGATGTTTCCTCTATTTACAAAAATGTTTTCTATATTTTCAATAAATTATTTTCCAAGTATTTTCACTGGGTGTTGAAAACGGGTCTGCTAAGATCTTATAGATTTTCAGTTCTACGCCTGATCAACGTATGACCGAATTTCTGTAAGAACAAGGATTGACTTGTTAAGACATCGAGTTATAAAAGTATTTTTATAAAAACTAATTTAGTAATATTATAAAAATTTTTAAGGTGTTTTAAAAATGGTTCAAAGAGAAAATTTAACTGTTATTAAGAATTTTAAATAAATTCTGGCTTCGTTCCTTTTCGAGGACGAAAAGATTTAAAGGGGGGAGGAATGTGATAACCCGGATTTTCGAGCATCAGATAATTGGATAAGTTATTTGATTTAACTCTTGAAAATACTAATTGATAAATTGAACGAATAAATGTAATAATCTCCTTTATAAACTATTTAAAATTGGTGAAACCGTGTTTTCAAAACAATAATAATAATGTGTTGTTTTTATATATAAATGAATTTTTAATAAAATTATTATTTACAAATTAAATTTGTGTTTGTTTAAATATATATGTTTGAGTTGATTTTTAATTAAATTTGAATTTTAATTTGAATTTGAACTTATATTTGAATTTAAATTTTGATATAAAATATCTTATAAATATTTGGATTCAAAATATTAACATATGTGTATGATTTTATTTATAAATTAGTATTAAAACTTTTTCTTTTAAAGTTGTATAAATATAACAAAGGGATGTGATTATATAAATAGAAAATGCAATTAAAAGAATATACATAAATGTGTTTATAAAATAAGAAGTACAATGTAAATTTATAAAATCATACTAAATACAAGTGTAAGCTATCAATATTATCTAAGCATATGTGTTAACAAAATAGATAAGGAGAATGACAAGTGTCTTTTGTCTTTTATTTTAAAAAAATAGAATTAAAACAAGATTACATATACCTTACTCTAAAAAACTCTTTCTCATTTTCTTTCACAAAACTAAGACCTGGAAACTAAGAAAATCAAACCAGAAAAGAAAATAAACAATTCTTTACAATCATCAAGCAATAATATTTCAACTTCAAAATCAAAGATAAGATCATCTCAGATGTAAAACAGGAGCAACCTAACTAAGATTTCGGTTCAAAGATCAAGTATTTTTCTTCCAAGTATTCAACAATCAAGCTTTGGTTTCAAATCAAACAGAGCAGACTTCAGATCAAACTCTGGAAATCAAGTCCAGACCAAAACTGTTCTCTGTTTTCTTCAAATAATGGTGAGTAAACAATCATTTTATTTGTTTAATCTGCTTTAACTGGATGATGTGATAAGTAGTTGAGGTAATGTTGTTTGCATGGATGAATTAATGTGGGTGTAGGTATATAAAATTGTGAAGAATGTCTATGCATGTCAGTGTATACATTTATTCAACAGAATCAACACTCTGTTTGATGTTAACAGACTAATCCAGTTTCAAAAATCCATTTCTCCTTCTCTGATCTCTTTTAGGTTAGGATTCTTAAAGGAAAATGGTTAGTAATAGCCATATTAAACTTTTAAAAATAATTTTAAGTAAAGTTAACTAATAGGATTCCTGGAAACTAGAAAAGACGGTGATGATCAACATAAGACAGAAAACCAAATGATTTAATTTCATGTTTTGATTTCACAACTAGATGCGTACTTAAGAATGGTGAATTTTGATATTAATATCATGATTTTTAAATTAGAAATTGTGGAGATATTGCGAGTTGAACTGAATTGGGTATTTCATTGAATTCTGGTGATCGGCGTGATCGAGTTGGATGACGTTTGGTCTGGAGGTGGCCAATGTGGTGAGGTTCTCTGGAAAAATGGAGATGGATTTTTCTGATGATCGAGCTGTGAGGTCGTAGCTAAACTAGGGTTCCAGGGACAGTTTGGAACGATGATGTTCTCGAAGCTTTCGCGATGGCCATGGGGGATCGGAGGTGATCGCGAGGTGGGGATTAGGAGTGGGAAGTCGAGATGTAGGTCTGGTGATGTCGGTGAGGAAACTCGTGGTTGAGATCAACGGCAATGGTCGTTTTTCCGATGATGTATGTTCAGGTGGTATGGGTTTTTGGGACGAATTCGATCCTAGATCGAATCGAGTAAACTGGGTGATCGCGTGGTATTGCCGAGGTTTGGGTCGACTCGTCGAAGGCCAGAGAGGAGTTCGTCAGCGATCGTGGTCGTTGTGCACGTGAACGTGCACGTTATCGTGTACGTGTTGGTGACAGGCGATGATTTGGGGAGAAGTTGCTGTCTCGGGTTTTTCTCGAATTTGCTCGAGTGATTCTGAGTGTTGTCTCGAAGTTTTTGAGATCGCGAGTGTACCGTGTTTTGCTCCGTGAGGGTACGAGTTTGACTCAGGGTGTTTGAGGGTAGGATTCGGGTGAGTATTTCGAGCCTGGGCTTAACTAAGTTTTAAAGTAAATTTAAAGTGATTACTTGTTTCAGATTTAACTTAAAATCTTAAGTTAGTAGATTAATGATAGTTAATCCCTAGAGTTTATTAAATAGGGTTTTAAATGATAATTCAGAAGTTAAGTAAGATAAACGATTTATCTTTTAATTAATTAATTAATGGATTAATTAAATTAATTGTTTAATAATTAAGGGTTATAAATTAATTAGAGATTAATTACTCAAATGATAATTTCTTAATGTAAGTAATTAAGGATTAATTTGACAAGGGTTAATTAATTAAATTTGTAATTAAAAGATTAATGTAATTAGTTAAAAGAACAACTAATAAATGTAAGTAATTAGAAGATCTTTGATTGATAAGAGTAATTAAGGATGGATAAATGTGAATGGATAAAGAATAATTAAATCATGTGATTAATTAAAGGTTAATTACTTAATGTAATTAACGAATAATTAATCATAGATGATTAATTAAGATGAATAATTAAGGGATGATTTATTAATTGGTTTGAAATTAAGTAATCGTTAAGTATGCAAGATTTAAAGGTAATTAAAGTAATTAATTTAAATCATGGGTGGTTAATTAAATTAATTAGAAATGGTGTGACAAATTTATCTTGCTTATGGATGATTGTATGATATGGAATGCCTCGAATTAATTGATATCTCTGATATATGATTCGTGATACTATGTGAGATGATATGTTGAGATTGAACTGTGATAATATGGATTATCTATCTGTGATGAAATGTTGTATTCTGAATTTTAAATTGAATTGTATTCACTTAAACAACTGGGTTTTAAGGATGACATTAAATTCGAAGAGACCGGGGTCGGATATCAACAATATCCGGAACCACTTCGATTAGAAATCTTTAATTCTTTATAGATGTGAATATGGAATCTAATAGGCTAGAATGAGATAAATTTAAGTAAACCGGACTATTTAAACTAAGTAACGGTACTTAGTATTGTTTTGTGGAATAAGTGTTAGCTATAACTAGTTAAGAACTCGTACTAAGGTACGAGTTACCCCGGGTTTTAAATAAGTTCTATGAATTGAAATTTCATGTTAGATGAGTTTACTCACGCTGGTTTCCAGCCTGACCCGGGTGTTACTTTGATGTGATGCTCGGGTCAGACCGAGTATTACAGATTTCCAGGTAAGGACGTTCTGGAGCTCAGGAGGCGAGCTGGATGGCAGGAACGTATGGAGTGTGATATATTGTTATTTATTGGGACGAGTTATTTTAACTGTCCAGTGATTAAGAAATGTTGTAACTCTGATGTATTAAAATGTAATTGACTGATACAGATTTCTTTGTATAACTGATATTATTTTTGATATTGTATTTTGATCCGCTGCGAATGTGAGAATCTGTGTCTTGTTCTGTTTCTTTCTTCTATCTCTTTTCTTTTTCTTCTAACTATCTGGAATTTTCGGGTTCGAAATTTCCGGGTCGTTACAAGCAAAGACTATAATTTAGCTGAAAATAATTTATGCCTTGATTGGACATCACGTTTGAAATTTGAAACAGAAAGAAAAAAGTTAAGTCACAGTTTAGGGTACCGTTACAACCAACGGTTTATTGTTTCCGTCGCGTACCGGTCTTCAAAACACAGAAATAAATATACCGCAGAGATCAGCTCGACGAGACGATCAAAACGGATACAGATATCAGTGGAACGATCGTCCGATCAAAAGTCTTTAATCGGCACCGAAAATGCTGCTATTTTACCAGAAATAAGATAAACGGAGCAATAACAGTCCGAATTTGGAAAAACGAAAGATGACGTCTCACTCAGAGGAGGATTTAGAAATTTCCTATAGAAAAATATTCAGGTTTGGAAAATAGTTTATTACCATCACTTATTAACTGATTTATATTGAAATAGAATTACATAATAGAATAAACTTCAATATTATCAGATGAAAGTTTTCCAGTTGCTATATTTAAATAGACGTACTCCACATAATAAATTTAAATTTCAAAATTTTATTGTTTAAACTTTCACAAAATTTCAATTAATTATCTTATTAAAACCATCAAAATTTTGGGGTTGTTACACTCTCCCCCACTCAAAACTTTTCGTCCCCGAAAAGGAAGAAGGGGAGAATAGAAACAACCAGAAAGAAAATAGATTGAAAGACAAGGATAAACAATTAATTTAAGACTATATAAATTTTACTTGAAATATTCATTTGAAACTTCAATTGCAAATCAATTATCTTTAATACTTTAAAACCCATTTGCAAATTTCTTGCTTCCTTTATAAATGCCATTTGTGTTTAAATAACACCTTTATAAATATATGAAAAATATTTGAAAACAATTATTTACATCATTACTTATATTTACAAAGAAGCTATTTGAAAACATTAAATCCATAATTCATAAAATTATTAAATTTTGTTTTCTCAAGATACTTTTCAGATATTATTAATAAATCAATAATCATTTACTTTAAATATGTTCTATTTAATTAATAACTTCTAAAATATTTATAACACAAAAAAAATTCTATTAAACCATATAGCATATAAATAAACAATATTTAAAAAGGATATAGTCAACAAGGAAAGGAGGTGGATTCAGAAAACAGGATATAGGTGAATAAATAAAGCTGAGCAGATATGGTAGATTCAAAAGAATGGTATCGTACACGAATAATTAATTTAAGCCATAAGAAATTCAATATCAAATATTAATATAGAATTCCTTTGTTGAAAATACCTTTATAATAAAATACTTTTATAACTCGATGTTTCAACAAGTTTATCCTCGTTCCTGTAGACTCTGGCAGTGCGTTGATCAGGCGCAAAGCTAGAATTCTCCAAGTACTTAGTAGACTTGTTTCAACACCCAGTGAAAATACTGGAAAACTTTTAAAAACAGATATGGAAAGTACAATCCAAACAAAAAAAACAAACAAAACATGGATCGCAGATACACAATGGTTACGCCTGGGTCCCCCAGGAAACATCCGTACCTTTTAAGCATTCACTGCCTTGCGAATTTCGCCATGATAACAAAACTGTGGACCGCAGGATACATAACAATGGTTACGCCTGGATCCCCCAGGAAACATCCATACCCCTTAAGCAATCTCTGCCTTGCGGATTATGCCACTAACACGACCACAGATCGCAGATACACAATGGTTACGCCTGGATCCCCCAGGAAACATCCGTACCTTTTAAGCAATCACTGCCTTGCGATTTACGCTATGCAGTCGAGTTCGTAAGACCATGGGTAACGCCATGGAATTCGAAGGACACTCGAGTATCATATCCGGAAAACTAAAAATCAGAGAGAATAATATCGATAGAATGAATCCAAGATGTGGCCACAAATCGGATATCAAGAAGAAGGCACTTTCCATATCTTTACTTCGGAAATATGTATCATATAGTACCTTTCAAATTAATTTCAAATATCATACTTATATAAAGTCCATTATATATAAGATTAAATTTTCAAATCAAATACCTTTCCAAAATCAATAGTATATCAAATCACACTTATATAGACTTTAATTATATAAGATTTCACTTTTCAAATTGAGTACCTTTTCAAATCTATAGTTTTCGAATCAACCTCATACTTATACAAATCAAATTTTTATATAAGTTCGATAACTCCCAAATCAGGTATTTAGAAAAAATAAGGTTCTCAAATTTTAATTTGTTTCAATATCAGTTCAGTTTCAAAATCATATACAATCCCACCAAATTATTTCTTCTCAATTTAAATATCTTTAGTTTTAAAGTTTCCAACATAATAAATTTAGAAAATAAATCCAAATTTCCAAATCAGTATAATTAAGTCAAACAATTCATTTCCAAAATCAATGGTTTTCAAAATCATCTTATATTTACATAAGGTCCATCTTATATCAGGATCAAAATTTCAAAAATAAATTTCGATGTACGAAGAGCTATATGGGATTGAATATCTTTGCTTTTATGGGTTATATATCTTTGTAATTTAAATTGGAAATTTTCTTTTAGTAAGCAAAGGTATTCTAACCCGACAGCTTTCAATTTCAGCGTCAAAATATCACTGATATTAGAATATAAGATGTACGTACGACATCATTTCGCAAAATCACATTTGATCGCTCACTCGATCACACAAGTTCGCTTTCGAACTAGTATTGTCCATTCGACTTCCCTAATGCGGATTTCGATATGGTTTCTCGACTAGAAGCCATCAGTCTCCTTGCATAGCCATATACTATGATAGAGAATTCTAGAATCAAGCCCAAAATCCATATCAAATATTCGCCATCAAGAATCGAATGAAAAATCCTAACACGAAATGGTGTAATTCACCTCGAACTTGTGTACTCAAACCTGGATTAAATTAATTATGCGAATAAAACAGCATACGTACCACTTATATATTTATCCCAACTAGCTAAATATATAGTTTCATAAAGATGTTACTAAGTTAAAACATTTAAACTAAAGTTTATTCAAAATATTTTGAAGACCAAATTCTTTTCAAAACATTTCAAATCTAAATTTCATATTAGAAAAATTTAAAATTGCCTTATTCATTTACTTAACAAAACAGTTTCAACTTATTTAAATCATATTACTACATACTTTAACATACATACCAAACTTATATACTTTATACTTTTCAAAATTTCTCAGCTTTGAAAAGTTAACCTTGATTTGGAACTGCTCGAACCTTCAAAATAGTTGAAGAAATCATTTTCAAATTCAAGAATTGGAAATCAGCAACAATCAGTAAATCAATTTTAATAGATAGGGTTATATCAAATCCGAAACTCGAGGACTGAACACCGGCTTACTTCAAATCATTTCAAATATATATATACATATATCTTTCGAATATCAAATCTTACTTCGGAATTTGAAATCAAAATGGTTTCACAAAATCACTCGCATAGCAAAGCTACTGAAGCGGCCTATCCCTACTCTGAAACTCGAAAATCAATGTCGATGATGCGTGCACTCATCACCGAAATTATTTTCTAGCGACATAAGTGAGTTCTGGACTTCTATTTTCTCAAACTTCTTTTGAAATTTCTTCGAAATCATTTGAAACTCATTAGAAGTCATTTGAAACATTTCTTATTCGGAAAGTACTTTTAAATCATATTATTATTATATTTCAAAATCTTAAAACCAATTTCAAAATATCGGAGTTCAATTTCCGAATTTCAAATTTGAAATCCTTTGGTCATAAATCATTTTTAGATAAATCAAATTTCTTATATAATTTTTCAAAATTACAAATCCTTTCGAAATCTCAAATTCTCATTTTAAAAAGGGTATTAAATCTTTATCGAAAACATTTCACTTTTATATATATAATATAATCATACTTATCAAAATAATAATTTCGATTTAGAAAACAATTTCTAAAATACAAACAAAACCCGATTTTTCAAGGGATGATTCAAGAATGGATTTCAAAACAAAGATAAAGATTTAATTTAAAAGAACTCTAATCAAATAAAATTTTGATTCGAAGATAGGCTTCAACGAAGAGGAGATAATTAACTTACAAAATAGAAGATGGATATACTTACATAAATCGCGGGCGACCTTAACCGGGTCAACCGTGACTTCAGGAACAAGATCGATGCAGAATTTCAAGAAAAATCAACATTCGATCGCAAGAGATAGCGGCATCTAAACCAAAGATATAGGAATCTCCGGTGAATCAATGCCAATTGTGAAGGAGTTTCACCCCTTCACAAATCATTCAAAGATTGGTGGGATCCTATTCTTATAGAGATCATTCGAAGTGGAGTTATGGGATACTCCAGAATCAAAAGAATACAAATAGGGAGAGACAAGAATGAATTTTGGAAACGCAAGGGACGTTCCAAAGTTCAAAGGAAAACGAGTCAGAAGGAAGAGATTCAACTCGAGCGGAAGTGATTCTGTAAATAATTTACCATATATGCTAAGTTTTGCCTAGAGCCAAAGCTCTGATACCAACTGTAATGACCCGTTATTTTGGACCATTCAAATCGACAATAAATCCACACATGTCGGACTTGAATAATTCAAAACAATAGATTGTTAATTTAAATTTGGCAAAACTTAGAATATACAGTAAATAAATCAATCACAGAATCACAGACACAGAGTAATACAATAATACGCAGCGGAATAGATAAAATAGTAGTTCATGAAGCTACTATATAAACATAAGAGTTAAAAATAAAATACAACAGAATATCTCAAATACAGTGAAGTCTTCAATATGAATAGATGACCTCTCTGAACAAATCAACTGGAAAAGCTGAAAGCTGAATCGATAGTTGGATCTCCAAATGAAGCTCCAAACTCCAAAGGTGAGTCTCAAATGATGTATCACTCGGTCTGACCCGAGCGTAAAGAAAAACACAAAACACTCGAGTCAGGATTAACATTCTTATATCAATAAATCCAACTCAAGTGAAATATCAACTGAAATACAAGTAACTCAAAAGATGTTTGGGATAACCATCCTCTAAGGATCCGTGGAACTATCTACAATGTGAAAATATACACTACAACACCGTGGCCATTTCAAATTAATTTATACTTCAAAACCAAGGTATCATTTTCATTTCAAATATATCTATTTTCCAAAATAGTATATATATATTAAATAACTTATAAAGTAAAGTATTTAAAATTTCCTCAAGTCTCACTAATCGATTAAAATCAACTCAAATTCCAAATTCAAATTTATTCAAGGCTCAATTCATCAATTCAATTCAGTTCTTAATAGACCATTTAAATTCTCAATATATTTCAAAGCTTTAATATTCACCAGTTCAAAGTTAAATTTAACAGTTTCATATAGCCCTTGATTTAATTTCATTATTTTATTTAATCAGGGAATATTCACTTAATAAATTCAATATCATTTAACTAGCCTTAAATTACATTTTTTTACTAAATATTTCCTTAAATTTATTTAAACAAGAAATATTTATTAAGCTACTTAAATCAAACCCAAGTTATAAATCATATCTTAAATCTCAATTTGGATAGGTTTCAAATCGGTTTAATTAATTAAAATTATCTTCCCAACCTTAACTTATTCAAATTATTACCAAAATCTATTTTGAAATATAAATTTTATACTTAAACATATTATGTATTAAATCCATCTTAATTAAATTAAATATCATTATTCAATCTATATATATCCTTTCCATTTATATATAATAATTTAAGAATCAACATTTATTAAAACCATATATTTCTTCCCAAATCCATAGAATTTATTTTCAAAATATTTATATATGGACCAACGGTGTTTGTATATATATCTATCATATGGTTAAGTGATACGGATATTTATCATTTCAATCCGTAATTTAAATATATACGGGTAGATATCATTTCAACCCGTAATCCCAATTTCAATTCAAATGAAAATCGCTTGGGTTTATCATTTCAACCCATAACGATTTTCTCCTATTCTAAGGTCCGTTCGGGTATGTATCATTTCAACCCATAGTGAATTCTATACTAATAGGGAACTTGCAAAGTGATAACTGATAATATAAAATACAACAACAGGCATATATCATCAATAACAATATAATATAAACAACAGGATATGGTGTCATATCCCACAGGTGAACAGTTACAGATAATAGCATATATAACAATTTAAATAACTACAACAGCATACTTCAATTGTCGTTTCAATTGAAATCAAATTTAATAAATACAAGAACATTAATCGTGAGTGATTGCTCACCTTCTGAGGCTAGATAGATTGGACTATGAAAATGAGCTACGAATCCAGGCACGAATCTCAAAACAAGACAAGATTGAACTCGAATTGACGAACGAAGCTGATAAATAGGAATTGACAAAATCGATTAGAACTGGATGAGTGAAGATGAATGGTATAAGTGAGCTTTATATATAACTATATATCTCCATATATAAAATCATAAACTAACGTATATGAAAATATGCAGCTAAAATATACTAACAGGTTAAAATTTATCCAAGCACATATATTTTATAATAAACGTAAGTATTTTATAGTTTAATCAATATAAACTTTGAAATGTAAAAATATGACTCTATGCAAATTTAATTTCTATATATATATAAACTCCCGTTATCATAAAACAATTATACTTCAAAACTGGAAACCGATGGATAATAAAATAAACAACTTACACCACTCAGAACAAATACATACTTCCTAATCAATATGCATTTAAAAAAAATCAATAAAACCCACTTTATTAAAACGTATATATGTATATACAAACGGGAACAGGTTTCTATATAAGTTTACAAAAATACAAAAACAATGAGATTTGCCTTACTTATATAAACTGATAGGCAGAACCCAACATCAGACATTCAATCATTAGCTTTTATAACTGCTGTTATTAAACAAGTATCTATACACGTATTAACTTTATATATATATATATAAGTTAAATATATAAAACTAACATAACTTTATATATATAACCTGCATACCAACATTTTTTATAAACTTAATATATATACTGTTATATAACTAATACATATATATACTATAATTCAACTTCAAATCAAAATACCAATATAGATATATATAAGTAACTGATAATATTTATATGTATCTCTTTAAGTCAAAAATTCTCTATACAATACCTATAACAAAATATCCATAATTATCTCTTAGGTGTACATATATTTAAACAAAACAAGTGTAGCTACTATGTAATATAATATTTATGTACTTCCCTTATAAATGTATAATATACAAGTTATATAAAAAAAATATATATACTTTAAATTTAAACATACAGACTCACATATATAAAAAAAATTCTCACAGTATTACACTTTTATATAAACGAAACCCATATACAAGTTGTATAGTTCATATATTATAAACAAATGGAAGACTTATGTACAGATCTTGTAGATTATAATTATATATACACTAATACATAACAAATATACCTACCACTTAAATATGTGCAGACCATAACATGTATGCAGACCCTTCATATATATATAAAGACTAAAATATACAACAGGACACCATATGTAAACTGTAGCCTAATATTTTTGTATATATATATATACAGTATAAAATCTAGCAAATATAACTTATGAACCAGAGTGTATATATATATAATACTAATATAAAATAGATGTATGCATATCTAAACCCAAAACGCAAATACTGCAACTGTAGCGAATATATGCGAACTAACTATATAACTAATATATAGATGCAGACGTAAATTATATATTAGAAAAGTAGAATATGTAAAAAACTAGTATAGACACTTAGATATATAACAACACACATATTGGAACAAACGTATATTTTTATACATCTACTGGAAAGGAGAAGTCTATTCAAAACATTATAAATATACAACAGACAAATTTTATATAACCAAAAATATATATATAAACTTAGCAGAGCTTACACTATATACGGAGACAACATGCGGCTGCAGCATGCTGTGGAGTTGCTGCACCTAGGTCGGGGTCGATCAATGGAAGGCTAGTAGTGAGAGGGAAGAGGTGGGGTCACGGCATGAGCGGAGAATGGTGAGTAAGGCTCGGTTTGCATGGGTGCCTGGGCTAGCTGCGTGGAGGCTGGGGTGGTATGACGTGGTGATGCAAGGGAGAGGCGGCACTGCAAAGGAAGAAGGCGGAGTCGGAGTTTTGGGGTGCGGTGCGTGAACGGTGAGGAGCAGAGGCGGGCTAAGGCTTCGGTTGTGGAAGGAAACGGCCAGCGGGTGGTGGTTCACGGTGCTGTCAGGGTGTGGATGGGAAGACGTGAAGGACTGGGTAGGGGAAAAGAAAGTGGGAAAGAATTAGAGAAGAAGAGTGAGGATAGAGGAAAGAATTAAAATAAATAACTTATAATATGAAGGGAAAGGGACAGGGAGACATGGAAAATGAAATGACAGAAGAGCAAATGGGAAAGGAAAAGGAATGTTACGCGTGATTTCAGAGAATAAATAAAAGTAACGGCTGTTGGTATAAAAGCAAAAGTGCAAAAGAATGGTTATAATAAAAAAAAGGAAACAGTGGACTGAAGGAAAGGAAAGGTCAGGAAATAATAATTGTGACCCTTAAATTCCGGAAAAATATAAAAGCAAAGACTATAATTTAGCTGAAAATAATTTATGCCTTGATTGGACATCACGTTTGAAATTTGAAACAGAAAGAAAAAAGTTAAGTCACAGTTTAGGGTACCGTTACAACCAACGGTTTATTGTTTCCGTCGCGTACCGGTCTTCAAAACACAGAAATAAATATACCGCAGAGATCAGCTCGACGAGACGATCAAAACGGTATACAGATATCAGTGGAACGATCGTCCGATCAAAAGTCGTTAATCGGCACCGAAAATGCTGTTATTTTACCAGAAATAAGATAAACGGAGCAATAACAGTCCGAATTTGGAAAAACGAAAGATGACGTCTCACTCAGAGGAGGATTTAGAAATTTCCTATAGAAAAATATTCAGGTTTGGAAAATAGTTTATTACCATCACTTATTAACTGATTTATATTGAAATAGAATTACATAATAGAATAAACTTCAATATTATCAGATGAAAATTTTCCAGTTGCTATATTTAAATAGACGTACTCCACATAATAAATTTAAATTTCAAAATTTTATTGTTTAAACTTTCACAAAATTTCAATTAATTATCTTATTAAAACCATCAAAATTTTGGGGTTGTTACAGTGGGCTTCCTAATGGTGGTGGCGGCTTGAGTTCTACTGATGGGAGCAGGCGGGGCGAGGTGAGTTTTGGGTGGTGATGTCGAACTGGAGGTCTCGTTTTGAGGTGGAAGGTCACATTTTGAGGTGGAGGTACAGGAGCCAAGGCGGTGGTGCCATCGTGTCGAGGAAGGGAAGTCGAGCGTGGCGGAGGGTTTGTTTTCAATGAAGGGTGGTCGGAGATGTCATGCACGTGCATGTATACAAGTGCACGGTGAAAGTTCCTGAGTGTTTTGTTGGCAATCCTGTCTTGGATAATGGGTTGTCGGAGTCGAGTTGAGTCATGTAGGCAGATGGATCATCGGAGAGGATTACAAGTCGATCAGAGCTTTGGGGTGATCTGGGATTGTGTGTTGATATTGAACTGGAGATTTGAGTGGGAAAGCAAAAGAGAAAGGAAGAAGGGAAGAGAGGGTAGTAGGGTGGTTTTTTTTCCTTTTCTTTTGGGTAAGTGGAATTGGGCTTCGGCCCAAACGAGAGAAAGAAAAAAAAAGCTTAAATATAAAATGTTGATTTGTATTTATATGTTTACAAATTTTAAAATACTATAACTTGTTCGTTTGAATCCCGTTTTATGCGAGATTCGCTACAATGGTTTTGTCTCGACGAATACTTCATCGTAGTACAAACTGTTGTCAAGTTTGAACGAGTGAGATTTTATGGTAAATTAGAATGGAAAAAAATTTAAGCAATCAATTTAGAATATATATCATCGTATAATTTATATGTTTGTGTATTGAAGTTATTTGTCCAGATAAAACTAACAATAAGTTCATTTATGTTAATTACGATGTTTTGACATCTGTCTAGCGGGACAAAACACTGTTCCGCTAATTGTTTTAAATTGGACCCATGTTGGCAGAATAAATCACCGTTCTGCCATTATTACTGAATATATCTGTTGTGGACATTTATTAGCGGAAATAAAACCCTGATCTGCTATTATATTTGTACGGACATCTATTTATTTTTCCTTGATAATTTTATTGGCAATACGATGTTGAATTGATTGTTAAAAACAGATTGATATGAATATCTACATCTGTTACTCTAGACTGTTATGAAATTGAATGGTAGCTTGATTAAGTACCATTGGAATTGTTAAGCCTTCTTTTCCGATTTGGGTTGATTTTGAACCAAAATTGTTAAAGATGGTTATTATTTATCAATGATATTTTTAAGGTTAATAGGTAAATATTTTGATAATTATATAAAGTAAATTATTTTATTCTCATATATTATTTTTTAAATATTAATTATTGTTTAGAGTTATTAATTATCTAAATTGTTTAAGGTATATTAATTATTAATTAAAAGTTATTTTATAGTGATGGTTTAAGGATAATTATTACTTAGGGATTAAGTATTACTTAGGATAATTATCTAAGTTATTTCAAAGATAAATTTATTAAATATTAATAATGTTTTTTTTTAAATAGTATATTATATAGTAGACTTTTATAAGTAAGTATTGTACCTGATTAGAACTTGGAAAGATTATATTGGAAAACTTTATAAATATTATTTTGAAAAAAAATATTAAATAAAGTTTTCAGAAAGTAATGGTATGCTTTATGGCGTAATCGGAGGCAATGAGTGCCTGCAGTTAAGTCTTGGATTTCTCTGGGATAGAGACGTAACCATTGAGCTGTGAATCCATGGTTGATACCGCAGTGGTGTTTTCCCAGATTTATTTTAAAGGGTTTTCAAATATTTGAAATGAATGGTTTTGTGAATATACTTATCCAGTGAGATAATCATATGCTGTTTGATTAAGTAATTTTTAATGTACTGAAATCTAAATTAATAAGGCTTAATGTTTTCAATGGGAAATGAAACCTTTGTTTGAATGATTGTATATTTGATAGTTAAATAGCCGACTATCAAATCTGGACCCAAAAACATAACTTTGGGAATATCTAGAAGAAACACGGGAATTATGTGGTACAGTTACTGTTCGAGGTGCTATACTGTACGTATAAACTCATTTCGTTCTTCTAGGACGATGAAAAGGAAATCGTTCACAAAACGGTTAGGAGGTGATCTCCGATCTTATTTTCGTCTATTTATTTCCTAAAGAACAGGAGTTGAGTTTACCGAAAAATATCGAACGTTGTTTCGAAGAGACCAGGATCGGATAAGTTATCTGAAACCACTTCGATCCAACGAGTACATTTTCGAATGAAGACAAGAGCATGGAGTCGAAGATGGAGCATTGAAGTGCAAGGGCTAATCGCTACTAATCCTGAGGTTGATTCCAAAACGGATGTAGTAGGAGTGCCTTCGGTTCCGTTCGGACCCAGAACGGACTTGTATGGACGAATGCTATCAGTACATTGTCATTGTAGGACAATGAGCATTCTAAGTAAATATTCCTTAAAAAAAGGTAATCGTAGCCTCTAAGCCTCATCAACTGGGAATGACTGAAAATCAGGGGAGATGCAGCAAGGCTAAGTGGGTCGCACCCAAGTAGGGTATGTTTATCACCCTTCTAAATAACCTCGGATATCATTTTATCACAACGATACATGGAAGGAGCTCAGAGAGGGTGGGAACACCCGGGGTGATAGCATATTCGATCTATCCAGGTTAGGGATAGTCCGGTCTTGTGTGGCAGGGGATCCCGGCGTGGTCCTCGGTACGCTGTTTCTAGACGTGTACTGTAAACGGTGGTACCCCGGTGCCTAGTCATTCATATTGAATCCATTCTCCAATACGTGCCTTTACGGTTTTGGTTGTAGAGCCTAGTATGCTGGAATTTAATTAATGTAACAATTTCAGCTATTTGAATAAGTATTCGTACTTAGAAACTATTATAATATCATCGAATTTTCTATGAAAGTGTTTTGGTTACCGTAAGGGAAAACCCGTCGTGTTTATGTATGGCATGGTCTTACGGGATACTTTTTATTTTCAAAAGGGTTTCAAAAGTTATAATGAATAGAATTCCTTGTGATTTAAATTCTCATGCTGGTTTTACCAAACTGACCCGGGCATGGTTTTTCCTATATGCTCGGGTCAGACCGAGCATATTTCCAGGTATGGCTGGAAGGATGGGAGCTTCAGGAGAGGAGCTGGAGACCAGAGTCGTATTCACATAGATGATTATATTACGTTGCATTTAGTAGTGTGTATCAGCAATTGTAAGGACAGGTTGTTATAACTGTCCATGTTGAATAGGTTGTATACTCCGATTGATGTCTGTATAAGTTAAGTTACAGTTTTGATTTATGTAAAGACTTGTTCTATATTATAGATTGTTCGTTTCTGCTGTGAGATTCTGCGTTGTTCTATTTTTTTCTATCTTCTTTCTACTTTCTTTTCTTACTATCCGCTTTTCTATTCAATTTGGACTCGACAAGTGTGGTAAAATGTCGGTTCGAACTGTACGGAAAAAGTGGGTCGTGACATTGTGGCACTCATCTATGGAGTGGCTGTTAAATTGGTGGACTTCAAAATATTTCCCATTACCTCTGGGCTCCTGCTTTCACCTTGATTGAGCTGGATGAGGCCTTTGGAAGCATGTGCGGTCCCTTATAACGAGATAGATGGTTTCCATATCATGAGTTAAGGAAGCTAATTGGAGTACTTAGGCTTGAACCGAGAACCACCTTTATGGTGCTTATTGTTGTTTTCTTGATGGCCATTCTTTCTACGAAGGCTTTCCTCTCATGAGATGCTCTTATTGCCTCGCATTTTCTCCTTGTTAGTGTCAGACAAGTCAGCCTCTTCCACTCACATGATGTGTTGGCCCTTTGAAAGAAGTCGATCAAGGATGAGACCGGTTGCTTTTGTAACTACTTCCACATCTTGGACAGCTGCCTCACCTTAAAACACATGGCAACCATCAACTTGTTCTAGTCTTCTCTTGTATGGGTTGACTTCTTATTGAAACGATTGACATACGAGCAGAGCGATTTATTTGGTCCTTGTCACATGTTGCATAGCTTGCAAAGCTATCATAACTCTGATCCATGAGGCAAAGAAGTGAGTTTTAGAATCAAAACACAACTGGATCCAAGAGTGAATACTACCGGCTCAGAGATGTAAAAACCAACGAGAGGCTAGTTCGGTCAAGGTGGAGGGAAACATAGGGCACAATGCATTACTAGAGAGCTGGCCAACTCAAGTGATAGAGTTGAAAGCCAAGATATGATCGCGCAGATCAACACTTTGGTTGTACTTCTTGATAGGAGGTAAGGCTTACCTTCGATGGATGTAGGTTTCCAAAATCTCATTAGAAAAAGGTTCCCCATTCTCATCATTTGACAAACTCTGGCTGTCATGATTTTTAGTCTGGATTTCTAACATCTACCATCGAAGTAATGCCATTTCATCCTAGAGGACAACCTCTACCTGTGAATGGAACCAACCCTTAGTTTGGGAGATACTTCTACGAAGTCTGGTTAGGAAAGGAGATCGACGACATTGGTATGTGAAAGGCAATGATGGACAGGGGTAGGCAATCTTCAGATTATGTTCATAGAAGATGACATAGAATACCGGTCCACCCTTTTACAGGATCGTAGTCTAAGGATATCCCTATGGATAGAAAGCTCTTTATGCTCGCAGTTTCTGGCTCATCCCTCGCCACTTAGTCGATCGAAACACAAGTCATTCCCCCACCACTAGCTCGAAGGTGATCGAAGGTAGAGCGTCTTTTTGTAGATAGCGAGCAGTGAGCAGCCTAGGCTCCTAGATGCAACACAGCATCATGGGCGAACTCTTAATCATGTGCGGCATAAACATCTCTATTGTAGGAAAGAGCAACCCCAAGAGGGGTTTCTAGCATGATCCTCTCACATGGCATGCATGATGTTGAAAGTGGTGGGAATAGTCGGTTGCATAGGGGTCTGTTCGTTGTTGTGGGGACTACCGGACTATACTCGATAGTTTCCTAATCATTCATCCTAGCTCTATGTTCATTCAAATCATGGGAAATCTACCCGATGCTACTGAGCCTACTAACCAAGCTGAGCTGCATATCGTTTCTCAAACCCTAAATGGAACATATGGCATTGGCACTGGTGCCGCCATTAGTGCTATGATCATTTGGGATATCGGTTTTATTTTCACCGTAGTTTGCATGGTGTAATTTTTTGAGTAGAGTGGGAGTTTGAGAAGAAGAAAATTGATGAAAGTTGAGAGCTTTTTAAAGGAGCTCCTCCTAGTGCCAAATTGTTCACTATGGCGGTTGATTTTATTGCTTTGTTTTGGTTACAAGAACTTGATTACAAGAGACAATAATGTACAAGAATGAAAATTCGATCTTTGCACAAGTGCATACAAAAATGTATTAATAGCAGTTAACATCTAGTTTGGATGGCTAAATTGAAGCATTGAGCCTGGATAATCGTCGTAGCCATGGATGAAGTTGTAGGGCTCAAATGTTGGCCAATAAGTAGGCGAATAGAAAGAAGGACTTAGATGATGGCTAGTTGGCAAGCCATATAAAGACGAGCCATTATCAAAAAGACGACATGAGGATAACGCATTATCATTGAATAATAATGTTGTTACTCAGGTGGACAGTAACGGACAATATGTGGTTGTTGCACAATGATGCTTTTATCAGATGAAAAGTGTATTTTACGTTGTTCTTGTTAAGGGAATAGTTATACAGGGGTGACCAGACACTTTCGTTATAGCACCGTCGAGTCAAGACAAAAAAAGACATTCGGAGTGTGTTGGTCTTCAAGGAAGACGCGAGTGGAGAGGATTGGAGGGGGTTGGAAAGGCGAGCAGGGGTGAGGCCTTGGTGTTGCGAACAAGCTGTCTGATGACAAGGCAAGATGGAGCTGTGTATGTTGCTTGAAACCTTAAATCGATAGTGATAATTGGTCGGACCTCTCTCTGGACCTATATAATGATGGGGCATCTATCATGCAGGTTACTACACGAGACATTTACACAAGTGATGGGAAAGGTTGGAAGACGTTGAGGCAATGTTAGATGAGGCAAGAGTGTTGGATGCTTAACGAGCTGGATTAATATATATGTGTGAGAAAATCGAGCAACACTAGCATTATACATATATTATACTAGTTTATACTAAATAACGTTACTGAATATGATGCTAGTTTGCTTTACCGTCATATTCACCTATAATGTTATATCCATTTTTACAACACAAAATTTTAGTTATAACTAGCATTAAAAAAACAAACGTCACACTTATTGTTAGATAGAAAACGTTGTTTATAATTAATGATAATGGTGTGATACTTTTAAAAAAAGGAAAAAAACATTGTTACCTCCTCCAACCCCATCAATATCGCACCTTAACCAAGCATTGTAATTGCACCACCACCTACCATCTTGACACCATCTCAACCATTAATCTCATCTCTTAATAAATAAAAGAGAAAAACCCTTAGCGGTTGCTTGTTGTTACCGTCTCCACCAATATTTGCACAAACTCCTTTACCATAGTTGTCACATGTTGCATTGCATGTTCCCTAGTCTAGACTTCGTATAAAATTGTTTGTCAATGTGGTCAATAATTGCAATAAGTTTGATCTTCAACCCGAAAATGAAACTTCATATCCTTGAAGTCAAATTTTTTTCCACGGCTTTTATGCTTGTACCCGGTTCAAGTATGGCTGATCATCCTCTCGGACCAGCTATTGTGCCTTCGTAAGCTATTGCCTCACTAACTAGCTAATCAGACATGAGCCCCTCCTACGGCGGATTCCTCCTTTTGCTCCTTAGCCTATGGGGTATTAGCAACCATTTCCAGTTATTATTCCCCTTCCAATGGCATGTTCTTATGTATTACTCACCCATCTGCCATTGGAAACCACGGTTCTTATTTTTCCAAAAACACAAAATTGAGGGAATTTCTATGTTTTGAGTATTTTCTTCAAAAAAAATATGAATCTTGCTAAATGAATCACAATACCTACTTCAGTATGCCTAAGTTTTCAACAGGCAGTGGCCTTCGTAGAAAATGAACAATATTCCATTTAACTTTCTTCTCCGTCACTGGTATGGTGTCGTTTAACTTTCTTTTGTATTTCTTTATTTTGACCGGTAATACGCAAATGTTTTCTATAAGCAGTGATCCATGGTTCACCACTGGTCGAAAGTTGGTAACGTATAAAAAGTTGCACTACCCCACTTTGTACTTCATAATACCAAGTCTTCATATAACCCTCTTTGTCATTTTTTATTGAATAAACCTGTTATCCCATAAATCAGTGTTGTATTTCCAATCAATAATATATGGCCAATCAAGTATGTTGGTTAGGAATGATAATAGGGCAGATTAGGGCATGCTTCAGACCCGCCTCAGGTTTTTTGAACCCTATCCCATTGACCTGGTGCAGGTTTGGATTTTCGCCCCGAAACCGAAACCCGTATGGGTCAGGATAGACCAACCCGGCCCCAAGACCCAATAAGGCTCTACATATTCATTCAAAATTATGTAGTAATGTACATATTTTTTAATTTTATTTGTCAGAGGGATTTTCACTAAATGATATAATAAATATAAGTAAATAACAGTGTGCTTACAATGTAAAGTAAGATGATAGAAACGTACAATAAAAATTCATAAAAATATGCATATCTTATTGTATAATTATTGGTGATGCAACTTAATACCATAAAAATCCTATAACTTATTGAATGAAACATTATAATATCCATGTTATAATCACATATCTATTATATTATATGAAAGCTAAATACAGATCTGCATGCCTTTTCATTTCCTTTTGTAACGACCCGGAATTTTGGTCGTTTAATTTGAATGTTTAATTAATTTTTAAGTGTTGAATTTAAAATATTAATTTGTTTGAATATGGAGGTTTTGATTGAATTAGTGGAATAGTTTAAAAAAATTCAAATATATTGATTTAATGAATTGGGTAAATGGTAATTTAATATTTGAAAATTGGGTAAATGTGGAATCTGGAGTTAGAGGTGAATAGGAATGATTTCTAAGTTGATTTAAAACTCTTTTTAAATTAGAGTGATGGTAGTAGACTTTTGAATGAGATTAAAGGTCGATAAATTTAAAAATTGGAATTTTATATATTATTTTAATAGTGAAATTCAATATATGGTAATAGTGTAAAAAATGGAATTTTGATTTAATATAAATCGGGATGATTTCTAATATGGATATAAATTCTATTTGAATTATAAACGAGTCAGTAAGGTTTTAAAATTTCGAATTTCAAACAATTCCGTCAATTTTGAAAATCGCTCGATTTAATCGACGCGTTAAAATAGTCTTCCGGGGCATAGTCTTGAAATTTGATGAAACTAGTTCCATTGGATCCATAATAGTGTATTATTATCAGATTCCAAATTTTGTGGCGTTTGGAGTTACTGTTTGGTCGTACGGGATAGAAACGCGTTAAATAAGTTATCGAAGATTTGATATTTTAATTCGATTCGAAAAGCTATCTTCCACATACTATCGAATTAGGCCCCGAAACATGTTCCATTGTGTTTGGAATAGGGGTAAAACATTATAAATGCCAGGCGGCACGTCTCGTTTGGATTTTGTTCGGAAAAGTATGTAAAAATTGGAAATAATATTAAAATAATTCGTATACGCGTGTATATACATATGCCAATAGTAAAAACCCTAGCAGAAATTTTCGCAGCCGCCCCTTATAATTCAATGGCCGAAATCACTCGAAACTTTCCCCCTTAATATATCCAAATCCATCTACTATTATCAGAAACTTCCAACTGCATTGTTGTAATGCTCGATGTGCTCTATAAATCCAATGAAGGATTTGTCGTATAGCACGACGATTGAGGTGGAGATCTGCTCGCGTATGGGCGACGGCTGAGAAGGTTCTGTGAGTGCTACAAGGGACCGGCTTGCCGTGCCTCTGGCCGAAGATGGAGGACGTGGAGGGCTTTGATATTGTGGTGGTCGATCGTCCTCTTGATGGAAGGTGGAAGAGCGAGGTCGAGGAGAAGAAATGACGAGTTGGGTTTGTTTTCGGCCTAAGGAACGATGCAGGAGAAAGGAAGGGGCGGCCAAGATTTGCAAATCAGAAACGTGTAGCCAGATCTGTTTTGGGTAATAAATAAAGAAAAAAAAGAAATTACTTATATAAATTATATTCAAGCTTTAAAAATTTGTATCTTTGTCATACGAGGTCGAAATTAGACGAAACAAGCGGCGACGGAATTGTGGCGACGAGCACTACGCGTTGGAACAGATTTTGAGTTGATCGGAGATAGTTAAAATTTTAGGTTAAATCGAACGTGTTCGATTTAATTTAAAATTTGAACGTTTGGCGAATTAAAAACTCAAGGTGAGTTAATTTCACTCAATTTTGGAATGCTGGTATTAATTTTAATAGTTAAAATTAATTGATGATTGATTGTTGAATTGATACATTTTTATCAATTGAATGTGATATTATATATAGTAGTATATATATATATATTGGAGTGATTGATATTCCCGCATATATATAGCGGATGAGATCCTATGCGCCCCGTATAATAGCGGATGACCCTATATACCGTGATATTCCACCTCGAAGCGAAATTGGTATTTTTATGTTGTGCTAACATTTGTGGATGCAGGAAACAGGTTGGAGGGATCAAACTGGATTCCTCAAAAATGTTGAATTTAAATTCATATATAGTGATATATGTTTTGTTGGAGTAATCTCTGATAGATTTTTGTGTGATTTGGATTGATTGGATGCTATGGCAGTTTTGACCTAGATTTTGGTACTTTTAAATACCAAGAAAATATGGTTTGAATTAGAAAAGTATTTTAAATAGGGATTTTGAAGTAAAATGTTTATATAGAATTTTGGATAAATTAATTGGATAAAATAAATGGTTTTTTTGGAATTGCACTTAACCATTTCAGGATATTGTAAACAGGGATTTTGGAATAAAGTATATTAAAAGGATTTTAAATAATAAATTCTTAAGTGGTATTTGTTAAATATAAAAGATTAAGAATTGAGATTTTTAATAAACTGGAAGGATAAAAGTGAATTTGGAAATAAGTATAAAATTGGTTATACTGGAGTTCAAGTAAGATTTCCAAAATTTACGAAGTGAAATCAGAATCGAGAAGTTCGGCTTGTTTTAAAAGAAGATTTTTAATTATTAACAAAGTAACTTTAAAACTGCTAAAAATATTCTGAAAACTAGTTATTTGATTATTTTAATTTGTTTAAAGCATATTTAATCATTAATTAGTTACCTTATAATGATTTTTAAAGATTTATTATTTATTATTTAAGAAGTAGTCAGCATTGTTGTTTCTGAAAGATAAATTGTTAAATATTAATATGGTTTTGTATAATAACTCTTATTGAAGTATATTTGCCTAGATTAAACTTGGAAGTTTATTTTAGAACTTATAAGCATTATTTTGAGATAATTATTAAATAAGGTTTTCGGGAAGTAATGGTATACCCACATGGCGTAATCAGAGGCAGTGACTGTCTACAGTTAAGTCATGGATTTCTCTGGGATAGAGACGTAACCATTGAGCTGTGAATCCATGGTTTGAGAACGCGGTGGTACTTTCCTTATTATTTTAAAGGGTTTCAATATTTTGAAAAGAATATTTTGTGAATGAACTGAATTCGATAAGATAAGTACACATATTTTGGATAAAGAGATTTAATTTATTAAAATTAAATTAAAAAGAGATTTGGGGTTTTTTGGTGGAAAATGGAATATTTGGTTAAATGATTGTTTATTTGATAGTTAAATAACCGACTATCAAAAATCTGGACCCAAGATATAACTTTGGAAATATCTGGAGGAATACGGGAATTATATGGTACAGTTACCGTATGAGGTGCTATATTGTACGTATAAACTCGTTTCGTTCTTCTAGGAAGTTTATAAGGATATCCATCCACTAACGGTTATGAGGTGATCTCCGATCTTATTTCCTCTGTTTATTTCCTAAAGAACCGGGGTTGAGTTTACCGTAAAATATCGAACGTTGTTTCGAAGAGACCGAGATCGGATTTTCTTCATTACAGCATGATAGGGGTTCTCGCTTCGTGTTTGGTGGCAAGCAGGAGACTCTTACCCCTACATGTCCTGGATTGGTTGGTTGCAGTCGAGAGGCTGGCCGTAAAAGCAAATTCGAGGTACTAATGTGAGCCATGGTAGAATGTGGCCGCTACTGGGATGGTTGAAAAGCCAACCGATCGTCAGAGTTGGTATCAGAGCTTAGGTTGGTGATATACCTAGGCTTTATGGGGATTACTCATTAGAGATAGAGTCAGTAGTACTCTAGAATGAGTTGAGTGTATTAATAGATATGAGTGCGTATTTGTTAGTGAATATAAAATGTTTTTATATTGTGTTGACTTATCGGTTGAGTGTTTATGAATTCTGGTCAGTACGGAAAGTATAACCATATCGATAGCGGTTTCTAAACTCTTAAACAAGGTAAACCGACCTAGTATTGTTTTGAAGTGGGAGAATGAAATAATTTTACCCAAACTATATTTTGTTATAAATGAAATAATTTTCTGAAATTATTATACTGTATATGTTGGAATGTTTGGTTCTTAATATTATAATCATAATAGATTATAAAATTTGAAATGGTTTTATGTATAACCAAATGGAAATTGTATATAAATATGATATATACAAAGGAGTTATAACTAAAATTGGATTCAAACCAGAATTTAAACCTCGAAAATTTTGGAAAATGTTTTAAATTGGGTTTGAACAAAATGTTTGGGAACTTTTAAATCTTAGAGCTTTTGGAAATGTTCCCCAAAGTGTTGAAAGGAAGGATGGTGATATTATTTTGGAGATATTTTTGGAATAGAAAATTGTTTAAAAATGAATTTTGGGAGTAAGTAAGCATTGAACTCACTTTGGTCGTTGGAAAATAATTCTGGTGATGATGGTCGCATCATCAGTATTTATTTTTGAGTTTCTAAGTGACGGATTGCTGCCGTAGTGATTGGCTGTGATCATTTGTTTTGACATGTTTGGTAAACAAGTTTTGTTTTAGAAATTCCAAAGGGGAATTGTTTTAGGCAAAACCAAGCTGTTTTGAAAATCCGAAATAGTATGATTTGATATATACGAAAGTGATATACGTATATTTATGATTTCAAAATGATTTAAAATAAAACCGGGTGACTGAATTCTGGGATTTCCATTTAAATGACTTGTAAAATCAGAGAAATCAGTTATTAAACTTATAACTTGGAGTAAATTAGGATTTTAAGTAAATAAGTTCTTGAACTTATGAATTGAGAAAGGAAATGATAAAACCTAAATAAAAATGGTTTGGTATTATTGCAAAAGTATGGAAATTCAAAACTTGAATTTTAAATGAAAGGTGAATTAAAATGGAGTAAATTGAATATAAATATGAATGGTGAAGTGATTATATAACTATATGATATAAATATGGAATGTGAGTAAACTTAAGTGGAAATTCAAGGAATTATGAATAAATAAGTTGGTGTAACTTATTAAACTAAGGAAGTGGAAAAGTATAACCAAGTTAAAGTGGTTAAGGAATTGATAACAAGAAATGAATTAAATATCAGAGAAAATAAATTGAATGTGATTTTGGAGTATGGGTTGGATAAGGTTGGGTATGAACTTAAGTTTTAAAGCTGAATATAACTTAAGTAGCGTTATGGAATGTTTATAAAAAAATTAGAAATAATTTTGTGAAATGTTTTATAAATAAATTAGCTTAAAATGAAATGTCGTTCACTATAAAATGAAGTGAATAGCATTATGTGGATTAATTGAAAGTGAATTGAAAAGATGTAATATAATTTGGAATTAAAGTTAATAGAAAATTAAGGGCAGGAACCATGTTATAATATAATAAATTGTTCAAAAATCGATTACATGGAATGATTTTCCAAAGTGGTATAGTATAAATTGGATATACTAAGTAAGTGGGAGCGAATAAATTGAATGAGAATCAATTTAAGATGAATTAGAATTTGGTTGCCATGGAAACTTAACTTAAGTGATTATTTATGAAGTGGTTCATAAATAAAATTAACATGGATTGGAATGTTGTTTAATGCAACATAAAGCAAACAAGGTTTGGAGAATAGCATAAATAGGAATCAAATGGAAAATAGAAAAAAATTGATTTAGAGTCAATTTAAAAAGGATTAACTGAAGTTTAATAAAATGGATTTGCATATAATGGGAGTGAATCTAAATGGAATGCAAATAAATTGATTGTGAATCAATTTGAAATTGAATAAAAGGGGATTTATGCAAGTAAAGCACATATAAATCAATTTGGAATGGATATGAGTTGTTTGTTGTAAATATGAATTGAATGCAATAAATTTGGTTGTAAATCATTTCGAATTGAGTGAAATGATATATGGGTCCATGGAAAGGAATTAAATTAGTGTTGGAACCTTATAATTGCTTGTAATATATGATTGGCATGTTTGGGTTATGAAGTTTATGTGTTTAGCTAGTTAAAGTAATGAGCTGTTATTAAAATTTCATGTTTATGAAAACTTATGTGCTTGTTTGAGTAAGTATAGGTACAGGGAGCTGTTGGATAGATTATGGTTGCGTAAATGCATATAAATAAGCCGTTGGTACGCCTATGCAAAAAAATAAAGAAATGATAATATATTGATATATATTTTATTTTTCCGGCCATGTGGGTTGATGTATATATTTTTATCATATTTGTGATATTTTAATAGGCTCTCCGTACAAAGGAGACTCTGTCAGAAAATTTCGAAAATTTAGGGTGTTAGAAAAATTTTGGAAATTTTTTGTTAACTATAAAAGTTGATTTTTGAACTGTATTAGAAATCAAGACTTTTGAGTTAGAAATGGAAACAAATTGTTTTGGATTAACTAAAGGGTTTAGAAAGGTGAATATAGGATTTTAACTAAGTGGGTTTTAGGAAAGTTAATGGGTTTGGAAGCATTTTTCCTGCCTTAGCAATTTCGGGGACGAAATTCTTATAAGGGAGGAGGAATGTTGTTACCCGGGTAATTGGCCCGGTTACTAGAGGCATTATCGAGTTTCTTGGTTGGCTTAAAGTGAAGTATGGTCCGTTGAGAGATTGGCTTGACTTGAGAGGTTAGGCAAAATGCCGTTCGGCACGAATGCCTCGCTCGGCATGTGAATGCCGTCCGGCCTGGATATGTGGCTTGGTGTACGAGTGTCGTTCGGCGTGCAAGCCTCGCTCGGCATATGAATGCCGTTCGGCCTGGATATGTGGCTCGGCGTACGAGTGTCGCTCGGCATGCATGCCTCGCTCGGCATATGAATGTCGTTCGGCCTGGATATATGGCTCGGCGTATGAGTGTCGTTCGGCATGCATGCCTCGCTCGGCATATGAATGCCGTTCGGCCTGGATATGTGGCTCGGCGTATGAGTGTCGTTCGGCATGAATGCCTCGCTCAGCATGTGAGTGCCGTTCGGCCTGGATATGTGGCTCAGCCTGGATGCCGTTCGGCATAGATGTGTGGTTCGGTCTAGACATTTTGGTTCAGCTTGATGCCGTTCAGCTTTAAGGGGAGGGTCAGCACTCAACCTTAAGTGAGGGTGTCTTCGCTCGGCATACCTCACTTGGCAAGCATCGCTCGGCAAAGTGAGGCGTTCGGCATGGTTTCGCTTCAAGTCAACCCACCATTTGCTTCAAGTACTTTGAAGTCTTATTCGAGTCACTTGCTAGGATGATCACCGGTCAGCCATGATAGCTCATAGTTCCTGGATCGGCCGATTGTCGTTCGGCATTTCTCGATCGGCATTTCTGGCTCGGTGCACAGGAGTCACTTACTATGGGCTGAAGTACTTTGTTCCTGGGCCCGCGAAGGAAGTCCGGCCTATCTTCGCCTATAAATAGAGGGGCAGGGGCACAGTGAGAGGGACCCTTTTTTGAGAACTCGGGGGAGACTCTGTCATTTTCAAGACTTATTTATTTTTGATCAAACTTGTACTCAAGTTGTTGGTGTACGGATTGTATCTGTATTCAATCATTTGGGAAAGCAATAAAGATAAAATTCAAAGTGGACGTAGGCAGTTACACCGAACCACTATAAATCCGGTGTTCAAGTTTTTACAGTTAATTTGGCATACATTCCTCTTTTTTAATTTACTTTCTTCATTAATCTCTCTACATAACTCTATTCAAGGGTGTTAGTGACCAATTTTGGTGCTAAAATTTTGGTGCTTTCACTGAGAACCATTCTCAGGCCATTAGGATCCACTTTGTAGCTACTGGATTGAAGAAATCCCTCGAAGGAGATCCAAGTCATTCATAGGAAATCCGTTGATTCTACTCAGAGTTTCTATCAATAACTCTACAATGGGAAGACCACGTACTAGATCAGCCTCCCACAACGCAGATGTCAACGAGACTACTAGTGTCCAACAAGTAGGACCCAGCAATCAACAGATTAATCTGGGCGTAGGGAATGTCACTGCCCAAAATCAAATGGAAGCTGTCACTAGGACGGAGTTCAACGAGCTGATGAGAGAACTCATGGAGAGCAGGAGACAACTTAGCGAACAGATCCAAGCTAACGCCAACCTTATGACTCAGCTTACTCAACAACAGCATCAGAATGCTGGAGGAAGCCCGGCTCCTTATTCCTCATCCGACAGCTCTTCCTCGTCTGATGAACCTCCCAGGCATAGACGTCGTAGAACAGAAACAACGCAAATAGGTGCTGCTGATCGATCAACCAGGGATGGTCCGGGTTCTCTACCTGGTGCAATGGCCCCTCACCTACACCAAGAAAATCACACTCAAGCTGGAACGGGAAACTTAGGATCTGGAGTACGAGTGGAAGCTGGACAGCCGGCACACCAAGGTCTTAATGATGTTGGTCTCCAGGATACACACTTGGTAGATCGTCAACGGAGGAGACACCGACCAGAACGGTCTCACAGGACAGACACTAACCTACCATCTTCCATACAAACCCCAGACCTATTCGCTATGGTCAAACAGTTGATGAGAGAGAATCAAGGCTAATCAAATGATGATTGGGGGATATCCAGGAGTCATACTCCGTTCACAGATGTTATCTTATAGGCCGAGTACCTCAGGAAGTTTAACACGCCGACTATTCCGGCCTATGAAGGAAAGACTGATCCCCGACAGCATGTGATGAGGTATGAATGGATGATGGACTCAGCTAGAGCGAATGATGCGACTAAGTGTAGGTGCTTCCCGATAACTTTGTCTGGAATCGCTACCATGTGGTTCACCCGACTTCCTCCACGGTCTATCTCCAACTTTGACGAATTGGCAATGAAATTTGTGGAACAGTTCAGGATTCATGCCACTCATCCCAAGGATGTGATGTCCTTGTCCAGTGTGATTCAAGCCCCAGGGGAGTCTCTAAAAGAGTATTTTCAAAGGTTCCATTTTTCCACAACTGAAGTTAGCAACCCCAACGACCATGCTATTTTAATGGCCGTAACGCGAGGGGTAAATCCGGATTTGGAATTTGGAGATTGGCTGGTGGGAAAGCCTCTGACTATGCTGGAACGTTTTTATTCAAAGGCACACCAATTTATAAGAAGGGAGGAAGCTAGGTGGACGAGGTGAGATAATGCACCGGTACATGGCAAGGAGACTGTGCAGAGCAACATTGCTGTAAAGCAATCCGGTGACAACTCTGGAAAAGTGCAAGTCAATGTTCAAAACAAGCCTGAACAATCTAAAGGATCTGGTGGGGGAAATCCCAGAAAGAAAAGGGAGGCTGGAAAGTGGAAACCAAGGATCCCGACTTACAATGAATACACTCCTATGAATGCATCTCTGGAAAATATTTACCTATCAACCTGTAACACTTTCCAATATCGAAAGCCACGCCTAAAAGAGTCCACCGAAGAACAAAAGCGGACTGGGAAGTATTTCCGCTTCCATGAGACTTACGTGCACAATACCGAGGAGTGTAGGCACCTCCATGATGCGATTGAAAAGCTGATTCGATAGAAAAAGTTACAGGAGTTTGTAAAGAACCCTCAGGAAGGCGGACAGGGGGCATCCGACCCCAATCGCGGGCAGGCTCCACAGCGACCTGAGGAACCTACTCGGACCGTAGGAAGACTAATCATAAACACGATAGTAGGTGGACCTCACCCCGCAGATAAGAACTGGCAAGAAATGGAGCGGTATGCTAACTCCTTGAGGCATGCAGATTTTGAGTGTTATTCGAATGTGGAGGATGGGACCCCCGCTAAACAGTAGCGCATGATGACGGACGATATAGTATTCAGGAGTAGAGATGCTGATCAGGTGGAGGCTCCTACCGTTGACCTAATGGTCATATCCGCGACAATCAGGCCAGCAATTGTGAAAAGAATTTTGATTGATTGTGGAAGTTCTGTTAATATCATCTTCAAAAAATCATATGACCAAATAAAGATGGAGACGAAGGATTTAAAACCATCTAAAGCTCGTATCCATGGCTTTAATGGTGCAGCAACCGATGCGGTGGGTTATGTTGAATTGCCAGTTGAACTAGGGCAAGGTGAACATAGGAGGGTACGAATCCTGCCTTTCATTGTTTTGGATGTTGATTCTCCGTACAATGTATTTTTGGGTCGACCGGCCCTGGCAGAGTTTAGGACAGCTTTGGCCCCATGGTATTTAACTCTGAAATTTCCCACAGACAAAGGAGTTGGTGTTGTACATGGCGGTCAGGCAACTGGCATGCATGCTATGTGGCTGAGCTGAGAGAGGTCCAGCGAAGACAGAAAGGAAAGGTTGTGGACAGCTCCGTCCACACCCGAGTCACTGAAAATTGACAAGTAATGCCCGAGCCCTGGCTCGGGCAACACGATCGGATCTATAAAGACATAGATCCGAGAGATGATGATGAGGAACCCAGGGAAGAAAAAGCAGCACCGGCTGAACTGACGATTGACATTCCGGTCAGCCGAGATGACCCATCACGAGTACTTAAGATTGGATCACAACTCAACCCCTCGACGACCGAGGATCTCACTGATTTCCTGCGAGCGAATCTGGATGTTTTTGCTTGGACACATTTTAATATGTGCGGGATTTCTCCCGCCATTGCAAGTCATATGTTGAACATAGACCCAAAATACGTTCCAATAAAGCAAAAAAGGAGAGGGATGGACCCGGAGAGGTCCACTGCTCTCAGAGAGGAGGAGGACAAACTCAAAGCCAATGGGTTTGTCCACGACGTCCTCTACCCTGAATGGGTGTCTAACCCCGTGTTAGTGAGAAAAGCGAACGGGAAATGGAGGACCTGTGTTGATTACTCAGACTTGAACAAG
The DNA here is from genome assembly GCA_030737815.1 of Allium fistulosum. Classification (NCBI taxonomy): domain Eukaryota; kingdom Viridiplantae; phylum Streptophyta; class Magnoliopsida; order Asparagales; family Amaryllidaceae; genus Allium; species Allium fistulosum. The sequence continues at coordinate 831,697,653 of CM060903.1, read as the reverse complement.
GCTTGCCCAAAGGATAGTTTCCCTTTACCCTGAATTGACCAGCTGGTCGATTCAACGGCCGGACATGAGTTATTATCATTTATGGACGCGTATTCGGGATACAATCAAATCCCGATGCACGTCCGGATCAGGAACATACTAGTTTTGTCACGAACGTCGGACTGTACTGTTACGTAGTGATGCCTTTCGGATTGAAAAATGCGGGAGCAACCTATCAACATCTGGTGAATCGGATGTTTAAAGACCAAATCGGCAGGACGATGGAAGTCTATGTGGATGACATGCTCGTGAAGTCATGACAGTCAAACGACCACATTCGAGACTTAGCGGAAATGTTTGATATACTCAGGTATAACGGAATGAAAATCAATCCTCTGAAGTGTTCCTTCGGCGTTGCGTCAGGGAAGTTCCTGGGTTTCATCGTTAACGCATGAGGAATTGAAGCTAACCCAGAGAAGATTCAGGCTATTCGAGACATTCAAGTGCCCAGAACTATAAAGCAAGTACAAAGCTTGAACGGAAAAGTGGCCGCACTGAGTCGATTCATATCCAGAGCGACTGACAAGTGCATTCCTTTCTTCGATGTAATAAAGAAAGGGAAGAGGAGTTTTGAATGGACGCCCGACTACGAGAATGCATTCCGAGCTCTGGTAAGACATTTGGAAAGTCCCCCGATGCTGTCGAAGCCTATAGACCACGAAGTATTATATGTATACTTGGTCGTATCTCAACATGCCATCAGTACGGCTTTGGTTCGCGAGGAGGACCGAGTTCAAAAGCCGGTCTACTATGTTAGCAAACGTTTAACGGGGGCAGAAAGAAATTATCCTAAAATTGAGAAGCTAGCCTACTGCTTGGTGATTGCATCACGCAAGCTTCGTTCGTACTTTTAAGCACACCCGATCAGTGTTTATACCGATCAACCTCTACGACAGGTGCTCCAGCGACCAGAAACCTCCAGAAGGTTGCTAAAGTGGAACATCGAGTTAAGTCAATTCGATATTACCTACCTGCCGCGGAGTGCTATCCAAGGACGGGCGTTAGAAGACTTTATTGCAGAATTCACAATACCTGTCGAGCAAAGTAATGAAGACATTACTCCCCTCATTCGATGGAAGTTATACACCGATGGGGCGTCAAATGACCGATGTTCCGGAGCCAGTGTTATTCTAGTGACCCCTGAAAACCGATCTATCTGTTATGCGTTGAAGCTTGATTTTCCAGCCACGAATAATGAAGCAGAGTACGAAGCATTGCTCGCTGGCTTAAAACTTGTCAGGGAGCTTGGAATAAAAACGATTGAGATCTTTTGTGACTCTCAATTGGTGGTATACCAAGTGCGATGAGATTATCAAGCAAAGGGGCAAAGGCTTGCTCCATACCTCGCTCGGGTTCAAGAACTTTTGGTAGACCTTGAGTATTATGATATTTCGCATGTCCTGCGTGAACAAAACAGGGAAGACGATTCATTAGTAAAATTCGTAAGTACTGGCGATGCACAACAGATGGGCTTGGTTCTTGTTGAAGTTTTGCAATTTCCAAGTATAAACGAGATGGAAATAGACTTTCTGCTAGAAGAAGAAATTGAAAAGGAGTCATGGATAACCCCATTCAAGCAGTTCCTGTTACACGGAGCTTTGCCTGAAAAGAGGAACGAAAAACGAAAAGTCGTACGCAAAGCCTCAAGATATGTGATGCAGGACGGAATAATGTATCGAAAAGGGTTCTCGGTTCCATTACTTCGTTGCATCGCCCACGACGAGATAAAACGGGTCTTGAAAGAAGTTCATGAGGGCGAATGTAGCGACCATACTAGGGGGTAGACACTGGCAAAAAAGATCCTCCGCTATGGATACTATTGGCCCACTATAAATCGGGATGCTGTGGACTACGTAAGAAAATGCAACAGATGTCAAAAGTTTGCAAAAATCCCGAGAGCTCCGCCAGCGGAACTCATGCAAATGTTTAGTCCCTGGCCGTTTGCGATTTGGGGGATCGATATAATCGGTTCCTTACCGATTTCCAGGGGTGGTGCAAAGTATGCAATTGTTGTGGTTGATTACTTTACTAAGTGGGAAGAAGCAGAGCCTTTAGCTACGATCACCACCAAAAAAGTAATTAATTTCGTTGTACGAAACATCATATGCTGTTTTGGCCTCCCGCGAACTATCATCACGGACAATGGAACTCAATTTGAAAGTAGAGAATTCGAAGAATTTTGCCAGAAATATCATATTAATAAAAGGTTTTCGGCGATCGCTCACCCTAAAGCGAATGGACAAGTGGAAGCCGTAAATAAAATAATCAAGCTAATATTAAAGAAACGACTGGAAAAGGCTAGAGGCAAGTGGGTGGATGAGCTTCCGACAGCGCTCTGGGCTTACAGAACCACCCACAAGTCCGCGACTGGTCATACTCCATTCACCTTGGCATACGGCGCTGAAGCTGTGATACCCGTGAAACTTGAAGTTCCCTCTCATCGGGTAACTTATTATGATCCCAAGACGAATCAGAATATCCTATTAGAATCATTGGACTTTGTTGATGAAAAACGTGAAGAAGCTGATTTAAGACCAGCTGCACATAGGCACTGAGTTGCTCGGTATTATAATGAAAATGCCCGACCGAGAACTTTCAATGCGGGTGATCTCGTTTTGAAGCGAGTTTTTCCGACCCCATCACATTTGAATCCCACATGGGAAGGTCCGTATGTCATCGAACGGAGGCTTGGAGAAGGAACTTTCAAGCTAGCGACCGTAGATGGCGTGACACTCCCTCGCGCATGGAATAACGAGCATTTGCGTCGTTATTATACCTAGTCTATTTCTTTTTGCATTTTAGTTGCAATTATTTCCAGTGTATGTTCATTTCGCTATTTTTAGTTTTTGCCATGCAATAAGACAATTCAGTTTGTTTCCATTTGTTATGATCAATAAAGGCTTGAAGCCATCTTTTCCATGAACTATTGATGTTTTCGTATAGTACAATTCTGTGACGAAAATTAAATTGCGTTATTCTGTCTGGTGTATGAACGCGCACCCAAACTTTAAAAAATCTCTAAGTCCCCAGAGTGGGGACTAGAGTACTCTGTCCCCAGAGTGCGGACTAGAGTATAAACGACTAAAAAATCTCTAAGTCCCCAGAGTGCGGACTAGAGTACACTGAGTCCCCAGAGTGCGGACTAGAGTATAAACGACTAAAAAATCTCTAAGTCCCCAGAGTGCGAACTAGAGTATAAACGACTAAAAAATCTTTAAGTCCCCAGAGTGCAGACTAGAGTATAAATGACTAACAAATCTCTAAGTCCCCAAAGTGCGGACTAGAGTACTCTAAGTCCCTAGAGTGCGGACACGAGTATAAGCGACTAAAAAATCTCTAAGTCCCTAAGTGCGGACTAGAGTACTCTGAGTCCCCAGAGTGCGGACTAGAGTATAAACAACTTTGAAATCTCCAAAGTCCCCTGAGCGCGGACTAGAGCACTCTGAGTCCCCAGAGTACAGATCAGAGTATAAGCGAACCACAAAATCTCCGGGTCATATGGAAGTGAACTAGGGCTTATGTAACTGACAAGATTTCGGATTTCGACTACAAGTTATACAGTGAGCTGAACAACAAAAGTCATTTAAAAGACAAAGAATGAAGTTTTATTCATTAATTCAAAATGAAGTCCTACTATAACTTCTCCCAAACTCGGGGCAAAAAGTCTATCTACAATAGCTATGAAAATAAATAAAAATAATTACATAATCCAGGCTGATTCTCGTTGAACGAGCATGATAGTTACTTCTTTGGCTTCTTCTCCTTCTTCGATTTCTCAAACGACTCCTCCCCCATGCATTTTCTCTTGGACGTTTTGCTCACCTGAGAAAGGGTGTCAGAGGAAGGAGGAACTTCTAACGGCCTAGTCCCACCTGGAAGAATAATCTTCAAAGGTCTGTTCAGTGGGTCATCGAGTTCTACCACTTGAGGCTCGGCCTTAATTTCGGCTTTCTTTCTCCCCTCTTCAGTGACATGTTCCTTCATGCTCAGCTTTGAAGTGTGTTTTGAGGCGCCAGTAATTTCAACTTCGTAATGTTCCTCGACGGGCGATGGATCGTCGGATTTGTCTTCGTTAAGCGCCTCAATCACTTGACCGTCAAGTCCGGGAGTCTCTTCCGCTTGAGTTGTTTCTCCCGTTTTCTCCTCCTTCTCCGTGGTGGCATCGCTCCTTGGAGTAGGTACGGGATCGGGATGACCTACCCGGAATCATAAGAAATAAGTGTTAGAATACATTTATCGCTTGCTGAAAGCAAAGACCCTTTGGACTTTGAAGGGAAAGTTATGTACCCGTCTCTGGTTGACTCTCGACTATTCGGGGAGTTTCGCCTTCTGGGATAGGAGATAGAACATGAATACCAAGACCAGGATCTTCTGGGTCGTAGCCAATGTGTTTTCCGAAGGGGTCAAGTGGTAGGCGATTAGTCGGTTGAGTAGGGGGAGGAACTGTAGACTCGGCTCCGGACGGGCCGGCAATGTCATTTTTTCCTTTCAATGAGGAGGAGTCTCTGCTGTAGAGAGCCTTCGCTGCAGACAAGTCTGAAGGCTCATTCCCTCGGATAAATTCCTTCACTAAAGCTTCTTCGTCAACCTCTTCAGTCCCCGACTCAGCCTTTTTGATCCTTATCAAAGTCTCCCATGCTTCATTCAAAGATTCGAGGTAACCCTCGCCGAGAAATGTTAAGTCACGATGCATGAGGACTCGAGCGTTGTACTCGGCTATAAGCAGATCGAATTGGCATTTGATCTCCTCCCTACCAGCTTCGACGGCCGCCTCAAGGCGAGAGTCCATCTCCATAAATGCTATTCTTTTGCCCTCTTCGCGGGCTTCATCCTTCAGCGTCTCAACCTTGGAGAGTTCTTCATCGAGCTTTGTCTTCAGGAGTCGTGTAGCGACAATCTCGTCGCAGTAACGTTGCGACTCCTCTTGAGCAGCAACCTTTTCTTCTTTCTCTTTGAGAAGTAGCTCTTCCAACTCTTTGACTCGTTGAGCGAACGCGTTTCTCTCCTTTTGAACGGCGTCTTTCTCTAAAGCTAAAGCGCCACGGCGTTGGACAGATTCATCGATCTCCTTTTTGTGTGTGGCCTCCAGGCGACTGACTGCCTCTGCAGTATCTTTAGCATTCTTCTGGGTGGCCTCAAGATTAGATTTATACGTGGAAAGCTCTTTATCTTGGGCCCTAATGATGTCTTTGTCATGGATGGCCTCGAGCTTCAGACGATCGATTTCATGTTGGCGTACCATAGAAAATTCAGAAACTTTTTCTACCAAGTGAACAAATGTGTCATATTGGACATAAACATCATTGGTGCAAGCAAGGGCACTTTGCTTAACATTCCCCGGAATAGGATGGATGGCTGGAAGAAATTTTAGTCCGTCAAAACATATTTTTGGGAATGTCGCGTTAAGCTCGATAAGTTTCTCCGCTATCGATGGATCAGGTGCAAGAGTAGAGGAGGTTTGCTTGGTCAAAACTACAGACTTCTTATGAACCTCCCGGGACTGCCTAGTACTTGAGGAACCCGAGTGTTGGTCGCGAGGAGTTTCAGATGGTGGTCCCCTTTGACCTGATTTCTCCTTGCCTTGATCCAGTGGAGGTGGGGGATCATTAGAGTACGATGGGTGACTGTAAATTTTCCTTCGAGAAGATGAATCTCGAGAGCGATAATCTCTGTCGCTGTCGTCACCTCTATCTTGGCGTTTGCCATATCCAAAGTCTCGGTCGGAAGGATGGAAAATGGAAGAGCCACGAAGGCGGTCGAATCCGTGAGAGCGTCCCATATCACCTGCGCAGAAGTTAAGTGATGACAAGTTAGCAAAAATGGCACGACGACTAAAGTTTAAGTGCAAGGTGAAGTGCGAGTGTTCGTGTGTGTCCTAGTGTTTCCCTCCAACGGACCAATTTCTTTAGCTCTACTTATCAGAGTTCTTTCTCCTTGGTGATGGCCTTGAACGCCTTTACTGCCTTTCGCCGGCGATTGATGTTTTATGGCTTCTGGGTCGTCGAAACCGTAGTTAAGCAAATCATCAGGAATTGTAAGGTCAGACAAGCCTTTCAATGAACTCTCTAAATGTTGAGGAGAAGGCTCTCTCTCTACTAGAATGATTGTGACCTTTGAGGTTCCGCCCACTGTCTTTTTCCTCAATTTGTAAGCCAGTTTCTTCTCTCCCTTTGAAGGAGGAGGCGTTACTTCGATACCGTGTACCTCAACCACCGGTTCCAGAGTGGGACTAGCATTCTCACCTGGTACTTCGGACACCTTAGTTTCTCTAATCTCGCCCTCCTCAGGTGTGTCAGGGGCACTATGTGACGAAGGCCCAGCTTGCTTTTGCCTTTATCCAAGGCAGGTCTGGTTGAAGTGGTGCCATGAGGAAGACTTATTCGGCGACCTTCCGCCAGCAGCCCATATTTCGAGAGCGATTCATTGGAAATGATGGATTTGATGTCCCTATCTCCCGCGGGGACAGCCTGAATAGCTTCGACTGCCTTAGAGTACTCAGAGCCTTCGGGACGCGGGCAGATGCCTGTAGAAAATTGAGAAAAGGTTTAGAAAGAATGCACTTCCTGACTTGTACGACTATTGATCTAGAAAAGGAACTTACTCCCTTCCAACCATCTCCTCGCGAAACCAGGGGGACAACGCACGTAAAACCACTCTTGCTTATATTGGGCGAATTTGCTCCATGCCCCTATGAGGATTTGGCACTTGCTATGTGGCTCGAGGAATACGAAGGATGGGTTGTCGGACCGCCTCTTGAAACGGTAAATGTAGCGGATATCGCCAGGAGTCGGGAGCCTGAATAGAATGCTCATGAAGAGAATGCACGTGCCATATAAAAACGCGTGACTGTTGGGATGTAACTGCGCTGGGGCGATCCCCATATATTGCAGCACGTCGTGGAGGAAGGAGTTGAATGGTGGCACGCTACCAACCCAGCACATAAATTAGTTGCAGGCAGTATATCCGGCTGGGGGCAGGTGGGGACGATCTTGCCCTGATGGGACCAGTACATCGTCAAAAGGAATTCCATGTATCAAACATAGTCGACGAAGGGCGCTTTCATTAATTCTCGACGCTTGAGAATCGATCGGATTGTCTAGAAAGATCGCTGCATCTAGGGCATCGAGAGCCAGGTCAACAGATGTGATCGTTGGACTCGGGATATTTTGTGTAGGACCTGTCGATGGATTCAAAGTTTCCACTACTTCTTGTCGAGAACTTGGCCCGGGTTTATCTAAGACTATGGCGGAGCTTGACTTTCTAGACATCTTCAATGAATGTTGAATTTGATTAAACACCTGTTGGAACTATACTTGAAAGACAATCAATATTAAACATAACGACAAAGGTGCTCCCCCCGTGTGGTTTGTAGACTAGTGCAATCGTTCGAGTATAAGTGTAAAAGAATTAAAAGTCATAAAGCTGATAAAATAAAATTAAGCATTGAATTGTCATCTTCAAAGACCGTCATCACTGGCCGTCTCCGAGAGCCTGCCCTATGATGGTTTTAGTTTTGAACTCGGACATTAGCACTATGTGTTGAAGGCTATTTGGGGAGTTATCGAGTTAAACTCAGATTTATAGTTGTTGAAATTGGGGAGTTATCAGTCCGGATTAGTTCGATATGCTTGTTTGCTTAAGTCTTTGTCTTTGTTTATTGTCATATGATTAGGCGTGGGAAGTAAGTGAATTTGACATAAGTTGTATTCAAGTTGGGACGAATTTGACTAATGCTGCCTACTTCAGGGCTCAATGCCGAGCGACACTCAAAACATACGACCAAACTTCCACCTAAACCAGACACGCCGACCCACTCGCTCACCACCGCCTCATTTCCTCAAATCACCGAACTAGACTCACTCCCTCTATCTCTCCCTCTCTCTAGACCGAGCGATACACCAAATAGGGATTTGCCAACCGACCTAACTTCCTACCGGGCCGTGCTCCCCTACGAGAATTCCTGGATTATCATATGAGCGGCTTCCTCGTTCGGTATGCCGAACCACACTCCCTTTCGCCGCTTCGACCTACCCTGCTACTAAAACTCCTAACAACTCAACATTGCCGCAACTAGGTCGCCGACTGTCCTCCCTCGATTATGTCATAGGTCGAATGCTACAGGCTTGCAACGATTTCCATGACTACTTCTCTTAATAACCTATTCTACTACCGTTGCGACCGAGTCGAACATCTAACCTAGAGCGTGCTCCTACCTCCGATTCCTACTTCTGTTTGCCGCTTCCTGCTAAATCCTATCTAGGAACCCACGTGTTCAGACCTTAAACAAGAGTTCGATCTAAGGGAGATGAATTAAAGAGGGAATCCGTACCTATAAAGGAAATTGGAAGTCGGTTGAAATTCTAGGGCTTCGAGCCGAAGTTTGCTCAGGTTTAAGGGTACTTGAAGTATCGAGGCAGGAGATATAGTTTCGAAGGGAAGAGGTAGCCGAAGTTTGGGAGAAGGTAAGTTACAAGATCCTGTGGTGTTGAAGTGTGAGTGAAGAGAAGAAAAGGAGAAGTGTTGATTTTTATATAAGGAAGGGGAGGTCAATAGGCGCTAACCAGTGGACCCGGTCAAGGTATCTCACGATTTCGAAGAATAGGGGTACCGAGCGGCAATGAGTATGCCGAACAGATGGCTCGGCATGTGTATGTCGACCGGACCACACTGGAGATGGTAGCACAATAGAGAAGCGAATTCCACCTGGTGGAAGGAGAAGAGTGGGAAACATGTTTGGCCTATGATCCAAAGCATGTCGTGATTGATTCTCACGATACGCTTTGGGGGGCAAATGTTATTCGGTTGATTGGCCCGGTTACTAGAGGCATTATTGAGTTTCTTGGTTGGCTCAAAGTGAAGTATGGTCCGTTGAGAGATTGGCTTGACTTGAGAGGTTAGGCAAAATGTCGTTCGGCACGAATGCCTCGCTCGGCATGCGAATGCCGTCCGGCCTGGATATGTGGCTCGGCATACGAGTGTCGTTCGGCATGCATGCCTTGCTCGGCAAATGAATGTCGTTCGGCCTGGATATGTGGCTCGGCATATGAGTGTCGTTCGGCATGCATGCCTCTCTTGGCATATGAATGCCGTTCGGCCTGGATATGTGACTCGGCGTATGAGTGTCGTTCGGCATGAATGCCTCGCTCGGCATGTGAGTGTCTTCGGCCTGGATATGTGGCTCGGCCTGGATATGTGGCTCGGCCTGGATGCCGTTCGGCATACATGTGTGGTTCGGTCTAGACATTTTGGTTCAGCTTGATGCCGTTCAGCTTTAAGGTGAGGGTCAGCACTCAACCTTGAGTGAGGGTGTCTTCGCTCGGCATACCTCACTTGGCAAGCATCGCTCGGCAAAGTGAGGCGTTCGGCATGGTTTCGCTTCAAGTCAACCCACCATTTGCTTCGAGTACTTTGAAGTCTTATTCGAGTCACTTGCTAGGATGATCACCGGTCAGCCACGATAGCTCGTAGTTCCTGGATCGGCCGATTGTCGTTCGACATTTCTCGACCGGCATTTCTCGTTCGGCATTCCTGGCTCGGTGCACAGGAATCACTTACTATGGGCTGAAGTACTTTGTTCCTGGGCCCGCGAAGGAAGTCCGGCCTATCTTCGCCTAATAGAAGGGCAGGGGCACAGTGAGAGGGACCCTTTTTCGAGAACTCCGGGGAGACTCTGTCATTTTTAAGACTCATTTATTTTTTATCAAACTTGTACTCAAATTGTTGGTGTACGGATTGTATCTGTATTCAATCATTTGGGAAAGCAATAAAGATAAAATTCAAAGTGGACGTAGGCAGTTACGCCGAACCACTATAAATTCGGTGTTCAAGTTTTTGCAGTTAATTTGGCATACATCCCTCTTTTTTAATTTACTTTCTTCATTAATCTCTCTACATAACTCTATTCAAGGGTGTTAGTGATCAATTTTGGTGCTAACAAATGTAACGACCCGGAATTTTGGTCGTTTAATTTTGAACGTTTAATTAATTTTTAAGCGTTGAATTTAAAATATTAATTTGTTTGAATATTGAGGTTTTGATTGAATTAGTGGAATAGTTTAAAAAAAATTCAAATATATTGATTTAACGAATTGGGTAAATGGTAGTTTAATATTTGAAAATTGGGTAAAAAAACTGGAGTTAGAGGTGAATAGGAATGATTTCTAAGTTGATTTAAAACTCTTTTTAAATTAGAGTGATCGTAGTAGACTTTTGAATGAGATTAAAAGTCGATAAATTTAAAAATTGGAATTTTATATATTATTTTTAATAGTGAAATTCAATATAGTAATAGTGTAAAAAAATGGAATTTTGATTTAATATAAATCAGGATGATTTCTAATATGGATATAAATTCTATTTGAATTATAAATGAGTCAGTAAGGTTTTAAAATTTTGAATTTCAAACAATTTCGTTAATTTTGAAAATCGCCCGATTTAATCGACGCGTTAAAATAGCCTTCCGGGGCACAGTCTCGGAATTCGACGAAACCAATTCCAATAGATCTGTAATAGTGTATTGTTATCGGATTCCAAATTCCGTGGCGTTTGGAGTTACCGTTTGGTCGTACGGGATAGAAACGCGTTGAAATAAGTTATCGAAAATTTAATATTTTAATTCGATTCGAAAAGCTATCTTCCACATACGATAGAATTAGGCCCCGAAACATGTTCTATTGTGTTCGAAATAGGCAAAACCAAGATGTTTTGAAAATCCAAAATAGTATGATTTGATATATACGAAAGTGATATACGTATATTTATGATTTCAAAATGATTTGAAATAAAACCGGGTGACTAAATTCTGGGATTTCCATTTAAATGACTTGTAAAGTCAAAGAAATCAGTTATTGAACTTATAACTTGGAGTAAATTAGGATTTTAAGTAAATAAGTTCTTGAACTTATGAATTGAGAAAGGAAATGATAAAACCTAAATAAAAATGGTTTGGTATTATGGCAAAAGTATGGAAATTCAAAACTTGATTTTTAAATGAAGGGTGAATTAAAATGGAGTGAATTGAATATAAATATGAATGGTGAAGTGATTATATAACTATATGATATAAATATGGAATGTGAGTAAACTTAAGTGGAAATTCAAGGAATTATGAATAAATAAGTTGGTGTAACTTATTAAACTAAGGAAGTGGAAAAGTATAGCCAAGTTAAAATGGTTAAGGAATTGATAACAAGAAATGAATTAAATATCAGAGAAAATAAATTGAACGTGATTTTGGAGTATGGGTTGGATAAGGTTGGGTATGAACTTAAGTTTTAAAGCTGAATATAACTTAAGTAGCGTTATGGAATGTTTATAAAAAATAGAAATAATTTTGTGAAATGGTTTATAAATAAATTAGCTTAAAATGAAATGTCGTTCACTATAAAATGAAGTGAATAGCATTATGTGGATTAATTGAAAGTGAATTGAAAAGATGTAATATAAGTTGGAAGTAAAGTTAATAGAAAAGTAAGGGCGGGAACCATGTTATAATATAATAAATTGTTCAAAAATCGATTACATGGAATGATTTTCCGAAGTGGTATAGTATAAATTGGATATACTAAGTAAGTGGGAGCGAATAAAGTGAATGAGAATCAATTTAAGATGAATTAGAATTTGGTTGCCATGGAAACTTAACTTAAGTGATTATTTATGAAGTGATTCATAAATAAAATTAACATGGATTGGAATGTTGTTTAATGCAACATAAAGAAAACAAGGTTTGGAGAATAGCATAAATAGGAATCAAATGGAAATAGAAAAAAATTGATTTAGGGTCAATTTAAAAAGGATTAATTGAAGTTTAATAAAATGGATTTGCATATAATGGGAGTGAATATAAATGGAATGCAAATAAATTGATTGTTAATCAATTTGAAATTGAATAAAAGGGGATTTATGCAAGTAAAGCACATATAAATCAATTTGGAATGGATATGAGTTGTTTGTTGTAAATATGAATTGAATGCAATAAATTTGGTTATAAATCATTTCGAATTGAGTGAAATGATATATGGGTCCATGGAAAGGAATTAAATTAGTGTTGGAACCTATAATTGCTTGTAATATATGATTGGCATGTTCGGGTATAAAGTTTATGTGTTTATCTAGTTAAAGTAATGAGATGTTATTAAAATTTCATGTTTATGAAAACTTATGTGCTTGTTTGAGTAAGTACAGGTACAGGGAGCTGTTGGATAGATTATAGTTGTGTAAATGCATATAAATAAGCCGCTCGCTTAATAACGCTAATATTAGGTACGCCTACGCAATAAAATAAAGAAATGATAATATATTTTGTTTTTCCGACCTTGTGGGTCGATGTATATATTTTTATCATATTTGTGATATTGTAAAAGGCTCTTCGTACAAAAGGGACTCTGTCAAAAAATTTCAGAAATTTAGGGTGTTTGAAAAATTTTGAAAAAATTTGGAAAATTTTTGTTAACTAGGAAAGTTGATTTTTGAACTGTATTAGAAATCAAGGTTTTTGAGTTAGAAATGGAAACAAATTGTTTTGGATTAAACTAAAGGGTTTATAAAGGTGAATATAGGATTTTAATTAAGTGGGTTTTAGGAAAGTTAATGGGTTTGGAAGCATTTTTCTTGCCTTAGCAATTTCGGGGACGAAATTCTTATAAGGGGGGAGGAATGAAACGACTCAGAATTTTGGTCGTTTAATTTTGAACGTTTAATTAATTTTTAAGTGTTGAATTTAAAATATTAATTTTTTTGAATATGGAGGTTTTGATTGAATTAGTGGAATAGTTTCAAAAAAATTCAAATATATTGATTTAACGAATTGGGTAAATGGTAATTTAATATTTGAAAATTGGGTAAATATGGAATCTGGAGTTAGAGGTGAATAGGAATGATTTCTAAGTTGATTTAAAACTCTTTTTAAATTAGATTGATGGGTAGTATACTTTTGAAAGAGATTAAAAGTCGATAAATTTAAAAATTGGAATTTTATAATTATTTTTAATAGTGAAATTCAATATAGTAATAGTGTAAAAAAATGGAATTTTGATTTAATATAAATCGGGATGATTTCTAATATGGATATAAATTATATTTGAATTATAAATGAGCCAGTAAGGTTTTAAAATTTTGAATTTCAAACAATTCCGTCAATTTTGAAAATTGCTCGATTTAATCGACGCATTAAAATAGCTTTCTGGGGAACACTCTCGGAATTCGATGAAACCAGTTCCATTGGATCCATAATAGTGTATTATTATCGAATTCCAAATTTCGTGGCGTTTAGAGTTACCATTTGGTCGTACGGGATAGAAACGCGTTGAAATAAGTTATCGAAAATTTAATATTTTAATTCGATTCGAAAAGCTATCTTCCACATATGATCGAATTAGGCCCCGAAACATGTTCTATTGTGTTCGGAATAGGGGTAAAAAATTATAAACGCCAGGTGGCACGTCTCATTTAGATTTCGTTCGGAAAAGCATGTAAAAATTAGAAATAATATTAAAATAATTCGTATACGCGTATATATACACATGCCAACTGTAAAAACCCTAGCAGAAATTTTCGCAACTGCCCCTTATAATTCAATAGCCGAAATCACTCGAAACTTTCCCCCTTAATATCTCGAAATCCATCTACTATTATCAGAAACTTCCAACTGCATTGTTGTAATGCTCGATGTGCTCTATAAATCCAACGGAGGATTTGCCGTATAGCACGACGATTGAGGCGAGATCTGCTCGCTTATGGCGGCGGTTGAGAAGGTTCTATGAGTGCTACAAGGGACTGGCTTGCCATGCCTCTGGCCGAAGGTAGAGGACATGGAGAGCTTCGATATGGAGGTGGTCGATCGTCCTCTTTATGGAAGATGGAAGAGCGAGGTTGAGGAGAAGAAATGACGAGTTGGGTTTGTTTTTGGCCTTAGGAACGATGCAGGAAAAAGGAAGGGGCTGCCAAGATTTGCAAATCAGAAACGTGCGGCCAGATCTTGTAACGTCCCAGATTTTCGCGTTCGAAAATCGACATCCATACTTTACATCGTACTCGAATGTCGTCGATTCGAGCGTTCAAATCCGAGTCGCCGGAGCTTATAACACAGTTAAGTAAATAACACAGCGGAAGAAATGAATAATACATTGATATACAATATCTGATACAACAGAATGATACAATGAATATCAATATACATCAGAGATATGATACAACAAATAGCAGCGGAAAAGAAAACGATAACATCAGCAGCGGATAATCTCCATCTTCAAAGCACTAATCCAGAAATAGCTTGAACTCCCAATAACGATACACCAAGATAAGCAAGTGCAGTCCGATCCAAAGACTGAACTAGCTCCAGATAACCTACTAATCTGACTATCTGAAAAACCAAACTCTAGACTGCTCGTGTAGAAAAATTTTGAGCATCCAGAGTTTAGGAAAGAAACAATAAACTCCGGATCAGTCATGGGACTGGTGTGAGCAACAAAAACAGTTTATCTTTAAAACAAATAGCAGAGAATTTTAAAGTCAATTCGCAATGCTTTTGGAAAATGAAACTACCATAAGACCTCCCACCACACACACAATGCAAACGCAGAATTGGAGGAGATTTCTTCTTATGATAGTCAAAGATGCTTACTACGCAAAATCAAATCATTTGATATTATTACTAGTGCATAGTGTAGAAAACAATTTCGAAAGTAGAATATAAATCTTAGCCAGCATAGACATTTCGCACTTATGCCTACTATAGCTACCATGTTCAATAGTAGGTTACCACCACATTCCGTGGCAGGTAATACAACTAAAACCGTACAGGGCTCGTATTGTTTTGTTTGGATTTCCAACAAATGGTCAGGCTAAGGAACTTCCTATTCCACGAAAGAAACGCCTCTGGCGGGACGTTCCGAGAACCAACTGTTCTCTGCCAAACAAGGCCGGCAACCCCTTTTCCCAAGGGATAAAAGAAACCTCAGATATGCCACCCCCGGTCCTTTGGGACCTTTATCCGAGCGCTCGATAACCAACATCACACATCATAAAGAAAGTGTATCCACATGAGTAAGTATCTGGGCTCCATACCATGATACTACCCTTTTCCAGAAGGAATGGTCATACCCTAGGGGAGCTACCCCTGAAAACCTTGCCGCACAATTCCTGTTTCGACCATTACCGGGTTGTGAGGCTCGACGAAGTCTCGTCCACAAAGCTACGCTTTTTCAAAAAAGCCACGCTTTGGGTCAACAGATGATCAACCTATGATCACAAAGATAAATGATCAAACAAAAGATCATATCGCAAATGATCAAACATTGATCATCACACAGCAACACTCAGCATGCCACATTACCAAATTGGGATATATCGCTGATAAATTTCAACTACACAACCTCTGAGCTCGTACGTCTCAGAGAAGGGTGTTAAGCTAAGAGAATAAATTCTCCGCCACCAAACAGAAATGTATTTGAAAGAAATCAGCTTTATATCTCAAAGTGTAATGTCAGACATGTATCCATACAAGTCTGTTCCGGGTTCGAACAGAACCGAAGGCACTTCTCACGAAGCCCTTGCAAATCCGGATAATTCTCAATCACGTCCGGACTTCCCGTCATAAAAGAGTGATATAAATCTCTATACCGGCGCGACTCAGTGCAGAGACATTCGACAGGTTGTCCTTTCATTTTCGAAAAATATCCGGTCTTCAACACCGGTCTTCAAATGCTATCCATATACGACGTATCACTATTCGGAATGAGTTATACGACCCAAAGGTCCTTTCCCGGCTAACCCGAATAGTAAGCGAAATATTTAAAAACAAATGGATAATGGGATTTCAATTAAGTCACAACTTATTACCCAAACTTTCTTTTCAAATGGTTTAACAAATTACCATTTTAATCTTTTAAACAAAAAGATTCAATTCACAAAGTTCACTTAATTTCACAAAGATTCATTCATAGATTTTCCAAATCAATTTCCCTTTCAATTTGATTAATTCGTTAAATCTTTAAATCAAAGATTTAACTTATAGTTTTCAAAACAATTTCATTTCGAATGGGTTAAACAAATCATCACTTTAAATCTGTTAAAAATAGACAGATTTAATTCATAGCTTTCAAAAAGAATTCATTCATAACTTGGAAAATCCATTTTTCAATTCACTTTCCTTTAATTTAAACTGGAATTTCTTTTCTTATCTAAAAGCTTTTATCATTTGAAAACAACAGTTTTCAATTTGGAAATCTGATTCATTCATACGAGTTGAAATCCTTGGTTTAAATTCAAATTCCCAAATTAATACTTTAAAATGGTTTAATTCATACAAACACATTTATATCATCTTTTATCCCTAGTTTCCAAATCATAGATTTAATTTCAAACTTGAATTCAAATTAAAATCTAATTATTTAAATTTTCAAAAACTCGGTTAAGTTATTTAAAATAACTTTTATCTTTGAAATTCTATTTCAAAAGCTTTTCACTTTAAACCCCAGATTTTCAATTTTCAAAATCAATTGAAATTAAAATTTCAATTTCAAAAACAAACATCAAATTTAAATTATCTGTGACTTAATCGATTTCCACGTGAAATCCATATTTGTGTGTGTAACAATGTAGTCCAGGGGTTCAACACAATAGTGCAACACAATGAATCATCACATATTAGAATACAGAAATATAATTCGATAAGCGGTATAAGAACAACGCTTATCGTTCATTCACAGATCATAGATATATATAAATTTCAGATAAATAAACTACAGTAAAGATTACACACAAATCAGAATACATCACAAAGCATCATAGATCAGAATATCAAACAATTCAATCATCCAATCAAATCCAAATATTCATAGGTAAGGTCAGTTAATTGTCTGATTGATTTAAATCAGATTTAAATTCTATGAATAAATTACTAATTCTGGTTAATTAATCATTAATTAATTATAAACCATTTTAGATAAATTATTCATTAATCCTTTATTAATTATCCTTTAATTAAAAATTCTAAGTAATTAATCCTTTAATTTATTAACAAATCAATCCACTCAAAATTTACTCAATAAATTACAAATCATCTTGGTTAATTATTCTTCAATCTTTTATTAATTAACCATTAATAATAAATAAATTAACTTTTAATTATAATTCATCAACCTTTAATCATTTAATAATTAACCTTTAATTATTTAATTCACCATTTAATTTATTAACTTTAATTAATTACCAAAAGTAAACCATTCTTAAGTTAATTACATAATTAATTAACCTTTAATTACATTAAGGTATTTAACCTTCAAAACCTTTTATCCTTCTTAATTAACCACTTGATTACATTAATAAATTTCAGAACAAAGGTTATATGTATCTTAAACACTTTATTAATAAATTAACCTGTCATCATTTTACTTCAAAATAAACAATTTTAAACATTCGATTTAAAAAATTAAATCTTTGAGAAACTTGTTTAAAACCTTGTAAATACTTTACTTTTGGAAACTTAGTTTATATTTGCTTTAAACTTTGTTTTAATTTGTTTGAAAACTTAATCTTATCATAGCTTTAAAACTTTATAATTATCAAGTTAAAGATTCGAGCCCATTTATCAAAAACCCGAGCAAATGCTAACATTTCCCGGATCAAACCCAGGTACATTTTTTTCCAAACTGTTACTATGTTAATTTCTCACGTACGAAAACAATCCCGAGCCATTCTTTCCTCCCGAGACACTCATCATTTGACTTCGAGTTACCACGCGGCTTCCTTCGAGTAAACCCATCGTTTTCCTCGAGTAACTCCCGATAAAACTTCGTCTCTCCCCAACATCTCCTTCTTCTTCTTCGAGTACAACATACTGATGCACAGAGAAGCTCCGTGCACGTGCACCATCATCAGAACGCTCTCCAACTGTTGCCGTAGCCCCCATCATGTCGTTTAAATTTTTATTTACTCATTTTCATACTTGTGTCTAAGGTATACATTTATTTATTTTAAAAAAATCATTTATTTGTGATTCAATTTTAAGTTCAATGGGTGTGTGTGTGTGTGTGTGTGTGTATATATATATATATAAAATTCAAATTTACTCATATTTATTCCATATACAATATTTAAATTCAAATGATCGTTCAAATATAATTGGGATTCGGGGAAACTCGAATCACTTAATCAATTTATTTCACAGTTTTTTTCAAAAATTCATTTAATTATAAATTTAAATAAATTTAAATTTCGGGGTCGTTACAGATCTGTTTTGGGTAATATAAATAAAGAGAAAAAAGAGAAATTACTTATATAAATTATATTCAAGCTTTAAAAATTCATACGTGGTCGGAATTAGACGAAACAAGCGGCGACGGAATCGTAGCGATGAGCACTACGCATTGGAACAGATTTGGAGTCGATCGAAGATAGTTAAAATTTTAGGTTAAATTGAACGTGTTCGATTTAATTTAAAATTTGAACGTTTGGCGAATTAAAAACTCAAGGTGGGTTAATCTCGCTCAATTTTGGACTGCTGGTATTAATTTTAATAGTTAAAATTAATTAATGATTGATTGGTTGAATTGATACATTTTTATCAATTGAATGTGATATTATATATAGTAGTATATATATGGAGTGATTGATATTCCAGCATATATATAGCGGATGAGACCCTATGCGCCCCATATAATAGCGGATGACCCTATATACTAGGGCTGTCAATTTCCTACACGACCCGAAACCCGCACGGAAATTAGCAGGTTAACCCGACCGTTAATTTGGCGGGTCATTTTCGGGTCAACCCGAATTTGACCCGTTTATAAACGGGTGGGTTTCGGGTTGACCCGCTAACCCGAAATTGACCCGTTAACAACCCGTTTATACTTATATAGGTTGACCCGACCCGTTTACGACCTGATCCGACCCATTTATGACCCGTTTATACCTTATACGGGTTATACGGGTTGACCCGACCCGTTTACGACCTGTTTAAGACCCGTTTACACCTTATACGGGTTGACTCGACCCATTTACGACCCGACCCGACCCGTTTATAATCGGGTTACACGGGTCGGGTCGGGTCAACCCGTTTATAAACGGGTCGGGTTCGGGTTGAGCTTTTTCTGACCCGTTTAATAAATGGGTTGACCCGACCCATTTAAAATCAACCCGAACCCGACTTGACCCGACCCAAACCCGACCCGACCCATTGACAGCCCTACTATATACCGCGATATTCCGCCTCGAAGCGGAATTGGTATTTTTATGTTGTGCTAACATCTGTGGATGCAGGAAACAGGTTGGAAGGATCTAACTGAATTCCTCAAAAATGTTTAATTTAAATTCATATATAGTGATATATGTTCTATTGGATTAATCTGTGATAGATTTTTGTGTGATTTGGATTGATTGGATGCTATGGCAGTTTTGACCTAGATTTTGGTACTTTTAAATACCAAGAAAATATGGTTTGAATCGGAAAAGAATTTTAAATAGGGATTTTGAAGTAAAATGTTTATATAGAATTTTGGATAAATTAATTGGGTAAAATAAATGGTTTTTTTGGAATTATACTTAACCATTTTAGGATATTGTAAACAGGGATTTTGGAATAAAGTATGTTAAAAGGATTTTAAATAATAAATTCTTAAGTGGTATTTGTTAAATATAAAAGGATTAAGAATCGAGATTTTTAATAAACTGGAAGGATAGAAGTGAATTTGGAAATAAGTATAAAATTGGTTATACCGGAGTTCAAGTAAGATTTCCAAAATTTACGAAGTGAAATTAGAATCGAGAAATTGGGCTTGTTTTAAAAGAAGATTTTTAATTATTAACTACGTAACTTTAAAACTGCTAAAAATATTCTGGAAACTAGTTATTTGATTATTTTAAATTGTTTAAAGCATATTTTAATCATTAATTTGTTACCTTATAATGATTTTTAAAGATTTATTATTTATTATTTAAGAAGTAGTCAGCATTGTTGTTTCTGAAAGATAAATTATTAAATATTAATATGGTTTTGTATAATAACTTATATTGAAGTATATTTGCCTAGATTAAACTTGGAAATTTATTTTAGAACTTATAAGCATAATTTTGAGATAATTATTAAATAAGATTTTCGAGAAGTAATGGTATACCCGCATGGCGTAATCATAGGCAGTGAGTGCCTGTAGTTAAGTCTTGGATTTCTCTAGGATGGAGACGTAACCATTGAGCTGTGAATCCATGGTTTGATACTGCGGTGGTACTTTCCTTATTATTTTAAAGGGTTTCAATATTTTGAAAAGAATAGTTTGTGAATGAACTGAATTCGATAAGATAAGTATACATATTTTGGATAAAGAGATTTAATTTATTAAAATTAAATTAAAAGGAGATTTGGGGTTTTTTGGTGGAAAATGGAATATTTGGTTAAATGATTGTTTATTTGATAGTTAAATAACCGACTATCAAAAATCTAGACCCAAGATATAACTTTGGAAATATCTAGGAGGAATACGGGAATTATATGGTACAGTTACCGCACGAGGTGTTATACTGTACGTATAAACTCGTTTCATTCTTCTAGGACGTTTATAAGGAAATCCATCCACTAACGGTTAGGAGGTGATCTCCGATCTTATTTCGTCTGTTTATTTCCTAAAGAACCGGGGTTGAGTTTATCGGAAAATATAGAACGTTGTTTCGAAGAGACCGGGATCAGATAAGTTATCCGAAAACCACTTCGATATAACGAGTACATTTTTGAAAGGAAAACAAGAGCATGGAGTCGAAGATGGAGCATTGAAGTGCAAGGGCTAATCGCTACTAATCCTGAGGATTATTCCAAAATGGATGTAGTAGGAATAGTGCCTTCGGTTCCGTTCGGACCCAGAACGGACTTGTATGGATGAATGCTATCAGTACATTGTCATTGGAGGATAATGAGCATTCTGAGTGAAATTTCCTTTAAAAGGTAATCGTAGCCTCTAGCCTCATCAACCGGGAATGACTGAAAATCAAGGGAGATGCAGCAAGGCTAAGTGGGTCGCACCCAATTAGGGTATGTTTATCACCTTTCTAGATAACCTCGGATATTATTTATTACTACGGTATATGGAAGGAGCTCGAGAGAGGGTGGGAACACCTAGGGTGATAGCATATTCGGTCTATCCAGGTTAGAGATAGTCCGATCTTGTGTTGCAGGGGATCCCAGTGTGGTCCTCGGTACGCTGTTTCTAGACGTGTACTGTGACAGGTGGTACCTCATTGCCTAGTCATTCGTATGGAATCCATTCTCCAATACGTATCTTTACGGTTTTGATTGTAGAGCCTGGTATGCTGGAATTTAATTAATGTAACAATTTCAGCTATTTGAATAAGTATTTGTACTTAGACACTATTATAATATCAGAGGATTTGATATGAAATGTTTTGGTTTTCGTAAGTTAAAAACCCGTCGTGTTTATGTGTGGCGTGGTCTTACGAGACACCTTTGATTTTCAAAGGATTTTGAAAACTTTAATAATTCAAATTGAGTGTGATTTCTCATGCTGGTTTTCCAGACTGACTCGGGTGTTATTTTATTATAATGCTCGGGTCAGACCGAGTATTACAGGTTCAGGTTAGGATGCTGTGGAGCTCAGGAGACGAGCTGAAGACCGAGACGTATTCTCGTACTTGTTTATTTCCGCTGCAGTGTTTTTGTTGAAATTACCAGCAATTATGAGGGCGGGTTGTTATAACTGTCCAGGCTGGTAATTATTGATTTGTGTACTCTGATGTGAGATATGTATATTGCAGTTTTTGATCTGTGTAAATAACTGTTCATATTATATGTTATTCAGTCCGCTGTGAGATTCTGTTTTGTTTTTAGTTTCTTTTCTTCTACCTACTTTCTTTCCCCTCAACATTTGTCTTTCCGGCACTCGATCGTTCGGCATGTTATACAAATGAGCGTATTTATGTCAATTTTTGAGGGTCGAAAGGGCGGGTCATCACGCCTTTTTTCTCAAAAATCTAAATTGTTGTCATGTGTCCTAGTGATTTAATTGTCTCATACATTTTCACTACTTTTCCATATTATCGTTACTTATTAAAAGAATTACAAACGGACTCATTAATGTTATATAAATTATATTCTTAGTATACATCTTAAAAGAATTACCAACATACATTTCAAACATTTATTAGCTTATATTTCTATCACTTTCACTCCATTTTCTCACAATATCATCTTTTTCCTTTTTTAGTTCACATGTATTCTATAATTCAAAAACAACTCTATTCCCAATCTAAATCAAAATAAAAGTTCTTTCCAAATAATTTACAGTCGGTCTCTTTAATTTTTTTAATCTACCTAAAACTTGATTGAATTCTTCAATAGTTTTTCATTTCATATTTATCTTGAATTATTAATCAATTTATCATATTTTGCAACGACTATATTCCTACAAATTTCTTTCAATATTATTGTTTTTATGCAAAAATAATCTACAGAACTCCAAAAAAACTTAGCTTAGTGGATCGGTCGAGCTTGATTAGAATGTTAGAATTTTTTATTATTTGTCATTTCAATTAATTTATATTGAATTTGTAGGATTTGTTCTAATTTCTAATGTGAGATTACGTTTTTAGTTTGTAAGATTATAAATATAGTTCTCTTCATTTGTCTTGCTAAAAATTACCGATTTTATAAATATATGGACAACACAAAATCTCCTATTTATTAGTAAAATCTATTATAGGTAAAGTTGAATACTTTATTTTATCTTCAAGTTTTGTGTAATAACTGACTTTCGTTTGATTTTTTGTTTGGTATGATTTTGCATATTGTTTAATTCATTTTTTTTATAGGGAATAATTGGTTCTTGCTACATATAGATTTTGAATTATTAATGAATTTATTCATATTTTGCAGCGACTATTTTCCTACTAATTACTTTCAATATTATTGTTTTTATGAAAAAATAATCTATGGACCTCCAAAAAAACTTAGCTTAATGGGTCGGTCGAGCTTGATTGAAATGTTAGAATTTTTTATTCTTTGTCTTTTTATTTAATTCGAATTGAATTTATAGTTTTTGTTCGAATTTCTAATTTGAGGTTATGTTTTTAGTTTGTAAGATTATGAATATAGTTTTATTAATTTCCCTTGCGGAAAATTACTTATTTTATAAATATGTAGATAACACAAAATCTCCTCTTTATTAGTAAAATCTATTACAGCTAAAGTTGAAAACTTTATTTTATTCTCAAGTTTTGTATAATAATTGATTTTCGTTTGATTTTTTGTTTGGTATGATTTTCCATATTGTTTAATTTATTTATTTTGTAGGGAATAATAAGTTCTTGCTACATACAGGTTTTGAATAATCTACCAGAGGTAACGTTTATCCTTTTCCAATTTTAACCTACCTAATTATAAAAGAAAATAAATTTTGGTAGATAACATTATATATGAAGTGAAAGAATATTAAAATAATAAATATTTGTATACTATTTTGAAGAAAATAAGTGTTCTATAAACCTTTTTTATTTATGTTTAACATTGTGTTACACCACCTAAACTTATTTATAATTCTATTTTTATATATCTCAAGAATTAATGATACCATTAGTGCATGCAGAATACATAATAATATCATTAATGCTCGAACTTTCTATATATCTATACCATCGATTGAATTCATCAATAAGTTTTTACTTCATATTCATCTTGAACTAGTGTGAACCCATGCTATGCATACGGGCATAGTCCAGTGTTGATTACTCCACGTACTCTGAGACCTAATGTTGATTAGGACACGGTTTAACCTATATCCCCAACACAAAGATGAAATTTCAGTCAGTTCAAATGTTTTATAGTAACCATGCACATAAAGAACTAAATAATGATTCCAACACATAATATTTTTAAATAACCCAACATCATTTTAGAAACCTTTTAAAACATTTCCTTGCTTTTGTTAAGTTGAATGACGAACATTTTAGAAATATTATAGTATATATACAGGACACCGTCCAAATTCAGTCATAATACCCAAGACAATATATCACAGATTCATAGTGGAAATTTCTGCTTCCCTTTAAGGAATTAGCTACTCCTAACTTTATACACAAAAAAACACGTATGTAAATTATTTCCAAAGATTTAAAAAAATTACATAAACAAAATAATTTTGTTGTCAATTATGACGACAAATATATTAACATTAAAACATACATAAATATACATCACTAAGTCCAACAACGGGTTTTCGTACAAAAACATTTAGAAGATCATGAACCCCACTTGTTATATTTAAGAGCTGCACATATATTGCTTTATTTTCACACCTGTATGAAGAAAAATAGTAGAATATGCGGTATATCTTCCATAACATATTTCATTTTAATATGCTACAATTACAAGAATTATTTGGTTTAAATTTAGACTTAGAAATGAATCGTTACTTACTATGATAAAAAGTCATATTGCTCGCTATAATATAGTTCATCTCTACGTATATAGAAATAAATATACAGATAATACATTCATCTTGAATAAATACTAATTTAAAACTTGTAATGAATTATTTAACTTTTCAAAAAGAAAAATAGAAGGTCTGTAGAATAATGTTAGGAAGAATAAACGATTTTACCCATTTATCATTTAATTAAAATTTCCTCTATGGATACATGCAAACTTCATATTGGAAGACATGTAAGCTTCAAACTTTATGCACTTTATGATAGATTTTTATTATTACTGCAAGTTTATTCGGGTTAGTAGTATGTAAAAGCTTCCACACTTTCAAATGTTAATATGGCTTTTGTAACGACCCAGAATTTTGGATATTTGAAATTGGAATATTTAATTGATTTTAAATATTCAAGTATCGATTTTTAACTTGAATTTCAAATATAACTATTTTTCTGATAATTAAATTATTGAATTTAATAATCTGGAAATTGGATAAAATATTGAATCTTGTTTTTAAGTTTGTTAAAAATATTTTAAAGGCTTGGAAAATTCATATTGATATTAATAAAGATAATAAAAGTTTTAAATTTGAGTTTAAAAGTGATCTGTTCAGATTTAAAGAAATATATCGTTTAAGTTAACGTTTAAAAATAGCCTTCCGAGACACAGTCTCAGAATTCGACGAAACCAGTTCCTTTGGATCTGTAATAGTGTGTTATTATCGGATTCCAAATTTCATAGTGTTTGTAGTTATCGTTTAATCGTACGAGATATAAACGCCTAGAAATAATTAGTCGAATTTAACTTAAAATAATCGATCCAAAAAGCTATCTTCTCCATATGATCGAATTAGGACTCGAAACCTTTTCCATCGTGTTCGAAATAGGGGTATAACATTATAAACGCCTAGCAGCACGCCTTGATAGGAGTTTGAAATTTTAAGTTGCATTTGAATTTGAATTTAATTAAATATATATTTATATATATACTAGTCAACTTCAGCTGAAATTCCTTTACATCAGCACTTTTTCATTTCCCCCTCAAATCACTGTTCAACCACTCCTATACGCAACTATCTCTTCGTGTTCCCCGTGCTCCTTTTTAAAAATGCAAGCCGTTCAAACAATTTCAAAAGCAAGAAAACAATGGCCGCAATTAAAAATCGCGAGTACTTCCTCTTCCTCTTTTAAGTTCGAACAAGAGAATCAGTTGTTTAAAAAAAATGAGAGCGGAGATATTCTCGTCTGCTTCGAATTAACTTCTTTTTCCCTAATTTCCATCTTAACTTCCTAAATCAAAAATCGGCAGCTTCGTTCGATATATAAAAAAATAACCAAAAATCGCATCGCGATGGCCGACCTGGCGATTTTGGGTGATGGCATGAACGTACGCCGCTGGATAATATCGCGAGCTTGTGGCTAAGGGCGGTAGAGCCAA
The DNA here is from genome assembly GCA_030737815.1 of Allium fistulosum. Lineage (NCBI taxonomy): Eukaryota > Viridiplantae > Streptophyta > Magnoliopsida > Asparagales > Amaryllidaceae > Allium > Allium fistulosum. The sequence continues at coordinate 831,671,756 of CM060903.1, read as the reverse complement.
GGAGGCGCGATGGGGGATCAGTGAGGAGGAGATAAGTCGGGTTCGTGGTTTGGGAGCTCGCGATGGTCGCGATTGAGGTTGGTAGGAGTAGGGCGAGCAGCGAATTTGGGAGGCGAACAAAGTCATCGACGTGATTTTTTCTGGCCGAACTCGATCTCAGGTTTAACTTGAGCATCGCAGTGAAGTATATACAATCCCTTTGTTTTCGATTTAAAATTTAATAATATATGTGTATATATATTTTACAGAGAAAGAAATTATTGTTTTTACAAATATATATTGAAGAAAGAAAGTTTTACAGTAAAGAAATTTTCTGTTTTGTGATTTACAGAATATATATATATATATATATCCATATGAAAAAATATACGTACCTATTTTAATTTAAATATACTTAGAATAAACAGTAAATATATGTATGTATATATAATCTTGGAAAATATATTAATCTGAGATTTAACAGCAAATATATATATATATATGAATATATACAGTAAAGCAGAAAATTTTATATATATAAGATTTTAGGAAAAGTAGGAATTTTTAAAATGTTTAAAGTTTATGTAAAATTGGATGTTTAAACCTATATAGATTATTTTATATGCAGTTTGAAAATGAAAATGAAATAATTATACATATACACATTTTAAATCTACTAGTTTATTTTTAAATAATGTATTATAGTGATTAACTTGTTTAATAAACTTATTTAATTATTTTAGTTACTAAAAGATTTTTCAAAGGAAAAGTATTAGTTTAACTTAAAAAGTTAGTTAAGTAAATTTTATTAAATGATAAATAAATTGTCCGATTTTTCAAAGTATTAATAAGTCCTAAATTGTTATACAAGGTCTTAAATCGTGGAGAGACCGAGTCGAGATTGAAGTGGATTGCAAACAAAAATAAAGGTGAGATCTTCTCACTCATTTGGATGCCATAAGTTTAATTTAAATGATTTAATTTAAATTATTGGATGTGCTTGGATGAGTTAAATAATTATCTGTTGGATGGTTACATATATATAACAGTTTATATATATTGGAGTGATTGATATTCCCGCATTATATAGCGGATGAGACCTTATGCGCCCCACATAATAGCGGATGACCCTATATACCGCGATATCCCCCTTGAAGTGGGATTGGTATTTTATTTGTTGACTAACATCTGTGGATGCAGGGAAACAGGTTGGAGGGATCCAACAGGATTCCTCAAGAATATTTATTGTTCATATATATGTGATATATGATGTGATAAATAAATTGATATGGATTGTATGTGAATTGAATTATTAAATGTCAAATAGCCGGTGAATTGAATTTGGATTATTTTTAAATACCATAATAATTAAGTGGAATTTAAAAGGGAAATTTGAAAGAAATTATTTAAATTGAAAATTGATTTATTAAAAAGGGAATTAAGAAGAATAGAGAAATATATAGGCTAACTTGGTATTACATAACCATTTGTAAATAGTTTAAGTAAAGACTTGAAGTTAAATTATCTATTAAGGGCTGGATGAGATATTGGAATCGATAAATAGATTTGAAATAAAAATGTAATATTTTTTTTTGGCAAAGCCGGCGGGGTTAAATGGCCCCTACCATATATTAGAAAAAAGAATTACAACGATCTATGGCAAACCAATAGATCAAAAGAAAGAAAATACAACCACAAAAACACTATTGACTAAGTTTACTGAGGATGGAGTTGACAAGTATATGCTTCGGAGTAGAAACACTAGAGAACACCCTACTATTCCTCTCCATCTAAATAACAGTCAAACACTTTTTCAAAACACGCAGCAGCATTGAACTTTTCCGAGATTTCCGTCTGGTAGCCTTGAATATGCTAAACCATTCCATAGCAGAGTCTCTGATCGGGTTTTGCAGATTTATCATCTGCAAACAGGATCCCCAAATGAAGTAGGTATAATCACATTCAAAAAATAGGTGGCGAATAGTTTCCTTTGAATTATTGCATAGAAGGAAAGTATCATCCAGGATGGTACCCATCATTTTAACTTTATCAAGCGTGTGTAACCCATTGTTAATAATCTTCCAAAGCAGCAGATTCTCTTTAGGAATAGAGCCATGATCCCACACTCTATTGTGCCAATGAAACAAAGCAAGTTGAGATGGAGGTTGCATATTGAAGTAGACAACACTAATTAGAAGAGGCTTATGACACCAAGCAGCATGAATATCAGTACAAGAATAGGAATTAGCATGGATGTTCTCCCAGCAGGCACGGACAGTGGTAGAACTAGATGAGGGCAAGATGATCTTACCTTCAGACCAAACAGAAGATACACTAGCATGCTCAGTGATACCAGTCATGCCTCTGAAGTTGTAACCAATCAAATCAGCAAGAATGACTCCTAGGTCGGACCACGGATCAAACCAGAAAGATATTTTATTCTTATGAAGTAAACCAACCTGAAATATATGAATAAAAACCCCTCTTAACCTCAGAATGTTCCTCCAAGACCAACTACAATCCATAGGAATAGGCATAGTCCAAAAATGATTGTCCTTGATTAAATTGCTTCTCACCCACGAAGCCCATAAATTATTATCAAATTTGTATATCGTGTCAATACGCCTCGAAATAGCAGCCCTATTCCATTGCTTAATGTTCATGATACCAAGACCTCCAAACTTCAAAGGAGAACAAATCTTATTGAATGCAATAGGAATAAGCTTCTTGGAAAATGGATTGTCATGCCACAGAAAGCAGTTAAGGGCAGAGTTAATCAATGAGATTAATTTGGCAGGCAAGATGAAGATTCTGGCATAGTACAGGCACATTGCAGTGGCTATAGATTTGACAATCACAAGCCTTCCAGCCATAGAGCATTTAGAGATTGGCCATGAAGATATTTTAGCAGTTATTTTTTCATAAAGTTTGAGACATTGGCTGGTCTTGACTTTAGATGAAAACATAGGAGCTCCCAAGTAGTCATCATAGTGATGCATAGGCTCAAGACCCGACAAACTGTATATAATACATTTTTCAGAATGAGAGATGCCAGCTATCCTAATCTTGGATTTGTTGTAGTTAATGCTGAGTCCAGTAAGAGACTTGAATTCATCCAAAATGCGAAGAACTCCCTGAATAGATCCGTAAGTAGGTTTGGTGAATAGAAGAAGGTCATCAGCAAATTGTAAAGAGGAGATTCCAGAATTCTTGCATAAGGGGTGATATTCAATCTGCTTCATAGTCAAGAACCTGTATCGGGTTATAGGAATTATTAAATGGAATTATAAATAAACGGAAAACTCAGGGGAGTTTATAAATTTATAAACGGGGTTTATAAATGAGATAAAAGGATATTAGTGGATATGTTGAAAATATAAGTTAAGGGTGTGAACCTGTATCGGGTTATAGGAATTGTTGGAAGAGAAATAATGGAATATATTTCGAATATGAGAATGGTGATAAATTTGGATAGGATCGATGGAATACGAATCCAGGGGATTTTATAAATGGAAATGGGGAATATTGGATTTTCTATAAATAGACTTTGTTGAGATAAACTCTAATTTTATAAACCAACTTTGTAAATTAATTAGCAACTGGATATAAACTTGAATACTTTTGAGATATTGATATTTTAATTTTATCTAAAACCATACTTTGAAAATAAAACCATTTTTCTTATTTTATATATATTTTTAAGTGTTTTAAATTCATTAAGGAATTCGCTCGAAGCGAAGTTAATTAAAATTGAATAAGATTTTAGAGGAAGATCTTATAACAGTATTATGGAAATCTAAATAAATTTATAAAGTCAAAAATAAGCGAACTTCGAAAGGTGAAATAAAGTTCACAAGGGAAGTAGAAGTGAAACGGGAATTTTAAACGGCTTTGGAAATATTAAAAGGAATTGACTAAGGGATTTTGGGAATTTAGAATTCGTGTGAAATGAGTTTGAAAGTTTACAAATAGAGTTGTATATGATTTTTGGGAAAGAAAAAGAAAATAAGAGAAATATTTTCTAAGTATTGAATATAAAATGAAGTGAAGAAAACATTCTAAGTGTCGGACAAAGGTTAAGAATTTGTTTTGTAAGAATAAAAGAGATTTGAAACTATTTTCAAAGTGTTGAAATATGGGAATAATATCTTGAGTAGATATTTTGAGATAAATAATTTAGGAAAATTATTTAAGGCCTAATGGTTGTTTGTGAATGTTATTTGATAGTTAAATAACTGACTATCAATATTGGCCAATGCGCTGATCGTTTCGAAGAGACCGGGATCGGATTTAATTATCCGAAAACCACTTCGATCCGGTTTGAACGTAACGTATAAAGACCGTGAAGATGATGAAGACGGCGTTTCGGTTTGTCCAGACCCAGGGCAACTTGTATGGACGAATGCTTTCAGAACATCGTCGGGAGGACGATGAGCATTCTAAGTGGGACTTGTTCTTGAAAGGTAATTGTAGCCTCAAACCTCATCAACCGGGAATGGCTAAAACAGGGGAGGTGCAGCAAGGCTAAGTGGGTAGCACCCAAGTAGGGTAAGATTTCCCCTGTCTAGAGGTCCCTTTTATTTCGGTAGTGTGGATGTTGGTCGCTCCAACCGTGGGGTGATCTTATTCGGATTATCCAGTAAGGGGTAGCTCCAGTCTTGTGTTGCAGGGGATCGAGCGTGGTCCTCGGAACTCTGATCTAGGCCAGGTACTGTGACAGGCGGTACCCAGTAGCCCTGCCATTGTATGGAATCCAATCTCCAATAAGTGCATGTACGGTTTTGATTGTGCCCAACTATGCGGAAACGTGAGATGCAAGCATTTCAGCTAGATTCTATTTTACTTTCTATAGACACTATTATAATATCAGACGGATTTGATAAAAATGTTTTGGTTATCGTAAGGTAAAAATCCAGCATATTTATTTATGGCGTGGTCTTATGAGATACCTTTGTTTTCAAAGGATTTTCAAAAATATAATAATCCAATTGAGTGTGATTTTCTCACGCTGGTATTCCAGACTGACTCGGGTATTGTTTTAGTATGATGCTCGGGTCAGACCAAGTTGTACAGATTCAGGTTGAAAAGCTAAGGAGCTCAAGAGACGAGCTGGATGGTAGAGCGTACTTCCATATTTGATTATTATTCCGTTGTGTAAGGACAAGTTATTTAATTGTCCAGGTTGACTGTTGCTCAATGTACTCTGATGGTTGTAAGTATATATAACAGTACAGATTTCTTTGTATTTAAAAGTTGTTATTATATATTGTATTTTGTTCCGCTGCGATTGTGAGACTCTGATATTGTTGTTTTTATCTTCTTCTTCTACCTCCTTCTTCTTTAACCCTAAAGATTCGCATTTCCGTCCGTTTTGAGTTGAATTGGTATGGAATATTATCGGCTCAAAGGGGTACGGATTTGTGGGCCTTTACAGCTTTAAGCTTGGTGCCTTATTAAGCTACTACTTCTGTTATACAAACATAAAGTTCAATATTTCATTTTTACTATTTACAGTTGGATTAATCGTCGAAATTGTAAAAGTATAACATGGTCTGACATGTTTTATTCACGTTTTCAGGTAGATGGTTTTATCTGTGGTAGCTTTGCATGTTTAATTAGATGTACATACTCATTAGCAAATGTGGCATAACTCGTATATTTAAACTTCAAAACATACACCTATGCCTAGAGGATTTGGATCGGGAAAAGATTCACTATTGTCAATGATTCGAAAAAATAAGTGTCTATATATTTGTTTGGATAATAATTCTTCACATCAAATGAGAGTAAATTTTAGGTTTAACATTCTATATCTAGTAATCCAGAACTCCTTGAAAATAAAAGTATGAAATATTCCATGTTCATGCATTTTTTATATGATATTAAATGAAAGAACAAAAAGAGCAAGCATGAAAAATATATTTGGATGTTATACATACTCTATATATATATATATAATATGTGGTTGAAATTAGGGGGATTTGAGGTTTTGCAAAAATGAGGTGTAGCTAATCCTTGCCCACACATACCCACAAACAAAAACACATAGATATATAATTATGTGCATGTGTGTGTATATGTGTGTACATATGTATATATACGTGTATATATACACGTATTTACGTATGCATACATACATAAACACACACAAACACACACATATAAATGTATATATGCCATGTAAATAATTTCCATTTTCTTTGTAGTAAGTTTGATCATATTAAAAACCGACCAAATTTACCACATTGCATCCCATATTTATGTTTCTAATATAATCCCAAAAAATTATCTTGTATTGATTTGTAATGTTTCAGCCAATGAACCTACAATCCTATTAATAGTTATGAGAAATTATTACAAACCAAAAGGATATGAGAAATTATTGCAAACCAAAAGGATAAATCTGAAGATCATACTGAAGTTTATAACCAAATCTTTTTAAGAACCCCATAGTAATTACATTGAGATAAATGGTTATAATACAAAATGATAGAAATTTTTTTCAATATGTAGGATATAATTTACCAAGGCAAAATATGAGCTATGCCAAGTTGTTTTGTTGAAAAAATTTACAACTTAAAATCGAGGGAAAAAAATCCAATAACCTGCAAAAATAAAAATTAAATTTAACTAACCTACACATTGTGCCATTAGGTACGTTACTATGCTCCAAGCATACATCCCATCAATAATGTCCTACTAGAACTATAATTTATCCTAAATGAATATAGATGATCTTTATGTATACAGATTATGAAAAAATTATAGTGAAATGATCATTTTATCCTAAATGAATACTAATGGTGGTTATGTATATAGATGATGAAAACATTATGGTGAAATGATTTTAAGAGATGATAATAGTTAAAAATCAATATAACAAACAATACAATGGACTAACTACATAAAATGAAATTAAAACACGTCTTTAATACAAAATATCTTATATAAGGTCACATGTGTGAATTATAAAAACATAAATTTGAGTCAACAAAAAATAATCACAATCACATCGCTTAAATGAAGCAAAACCGGATTCTCTAATCATTAGCATTCCTGCATGCATCTATGTAATATCCAAACAGTCGATTATGAGGATTAGTAAAATGAATATAAAAAGGTCACTCTAGAGGATTTATTCTATGAAAAAATTTCTCGCACTCATTATTACTATCCTATATATATCCCAGTGGTAACGCAATATTAACAATTAACAAACCCAAATTAAGGACCAACCAAATGCATATTTGAAAACATTAAAAACTTAGAAATTTGAATAAAATCAAGTACCAAGTTGACCAAATTCCATCAGTAAACCAATGAAATTGAATTTTGATAGCTAAGTCAAAATGTGTGAAAACAAGAATTACTCATTAAAGAGGAATGAGTTATATGTGTCAAAAAATATGTATATCAAAATGTTTAGATAATTATAATAAATCAAGACTGTGTGCAACGAATAGTAGAATGATAAAGCAAGAAATATTAAAGCAAGTTTTATTTTGAAAAAAACTACAAATATAGCTAAATAAAAGTTGTTGTGAAGATAATCTTCACGGTTTTACAAACTAATGACATATGTGTTTAGTAAATCCAGTTAATTAATGAATTTCAAAACCTATATTCATAATCTCTTAACATACCTCTAAATAACCATCATCTGCAAATTATAATCATGATTCAACTTGGATTTTATAGGTCTACTTGAACTGAATAAGCAAAAATGGGGGCCAAAATTTTCTATAGTTAATATCCATTGTAGTTAAAGCCTACAATTCGTACTGTACAAATAATATTGTAACTTAAAAAAAAACATAGAATTCCTCATGTACTCGATGAATTAATCATATCCAATCTCTAAAACCTTTTATAAAAATTTACAGGTCTGGAAAAGGGAAACCCTCAACTAAGATAAAATAAAAAGAAAAATATTCAAGAAGATTACCAAGAACCCCAATGTAAAAATTAGCATAAAAAGCAGTTGGATGTCTAATCCTAATAATTAAATTTATTATTATTATTATATGTTCACAAATTTATTTCATCACTAACTATTCTTGCACCTTTAAAATAATATAGTCAATATTTAAAATAACAATTGTCAGCCTAACAGTTATCTGTGTAATCATTAATATTTTGTAATTTAAGTATATACTGGCCTTCATAGCCAGTTAACCTTTGAAAAAAATTATCAGGTGTGGAATTAATTATTGGAGAGTGTAAATTATTTGTTTACATTTGCCTACCAAAATTTACTATTTTTAGGAGAGGTTGATTTAACAACAAATTAACCTTACAGTAGTTACCTCGAAATCAGAGTGCATAAAAACAGTAATCAGTATTACGCATTAGAACACAACTCATGGTACTACTTCCATGGAGACCGATATGGAAGGCACATACATGAGTAAAAAAATGTGAAGGAAAGTATTATTTTAAAATAAATAAATGCACCCGTTATAATTAAAACTGGGTGTTAGTGCAAAAAAAACATAATCTTATCGACGGTGTCCAATTCAAGTTGGTTATATAAACTTTTCCTCATCTTCATTTACACTCCCTTTGTATATTATGAAAGAGAAGTTTATTTGTACTCATGTTTCAAAAAAAAGAACAACTAACCATAAACTCGTATGTTATGTTTTTTAGTTTAAAACTTTTTATATACGAAAATGGTAAATTATTTATTTTTTCTTTTGTACCATATAAGTTAAGTTTTGATCATGCCATCATAGTTGTAACCCCGATTCAATGTTTCGCATAAGTCGAAATTCGGCAAAACTTGGGTCATTCACTGTAACTTTGTAATTACACACCCTATATAGAATGAACAGGCTTCAAACTGTTTTTAAAGTCATCTATACTCAAAAACACATGTTTCCCTAGTTTACATTTTAGCAAATTTGAACTAGATTAGAAGATAATGATTTTTAAAGATTGAGCATGTATGTATATTTCCACTGTTAAATATAACAGAGTAATACTAAACACTTTCAAACAATTCCATTTTAAACTCTCACCTTGATCATTGCTGAAATCTCCCGAAACTTCCACTTGAACTTTAGTCTTCGATCTAAAATTCGATAGGCTTGCCTTGCTTCGGATTTGAACAGGCAGGTTGTTTTCTTCTTTTTCTTTTTTTTTACATTGTTTTGTTTTTCAGGGTTGTTTTGTTTTACAGAGTTGAAGAACTGAAACATACACAATACATATCTCTATATATACACGTTTAGGCAAGGCAAAATGATGCATATGTCCACATTTTGGGGTTCAAGAAAAATTGCAGACCTCTACAAGGTTTTTTACCATGATTTGTTGGATTGAAGTGATTTGGTGGCTGCTGAGATGAAGTATATGTGGCTGAGGTGAAACTTGGTGGCCTTGCCATGAAGCGAGATGAAATATGGTTTTCAGTTTTCACATTTCCTTGACCAGGCCTTTGCAAGTGTATATATTTTTGTTATTTCATATGACTTGTAATTTTTTTATGTTTTGCTTTTTACTTTTACTTGCAAAATTTCTTTGACCGGATGTAAATTTTTATTTTGTTCTTTGACTTGGTATAAATTGTTATCCTCCTTAATTCCATTTGATTCATGTTGGTATGATCTCTGTTTAGCTATATTTTGAGAACAATGTTATGTAAAGTGGTATTGAATAAAAACAATTTTAAGTCTTCCTATTCATATATTTTTAAAATTTAAAAATATATAACTCAAAGAAATGGAAGTTTTGCTATTCTCTTTAAAAATATGGAAATAACATTTTTGTAAGCAATTTCCTAAATGGTTTAAATGATTTTATTTCTCATTTTCATCATATTATATTTTCATATAATTTTCTTATATATTACTTCTTTTACACTTACCATTATATATTGTTTCTAACATACTATTTATATACGGTTCATATATATTTTATACTCATCTTTCTTGACTCATATGTATATATATAAGAAAATCCCAATTTTAAACCTCGTTTCTATTTATACAACATTATTTTTCATAAGCTATATTCTTTTCTATTTACCATGAATTTGTTTTCAACTTACAAATAATTTTTGTTGTTATAAATATATATATATAAGAATTTCCAAATTAAACCAATTTTCTATTTTACAAATAAAATCTGGAAAATTCAAAATATTATTTGGATTAAAAACTATTTATTTTCACCAATTGTTATTTACCGGGGATTTTTATTCTGATTAAAAGACCTTATTATTGAATATTTAAAATAAATATTCATAACTCAAGACGACAAAAATCCCGGGTCGTTACAGTAATATTGAAATTAATTTGAAAGCGTTAAAATCTTTAGAAAGAAAACTGATATAGTGGATTAATTGATGACCGAATCCAAAAAATAAAGATGATGCTTAAACTATTATATCTAAATAGTGAATTGATTGTTTAATGAATCGATTCGATATAGAAGAACTGAGATGTTGATGTATAAATTAAAACTATTGCATAATCTTAATTATTGTAGGTCCAGTTAAATAGTCAAGTACCTGAAATTAGGGGTGGCTACGAAAAAGTTCCGTACCAACCGAGACATTTCCTTTTCCTTTCGATTATTGATGGAATGATACTCAATGTTCCAAATTCTGTTCCACTAACTCCGGAATTCCATTAGGCGGTAAATGGAAAAAGCGGAACGGAATATGGAATTCCATTTTTCCAGTTGCTGCATTTAAAATTGCATAAGATTGCAGGTATGGTTAGTACAAATAAGCTGAGAACCACAATAGGATCAGAATAAACTGAACAAGTGCATTACTTTACATTAAATTCAATTTTACAAAGAAAAAAACAGAATGTACTGAATACAGATTTATAGGCAAGTTCATTGCTTGACAAAATACACATAAAATACTCTGGAAAGTCGTAGATATGAACAAATTACACCTAAAATGTAAACAGAATAAGTTTACAGAACTAAATATGAGCAAAGTACAATGAACATAATCACTTGCTATTTTGGCCTAACTAGCAAATACTTCACTATACCAACACCTTCTGCAGCAACAAATTGTCTTCTTCCAAATTTTTTAAGCATAAATAAAAGGATTAAGGTACAATGTTAGATATACAGCTGAAACTCCAAACAGTGAATAGTTTGTCAAAAATATATCTAAAATAATATACAGTTGTGCAAAAAACCTCATTTTTGATCGAAATCAAGGATAATTAATTGATTAAAGTGGTGCCAACATTCAAACTTTGATAATTATCACATCAAAAAACAGATGCATTCATAATATATGATTTTTATGATAATTTCTAATGATATAAACGTGTAATTGCCAAGCAGAAAAGTAATTTGCAAATACCTACATAGATAAATTATTTTAGAAGCTGATTTCATAGGCCACCATGAGTTTTGATAATCTACACCCTAACTATCTACACCAAAATATATGAAAGTTGGTGCGCTTGATAATTTACTGTTGGTTAAGAAAAATAGCATTGAAATGTTTTAAACTCTATCATGAAAACCAAACATGGAACTGTTATCAAAATAAAACATACAGGTTCTGTCCTATCTCTTGACATATAGTCAATGATATATTTTTCGACAAAATCTCAAAGGTATCATACCTCACTAGTAGCATGGTAGGCATCTTGATAGAATCGTAGCGCTTTTGCCCAATCTCTTCTAAACTCTGCATATACAGCAACCTAGTGTTAACTAAGGAAATATACCTGCAATTAAAACTTCAACTGGAGTCTAGAAAATGATAAAAAATAATACAACAAAATGATAGAAAATGAGCATAGTCTTCTATGAACTACACAGTGAGCTTGTCTCCATCATGGAACTTGAGATCGTCAAGCAAGCGGCCTACGTCAGCCACATCAGAGAGTCGATCGCGGCCACCGTAGCTTAAAAAGAGAGGGAAGTTGTTTGGTATGTTCGATAAGTTGTATGTTGGGGGACTGTCTTGTCCATATCTTTCGATGTTGGCCACTTTGCTCTCGTAGTTATATTTGGTCAGTACTCCATCTCTGAACGCTACATTATGGTCAACACGCACTACTTTTTTAGTTGTGAAATTGAAGATACATTGATTTAACAACATAATAATGTTTTTGAACTTACTCTGAGCAAGATGAACCATGTTTCTTGTCGACGTGGGTTGAGGTTCGTATCGCAAAAATAGCTCAACGGTTGATGCATTCAAGCAGCAGTTATTTCCTAACATTGTTCCACATATATAAAATCAGCAATAATGTCAGGTAGAATAAATATTATGGGTAAAAATATATTATCCAAGGATGCTATGAATGATGTTAAATTTCCAAAAATATGTAAATGATGTCATAAGATTGTAACAGTCAACCCCAGGATAATGGCAAAGCACGTTCAATATTTTTGAAACAGCTTCCCTGGTATATTTTTTAAACAAGGATAGCATTGCAGATTTTGTCAGAACTTACTTAATGTTGCAAAAGCAAAATAATTACAGTTTCTTTTCATAAATAAAGAAAAAAGAGTACTAATAATTCTCACCCTTTAGGATTAAATTCGGACACCCCTAGTCAGTTTGTGATGATCTGATTATGGCAACCAAATGTGATCCATTAATAAATATATTTTATAATGATCTTTTTACAGTAAAATCAAATAATACGAAGAAGGGTAGAACGTACTTCGCCAACAAAAGCTCTGGCTGCAAGAATTCCCAAAGGAGTGGTCATATGAGTAAGATAAGCCACTGGGCTCAAAAGTGCTGCTGATTTTAGATTATTTACCAATCTTCCCTCAGAAAAAGATGCAAGCGCAATCAGAGTACCCTAACAATGTGGACCAGACATCGTCGATTGCTTCATCACGCAACAAGGATAAAAGGCAGTAAATGCAATCAATTACAGTTTTAGCATTATCAAATCAACATACCTAAAACAAAAAAGACAAAATCCAATCAAAATAATTCAAATTGAAGCGCTTACCTGGGAGAGAATCTCTTATCCAAAAAACGAAGCGATATAGGTAAGTAGTAGGGTTTTTTTTGAAGAATTTTTGGATTAGGGAGGAAAGAGGAATTAGGTTTGGTTAGGACTGTCGAGGAAAGGCATCTTTTCGAGTAAAGCATCGTGAGTACAATGTTTTTTATGGGCCTGGCCTTGTTAAACTGTTCATACAAGAATATAGGTAGGAATAAAATTTCCACGAAAAATGGTGGAAATTTCTGCTTTTTTCCATTAGAAACCGGAAGGAATTCCTTCCGAGTGATTTTTAACGGAAATGGAAATTTTCAAAAACACATGGAAGGAAAATGTCGGAAAACCGGTAAAACGAAAAAATATCCAGCCCTACCTGAAATAATGGGAGTTGCCAGAAATCATGGAAGAAGGAATTAGGTTTCTGGTGAGAGAAGAAGAAAGGAAGGCGAGGGACAGAGAAAAATATAAATCATTTCAAGGGGTTCTGATCGCCTGCTTGAAGAATTATTGGACTCCATTGCCGCAATTTAATTTAGGTTAGAGAAAGAAAAATGGGAGACAAAAGCAAAAGAAAGATGTCGTTGGAATATACGTGGCATACTAATCTGATTTTGAGATTTTTCAGCTTAAAAATATAGTTGGCATGACTGTATTGGAGAAATGGGAGGGGGTTTCAGAGCTCACCATCTCCTATTCGGTTTTAATATTATAACATAGATATTTATGGATTTATTCATATTTTGAGGCATTGTTTTTCTACCAATTTCCTTCAACGTTATTGTCTTTAAGGAAAAATAATGTAAAGACCTTCAAAAAAAATTAGCTTACTGGTTCGGTTGAGCATGATTAAAAAGCTGGGATTTTCTTATTATTTGCCTTTTTATAAATTTGATGTTGAATTTGTAGGTTTTATTATAATTTTTACTTTTTAATTTATATGTTTTGTCTTTTCATTTAATTTGTAGGTTTTGTTATAATTTGTAGAAAGTTAATGGTTTTATAAATACATGGACATCATAGAATCTCCTATTGATTAGTAAAATTTATTACAAGTAAAGTGGAAAATTTTATTTTATTCTCAAGTTCTGTATGATAATTGACTTTCGTTTGATTTTTTTATTTGGTATGGTTTTTCCTTTTGCTTAATTAATTTATTTCATAGGAATAATTTATTCTTGCTACATAGATATTAACTCCAGTTTTGAATAATCTATTAGAAGTAACATTCATCCTTTTCCAATTCTAACCTATATAATTAACAAGGAAATAAATTTGGGTAGTAAACATTATATATGAAGTGAAAGAATAGCGAAATAATAATTTTTTATAGTATTTTAAAGAAAATGTAATGCTTTTAATCTACCTACAATAAGCAACTTTAAAATTTTGTAGAAGTTTAATTCGAAACGAGTGTTTTATAAATCTCTTTTTATTTAAATGTTTTAATTGTATTACACCATCTAAACTTATATATAATTCTAATTTTAAACGTCCCAAAATATTAATAATACCATTAATGCCTATAGAGTACATCGATATCATTAATGCCCGAACTTTCTATGTATCATATAAAAGTTTTGTTTTTGACTAGGCAAATTCTATTCTTATACTGTAAATTGCTATATTTACACCGAAAAATTTACCGAAATCAAATACACCATTTTTTACTTAATATACACCACACGGATAACAAAACTACCCTTAATTTGGAATAAAACAAAACCCTTATATCGTTTCATTAACATTTTCTCTCCCATGCATTAATCAAAATATGGTTCTCAAGTTCACTTTTGTAAATTTCAAATTTCAAATTCAAATACCTTATATGGAATTCAAATTTATTTAATCATTTATATATAGCAAAATTAATTTAGTTTTTGGATATTAAATGTTAACTATTTCAATTTTCATGTTAAATTTAAACTAGTTTTAATTTAGGTAAAAGATAGAGAAAAATTTGATACTCTATGAATCATATTAGGTTCAGTAATATTTTTAATTTTAGTTTTTATGCTTAATTAGAAGTGAAAAATGTTAAAATTGACTGCATGAATACAACCTGAAAGTGTATAAATAGAATTTGATACCTAGAAGAAATTTAAATTTAATTCAACTGATGATGTATAGAAACTTTAGTTGCTTTATGCAAAAAAATATTTTGATTATACTATGAATTTGTGATTCTTTAATATTGATTTTTTCCTTTTCTTTTCTTAAAT
Source organism: Allium fistulosum (assembly GCA_030737815.1). NCBI lineage: Eukaryota > Viridiplantae > Streptophyta > Magnoliopsida > Asparagales > Amaryllidaceae > Allium > Allium fistulosum. The sequence continues at coordinate 831,656,608 of CM060903.1, read as the reverse complement.
ACGGGCATTTTTGTCCAATATTTTATAATAAAAATTATGGTGTAGGTAAGCAATTAATGGTGTGTGAATAGAATTTACCTTTTGACTATATGTATTCTTAACTTCATGTACAGTAATCATGCATTTATTATTTCATTATCTATGCACATCTTAAACATGGAAAATTCTATTTAAACTCAATGAATTGTTGAGTGGCCCCCTAAATTAGGGGGAAAAAATGAATAACCCTTCCATTTTGTCGAGTCTCCCCCTCTAAGAAAAAAAATCCAAAAATAACTTCCTATGTAGTCGCTCTGCATGGTGCCTTCGGGGCACCACGCAGTTGCCCTACGTGGTGCCCTACATTTGCCTTCAGGGTACCATGTAATAGCCCTGCGTGGTGTCTTGAAGGCACCATGTAGTTGCTCTATGTGGTGCATAAAAAATTTGAAAAAAAACATAAATTTGGACAAAAATAGTTAAGGGTATTTTTGTCCATAAACTTCTTTATAAAAACGGGGTGCTACTCAATGATATTGGAGATTCAAATAGAATTTGCACTCAAACATTTATCATCTTCTAATTCTTTTACTTCCATTTTATTTTCTCACAATATCGTCACTTTCTCTTTTCCAGTTTCATATGTATATACGATTCAAAAATGACACTATTTCCAATCTAAAATAAATTTTAAATTCTATCCAAAAAAATTAGTCAACCTTTTTAAATGTTCTGATCTAGCTAGAATTTGATTGAATGTCAATACTTTTTCACTTTGCATTCATGTAGAATTATTTATGATTTTATTCATATTTTACAATGATTATTTTTATTACCGATTGCTTTTAATGTAATAGTGGAAAAGTAATTTGAAAACCTCTAAAAAAATTAGCTTACTAGTTCGGTCAACCTTGGTTAAAAGGTTAATTTTTTTATTATTGGTCTTTTCATTTAATTTGATGTTGAATTTGTACGTTTTTATTCTATTTCTAATTTTAATTTAAGGATATATTTTTAGTCTGTAAGCTTATTACGAATATAGTTCCCTTCATTTGTCTTGCGTAAAGTTACTGATTCTATAAATATGTGAATACCACAAAACCTCCTATTGATTAGTCAAAACAACTTCATTTGTTTTATTCTTAGAGTTTTTTTATAATAATTGACTTTCGTTTGATTTTTTTTGTTTGGTGTGATTTTGCATTTTGTTTAGTTTATTTATTCTGTAGGGAATACTTGGTTCTTGCTATATAGTTATCAACTCTGGTTTTGAATAATCAATTAGAGATAACTTTATCCTTTACAAATTCTAACCTACATAGTTATATAAGAAAATAAATTTGGGTAGAAAATATTATATATGAAGTGAAAGAATATTAAAATAATGAATTTCTGTATATTTTGAAAATGTAGCAATTTTAATCCAGCCAACTTTAAAATTTTCTTAGAAGTTTACTTCTAAATAAGTTTTTTAAACTTTTTTATCTAAATGTTTTATATTGTGTTACATAACCTAAACTTATTTATAATTTTATTTTTGTACATCCCAAGTATTAATAATACCACCAATGCCTATAGAATACATAATGACCTCATTAATGCTTGAACTTTCTATATACTTATTTTATTAAGTTATATAATTATATAAAAGTTTAGTCTAACTATTTGCATTCTTATTTACATGTACAACAATGATGCATTCATTATTTCATTATTTGCTTACATCTTAAACATTTATTATCTTCTACTTCTTTCACTTTCATTTCATTTTCTTACAATATTGTCTCTTCCTCTTTTCCAGTTTCTTATGTATGCAATAATTAAAAAATAATTCTATTTCTAATCTAGAACAAATTAAAATTATTTCCAAACTATTTTTAGTCAATCTTTTTAAATGGTCTAATCTAACTAAAATTTGATTGAATTCATCAATGGATTTTCACTTTGTATTCATCTAGAGTTATTTATGATTTTATTCAGATTTTGCAGCGATTGTTTTCCTATCAATTGTGTGACGCCCCATTCCGAGACCCACATTAGCAAAGAGTATTACAAGGTAACACCGTCTGCTAATATGGAGAATAGAGCTGGATAAGAGCGACCATCTATAGCCTTGTCTTAATTATCTATTGAATACGCCGACAATTGCCACTTCTTTCCCAAGTGGATCGACATCTCCAATAAACACTTAATACAAAGCCATAGGTGGCTGAAGGATCTATCAGAACAAAAGATAACAACTCAAATGTAATACACATCACAGAACAGTAGATCATCACATACATTTACACATATATAGATACATTACAGAGTATACAAAATGATACATGTCAAGTGGTAAGCAAACCACAATATACAGGCGAGTCAAAAGAATACATATCAGAGTTACAACCAAGAAGGACTACACAAAAAGCTATAACAAAAAGGAGCTAGCGGAATAGTCCATGCGAAAGCAAAATAGGCTAGGACCAATGTACCTAACCTGAAACATCTTGGTCTGACCCGAGTATAGAATACACGGGTCAGTCTAGCTAAACAAATCAGTTAGATAAACCAAATGGTAATGAACATACAAGATCATAAAGTACCACAAATATCTCCAAAAGTGATAACCAAATCATCTAACAAAAGATGAATCATAACAAGCCACAAATCATAGGCAACTCAAATAAACCAAGAATATTATATCCCAAAACAAGCCAAAAGGCAAATAACAAATACCAATGAAGGTAACACAAGTTTCCACAAGGTAATCGCTATATATCATGTGGTTCAAAGAACCTACACCGAAGGGCGATACACTAGGGAAATATAATAGTCAAAGAAACAAAAGATGCTCGAGCTCAGTACTGTATAACAAGGATCCACAAACCCGAAGGCACAAACCCGAAGGTACAAGCCCGAAGGCAACGTACCCGAAGGCACAAACCCGAAGGTACAAGCTCGAAGGCAACATACCCGAAGGCACAAACCCGAAGGTACAAGCCCGAAGGCACAAGCCCGAAGGCTCAAGCCCGAAGGCAACAAACCGTAGTGGCGAAGGTCCGAAGGCCCAGTACTGGACACCACTAACTGGCGGAATGTGTCACAACTCTCAGAAAGGAACCCAAAAAATGTTAACGTGAGTCTCATACCACACGTTCGCACTAAACGGTTTACTAACCGTTAGTCAATTTCACACTCAAAGCAGTACAAAGTTCACCTCATATCATCGGCAAACCAGACCTAAAGGTCAAAACGGTCAAACAAATAGATTAGGAATTAACTGAAAAGATAAACCCGCGTGTTCATAGCACGTGTTTTATTTAATCATTTAATTCACCTCCCTCGTCGCTCGAAGTGCAAAATTGTGTGTGTGTTTTGAATAGAAATTAAAAGTTGGAGAAACAAGTTTTAATACGATTTAAAAGATCACTTTATAAAAACCCGTGTACTAAATCTAAAAAGAATCATCAAAGTCAACTAAAGTGAAACAACTAATCGGATAAAGAAGAATCGATCCAAACATTGGAATCCCACACAAAGTAGGCAAGTTGGGCTGAGACAAGCAGATTCAGACGTCTGAATTGTATATTTCAGACGTTTGAAACTGGAGCTCAGGCAATACTTTGCCTAGGCCAATGATGGCCAAATCATATCGGAAACAATCGGATGAGTGATGATAGCTAGGGGTTTATGCCAACGACTACCCAACCTTCAAGACTCACCAATACACTCCGACCAACATGCCCAAACAACCATATAAGGATTTTTCATAGATTTTAACTTCAAACGCCAAAAATTGGAATATTCATCAAACCAATTCAATTCCAAAAATGAATGGACAAGGAATATATGCTAGGAATTGCTACCTAACACTATCATAGATATAGACATAGATGTGAGTTCAAAAACTCACCTTTTAACCCAAAAACTCAAGAGAGAAGCTATAGAGCAAGGCAAGAACAATCACTCTTCAATTATAACCCAAGGAGCTTCAATCTAAGCTCAAGAACGAATATTTCCTAAGTTAGGGTTTAGGAAATTTCAGAAATTGAAGAGGAATTGAGATGGAGAAGGAGAAGAGGATGCTTACCTAAGCTTCTCTTTGATTTAGGAGCAAGACTTTGAGTTTACAAGAGGAACTAGGGCTTGGAAATTTCTATTTCCCATTCTCTTCCCCCATTTTCAGTTGAGGTGGAGAAAAAGAAATGAAATGAGTGAATGGATGAAGAGAGGGGCTGAGTTAGGGTATAGGATGAGTTGGGTGAAACCCAAACCCAAAAGCCCACTTAGAATAAATAGCCAAATTCAACTTACTCCAAACATATCGATGCTTATACTCAAAAAAGTCGCAAACAACATTTTGAACTCAATGGAAATGGTCTCGAGTCCAAATTGTTGATTCTCCACTTCCTTCCTGATTCAGACATCTGAAATTTCCAAACCAAACGTCTGAATTTGGAAAAAATATGAGTTTTCAAACTCCATTCAGACGTCTGAATCTGGAAAAATATGAGTTGTCCAGAACAATATTCAGACGTCTGAATCGTCCATTTCAGACGTCTGAAAATGGCAATTTCAGCCTATTTCCTTTCTGGTTTGATTCGAACAATTTCAGACGTCTGAATGCTTTATTTCAGACGTCTGAATCCATGTTTGACAGTTTTTATCTATTTTTTCCAAATAGACACCTCCGAATCTCGATCCACAAAGACTTTTCACTATTTCGACTGTTCTTAAACGAATAGTGACTCTCTCGGACTAAAATCCGACTAACGATGCTATACTTGAATTAAACATTTAAATATACCATCGTAAAATATGCGGGTTGTTACAAATTGCTTTCAATTCTATTGTTTTTGTGGAAAATTAATCTGAAGACCTCCAAAGAAAAAACTTGGCCACTGGCTTGATAGAGCTTGATTAAAGGTTAGGCCTTTTTTTTATAATTTATCATTATTTATCTTTTCGGCTAGTTTGATGTTGAATTTTAGTTTTTGTTCTAATTTCTAATTTCTGATTGAAATTTCTATTTGGAAGACTAGGAATATAGTTCTCTTCATTTATCTTCAACAAGTTACTGATTTTATAAAGATTTAAATAATCATTTGGAGATGACATTTACCCTTTTCAGATTCTAACCCATATAATTATATATATATATATATATAATTTGGGCAAAACACATTACATATAAAGTAAAAGAACATCAAAATAATAAATTTTTGTATAGTACTTTGAAGAAAAAATAGCATTTTTGACTTTCCCACAGCAGGCAACTTTAAAATTTGTTAGAAGTTTTATTCCGAATAAGTGTTTTTTAAACCTTTTACTTATTTAAATGTTTTATATTTTGTTACACAATCTAAAACTATGTTTTGCAAAATCGTATATTAACCATCTTTATCAAACTTAGGTTTTAAAATAATTTTCATGTTTTAGAGGTGGCATTCATCATGTTGTTTCACCATTTGCACAATTTTTGATAAATTTGGAACGACTTCAAGCAGTTGGAATCAAGAAAGATGGAAGATGCATGGTTGACGAGTCAATATTTTTGGAAAGCTAATATAGTATAAATGATGGAATGGAAACTATATGATTATATTATAAAACTTATTACATGATCTATAAACTTAAATGATATGGTGGATACAAAATTTAAAAGATCAAATGGTGAAACTCTTAATGCACATCTATGTCAGGCTCAAGAAATAATGATAGATTTGAGTTTTCTATACTTTTAGTTTTAAAATAAATACTTACCTTAAAAAAATATTTTTTTGTCATTTCACCAGAGTAAATGCAAAATTTAGTTAATTCGGTAACATACCTATTTTTTAGTTTAATTGCTAGTGTCAAAAATGAATATGATGTATTTTTATGTCTTTAGCATTCGGTTATTTAATTATAGTTATCTGAATATATGTCTATCATTGGTCATTAATTCATTTAGTTGGCATCAAAGGGAACTAATTCAATAATTAGTACATGAATAGTTACATTGAAATAATGAGAAATAATTTGGAATTAAATGGAACTAATTGGACTATGAATAATTCTTTACTTAGTTAGAACTAAAACCTAAAATAAGGAATATATCTATCATAATTTACTTCCATTTTTAATTGCATACAATAGTAAATATACATGTATAGTTCTTACTTTTGTATTTATTTGTGGATAAAGCTTTTATATAATATTTAATTATCCATAAACTAAAATCGAGTCTTACATCATTTGTTTTTTTTCCTTTTATAATCTTGATGCAGACTAAATTATTATCATATAATATATGCATTTGTTTTAAGTTTCTAAAATTCTTACTTTCAACTCTAATCAATTTTAAAAATATTAGAAATACACTTCATTTTTTTCTAAGTTTTAAATTTATTAAAGAACATACGCAATACGTATTAATTAACATTATTTGAGAATTCAATTACGAATAATTAATTGAATAGCAAGTATGGATAATATGGTATTCATTTGTCATTGAATCTTAGCCTGAAATCTTAATAACATTGATAATCAATTAAACTAAAATACAAAGATGTCAAGTTCAAATTAAATATTAAAGGGAACTAGTTCAAGAATTAATATGTAATTGATTCTTTAATTTAATTTGGAAAAAAACGAACATTAAATTCACACTGTAAAATTCTAAATAGTACCTAAATATCAATTCTCGTAATATCCTTTTACTTCAGATTTCCCTAATTAAAACAATAATATTAAAATCTTAAATGGAAGGAGATGCAAATTTTGATAAAGATTAAGATAATAGAGATTGAAATTAGTATGTGTAACCTTTTATAATCTTAAATTTTATTAACTACTTAAATTAGGGAATTATAGTTTTAGTATTTTTAGGATGAAACGAAAAAATAATTCTGAAGAAGTATAAAAGTCCATGAAAGATGAGAAAAGAAATATAATCATGGAACATTTAATCCAGTGATCTTATATTAATTTTGTAATGGAAGAATTAATAATTAGATTATTTTGCTATCAAAATTATCCAATTAAAAATGATCAACTTCTTTATCTAATTAAATAATAGATTTTTAGATGAATTGCTTTTTCCTTTAACAATTCCTAATGTGAGTAAAAATGATCAAAGAATGACCTTATATATAATAAAGTAGATAGAATGTATTAGTCTAATAAAACAGTATCTAGACTATAATAATAAATAGACTTAAGCATAAGTTCTCTGTTATTGAAACATATTCTCATAATCCATTGATATCACTTCAAGCAAGCATGATTGTCTCATAGTTTATTCCCAAAAATTAGAATAGATGGTCACTAATACAAAATGATACCTAAAGCAATCAAAATAGAGAATAAAAAGTTCAAATTGCATTATGTCGAAATTACGAAAATTATATGCACTTGAAACTAAAAGAGAAGTAAATTGAACATAAATGAATAATACAAATAGAAAACATGTATGACGAAAAGAATTCAAATTAATTTCAATTCAAATTCAAATTTAAATTAGTAAATGTCTTAATTTACTTTCACTTTAAGTTCCATATGAAATCAAATATATTTTCATTCTTACGGTATCTATTCGTATATTTATATATATTGGAAAATAAGTGGAGTTTTTTAAACACTTTAATCATCATAGGATTTGGTAACTGTTTATAAACTAAAAAAAATTATGTAAGAGATTCTTCTTTCTAAAAATGTACAAATATCTAAATTATAATGAATCATTTTTTCAATTATTTTTAAACTATCAAAATATATGTTTAGTTTGGTTTTTCTAATTTTTATAATTTTATTACAGAATATACATGATTTACTTAATATGTTTATTTTTTGGTTTAGTTAATAGTTTATATATAGAATGTTGTCGAACTTTTAACTTTATGTTACAAATTTGGACATAAATATGAACCATGCTATAATTACTTTTTTAACAATTTGAACACTTTGTATGGCTAGCAAAAGATTATTGTAGTAATATGTATAAATAGTTCTTTCATTTTCTTTTAATATTCATGTAGGAGTATTATTTGTGAATATATATGTATATATATATATATCAAATTATATATAATATGAAATAAAATTTCTTAGATGTTTATTTACATGTGTACAACGAATATGCATACATATTAACAATGTTTATAAGGAAACAAACTTTAAATAGGAAGGATCATGTTGAATATTATTATCATGCAATTGATAAAAGACATTAAATTAATATCAATCCCATTAATTTTGCTTTCAACTAATTAGAATATTAATTAAATTAGTTATCTTTAATTGAAATTAAATTTAGTAGAATAATCAATTGCACAATAATTCTCATTAAAGTTAAGTAATTAGGGAATTAATTTTTAACCAATTAATTCTTTTCAGTTAAGTTCTATTATTATAAACATATCATTAGCTCTATATGGGAGCATGTAATGTGTATTGTTTCATAACTTTAGCAGATGCATCTATACTACATAGAAATATAAAAGTAGGAACTCATAACCCGTTCTTAACAACTACTTTTATTTTCTTTAACAAATTTAGCAAAAGGATAAAATAAATGAAAAATATATATTTGTAGATAATTGTCTTTAACAAAATTAACTGAAATATTATTAGGGTAATATGTTTTGTGCTTTTAGAGGGAATATCATGTTTCGTTCATATATTTGTTTAAGCTCGAAGGACAACATTATATATTATATTTATTATGGAACATGATTATAATTTTCATCTTACATATATAACAATCAGTAGATTACAAATACTATACTGTATTGATGTTTTAACATATAGAGAAAAAAATATTAGAAACATTCGTACTGATGTTGGAGTGATACTTGAAAAAAATCATGTATAATGTCCGATTGGATCTCCAATGAATATAGTTGATTATATAGAAGAAACAAGCTAAAAGTGAAAAATTATAGATATAAGAATCTACTTCAAATTTAAAATATGTTTGAATGTAGAGTAAAGTAGTAAGCGGCATAAGTATATTGAAGAAGTAGAGCTGTACATGATGTTTCCACTCAATTGATTATTGTAAAGAATTGTCTAAAAATAATGAAGGTGATGATGTATATTATTGGAATGAAATTTTTGCCTTTGTTTTCCCTAGAAGATAAATTTAATCTGTGAGTAAATCATGGTTTATACATGTTTTGGTTTATAATAGAACGAGTTCACTTTAGCTATTTCTTGCATTTTATAAGATTGTATTTTTTACTACAAATCACTCTACTTCCATTTTAGTATTTGTTGCTTTGTTACATATATAGGTGTCTATTTTAAAAAAAACACTTTGTTTTACATTGTAATATAACCATCTATAATAATTTATTCAAATAATTGTAATAATAAATTTCAGTGGTTTCAAATGGATTTCTTCATCTAATTGTTATCTTAAATAAAATATCATCTAGAGTATTTATATGTATATATGTATGTATTTTGTGTTATACTAATATTAGTTTACTTTAAATTATACTTATTACTACATTATTCAATTTTACGTTTACATGAACATTTGATTTAATAGAAAAGTTATTGTTTGTTTCAAATCGCAAAATGTGTATTATTTATAATTTGCATGTCATATTACTCTATATGTATCAAAAATTATTGTGTTTCAAAGTTTTCGTGACGTTTTACTAATTTAGTTATCATCGTGAGATGTCAAAAAAAGGTTATAGTGCAAATAGTGGAGTGTTGTTTATTTGAACCAAATTTGAAACGCTCTTCCACTTTGAGCATAGTTTCACTATTCCAAACTTAAAACACTATTAGTATAGCAAAATACGTGCATGATTAAATTTATAAATTAAACATACAATAAACTCATATTCAACTTACATCACTTACATTTGAAAATTAATAGACATGCTTAGTAATGCAGTGCTTACCAGTTAGAAATAACAGATATTTGAGGTTTTATATCATTGTACATAGTCATTTTTCTTCAAAAATGTGAAGTCGCACTTTGTACGTGTGACGCCCCACCCCTATACCCACGCTAACCAAGAACACTACGATGTAGTGCTGTCAATTAGCACGGAGAATAAGGCTGTGGAGGAGCGACCATCCATGTAACTTCTTTGTGCGAACACCGATATGTCAGACAGAATAGAATGCATATCTTTTAAGGAGGAAATCCGACATACCGATACAAACACAAAGCTATCACACGGTGGCTATATATAATCTTCGGAAACAAACATAGAAATAATCATAACACAAATCAGTCACAGACATCCATATCACAAAGGCGGAAGAAGATATGAATAAATATATAACACATGAAAGTGTACATCAGAGTAGTGGTCAGAAAGATCCACAATAATACAAAAAGAATAGCAACAAGTGCTATACAAAAGAATACATCAATGAGTCTATATCTCAAATGTGTACAATCAAAAATTACTAATCTAAGTAGTTAGCCAAAAGTCAGAATAATCCTGAAGAGAAGTCAAGCAGAAGCACCTGTAACATCTTGGTCTGACCCGAGTATTATTTATAAGAAAATAATAAACGGATCAGTCTAGCTATAAATATCAGATGATATGGTATAAAGTAAAAGACATGACATGAACATGTAATAACCATCGTAGCATACTACTATAGGTATGTAATTGAAAATCAACAAGAGATTAATCAATATCACAAGAATCTTCTCAAAGATAAAATAGGGTATCATACCCCAAACTTGTATTCATAACAAGTCAATAACACATGAATTCACCAATGCACAAAAAATGATATCATATCAATGAAAATCATGAAAATTGGTGAAGCATAAAGTCCAGAAATCAACACACGAAATCCAGAAATCACATAATTCGGAGCAACGACGTCGTATAGCGTGACGTCCGATGATCCAGAGGCACAATAAATAGGAACAACGACGTCGTACAGCGTAACGTCCGATGAACCAAAGCACAATAAAAAGGAACAACGATGTCGTACAGCGTAACATCCGATGAACCAACACGTAGTGAAAATGGGACAACGACGTCGTACAGCGCAACGTCTGATGATCCAGAGACACAATAAAAAGGAACAACGATGTTGTACAGCGTAACATCCGATGATCCAACATGTAGTGAAATGGAGCGACGACGTCGTACAGCGTAACGTCCGAAGGACCAAATCATGATAATACGGAACAACGACGTCATAAAGCGTAACGTCCGATGAACCGAATCAAAAAGACATCGCACATGGCTAGTCTAAATCACAAAAATGATCGTCATTGATCATCAAGAAGTGTCAATCACACCAAGCTAGTAAATATATGAGTTTAGCTTCATGTCCCATAACCACTTGCTTAACTTAAATATTTACGAACAAGTTGTAGGTCTTCACTAGAAAATTGTCACAAAAGGGTTCAATCGAACAAGTCCAAGAGCTAACCGACAAAGTGAACGCGAGCGTTTCATACCACTCGTTTTACTAAGTCGTTTAATTCGATTTCTCATCCGAGTGAAGTAAAGGCTTGTATATACTAGTAGATTGGAAATCGGTTTTATAAACGAGTTTGGTATTGAAAATAGAGTTGAAAACGTTTTGCAGAAAGGGTTTTGATATTTACTACTAGTATTGAAACCTTTATATTTTTAAAGTGACAAATCACAGAAATGATTGTAGAAACAATCTATCACAAAAATTCACATTCGAAGACGTGAACAAAATCCAAGGAAATCAGCTCAAAATGCATCAAAGTGGAAGTTCTGTTGAATGTTTTTCAGATAAGATCCTCTACGGAAGGGGGTCCAGGGGGGTGGCAACCCCCTAGGTAGGGGTGCGGGGGCAACACCCCCGCTACGGGGTTCGACCTGCCCGGTCAGGTCGTAGGGGTCCAGGGGGCAGCGCCCCGTCCAAAATGGTACGACCTAGTGAAGGCAAGCGACCTAACTGGAGAGAGCATGGGATAGGGTCGAGCGACCTAATAGAAGCAGCGACCCTACATAGGGTTGTATGGCCGAGCGACCTATCTTGGAGGGGTACGCGACCTAGTGATGCCGAGAGAAACAAGGTCGGGAACGACCTAAACTCGAGCGACCTATCAGTGCCAGAGTAGAGCGACCTAATGAAATACCAGAGGCGAGCGACTTAAGGTCCAACGACCTACGACTCAAGCAAGCCGAGCGACCTAGTGTGGAGGGGTAGAGCGACCTAAGGAAGGTTGCGACCTAACGAGGTCGTGCGACCTAAGTTTCAACACGCGAGCGACCTATCTTCATAAAGGCCAAACGACCTATAGTTAACTCGCGAGCGACCTACGACCTAAGGCATAACACGCGAGCGACCTAACTACATAGAGGCCAAACGACCTATAGCTTAGCTCGCGAGCGACCTACGACCTAAGGCACAACACGCGAGCGACCTAACTGCATAGAGGATTTAAGGTCGGAAACGACCTAAGTGGTGCGCGACTTTTCAATGGCAGAGCGACCTAACTTGCCCAGAACGACCTAGGTGCAGAAATTTTCCAAAAAATGCTGAAAATTGGAGTTTTTCGCCAATCCAATCCAAACCAAATGCAAATATGCATGCTAAGGTGATAGAAATTCCTTTCCAACAGTCCAAGATAGTTATAGACAAGAATGTGAGATAAAAATCTCACCTTTTCACTAAAATGGATGAAGATGGAGATTGAAAGCAAGGAGAAGCAATCCAATGCTTGAATCCACTATCTTCTACTTGAGTTTGGAGTTGAAAGTTGGATTTTCAATTGAATTTGAGTTTGGAGTTTTAATTTCCCTTTCCCACCACCATTTTTGATAAAGCTTGAAGTGTTTGATAAAGTGAGGAAGAGGAGGTGGGTTGGGGCTGAGTTAGATGGTGCAGTCCAACCAAAGTCAAAGGCGGGAAAAAGTGTCGAAAATTTCACTATCTCCAAACCTATCGAAGTTTACACTCAAAAAGATTGCAAACGTCATTTTGAACTCAATGGAGGTGGTCTCGAGTCCTAATTTGACCGTATGCAAAAAGTAGCTTTTCGGACCAAAATCTGATTAACGATAAAATATTTAAATAAAATATTTAAATATAAAATCGATAAATATGCGGGTTGTTACAGTATGCTTTGAAATTATTAAAGCAGCTTTACCAAGGAAGTTTATCAATAGTGTATACATAAAAACAAATAAAAATTACTATACAGGAACATACGCTCTCACATTCATTTAATAAAGAAAATATAAAAATGCACAATTAGTTAAATTACACAATGAACCCCGTGTGCGTAGCACGGGTTCGCACTACTGTTTAAAAAGATTAATGAATCGTTAATACAGTAATAAAGCGATTTTATGATATCTTAGTAGTGCAATTGGGTTGGGACGGATCGATCGAGCCCCTACCCGACCCTAGGCCCGAAACTCTCAAGAACGAGTCATCGGTCTATCCGCCCCGACGATCCAATTGGACAGGTCTTAACTGGTTTAGATCATAGACCTACCCTATTGTGTGTTGGTGTAAAGACCCAGAATTTAATTCATTCGAATTTGAAATATTTAATTGATTTTAAATATTGAAAAGTTAATTTAATAAGTTAAATAACTTGAATTTCAAATATGGCGGTTTATTTGATAATTAAATTGTTAAATTTAACATCTAGAATGGTTTAAAAAATGGAATCCTAAATTTAATTTGAATAAATGGATTTCAAAATGATTATTTAAATTCAATATTAAATAATAAATGATTAGTGCAAACTTTAATTTATAACTAAAGTGATTAGAATGGTTTTAATAATAATTCGTTTTAATTAATATGTGAAAATAGCCTTCATGGTCACTACCTCAGAATTGGACAAAACCAGTGTCATTTGATCCGTAATAGCATATTATTATATGATAACGAATTTCGTGGCGATTGGATGTATCGTTTGGTCATGCAAGTTCGAAATGCGTAGAAATTAATTAAAGTAATTCAAATTAATATAATTCGATTTCAGAAAGCTAACTTCTGTATACGATGGAATTGAGTTATGATATATATTCTATTATGTTCGGAATAGGGATATAACATATAGAATGACAGGCGGCACGCCTCGTTTGGAGTTCAAAATTTTAACGTGTAAATAGTGCTTTCAAAATTTTCTGTACAAGGACTTAAATTTTTTTCATTTGCAACTTAACCCAAAAACCAAGCTCTAGTAACCATTTCCCAAATAACCAAATACAACTGCCCACGTTTCTCAACACAATCAAGGCCAAATTAGCTAAAACCTTCTATATGAAAGTTGTCGAGCTCCTCACCACGACTTCATCCACATAATCCAATCATCAATCAGATGCTCGACATGGTGGCTATTCGCTATGGAAGCAGCACCGTTCATTTGTGAAATCATGGTGACTTAGGAGGCGGCAGTAGGGTCGTTCGACTCGTCATCGATGGGGCTCCTCTCCAGTGAAGTGCAGTCAATGGCGGTGAGCGTAGTGGCGCTGGCGATGGAAGGAAGTCGACATTGAAGATGGGTTTCGTTTTGAACATGACCTGGGTGCTTAAACGAAGATTAGCGGCTAATCTAGGGTAATTAGCTGTTAAGGGATGTAATTTATGAAATAACTATATTATTTAAAATTATAGAACTTATAAACGCAATAACTCTTTCATATGAGGTCAAAATCGAACGCGACAAGTTGCGTTGAGATCGTAACAGCGAAATATGGAGTTAGATTGGATGGATTTGGAGCTAATAGAAATTTGGATTAAAACTGAATGCGTGTTCAATTTTAATTCAAACCAGAGCGCTTTGGCGATTACTGGAATTTTTGTGAATAAACTTACCACTCTGGCCCACTTATATCTTTATATAAGTGTGAATAATTTTATTTATGCTATTTGTTACTTGTTTAGATGATTTACTATATTTATTAGTTGGTTTAGTTATATTCCTGCCCTTAGAGTGGATGAGACCCTATTACGTTCCCGTGTATGAGCGGATGACCCTTTGTATACGATCCCGACTCAAAGCAGTTGATTTATATTTTATAATAATATACTGTATGTGATGCAAGGGGATGGGTTGGAGGGATCCAGTAGGATTCCTTACAATGTTGATTTTACTTTTCATATATTTTGATATATGATGTGTTGGATTCCATATTTGATGACATGGATATGTTTTTGCTTATTTAGTGCTATAGTTGCACTGGGCTATATTTTTAGTTTTTTGAAATACTATAAAATAGTGATTTTGAGTTGAAATGATTTTCCAAGTGATTTTGGAAGAATATAGGTTTTAATAATTTTTAAATTATTAAAAAGAATGAGTGTATTTTTAAACAAATAAAATATATGATTTTTGATGTTATAGAAGTATGGTTTTGTGAAATATTTTTAAATAGAGATTTTTGAATAGTTTATATAAAAGATTTATAAAAGTGATATTTTATAAATAAAGAAATAGATTTATAATCGGAATTTGAAAATATTTTGTAAATAGATTTGAAATTTATTTGGTAAATGTATTTGTAAATGAATTTCATAAATAAATTAGATTTATAGAAAAATGGATTTATAAGTGGATTTTGATAGTAAAATGAGTTTTTATAAAAGAATGATTTATAAATAGAATTTTATAAATAAAGAGATTTTATAAAATAGAAGTTCTATAAAATAACAAGGAGATTTATAAACATAATTTTATAAATATGGAAATGATTTACGTTGAGATTTGAATATGGATTTTTATATAAAGGAAAAACATTCGAGTTTTTAAGAGTTAAATAATCTTTTAAAGGAATGTTTTGAAAGGAATATTTTTGATGAAGTTAATGGCTTTTAAAGTGATAATCTTTAAAAGTAAAGTTTTGAAAGTAATAATTTCATTAGAGTTTAAATGGTTTTGAAAAGTAATTTAAAATGTGTTAAGTATCGAAAACATGGATTTCAATGTTTATTGTTGTAATAGACGTTTTCGAGGAAGTATGGAAGGCATGGACTATAACACTATTGTTGTAGTAAATGATTTCCGAAATGAAATATTTTATATCTTTTATGCGATTTATATACATATATATAATTAATCGAATCCCTATACTAGTGTTTTTGGATTGTCGTAACGATGTTTTACGCAACGTTCGTTTTGACCCAATAAATTGTGTTGTGTTTTGACATTCCATTGTGAATTACATGAATTAGTTCTTATGATCGTACTAAAGGCTTGGTGGTATATGAAGCATGGCATCTTATACTTAACACCCGTTCTGAGGTGTATGAACTTGGGAGTTGTACGGTTATAGAAATCTATTTGGCATGTCTCCAAAATGGTAATGTTATTAAATATACTTATACCATTGATATAAGTATATGTAAATGTTTTCCAATATAAAAGATTGAAATGGTTTTGAGAATATATCTTTTTAATGATAATTTAAAGCAAATATTTGGAAATTGATTTAATTAATAAAAGATTAATTAAATGGGCCCAGTGACTGCTTATGTGCTAGATATTATTTGTTGCTTTGATAGTTAAATAACTGACTACTAAATTTGGTTTCTTGACTTGATATGGGAACTGATTAGTCGTGCACTTAGCACGAGGCCAACTGAGTAGGCTTGATTATCGTTTAGATTAAGAATGTTGATTCGAGTAGTGCAGAGTGTCTTTGGTTCTCCAATCTACCAGACTTCCTTCTTGGCCGAAGGATTGCAAGTTGAGAGTTGGAAACGTGATAAGTGTACAAGACTTTGTTTCCATATGAGGTTGAGGGCCTCTTTATTGTTGGTGATCCGAAGAGACCGGGGTCGGATTTATCTGAGAACCACTTTGGATCAATGTACGCGTTCGAAAGTGCAGGTTTATGATGATGATTTTGAAGGCGGATGTAACGACCACGACTTTCTCTCCACAGAAAGTCGCATCGTTAATAAGAAAGAAAGGGGTAGAAAATAGAAAAGAAGAGAAGAAAGAAAGAAACAACAACAACGATCTCACAGCGGAACGAATAAATTATATTAATAACATAAACTATTACATAGTATACAACACTTATCAGAGTTTTCACAACTATACAACACATACTAGACAGTTATAAACATCTGTCTAGATATTACAACTCAAATACAATACAAGACTCAAACACAGATATCAACATAGCGGAAAACTATATCTACGAACGCCGAAGCCTCCTGCTCCATTGCTCCTCCACAATTCGTCAAAGCTAAACCTAAATCTCTTGGCTACTCGTAAAAATTTGAGTACCCAAGAGTTTATAAAACAGAAATAAACAACTTGGGTCAGACATGGGTCTGGTGTGAGTAAACGGTTAGATTGCTTAACTTTGAAAACCTTTGAAAACAAAAGTATCACGTAAGACTTCCCACAAATAAACATGGGTAAGTTTTTACCTTACGCTAACTAAAACATTTGATAGGAAATCCGATTGTATTATAATAGGGTCTAGGGTTTTCAAGTAAAATACAGAAATAGCTGAAATGCTTACATCTCACATTCCAACATAATTGGGCACAACTAATACGTACGGCACTTATTGGAGTTTGGATTCCATACAATGGCAGGGCTACTGGGGTACCGCCCGTCACAGTACGTGGCCTAGATCACCGTACCGAGGAGTACGCCCGCTCCCCTGCAACACAAAGCCGGAACCATCCCTTACTGGATAATCCCGAACAAGATAACCCCGTAGTTGGCGCGACCAACCACACACTAAGCCGAATGAAAAGAAAAGGGACCTCTAGACAGGGATCTATCTTGCTCTCAATGGGTGCTACCCACGAAGCCTTGCTGCACCTCCCCTGTTTTAGCCATTCCCGGTTGATGAGGCTTGAGGTTACGATTACCTTTAATCAGAACATATCACTTAGAATGCTCATCGTCCGCCTGACGATGTGCTGAAAGCATTCAATCCATACAAGTTCGTTCCGGGTTCGAACGAAACCGAAGGCATTATCTCGTTACACTCGTTTTGGAATCACCCTCAGAGTTAACGACAATAACCCTTGCACTCTGAATCTTCATCTTCACTTGAGATTCACGACCTATCGTAAATTTGGATCGATGTGGTATTCGGGTCTCCAGACCTGGAATTCCGGTATACGGAAACCCGATCCCGGTCTCATCGAAATCCAAAACGTATCTTTTAAGGTCAAGTTGTTTAAAGGTTTAAACATTTAAACTTATTCAGGATGATATAAACAGATAGATAAATCATATTATCACAATTGATAATTCATATCAACATTCATCTCACAAAGCAGCATATATCATATATATATCAGAGATATTCAAATCATCCAATATCAACCAATCACCCAATATCAAACATCCAGTATTAATCAATTATCTAAACAGAATTGATTAACTCTAATCAATTTAATTAACCTTTAATTAAATTAATTACTATCCTTTAATTACTTGGATTATCTTAATCCTGCTTATTATCATTAATTAATTACAAATTAATTAATTAAACATCTAAATGATCTTCCTTAATTAATCTCCTTTGATTAATTATACTTTAATTACATTCAAGTAATTATCCTTAACCATACACAGTAATTAATCTTTAATTACTATCATTAATTACAATAATTAATGAACCTTCATAAATTAATTACTTTTATTAATCAACCTTGATTAATTAATTAAATAATCCTTATTAATTAATTAACCTTTTAATTAATTAAATAATAAATTTTAATCAACCACTTCATTCATTAATTAGTTTTAATTAATCATAAACAGTAATTAACAATTTGTAATTACTTATCTTAATTAATTACTTCTTAATTAATTATATTAACCTTGATTAATTAATCTAATTAATTAATCTTTAATTACTTCATTAAGTAATTATTAATCAATTTAAATTAACAAATAATCCCTAATTAATTACTTTATTAATTAATTACTTTTAAATTAATTACACTTAGTAATTAATCTTAAATTAAACATATTTAATTAATCACATTATTAATTAACCTAAATCCTTTAATTAATTTCTCTTAATTAATTAACTTCAAATCCATTATATTAATTAATCCTTTAATTAATACCACCAAATGATTAACCCTTAATCAATTACATTTAATTACTTTCATAAACAATTTCTCTTAAATTAATTACATTGGGTAATTATCCATTAATTACCTCAATAAATAATTTCACTTAATAAAACCTAAGTGATTATCTTTAATAAATCACAAATTAATTACTTAATTAATTATTTAACTTAATCATTTAAATTTAATTAAATGATTTCTTAACTTCTTTTTTTTAAAAAAAAAAATCTTAATTAAGAAAACATTATCTAAATCAAATCATTTATATTAACCAATAACTTTTCAATGGTTAATAATTTAATTATCTTAATTATCTTTACAAATTTAATTATCAAAATTCTAAATTACTAAAGATAATCCTTATTTTAATTGATTTTTAAATCTTAATTATTTAACTTATTTCAAATAAAACACTTTAGAAATCAATCATAATTTAAAATAATTTAAACATGCTAATTATAATTTTTTAAATCTTTGAACTTCCCAAAGTTTTTAAAATGTTTTGTTATGGATGCATGTGATGAATGATTTTAGTATATTGTGTTGCTTAGTATATAGAATGGATGCATGTATATATATTTGAAATGTTTGTATGCCTGTGAAGGTATATATATAAAAATCTGTTCTGTAACATGCACAGTTTCAAGTTCACACCAAACAAAAATTCATTACTCTTAATACACTTGATTTTAGGCTAGGACTAGTAAATGGGAAATGACTATAATAAGGTATTATAAATTTTAAAAATAATTTCAAGAATTCAAATGCAGTAATGATATCAAAATTTGAAAAACAAATCAGTAACAAACTCTCCAAAAATCCAATTCAAAAGACCTGAAACCCTTCCTTAATCAAAGCCTGAAATCCTCTGTAAAATTATTTTCAGATGCAAAAGCAAATCATTTCCCTATAATCTCATTTTCAAAAGCAAACCTATAACCCATTTTCCAAATCAAAGCCCTGTAGCCTGCATTTTTCTTTAATCTGGAATGAATTCAAAAGCTTGCATCATTTTCAAAAGATCATCAAGCCTGCAATTCCTTTTCAACATCTCAACAAGATAATGACATGCATGCAAGTTTCTAAAGTTAATAATTCAAGTTTTAAAAAGATTCAAAAGCCTGCATATTTTCTGTAATCTGGAAGCAAGATCTAAGGGAAAATCAAAAGCAAGTAAACCTGATCTAAAGCAATGTCTCAACAAACAAATAGCATGCATGCAAGTTTTTAAATCAAAATAAAGATGCAACAATTCAAGTTTTAAAGTCAGTAGCCTTTCCAGCAACTCAAGTTTAAAAGCTTTTCAAAGAGGCTCTGTTCTTCTTCAAAACTGTGAGTAACACTTTTTAAAAAACTTAAATATGGTTATAAGTTTTACTGCATATGATGAATGTTTGAAGTAAATGATGTTTGCATATAAGAATAGATGTTGATATATGTGAAATGGCTGAATATATATATATATATTTCCTCTGTTCTCTGTTATTTATCAAGTGAGTAACCCAACATAAATTCAATTAAGCAAATCTTTATTTTATGATCATCATGCCTGAGTTTGAAGTTGATTAGTATGTGATTATCTTTAAATATGTGTGTGTGTTGAAATCCTTTGTATATACTTGTGTGATGTTGTAGTGCAGGCTGTCACCATTATTTCCTGTTTGAAATTTTAATATGTCTTGTTTTCAAATAATCATTCCTCCCAATCTCTTTGATGTTTGAACTTAAGTTTCAAACGAAAATTGTTTGTTATAGTTTATACTAAAGATTGAAATTTTATTTAGGCTATAACAACAAATTAATATCTCTGGAACTTAAGAAACTGAAGAGATCTTTAAATAAGTTTTAACATAAAATTCTTAATTCATAGATTCAGGATTACAAATCGAATTCTTAGATAAAATCATTTTTTTTAAAAGCAAAATCATAAATTTTAGAATTAAAATCAGAGAGCAGTTTGGGTTAGTCTGATTTGAGCATTTCGAGTTGTCTTGGTCGATTTAAAGGGTCGGAGGAATCGAACTTTCTCCTGGAGGTGGTGGAGTGACCGGTGTCGATGGGAAAAATATCTGGTGGCAGTGAATATCAGTGTGGAGGTAGAAATTTTGATTTGAAATCTGGTGACCTAGTTTTTGTTGAGAGTCATTGTTGTGTTCGTTCGGCCTCCCTAGTGGATCGAGTGTGGTAAGACTCTGGGAATTGGAAGTGGAGGAGTTGACGATGGTGTGACTGGAAGCGCTCGCGTTCAGATGATCGGAGACGAGAGTGTGGGGCGATCTTGTCGCGTTCGCCTGGTTCCAGTTTCGACTGTAAGAGTCGATTTTCGTTCGTGCTTTGTGATGTCAATTTGAGAGTGGGAATCGAGTCTGGAGACGATTGCCGATGCGTGGAGCAAGTCGCCGGAGGTGACGATGCCGCCGATGCTACGTGCACGTGCACGTGCACGTTTTGAGTTGTTGGGTTTGGCTGTGGAATTTCGTCTTTGGGAAAGAAGAAGAAACTCGGGTCGTTGCTCGTGTTTTAGCGTGCGTGACTCGAAGGAGCTGGGTACGAGAGAGTTAATGAATGTCTCGAGTGGTGGTCGAGTTGCCTAAGGGTTAGACTCGGGTAAGTAAGTGTGTTGTCTGAGTTTTTAAAAGGGAAAGGCTATACCAGTTTTAAAGCAAGAAAACCCAGTTTTTAAAGTAGGTAAATAATTTGTTTCCAAAGGGAAATTATTTAAACAAGTTAAAGTTGTATTTAAAGTAGTCTAGTTTTTAAAAATTAATGTTTAAATTGTTTTGCTTTGAAGAGAATTATATATTTTCAATTTAAATATTGACTTGCAAACATGTTTTCAAATGAAAGTAAAATGATATGATTAAGTATATAATAAAGATGAATAAATTATCTTTTAATTATTTAAGTTGAAATCAATTAAGGGTAATTGATTAGTAAAATTTATTAAGAGTTAATCACTTAATAAACATTAATTGGTGTAATTAATTAATGTTAAGAATTTAAGGGTAATTACTGAAGGTAATTTAATTAAGAACAATTAATTAATGAAAGTAATTAGAGATTTATTAATTAATTAAAGACTAATTAATGCAAGTAATTAGTAGTTGATTAATAGAAGAGTTTGAGGGTAATAACTTAAATGAAATTGATTTGAAGCAATTAATGGGAGTAATTAAGGAATTTATTACTTGATAAAATTAATTGAGTTTAATTTGATTTATTTAAGTTAATTAATTTAGTTTAATTAATTTAAATTAATCATCGGATAATTTGATAAGTATAATTACTTAAATGTAATGAATGAAATGTAATTACTTAATAAAGTAATTAATGGTAATTACTATATGTAATTAATCGAAGATGATTTAATAATAGAAATAATTTGGATTAAATTACTTTGTATAATTAATCAAGGGATTAATTGAGATAATTAATTAAGGAATAATTAATTTATTAAATGAAGTAATTAAGGGTAGTTAATTACTTAATGGGATTAATCAAGATTGATTAATAATACTGTTTAAGTAAAGATTAATTACTTAATGTAATTAATCTAAATAATGTAATTAATTTAAATATAATTAAGGATCATTAATTAATATAATTAATGATGTAATTAAGGATTGATTAATTAAGATTAATTAATAAATAATAAGTGATTAAAGAAATTAATTAATTGTAATTAATTAAGGATTAATGTAATTAAGTACAGTTAATTAATAATTAAAGATTAATTACTGAATGGGTTAAGATAATTAATTTGTGAAATTAATTAAGGATAAATTACTTAAAGTAATTAAAAGATTATTAATTAGAAATGATTAATTAAGATGATACTTAAAGTATGATTAATTAATTGGTTTAATTAATAATTAAGTAAGCAGGATTTATAGAATGAAGTAATTAGTTTAATTCACTTTAAATTAATTAGATGATATAAATCATGGCTTAAGGATGGATGAATGAGATTGAATGTATTTCATTGTTGATATCTCTGATGAGATATGATTGATATATGATATGGATGTTTGGTTGAATTATAATGATAATGTGAATTATCTGTTTGGGATGATAATGTAGATTATCTATTGAATTATCTATCTTTGTGTATAAAGATAATGAATTGAATTGTTTTAACCTTTAAAACAACTTGGCCCTTAAAAGATACGTTTTGGATTTCGATGAGACCGGGATCGGGTTTCCGTATACCGGAATTCCAGGTCTGGAGACCCGAATACCACATCGATCCAAATTAACGATAGGTCGTGAATCTCAAGTGAAGATGAAGATTCAGAGTGCAAGGGTTATTGTCGTTAACTCTGAGGGTGATTCCAAAACAAGTGTAACGAGATAATGCCTTCGGTTTCGTTCGAACCCGGAACGAACTTGTATGGATTGAATGCTTTCAGCACATCGTCAGGCGGACGATGAGCATTCTAAGTGATATGTTCTGATTAAAGGTAATCGTAACCTCAAGCCTCATCAACCGGGAATGGCTAAAACAGGGGAGGTGCAGCAAGGCTTCGTGGGTAGCACCCACTGAGAGCAAGATAGATCCCTGTCTAGAGGTCCCTTTTCTTTTTATTCGGCTTAGTGTGTGGTTGGTCGCGCCAACTACGGGGTTATCTTGTTCGGAATTATCCAGTAAGGGATGGTTCCGGCTTTGTGTTGCAGGGGAGCGGGCGTACTCCTCGGTACGGTGATCTAGGCCACGTACTGTGACGGGCGGTACCCCAGTAGCCCTGCCATTGTATGGAATCCAAACTCCAATAAGTGCCGTACGTATTAGATGTGCCCAACTATGTTGGAATGTGAGATGTAAGCATTTCAGCTATTTCTATATTTTACTTGAAAACCCTAGACCCTATTATAATAAAATCAGATTTCCTATCAAATGTTTTGGTTAGCGTAAGGTAAAAACTTACCCATGTTTATTTGTGGGGAGTCTTACGTGATACTTTTTCTTTCTAAAGGTTTTGAAGTTAAGCAAGTTTAACCTGTTACTCACACCAGACCCATGTCTGACCCAAGTGTTTATTTCTGTTTTATAAACTCTTGGGTACTCAAATTTTTACGAGTAGCCAAGGGATTCAGGTTTAGCTTTGACGAATATTCTGGAGGAGCAATGGAGCAGGAGGCTTCGTCGTTCGTAGATATAGTATTCCGCTGTGTTGATATCTGTGATAGTGTCTTGTCTTGTATTTGAGTTGTAATGTCTAGACAGATGTTTATAACTGTCTAGTAAGTGATGTATATGTTGTGTAACTCTGTAAATTGTTGTATACTATGTAATAGTTTATGTTATTAATATAATTTATTCGTTCCGCTGTGAGATCGTTGTTGTTGTTTCTTTCTTTCTTCTCTTCTTTTCTATTTTCTACCCCTTTCTTTCTTCATAATGATGCGACTTTCTGTGGAGAGAAAGTCGTGGTCGTTACAGATACGTCATTAATCCTTAATTAATTACAATTAATTAATTACTTTAATCACTTATTATTTATTAATTAATCTTAATTAATCAATTCTTAATTACATCATTAATTATATTAATTAATGATCCTTAATTATTCTTAATTAATTATCTTATTTAAATTAATAATTAATTAGTCACATTTATTAATCACATTTGATTAATCTCATTTAGTAATTAACTACTCTTAATTACTACACTTCATAAATTAATTACTCCTTAATTAATTATCCTTTAATTAATCCCCTGATTAATTATACAAAGTAATTAAACTAAAATTACTTTTATTATTAAAATCTTCTTTAGTTAATTACATCCACTAATTAACTTTAATTACTTTCCTAAGTAATTACACTTCACTAATTACATTTAAGTAATTACTTATCAATCACCAAGTGATTATCTTAATTTAATTAATAAATTAAACTTATCAAATTTATCTAATTAATTACCTTAAGTAATTAATTACTTTAATTACTTTCATTAAGTAATTATACTTAACCAATTCACAAATGATTATCATTAGTTAATTAATCTAATTGATTATCAAAATTAATCATATTAATTAATTATTTAATAATCCCTAATTAATGAACCCTCATTAATTATTAATCAAATCTTTAATTACTTTCCTTAAGTAATTAAGCTTTAACCAATTATTATTAATTACAAATTAATTCATTTCTAATTACTTAATTAATTGCTTAAATAAATCTTTAATCACTTGATTAATAAATTTCTAATCATTTATAAAAACTCTATACTTATTTAAATAAATGATCCTTAATTTCAAATTAATTAATTTATTAAATTATTCCTTAATTACCTTATTAATTTAATGAATCCTAAATCATTAAACCTTAATTACTTTCAAAATTAAAGTATTAACCTTTATAACAATTTTAATTATTATTAACAAAAGACTTTAAAACATTTTTACTTTCAAATCTTTCTTTTAATTTATTTTAAATTAAAGATTTAAAATAAATTACAAATTTAACTTTAACCAAATTTAAATCAAATTTACAAAATCTTCTTAAAACCAAATGTTAAAGAAACACTTAACATTTAAAAAAGAAATTTATAAGATTTTAAACCCACTCATTTAAAATTCAAATCTTCTTTAAACATTTTAAATTTACTTAAACATTATAATTTAATAAACTCATTTATTTTAACTAGGATACAAATTTAAATTGAATCCATACTTTAAACTTTTATTAAAACTTTTATTTTAAATCCTGCTTTAAAATTTTAAACTAAATTTAAATTTAAAACACTGTCAGGTTTAAAACCTGTAAACAAAAATCTACCCGAGCCTTAACTAAATTGCTCCGAGTCGAAACCCTCTCTGCTTCGAGTCTCTCACGCTAAAACTTCGAGCCAAACCCAGACTTCATCTTCCCAAACTTCAAATACGAAAACCATTGCCGATATCTCGTGTGCACGTGCACAGCTCCGGGAAGTATAAATATATATTACAATTTGAAAATATATCTTTTATTTAAACAAAAGATTTCTATTCACAATATATATAGCAAAATATATATTATAAATAGATTAAAACTTTATTTAAATTGGTAAATTAATCTTTAAAGGATAATAATTATTTAATCTGGCAATATTGATAAGATTTATTTTCAAAGCTAATAAAGTTTTAATCTATTTATAATATATATTTTGCTATATATATTGTGAATAGAAATCTTTTGTTTAAATAAAAGATATATTTTCTGCCCAAAACCCAATTTCTGATCAACCACGAATTCCTCACTCGATACCAATCTAGAAATCTTGTTTTAACTTTTAAAAATCATGATTTTTGATGGTGATTTAGATTATATAAGAGAATCAAAGAATTGTGATATTTGAATTTAACATGTTTTCAAAGTTTTCACTGTCTTTCCCATTTATTTCATATGTAAATATAAGCATTTAATAAATAAAGAAAGAGTTGTATTTACTTTTATATTAAATAAAAATAAGAAAATATGTATATAACAAGTGTTAAAATCTTAAGTAACTAATGAGACAAATGTAAACAATTAATCTACTCAATTTGACGAATTGTGGAGAAGCAATGGAGCAGGAGGCTTCAGCGTTGTAGATATATAGTAGTTCCGCTGTGTCTGTATCTCTGTAGTGTATTGAGTTGTAATGTCTAGACAGATGTTATAACTGTCTAGTAAGTGATGTATATGCTGTGTAACTCTGTAAAGTGTTGTATACTATGTAATAGTATATGTTATTAATATAATTTATTCGTTCCGCTGTGAGATCGTTGTTGTTTCTTTCTTTCTTCTCTTCTTTTCTATTTTCTACCCCTTTCTTTCTTATTAATGATACGACTTTCTGTGGAGAAAAAGTCGGGTCGTGACATTTGGTAATTAGTCACATTTAAATAAGATAATTAGTCACATTTATAAATCACCTTTGATTAATAACATTTAGTAATTAACTACCCTTAATTACTCTTCCATAAATTAATTTCTCCAAAATTAATTATCCCTTAATTAATCCCTTGATTAATTATACAAAAGTAATTAAACTAAAATTACTTTTATTATTAAAAATCTTCTTTAGTTAATTACATCCTCTAATTAACTTTAATTACTTTCCTAAGTAATTACTCTTCACTAATTACATTTAAGTAATTATATTTATCACATCTCTAAATGATTATCTTAAATTAATTTAATTAATTAATTTAACTTAATCAGATTTATTTAATTAATTACCTTAAGTAATTAATTACCTTAATTACTTCCATTAAGTAATTATACTTAACCCATTTTATAAATGATTATCATTAATTAATTAATCTAATTGATTATCAAAATTAATCATATTAATTAATAATTAAAGAATTGTTAATAATTAATGAGAAATCATTAATTAGGAATTATTTAATAATTAATTAATATGATTAATTTTGATAATCAATTAGATTAATTAATTAATGATAATCATTTATAAAATGGGTTAAGTATAATTACTTAATGGAAGTAATTAAGGTAATTAATTACTTAAGGTAATTAATTAAATAAATCTGATTAAGTTAAATTAATTAATTAAATTAATTTAAGATAATCATTTAGAGATGTGATAAATATAATTACTTAAATGTAATTAGTGAAGAGTAATTACTTAGGAAAGTAATTAAAGTTAATTAGAGGATGTAATTAACTAAAGAAGATTTTTAATAATAAAAGTAATTTTAGTTTAATTACTTTTGTATAATTAATCAAGGGATTAATTAAGGGATAATTAATTTTGGAGAAATTAATTTATGGAAGAGTAATTAAGGGTAGTTAATTACTAAATGTTATTAATCAAAGGTGATTTATAAATGTGACTAAATGTAACAACCCGACTTTTTCTCCACAGAAAGTCGCATCGTTAATTAAGAAAGAAAGGGATAGAAAAAGAAAAGATAGAAAAGAAGAAAGAACAACACATCAGAATCTCATAGTGGAACGAATAAAATATAATATATCACATAAAATATTGCATAGTATCATATTACATCAGAGTACACAACTTATACAACACATATTAGACAGTTATAAACATCTGTCTAATTCATACAACTCAAGTATCACAGATACAGACACAACATATACACAGCGGAATCATAATATATTTACACGGTGAAGCCTCCTGCTCCAAATCTCCTCCAGAATTCGTCAAGCTAACCTGAATCACTTGACTACTCATATATAATATGAGTACCCAAGAGTTTAATAAAACAGAAAATAAACACTTGGGTCAGACATGGGTCTGGTGTGAGTAAACGGTTTAAAATTGTTTAACTTTTGAAAAACCTTTGAAAGAAAAGGTATCTCGTAAGACTTCCCGCACATAAACACGGAAAAGTTTTTACCTTACGATAACCAAAACATTTGATAGGAAATCCAGTTATATTATAATAGGGTCTAGGGTTTTCAAATAAATATGAAATAGCTGAAATTGTTACATTATTAAATTCCAGCATACTAGCCAACAAAGTGGGTTATACAATCAAGACCGATGGCACTTATTGGAAATTGGATTCCATACAATGGCAGGGCTACTGGGGTACCGCCCGTCACAGTACGTGGCCTAGATCAACGTACCGAGGAGTACGCCCGCTCCCCTGCAACACAAGGCCGGAACATCCCTTACTGGATAATTCCCGCATAAGAAACCCCGCGGTTGTAGCTAGCAACCGCCCACAAAGCCGAAATAAAAAGGGACTCTAGACAGAGGAATCTTATACTACTTGGGCGCTACCCACTAACCTTGCTGCACCTCCCCTGTTTTAGCCATTCCCGGTTGATGAGGCTTGAGGCTACGATTACCTTTATAGAACACATCTATCTTAGAATGCCCATCGCCCTCCTGACGATGTTTTGAAAGCATTCAATCCATACAAGTTCGTTCCGGGTTCGAACGAAACCGAAGGCATTATCTCGTTACACTCATTTTGGAATCACCCTCAGAGTTAACGACAATAACCCTTGCACTCTGAATCTTCATCTTCACTTGAGATTCACGACCTAACGTTTAACTTGGATCGATGTGGTATTCGGATATCCAAATCTGGAAACCCGATCCCGGTCTCATCGAAATCCAAACGTATTTTAAAGGCCAAGTTGTTTAAAGGTTTAAACAATTCAATTCAATACTTGAATTCACACAGTATTTAACACAGATAAATATTACACATTTATCACAGATATATCGCATATCATATCACATAATATCACAGCATATCATCCAATATATATCAACCAAATCAGATATTCTACATAACAATCATCCATAAGCAACAATTATTAACCCTATGTTATAATTAATTTAATTGACATATTAAATTGATTATTGCCCAAAATTTCCGGGATATCACAGCGGAGATCTTCATGATGCAGGGCTACTTGCCACTAGACCCGCGATGCATATTATATGTATATGGTGGCAGTAGTGCTTCGTTATGAAAATCTACGATATGCAAAGACTTCTCGCTACTAATCCTAGAAGTAATTCCGGACAGGACCCGCGATGCATATTATATGTATATGGTGGCAGTAGTGCTTCGTTATGAAAATCTACGATATGCAAAGACTTCTCGCTACTAATCCTAGAAGTAATTCCGGACAGGATATGGTAGGAGAGTACCTTCGGTTTGTCCTGTTCCTGTACAACTTATATAGACGAATGTTTGACGTTGCATTTTTAATTACATTGATTAATCTCTATAAATGTATCATCTGTTTGGTAGCGGAGAAGGAAACTTCTCTTAGCTTAATACCTTTACCTGAGATGTACGAGCTCAGGAATTATACGTTTGTAGAAATCAGTTGTGTGGTTGTGGAATTGGCAATGTGGCATTCAAAGTAGAATGTGTTATGTGAAAGGTAAACGTTACCTTAAGCCTCATTACCCAATAATGGCTTAAATAGGGTACGCCGTAATGCTATATGGTTCGCAACCATTAGGGCATGATCATCACCTTTCAAGATAACCCTCCAAATGTTGGGTATGATATGCTAAGAGACGTCTCTGATAAGTCGATAATGACTAGGGTAATGACATATTCGGTTTCTATCCAGGCCATCTATGAGTACTAAATAGGGATAGACCGGTCTTGCCCAATGCAAAGGGTTATTTGTGTATCCTCGGTACATCCCTCTAGAGATGTACTGTATGGAAGGTAGTCCCTTACCTGCCATTGTATGAAAATCCATTCTCCCGTGCCTTCCATCTTGTTTGTAAACCTATTATGCCGTCAAATTTAACCAATGTAACAATTTCGACTATTTTAATATTATTTATGTACTAGATACTAGTATAATATATCAGGATTTGATATGAAATGTTTTGGTTATCATAAGGTAAAAACTCGTCTGTGTTTATGTGCGGCGTGGTCTTATGAGATACTTTGTTTGATAAAGAAAAGTTTTTATAACTTTAAAATTCAGTTGAGATGCGTTTTCTCACGCTGGTTTACCAGATTGATCCGGAGTTCTTCCCTTTCAATGCTCGGGTTAGACCCAACATATTTACATATTTAGATTTGGATGCTTTGGAGCTTCAGTAGACGAGCTGGAGGTCTTCAAGTCGTATTCACGTATATGTTTATTTTCCGCTGCATTATTGTTTAAATTATCAGCATTTGTGAGAATAGGTTATTATAACTATCCAGACTGATGATTGAGATTTTTTGTTGTACTCTGACGGATGTATGTATATGACAATTTCTCTTTTGTAAAGTTCATTGATATTATATTATATGTTGTTCCACTACTATTATGAGATTTTGTGTTGTTTTAGTTCTTTTTCTTCTTCTCTTCTTTCTTCCTTCTTTCCCAAAACTATCCGTCTTTCCGTTCAATTTAGATTGGCCATATATGGTTTATTGTCAGCTCAAATCATGCGGGTTGTTACAACTGGTATCAGAGCTTAGGTTATGCGGACACCTAGGCTTTGGTTGGGTACTCATTATAGATAGGGTCAGTAGCACCCTAGAATGAGTTTGAGTGTATTATAGATATGAGAGCGTATTTGTTAACGATTATAAAAATGTTTAATATTGTGTTAATTTATATGTTGAGTGGCTTATGAATCCTAGTCAGTATGTGGGACACCACGTTATCGATAGGGGTTTCTAAACACTTGAACAAGGCAAACCGACATAGTATTGTTTTGAGAATTGTTAAATGAAATAAATTTACTTGATTATATTTTATATATAAAGGAATAATTTTTTAGAAATTATTATAGTTATATATGGTGTGTTTGATTGTTAGTGAATGATAATAT
Organism: Allium fistulosum; assembly: GCA_030737815.1. NCBI lineage: Eukaryota > Viridiplantae > Streptophyta > Magnoliopsida > Asparagales > Amaryllidaceae > Allium > Allium fistulosum. The sequence goes on along the minus strand of CM060903.1, from coordinate 831,625,344 downwards.
TTGATTATTATCATTTATTATTTGTTGTTTGTGTTCTAATAAAAGTTATTATTATCATAATGTAAACAAAGATAAACAATTAAGAAATGGTTTTATATAACCAAAGTGAAATTATATATAAGGAAAAATTTATAAATATGATTCGTAAATAAAAAGGATTTAAAAGAAATAAAAAGCACTGAACTCACTTCGGTTGCTGGAAAATAATACCAATGATGACTACAGCATCATCGACATTCATTTTCGAGTTTCTAAATGACGGATTGCTACTATAGTGATTTGCTATAGAGGTTTATTTTGGTAAGCCAAGTTTGTTTAAAATTCAAAAGTATGATTTGATATAAAAAGGAATTATGTATAGTATAGTTTCAAAATGATTTGAAAATAATAAACAAAAACTGGATGTTTAAATTCTGAAAGTTGCTATCTATGCGTTTTGCTGAAAACATAAGAAACTAAGTTTTATAACTTATAAATTTTGAGAAGTAGTGAGAAATTTTTTTAAAAAAAATTGTCGAATATAAATGTTAAGAAATGTAAATTTGAAAATTAAATTATGAAATGAAATTTAACTTAAGTTAAGTTAAATAAAATGAATTTTGAAGTGGAATTTAACTTAAGCAAAGTTAAGTGAAATTGAATTTGATTTGTAATGAATTAATGAAATGAACTAATGAAATAAATTAATGAAATGGATGTGAACTTGAGTTATAAAATGAAATTCAACTTAAGTTGTAAAGTGAAAATAAACATTAGTGGTTGTATAAAATGTTTATAATAAACTTAAGTGACGGTTTTATGAAATGGTCTATAAATGATATTAGTATTGAAAGATATATGCTAAGTAACAAATGAATGTGAATAATGAACGGAGAATAGGCTATAATAAGAAACCAATTGAAACAGATACGTAAGTTGTACTTATATTATTTTATTCGTATAATTGTTTGATCCAGATTCGAATATGCGATTTCGAGGTGATTTGCACGGTTCCGAGTTGGGATTTTTCATTCAATTCTTGACGGTGAACACTGGATATGGATTTCTGATTGATTCTGATATTCTCTATCATAGTATATGGCTATGCAAGGAGAATGGCGGTTTCTATTCAAGGAACCGAATCTAAGTCTGTACTAGAATGGTCGTGTGAACTATACTAGTTCGAAAATGAAATTGTGTGATCGAGCGAGCGATCAGGTGTGGTTTTGCGTACAGATGATATATGTACATCGTACGGGCTTTAATAAATATAGCGCTGACATTGGAAAATGAAAATTGATATAGTTAGGAATTAATTGGATGAATATTAATTGTTTGATGGTTTCTCTTATTACCTTTGTTATATTTACATATGGTTATTGTATTAGTATATGTTATATATTGATATTACTTTTCCTATACTTATTCTCATTGCTTATTGAGTGATTAGTAGGTGTAGATGGCATGTGCTTTGTATTTGGAGCTGGCTTTCGTGTTATATTGATTTGTATATGCTTGCTAATATAAATAAAAGGTACATATTTCGGATTACATATCGTTCTTTTATATTTTTTTCCCTACGAGATGCCTCATCCTTGAAGATGAAATGTATATTTTTTATTATATATATATTGTAAAAAAATTCGATCGAACCGCGCAAAAGAGACGCTGGCGAAATTTTTCGTAAATTTAAGGCCTTAATTTTTTTTTTAGAATTTTGAAATTATTGTTGGTAACTAAAAATTTGGATTTTGGTTTTATAACTTGGAATGGTATTACTTAGGTTTTGGAAATTCAATTATGAATTCAAAGATTTAGAAAATATGATAACAAAGTTTCCACCAATTGATTTCGAAAAGTTAAAAGATTTAAAAGAATTTGGTAATCCATTTCAACTAATTGTTTTTGAAAAGTTAATTGGTTTGTGACATTTTTCTTGCCTTGGCAATTTCAGGGACAAACTTCTTTTAAGGGGAGAGAATATAACGACTTAGAATTTCAGTCATTCAAATTTGAAATATTTAATTGATTTTAAATATCGAAAAGTTAATTTAATAAGTTAAATAACTTGAATTTCAAATATAGCAATTTATTTGATAATTAAATTGTTGAATTTAACATCTAGAATTATTTAAAAAATGGAATCTTAAATTTAATTTGAATAAATGGATTTCAGAATGATTGTTTAAATTCAATTTTAACTAATAAATGATTGGTGTAAACTTTAATTTATAATTTGTGACGACCCGAATTTTCTAACGTTCGTAATTGGATGATTAATTGATTTAAAATATTGGAATATTAATTTTGATTAGTCGAATAAATAAATTTCTGAATATCTGAATATATATATAAATTGATTTAGAAAACTATGATAAGTATTGAATTATAAATCTCTGGATATGATAAATCTTATAGAAAATAAATAATATATAAACTCCACCATTCAAATTAAGATAAAATATCCATACGTTATATATATAAATATATACAAGTTTGTGAGGATTAAAGATATATATATATATATATATATAAGTATACAGGTATGTATGTATACCCATAGAAAGCAAATATATTTGTAAATAGGGAATAATGTGAGATATATATGCAAATCTATAATGATAAAATATGTATATGTATGCAGGAGGTAGGAAAATATATAAATATACATGGACCATATGGAGTAATGGGTATGCAAATTTATATAAATAAAGTAAAATATATATAGGAAGGCATAAATGTAAATATGATAAAATAAATATACTTTATTTTAAAATTTGTTTCGTTAATTGTAAACAAGTACAGGAAGAGAAAAGCCTAGTTTGCAGTAAACCACTTTGTTATGGCCAAAATTAGGATTACACAATTTAATCAATCGATCACGTGGGTGTGTTTGTCTCTGAGAATGGTGATTTTTGATAGTAGTTTGGTGATTTTTCGTTACGTGGGAAGTGAGAAAAAAAGAGATGGCTGGAATTTGGTTGTTGGTCGAATTGAGGTGATCGAGTCGATGGCGTGGCAAAGGGTTGGGCGTGGAGAAGGTTTAGGCAGAGGCGTATCGGAGAAAAATGGTGCCGTGATTTTCGGTGGAGCAAGGAAGTCAGACGAACTCATTTTAGGGTTTAGGCCAGTTCTGGAGTGGTTCGGTTTTGGCTGAACTATGGCGATGCAAGGGCAGGCGGAAGGGTGCGCGCCTAGGGGAAAAGTTGGAGAGGGACGTGGAGAGCCTTTTGGTGGAATTTAGGGGTGTACGATCGGGTGTGGTGGCGTGGGGGAGTGATGGGTGGCTCGGTCCTCTTTTGTGATCTTGGAGCAGCAGCTCGAATTTTCGAATGGGGGTTTTGGCGACGTTCCAGGAGGTGGAACGTAGGAAGGAGATCGAGTGCGATTGGCGGGGGTGGTCGGCGGTGAGTTCGATGGTCGGTGGGTCGTGGGGAAGTGCACGCGTACACTGGCGTGCACGGGTTCGTTGAAGAGCAAAAATAAAAGGAAGAAGAGGGAAATAAGAAATTCTGGGAAGAAGGTAAAGAAGAGGCGGGCCGGGTTTTGGGCCCAAGGGAAATAAAGGAAATAAAGTAAAGAGAGAAGAGAAAGAAAAAAAAAGAAAAAAAAGAAAAGAAGGAAGAAAAGAAAATAAGGGAGAAATGGAAATAAGAAAAAAGTAAAAAGATAAGGAAAAATAAAAGAATAAAAGGAAAAAGAAAATAGAGGGAAAAGGAAAAAAATAAAGAAGAAGTAAATAAAAGGGAAAAGTAAAGAAATAAAAAGGAAATAAACGGAAAATAAAAGAAAAGAAAGAAATAAAGAAGAAGGAATGATATTTTATAATTTTAATTGAGACAATTAATGGTAATAAATCATTATTATTATTATTCGACTTAACTTATGGATAATGAATAGTACTTTAAAATATTTATTATTTAATAAATTGTTTAATTTGTAATTAATTTGGTTTTAAATATAAATGAATACGGTTAATCAAAGTGAATTAAAAACCATGAGTAAATCGTTTTGGACATTGGTTATAGATCGTTACTTGGGTTAACGATCTATACCTTTGCTTAATTCTGTGGGATATTGGTTTTCAAATTAAAACAATGAGATTAAAACCATGATACGTTTTATTTGAAATAAAATCTGTAATAAATCCCCGTGATCGGGCATTGTCTCCGTAGACGATAAATTGTTATTTTAAATAACTGACTTCCTTAAATTTATTCTTTGGATTCGAAAAGACCGGGATCGGATATCAGCGATATCCGGAACCACTTCGATTTAATAAGCATTATAAATCTTTACGGTTTTGATTATAAAGTTTATAGGCTAAAATAGAATAAATTAAGCAAATATGATCATATTAGATCGGTAACTGTGCCTAGTCAGTATTTCAACATCGATGGATTTCTGTAAAAGTGTTGGATTATAATCAGATAAAACTCGTGACTTTGTTCGAGTTACCTTGGTTTGAAAGGATTTTCTGAACTCAAGTATTTTAAGTTAAATATGTTTACTCACGCTGGTTTTCAGCCTGACTCGGGTGTTACTTTATTGTAATGCTCGGGTCAGACCGAGTATTACAGATTTTTAGGGTAGGACGCTTTGGAGCTCAGGAGACGAGCTGGATGGCAGAGACGTATTGAGTATATTCCGCTGTGTATATAGGCTATTTTATCCAGTAGTTGAGGACAAGTTATTATAACAGTCCAGATTTATTTTACTCTGATATCTTGTATATGTACATTGACAGTTACCGCTTTTCTTGTATAAAATGCTGTTATTATATTTTGTTCTGCTGCGATTATGAGATTCTGTGCTGTTGTTTTTTTCTAGTTTCTTGTTCTATCTCCTTTTCTTCTTAACCCTAACAGTTTGGGATTTCCGGCATTCGATTGTTCGGCACTCTATACAGTGGATGTATTAGTGTCGATTTTCGGGGTCGAAAATCTTCGGGCTGTTACATAATTAAAGTGATTAGAAAGGGTTTAATAATAATTCGTTTTAATTAATGTGTGAAATAGCCATTCGGGACACTGTCTTAGAATAGGACGAAACCGATGCCATTTGATCCATAATAGTATATTATTGTATGATAACGAATTTCGTGGTGATTGGACGTATCGTTTGGTCGTGCGAGTTCGAAAAGCGTAGAAATTAATTAAATAAATTTAAATTAATATGATTCGATTTTGGAAAGCTAACTTCTATATACGATGGAATTGAGTTACGATATATATTCCAATGTGCTCAGAATATGGATATAACATATAGAATGCGTGATGGCAAACCTCGTTTGAGGTTCAAAAATTTAATGTGCGAATAGTGCTTTCAAAATTTTCTATATAAGGACCTAAATTTTTTTCATTTGCAACTTAACCTTTAAACCAAGCTCCAAACGACCATTTCCCAAATAACCAAATCCAAGGGCCCGCATTTCTCAACACAATCAAGGCCAAATTAGCCAAAACCTTCTACATGAAAGTTGTCGAGCTCCTCACCACGACTTCATCCATATAATCCGATCATCAATCAGATGCTTAACATGGTGGCTATTCGCGATGGAAGCAACACCATTCATTTGCGAAATCACGACGACTTAGGAGGCGGCAGTGGGGTCATTCGACTCATCGTCGATGGGGCTCCTCTCCGGTGAAGTGCGGTCGACGGTGGAGCGTGGCGGTGCTAGCGATGGAAGGAAGTCGACATTGAAGATGGGTTTCATTTTGAACGCGATGTAGGTCCTTAAACAAAGATTAGCGGCTAATCTAGGGTAATTAGCTATTAAGGGATGTAATTTATGAAATAACTATATTATTTAAAATTGTAGAACTTATAAATGCAATAACTCTTTCATACGAGGTCGAAATCGAACGTGACAAGTTGCATTGCGATCGTAACAGCGAAATCTACGATGAGGAGTTGGATTGGATGGATTTGGAGCTAATAGAATTTTGGGTTTAAATGGCATGCGTGTTCAATTTTAATTCAAAACAGAGCGCCTTGGCGATTACTTGAATTTCTGTGAGTAAACTCACCTTTATGGCCCACTTATATCTTTGTATAAGTGTGGATAATTTTATTTATGTTGTTTGTTGCTTGTTTGAATGATTTACTGTAATTATTAGTTAGTTTAGATATATTCTCGCCCCTAGAGCGGATGAGATCCTATTACGTTCCCGTGTATGAGCGGATGACCCTTTGTATACGATTCCGCCTCGAAGCGGTTGCTTTATATTTTATGATTATATACTTTATGTGATATAAGGGAACATGTTGGAGAGATCCAACAGGATTCCTCACACTATTGATTTTACTTTTCATATTTTTGATATATGATGTGTTGGATGCCATATTTGATGACATGGATATGTTCTTGCTTATTTAGTACTATAGTTGCACTGGGCCATATTTTTAGTATTTTGAAACACTATAAAATAGTGATTTGAATTGAATTGATTTTCAAAGCGATTTTGGAAGCATATAGGTTTTAATAATTTTTAAATTATTAAAAAGAATGAGTATATTTTTAAACAAATAAAAAGTACGATTTTTGATGTTACAAAAGTATGGTTTTGTGAAATATTTTTAAATAGAGATTTTTGAATAGTTTATATAAAGGATTTATAAAAGTGATATGACTAAAGTGCTTCGCTCGTTCGGCTAGGAAAAGGATGATCCAAAAATGGGTTGTCTTCAATAGAGAAGTACTCAATTTTGAGTACTTCTCTTCGTACGGTCCCTGCGGAGTAGTAATGACATGACCCTAGGTTTTCGTTTTTCCTTTTCCGGGACCCCTCGGGGTATCTGCTCTTTGCTCGCTCTGTATACCCAGAGCTACTTGCTGTGCTATCGCTTCGTTCACTCCCTCTGGGGATTCTATCTCGTCTCATCGGTCAGAACTCTTGATAGTTGCATGAGAAAGAGCAAATGAAACTTAAGACGTTGATGGTTTTGTTTACAAGTATTGAAAAATGAAGATCATTTTCCACTTTATAATCGGAATTTGTAAATAGATTTGAAATTTATTTGGTAAATGGATTTATAAATGGGTTTCATAAATAAATTAGATTTATAGAGAAATGGATTTATAAGTGGATTTTGATAGTAGAATGAGTTTGTATAAAAGAATGATTTATAAATAAAGAGATTTTATAAAATAGAAATTTTATGAAATAGAAAGGAGATTTATAAACATAGTTTTATAAATATGAAAATGATTTATGTTGAGATTTAAATATGAATTTTTATATAAAGGAAATACATTCCAATTTTTAAGAGTTAAATAATATTTTAAAGGAATATGTATTGAAAGGAATATTTTTGATGAAGTTAACGGTTTTTAAAGTGATAATCTTTAAAGTAAAGTTTTGAAAGTGATAATTTCAAATGGAGTTTAAATAGTTTTGAAAAGTAATTTAAAATGTGTTAAGTATCAAAAACATGGATTTCAACATTTATTGTTGCAATAAACGTTTTCGGGGAAGTATGAAAGGCATGGACTATAACACTATTGTTGTAGTAATTGATTTCCGAAAGAAAATGTTTTATATAATATATGGGATTTATATACATATATATAATTGATCGATTACATTGATTGATCTCTATGAATGTATCATCTGCTTGGTGGCGGAGAAGACAATTTCTCTTAGCTTAACACCCTTTCCGAGATGTACGAGCTCAGGAGCTATTCCTTTGTAGAAATCAGTTGTGTGATTGTGAAAATGGCAGTGTGGCATTCAAAGTAAAATGTGCTATGTGAAAGGTAAACGTTACCTTAAGCCTTATCACCCAGTAATGACTTAAACATGGTACGCCGTAAGGCTATGTGGTTTGCAACCATTATGGTATGATCACCACCTTTCTAGATAACCCTCTATATTTTGGGTATGTGGTGTATGCTACGAGACATCTCGGATAGGTCGGTAGCGACCGGGGTGATGACATATTCAGTTTCTATCCAGGCCATGTCCAAGTGCTAAATAGGGATAGACCGGTCTTACCAGATGCAGAGGATTGTTTGTATATCCTCGGTACATCCCTCTAGAGATGTACCGTATAGAAGGTAGCCCATTACCTGCAATTGTATGGAATCCATTCTCCAATACGTGCCTGCCATTTTGTTTGTAAACCTACCATGCCGTCAAATTTAACCAATGTAACAATTTCGGCTATGATTAATATTATTTGTATACTAGACACTAGTATAATATAATAGAATTTGATATGAAATATTTTGGTTATCGTAAGGTAAAAACCCGTCCGTGTTTAAGGGTCTTACGAGATACCTTTATTTGAAAAAGAAAAGTTTTTATAATTTTAAAATTCAGTTGAGATGTGTTTTCTTACACTGGTTTGCCAGACTGATCCGGATGTTCTTCCCTTTCAATGCTCGGGTCAGACTGAGCATATTTACAGAATTAGATTTGGATGCTTTGGAGCTTCAGCAGACGAGCTGGAGGTCTTCAGGTCGTATTCACGTATATATTTATTTTCCGCTGCATTGTTGTCTAAATTATCAGCATTCGTGAGGATAGATTATTATAACTGTTCAGACTAATGATTAAGATTTATTGTTGTACTCTGATGGATGTATGTATATGACAGTTTCTATTTTGTAAAGTTCATTGATATTATAATATACGTTGTTCCGCTGCGATTGTGAGATTATGTGTTGTTTTAGTTCTTTTTCTTCTTCTCTTGTTTCTTCCTTCTTTCCTATGACTATCCGTCTTTCCATTTAATTTGGGTTGGACATGTGTGGTTTATTGTCAGCTTGAATCGTGCGGGTTTCCGGATTGTTATAGCTGATTTTCAATATTATTCTAGGTATTTTGTTATTTCTATCAACAATGTATTATTGATTGGTTATATGTTGGCCTTTTTTTTTCAAATTGCAAATATTAAATTTACAAATCGCTTTACTACAAGAAGCTATAAGGCTAGTTTTATTAACACCCTATTATTTTCTTTATGCACCTCAGTAAAAATAATAAAATTTTAGTTACAATTATACTCATCCATAGGATTAAGTATGTATTTTTTTTTAAATTTTTTTCTTAAGACAAATAAAAAGAATAATCAACCCTCTTATTTTTATGGCTTTGAAAATGATGATCGGCGGGTTAACCAAGCAACTTGATTGCTGGCAATTTTACAGTAAACGTAATTTTTTTTTACAATAATAAAGAATAAAAAGTTAAACATGCTATAGGATTCTCTTGAAACTTAGTTTGTCGTGGACGAGGATTCAGTCTAAACCTAAAGTGCTATGTAGTTGGATTTACTCAATACCTAGTACGCCATGCATTAGAATTCAATCAATACCTAGTGCGTCATGCATTAGGAATCGATTAAAATCTGGTTCAATTTACATTAAGAATTTATAAAATCTATCGTTGTGTTGATCGAAGGGAATAACAACACCAACATACAATGACGAAATTTAAAAAAGTGAAAAAATAAATTAGGAATTGATGAAGGGAAGAAAGAAGACAACATTAAGGATGAACGTGGAATTAATCAACGTTAAAAATGAATTAAATGTTATAAGAGCAAGTATGAAATAAAATGAGATGACAAAAGAAACGTTCAACGTTCAAATTGTTTTAACAGTCCGCGGGATGGGAAAAGAAAGTGAAGGGGGGTGTTAATAGATTTCGCAAAGCTATACAATCAATCAACAAAACCAATCATGACACCTTCTTCGTCCCCTTTCCGCTCTTGTCGTCATTTCTAGCACCGTCGGCCAAATTGTCACGTGCTCTTTCGCTTCTCCAATCGCTTTCGAAATTCTGAATTCTAGAGCGAAAACTGTAAATTCTGGAGAGATATAGCGTGTGAGAGAAATGAAAAGCCCGTTGTCAGCGCCTGGAGATTACATCTACTTCAAATCTAAGGTTCCGCTTCATAAGATCTCTGTAAGCTATTTATTTTAATTATGTTACTTTTATTACTAATCTAGTTGATTTGGTTTAAATCCGATCCCATTTGAAGATGGAAGAACGATCCTCACTCTATAGTATTTTTCTAATATATATTTGGAATTGGACACAGCTAAGCTAAATATTTCTTGATATTAAAATGTCATACACAACTATCTTTGAAGCTGACATTGATTATAGGAAGGTATTTTGTTAGACCATATTCTCAAAAGCAATATTATGACTTACAGTACTCGGTGTTAGAATAGAGCGAAATCATACGCTGCTCCATGACAACATCATCAGAGCAATGAAGGAGTAGCATCTGTGGGTTGACGTCTGACATCATTCTCTTAGTTTTGTTATGCTATATTAGCTGACTGATATGGTGCAAGTTGCGTTTTTATTGATGCTAAATGTCTCTTATTTATTGTCATGAGACTCATTGAAATTTCATGACAAGATGAGGTTCGTTTGTATTCCTCCATGATGGTTGTGGATACGCCAATGGTTCTCAGTCTCTATACAGTGGGAAGACATCCCCAAAGCTGGCATGAGGTCACTTAGTTGATAACAAAGTTAAATGATATCTAATAGTCGGAACACTGTCTTATTTGTCTGGAATAACATTGAAATTATTCTGTAATATTTTAGTTTTTGCAAATATCATGTTCTTAGAACTTGTTTTTTCAAACTAGTAAGCTAGTAGTGCATGTTGTATTCATTACTAATTAGATAATGGGACATTTAAAAAAAATTACTGTCTTTTAACACAATGATATTCTTATAAAATAAAAACAAAATGGACGCTTCTGTGCGATGCGAGAGCGAGGGATTATCTTCATCCAATGTCGCTATCTCTCCATGCGACTTTGCATTTGTTGCCCTCTCACCCATCTCCACCAACTCATCCCCTCCCCTCCTTTCTTGATTTACCATTCTATTGTCGTTTTCAGATTTGTGGTTCTCCGATTTTAGATTCATGAACTTGGTATTTTTTCCGGTCTTCCAGCATGCTACCGCCAATGCTCCACCCCCTCCTCTGTTTGCGCCAAAAATGATCACAAACCCCAAATATCGCGAAATCAGCAGTATATAATAACAGATCACAGATCTAAGTAATGTAGAGGATAAAAAGTGAAGAATAATGAATTTAAAATGGAAAGAGATAGACAGAGACACAGAATTTAGAGTGGTTCGACGTATCGCCTACGTCCACTATGAAGTTGATAGCTTTATTGATCTTTCTTTGATGTTTACAATTGATTTCAGCAAATTACAGCGAATAACAATGGTTTGCAACAGTGAAATTCGTTGGTAGCAGCAGCCATGGAGTTCAGATCTGGATCCGGCAGAGTCTGGGCGTTGGAGATCTCAAAGAGGAAGAAGAAGAACCCCCTTTCTGTTGGCTTTGGGGGTCTATTTATAGGTATATGTGGCTGATATTTCGCTCAGATCTCGGGAGATCCTCTCTGGCACGTGACCAGGCCCGCGCGTCCAAGCCCATGAAGTTTCGATCCGATCCGTGATCGATACGAACAGATTTCGTATCGATCAAGATTTCATCCAATGGAGTCGAAATTTGGCGTGGACATTCTTTAGCATGCACGTAGTCTTCTGTGAAAATTTCATAGCATTTGGACTTGTAGATTAGGAGATATGATCGATACGAAATGGGGATTCTCGGTTGGCTGTTTGGTTCGACTCGCTCTGTTCGACTCGCTTTCGTTCGACTCGGTGACGTGGCGCTTGAATCTCACTCTGTTGTTTTGATCAAGTCGAAACGTGCACTGTTTGAGCGAGTCGAAGTGGAGCGTTCTGAGGGATTCGATCAGTGGCTTCGCCAATGGAGTCGAACTTGACGGAGTTGAACAGTGGTTTGAGCTGAGCGAGTCGAAGAAGGCATCTGATAGAGCGAAGCGAGTCGAAGTTGTCGCTTCTGATGGTTGCGAAGTGAGTCGAAGGGAGCGAGTCGAAGATGGCTTCTGTGAAGCGAGTCGAAGGGAGCGAGTCGAAGTTGGCTTCTGATGGTTGTGAAGCGAGTTGAATCCGAGTGATTCGACCGGTGGTTGGTTTTCATCCAATTTTGTATCGTTCATAACTTGAGCATACGAACTCGGATTGACCTGAAATTTGGAACGTTAACTCTCATAGCTTCGCTTGTCGTGTCATATCAATTTTGGCTCGATCCGGACTCGGACAAAATTCGTCGATATCCATAGTGAACCTGCGTATAACCGATTTTCTAGACGAACTGTCTTTGACCTCTAGTCAAGTTCTTGGTGTCACGGCCTTGCCAAAAGGCGGGATAACATCCTCCATGTCACACAGCGACCCCTTATGCTTCGTCCCCATCCCCTAGCCACCATAAACTAAGAAAAACCTTTCCGCCAACCCCATGTGCGTAAGTTATTGCTTTCTTATCTATTGATGCCTCTTCTAAGTCGTCTAATCCTATTGATGCTCCTATGTTTGTACCTAGAGTGTGATGTTTTTTCGTTAGCCACCTTACTTGTCTAGTGTCCCTTTTCAAGCTAAACCAAGAAATGTCGGAACTTATGTACCTAACGTACTTGAATTGGTGTATAAATACATTGTACGGGTTTTGCCACCACAAGTACTAGATGTCAGCACCTGAACTTGAAAGGACTATTTTGTGGACTTCTTTCTAGACTAGAACATTTCTTACTCTGTTATTGAAGATCATTTGAAAAGATTTTGGAATTTGAATGGTACAGCTAAGGTTAAATCAAATAAATTCATGTTCTTTGGTTCTCGTATAGACAGCATATTTTGGTATATACTGTATCATCATCAGGGGAAAGGTGTTTATCATTACTTAGTGGAGTCCAACAGTTGACCAAGCTCATGAACACACACATTTTATTCCTGTTTGGATGCTCTTTTACGACATACTCTCTCATTCTTCAACGTTGAGCGGTACAAATTGATTAGTCTAATATTCTGTCACATTGAAAAGCTTGTGCCTTGAAAAGTCTATTGATCAAATTGAGGGTTTTAAGTACCTATGTGTTAATTGAGGTTACTCTAACCATGCCTTGTTTAGCACTATTCATTTCTCCTTTCAGATGACCATTCTACATTTTTAATGCCTCATATGATTAGAATTCATTTGTGTCTTTTGCAATGTGTTTGAGCATGAAACGTAGATTGTTGTGTCAATCTTGCTCTATCTTCTAGATCCCAACATTTAGCGTATCCCTTCCACCTCACTCATCATAGACTTGATACACCCCTTTATCCCTTAGCATGTTTGCCATAAGTCAAAGCCTAATCCAATCATCAAGAAGCGGTAACTCAAAGATCCCATGAAAACTATCTTTTGTATTGATACAATTCTCCTTGAACTAGATGCAATCCTTTCATCTAGCTTATACTTGTCACTTCTGCTTCACCCATTATCACACCTCCAAGAAAACACTTCCCCCACCCTTGCATTGTTCAACCCTTGTTACCCATCCAATCGCATGTCACCTTATCACTTATCCTACGAGCATCTTCTAACCTTGAAATCCATCGCACAAGCAACATTCCGATGACGTTTCTTTCTAAATGGTTTATATTTGGGACTTCATTGCTGCTTCAAGTAATGTTATTCCGCATTTTGATCAGACAGTATATAGACAAACTTGACGAGTCAAACTTCAAATTTATCAAGGCAAAACGCTCGAAGAGAAGACCGCGAAGCCCAAAACTCAAGTACCACCAAGATCACATGACAAATACAAAACATCTCAAGGAAATAAAAACCCAAAATCCAACTAAGAGTTGGATCAGTACCGATCCAACCCATAGATCGGTACCGATCCATGGGATTTTATGCGATCCAACCCCAGTTCTACCTATCTACTCTACTTGATGCTAGAAGCTTACTGCAAGTGTTATTTCGTCGATCCCATGCAATTCTCTATCGATCTCCATGAGCTCTTGAAATTAGCAGCTCCATTCGTCTATAGATGCATCATTTGGACTTAAAAACAAACAAATAATGGTGCAAACAAGTATAGAATCATGAAGCTAATCAAGAGACGAGCTTAAACACAATGACCAATTTGAATATCTCGTGGATCGGTACCGATTCAGGCCCATGGATTGGTACCGATCCATGATTTTTGCTTAGGTGGCACCTATATTTTCTAGAGAATTAGTCTTGGACGTGGAGAACAGGTGGAGATTTTCAGGCGAGATTTTAGGCTTTCTACCTCAATAAATAAGATGGTAGGACTCCTTTTAAGAATCTTTTTGGCTCTTTTGCTCTTTTACTCTAATTTTCGTTAGTCATTCACGGATTTATACCGACCTGAAAAGGATTTATACCTATTTGTAAGTACTGTACTTGAAAAACACAATATAATAAAAAGGAAACTTGAAGTGGACGTAGGGTGGAGTACGCCGAACCATTATAAATCTTGCGTGTTCTATTTCTTGCTCATTTTTTATTTATTTTCTTCACTTTTTATTCTCTACTAAATCTATCAGGTGTTTGCATCATTTTTTGTTCAAACATTTCGGTGCTTTTACGGAGAAACACTTGAATTCGTTGATTTAAGATTTAAAAAAGATTATAATGACTGGACAATCAACTAGGAAGACCGATGTTGGAGGAAATCAACAAGGGGGCAGCCAAGAGGCGTCCTCAGGAGCCAACCACCATTCCGTCTACATAACCAAGGATGAGATGGAAACCATGATGAATGGAATACAGGAGAGGATGATGGCATGCCAAGAAGAGATGATGGATTTTTTTAGGAGAATGAGACAAACGGGAACAACTGAAGTCGCTACAAACCAGAACCAGAGACCCGAAGCTGGAGCAAATGTACCCGAGTAGAACGAACCGGAGCGAACCTCGAACCAATCATACGGATTGGTACCGATCCACAAGCACGGATCAGTATCGATCCACAAAGACTCGAGAGCATGGGTCGTGCTGGCCTAGGAAGAAGTGATGCACGTCCTGGAAACGATGCAAAGTGTTTGAATGCGAATCAGAATGTTTAAGCACGATCAGATGAGTATGTGCCAGAATTCTCTCGTGAAAACGGGGGGCAAGCTGAGAATGCAAACTTGAGAATTCCGTTGAATGACGATGACATACTTGCTGAGATGGTGAGACGAGCTACGAGGGATGGATTGCCTAAGCAGAGCCCGGAGGATTTGAACGGGAGTCCATTCACTCCAAATATTCGGTACGTTAGGAATCCGCCTGATTTAAAGTTACCAATGTTGAAAACGCATGATGAGAAGACTGATCGAACAGTTCATTTGATGAGATACATCCGGCACATAGAGGTGCTCGGTGCGTCTGAAGAGGTTATGCGATGTTGGTTTTCCTTATATCTCACAGATTCGGCGGGATTATGGTTTAGACAACTGAAAAACAGTTTTATTAGCACATGAGCCGAGTTAGTAAACAAATTCGTAAAAAAGTTCCGGGTCCATATCTCATGACCCAAAAATGTGATGACACTAGCGAGTATGAAGCAGGTCGGAGAGACCCTCAGAAGTTTTCTAACAAGGTTCAATGCGGCGGCTACCGCAGTTGATAAGCCAGACCCATCAATGGTTTTGATGGCAGCGGTTTCAGGAATAGCTCCTAAGATGGATTTCAAAGTTGCTTTGGAACGAGATCTCCCGATAGATCTCGTAGAATTTTACCATGAGGCCGAGAGATACTTGCGCCATGAGGACGCTGAGGCTAATCGAGAAGAGGTTAATGCTGTGGATTGCGGAAGACCGTCTAGAGAAGGATCTAACAAAGGCAAAAGAAAACGAAAGATGGATGATGACTTTGAAGGATCAAAGCGGCAGAGAAAAGAGAACCAAAATTCTCTTCTTTTGCGGGTTTGAACAAAACCCCGAGCGGATTTACCTCGATACCAGGGGACGGATCCTCTATCGAAAACCAGTAAGGAGAGAGCTCACTGACCATGAGAGGACGTCCGGAAAATATTGCATATTCCATTAGCTGGACGGGCATAACACAAATGATTGTAAACACTTGTGCGATCTGATCGAAGAACAGGTTAGAAATAACCAACTACAGCAATATGTGAGAAACCGAACTGCAGCGATGGAACAGGAGCAACCATCAACCGTAGCAAATGAAAATGGTATTGGATCGAGGCCAAGGATGGTCATCTCTTGATTGGGATGGCAGAGAATCAGATTTGATTCTCGCACTCTATCTCCCCTTACAATAAACAACGCAATAATGCAGTCTAGCCACTTATTTGTTTATGAGATCTCAATCGGTCTCTAGGCACGCTCTTAGCTGAATGCTAGGCTGTAACGTGTGGAGAGGCGGTTATCGTGATATTTGATTTTGTGTTTCTTAGTATTTGTATTCGATTCCATTAGATGAATCATTGATTATTAAAATCCACATTGAATGTGATGACTGATATTAATCGCTCTAAAGCCCCGTCCGGAGAGACGAGATTGGTGTGCAAGGTGCAAGTCCCCTCGTCGGAGGGCGAGCGGATGGACTTGTACGATATTGATCACTTTAAGTTCCGTCCAGAGAGACGGGATCAGAGTGCAAGAAGTACCCTCCCCAGAGAGTGAGCGGATGAGTTTGCTTGTCGTTGAGTCCCCTCGTCGAAGAGCGAACGGATCGGGGTAATCAAGGATTCGGAGAGACCATGGACTTGATTATTGGCCCCGAACAACCATGTATTTAATTAACGGTTCGGAGAGACCATAGATTTGATTATCGGTCTCAAACGGCCATGGATTTGATTATCGACCCCAAACGACAATGAATTTGATTATCGGTCTCGAACAACCATCAATTTGATTAAAGGTTCGGAGAGACCATGGATTTACCTACCGGCCCCGAACCGCCACGACCTCAATTAACAATCCGGAGAGATCACATTCACGGACTTAACTATCGGTTCTGAACGACCATGAATTTGATTAATGATTCGAAGAGATCGTCTCCTTAACTTAAACATTAAACGATCTGAAGAGATCACACATTAAATTAAACATTGAACAATCCGAAGAGATCGTACATTAAACCGAATATAAAACGATCTAGAGAGATCCAACCCTGAAATGGATGCAGATTTAATAAAAGATTTAAACGCCTTGAAATTAGAATGAAACAGATTAAGCTCGGATGAACACGTGATGATTTTGATGTGTGATGTAATAACTTCGAATGAAATCAGAACGATAATGATATAAATCCCGAATGGACATGGTGTGATTTTGATATGTGATGTAATAACTCCAAATGAAATCAGAATGATGATGTTTAGGCTACACTTAGGCAAAGTCTAGAGTCTTAGGCTGTAACAGGTTTGAAACGACCCGTGATTGACAAGAGAATCCAATGGAACATGATGATCCGCAACAACTTCATCGGCTAATGTCCCATTGACTTCAACATTTGTTCTTGAGAAAAGCACATATTCCTTTCGCAAGGCATGCTTTGGGGAGCATATGTTATCTCGCCTTTTGACCAGCCAATATACATACAAACTTGACGAGTCAAACTTCAAAGTTATCAAGGAAAACGTTTGGAGAGACGATCGCGAAGCCCAAGACTCAAGTATAACCAAGTTCACATGGCAAATACAAAACATCTCAAGGAAACCAAAAATCAAAATCCAACTAAGAGTTGGATCGGTACCGATCCAACCCATGGATCGGTACTGATCCAACCCCACTTCTGCTTATTTACTCTACTTAATGCTAGAAGCCTATTGCAAGTGTTATATCGTCGATCTCATGCAATTCTCTATCGATATCCACGAACTCTTGAAACCAGCAACTTCATTCGTTCATAAATCCATCATTTGGAGTTAGAAACAAGTAAATAATGATGCAACCAAGTATGAAATCACGAAGTTAACTAAGTGACGAGCTTAAACAAAGAGCCCACAGCGACCAATTTGAATATCTCGTGGATCAGTATCGATTCAAGCCCATTGATCGGTACCGATCCGTGATTTTTGCTGAGGTAACCTATATTTTCTGGGGAACTAGTCTCGAGCGTGGAGAACGAGATGGAGATATTCAGGCGAGATTTTAGGCTTCCTACCTCTATAAATATAAGGTAAGGCTCATTTTTAAGGATCTATTTGACTTTTTTACTCTAATTTCTGGTAATCACTCGGATTTATACCGATCTGTAAAAACTGTACTTGGAAAATACAATATAATAAAAAGGAAACTTGAAGTGGACGTAGACCGGACTACGCCGAACCACTATGAATCTTGTATGTTCTATGTCTTGCTCTTTTTGATTTTTTTTTTTCACTTTTTATTCTTTAATAAATCTATCGGGTGTGTGCCATTTTTGGTTCAAATAAGTAATTTTTCCACCGCGTCAAGATCTACAATTGACTAATCAGCACAGCAAAAGCAAGGACATCCGAGTTGATGAAATATTAAGAAAGCCTATAAAAAGAAACATACAAATTCAACTGATGAAAATAGAACTGTAATACTTCTTCCAAACCAAAGCGTGCTCTTCATCCTAAAAATTTGAATGCTATGTATATTGAGGTAGCATGTTTGAAGAGGGTGATTAATATGTTAAATGGAGCTGACGATCTAAGATGCGAAAAATGGTAAAAGACCTCTAGAAATAATGATCAATTCTTATTATTTCATTTAGAAGGAAATGTATACCAGGTCAAAGTGGAATCATCAATTTGTTATTCTTATGTTTTGGTTAAAATGACATTGTAGTGGAGTCAGTTAGCTGCAACTAATATTGCTACAGGGAAAATTTATCACTTCATTATCCCCTAACAAGTACATTTGTTATCATTTATATCTCTATCATATCCCCATAAATTCCTCTTCGGTGCAAACTAAATTCTTTAATCTTTGATCCAGTTTTTCTGATTTTGATCGATTAAAATGAAATTATCATCAAAACAAAATTTTGACAAGTTTAAAAGTTGCATTCTATTATAAATTTTAGATAGAAACCAAAACACTATTTTGGCATAAAAACAAGATTCTTCTTGATCTCAATTCGTAATTGGCTGCAACTAATATTTATTAACATAGGTTTAAACACTAAATGGTCTTGCTTATGATAAACAACAAGTGGAAATCAATTATGAGGCAAAATGAGCATAAATTCCTTTTTATAAAACTCAAATACTACTCAAAAGCTATAGCAAGTAGCAGCGTTTCAATTCTTTATATTAAAAAATTGAGAACATGACAAAAGATATCAGTTCCTCCAATTGAAGTATATTGCTAATTAAAAAACCAAAAAAAACAGAACAATTTTTTTTATTGCAAGTATCAAAACTTGTTTTCACACAATTTCGCTAGCAAGCTTTAAAAAATTGTTAATTATTAATAAAAATTTAGGGGGTGGATGAAGATGTATTCATGGTGATTGTTATCGTCGAGATTGTCACAAACTTTAACTTTTGTTAAAATGTTCGGAGACAAAATAAAATTATGTAGATATGATATGAAGATCATCTACACGAAAATTTGGATCATTTCGAAATTTTTAACTTATTCAAAATCATAAATCAGTATGATATTACAAATCGAGAGTTTTTCTAAATACGGATTGGATAAGACAACTCTTCTCGGAATGTGTCAAGCGACATAAAATCAACAAGGTTTTGCTACTACATACTTTTTTTTAATATAAACCGAAGAATGTATTTATTATTCATGGATATGTCATTTTTTATCAAAGTTTTAAAAAATGAAGGCTTACAAGAGGCATTTTCGTACTCCATATGCGTTTAGGTGTAAGTCTCGATGCGATGAGATGTGGTAAGCCTTGATGCGTTGAGACACAACTTTTCGATCAAACATTATACACATACATATCAACGAATTAAATATAAAAATAATAAACGTTAAAAATAAAAATAAGAATCATTAAACATTCAAAATGGTTCAAACAAAATATAATCAATTACATAAAACAATAATTTAAATACTTTCTAACTTGAATATCATTTGTCAAATTACACATAAACTAAACGTTAGTTTAATTTAAGATAAAATATCTGAACACAGTTCTATCTGACAACAACCTATTATAAGAAACAACAAAAGCAATGTCTAATTGCAAGATGAAACACGATATCTAATTTCAATACAATCAAAAAATAAAACCTAAACACGGTATTATAAACAACAGAAAACCGAGTAAATTATTTATTTTGGAGATTGTTAAAGAGACTGAAGTTTTAGATAAAAGAAGGGGTCATTTTTTCAATATTTTTGAAATTGCTATGGAAAACACTCTAAAACTTATCCTCTCGTAACAAAAATAAACATAATCATGCAATTATCTTATCTTTTTTATTGATATATAAAATTTAAACGACAAATCCGTATCGTGTTTTTAAACACATTTTGATAGATCCCTACCGGAGTATTGTATCTGCGATACCATAGTGTTTTCATATAGATTTTGGTAGGTTTATGGTGTTTTTCTTCCAAAATTTCGATGGGTATGCTACCAAATTTGTCTAAGGGGGTAGAATGGTAAACTATTGTGATTGGAACCCTCCGCATCATGGTTCATCATTAACAATTTTATTTTGCTTAGAGTCCCCCTAAAATTGTCCATCACTTATCCAGAAACGGAGTCACTTTAACAATCCCATTTATTTTATATATTTTTGTTCTTAATCTCCGATCGCTCTTTTTTAAAATTAAAATTCAATTGAAATTAGAAATCGATTTCAACTTAGCAATCAATTTGTAAAATCAATTTCATTTATGAGTCGACTTTGGGATGATTTTCAAATCGATTTCAAAACTGGAATTCAAAATTCAAAAATATATCTACCATTGTTTTCTTGAACTTGTTCTTTTTTGCTTGCTATGAAGTAATAAGAATTTTGTAACTTTGTAGGATCCATTTTTTATTACAACATGTGTAAATTTTTTACTCTAAGATTTACACGTCTCAATAGCTTGTGGTGTGCAAGACGTTCGGTACAATAACTTGAGGCGTTCGAGGTGCTTAAAGTTGCTGAGGCATATGTCTTAGAGGCAAAAGACTTTTCTAAGCAAGCCTCAAGGTCTTTTGCTTTTGTCCCTTGAGGTGGCCTGAGGCATGCCTTTCAAAATGTTGCTTTTTTACATATACTGATGTAATACTATATCCCTAAATGTCATATTCTTTTGGACTTAAAAGTATTTAAAAGTTCCAAGCGGATATGGGATGGAGGGAGCGAGGGAGTGTGCTATTTATAATGAATAGTTTAGTGCTACTTAACAAGATCAGGTTATTGATAATTCATAAATCATGTTCTAGCGCTTTGATGACCGAGGACCATATTTTGTGGAATTGTCATGGTTTCCCAGTAATGATTAAAGAAAAAAAACAATTTTCTTTTCAGATTGGTACAAAACTATGGAGATACTATGACTTTGGACCTAAAGATGTTCCGCCTCTCATATGTCTTCCTGGAATTGCTGGAACTTCTGATGTTTATTACAAACAGATCATGACCTTATCCATGAAGGTAACCCATCTATTGTTAATATATGTTCATTTCCCCTATTTTCAGAGCTAAATTGCAATTTAGTTTAAATTTTCCTCCTAGAATCTCCTTTTTAGTCTACAAGAAGGAGGACTTCTAATGGTTAGTTAATGTAAATAATTTTGGGATGCAGTTGGTAGGACTTAGGTGTGAGAGACCAACAAACCTGAGATATTAATTCTCAGGGTTTGTTCAATGGGATATCAATGCTTGCAAGTTGCAAAGGCACTTTATTCCAATGGTTGTAGCCACTTTGGTAATTAGTGGCACTAAAACTTTATTGAACCATCTATGTTCCTCGTTCCATGTCCAGCCTCAAATTTTTTATTTTTTATATTTTTTTTGCCCGAAGGGGTTTACACTTGTATGGAAATGGTGCTGTCTTATCAATTGGCTTTACTTTTTAAGTCGACATCACACTTAAAACATTCTATATTTTTAACATCAAGTTCTTAGTTCAGAACCATCAGTCTAGCGGTAAGTGTGTGGATCTAAAGGTCTTCGATTCAAAACTATCAGACATCCATTACCATTTTTTGGTTAAAAGTCAAATAATGTAGTTATTGATTTAAATCCTTAGATGTTTAACATCTATCATGTCATTGTTCAACAGGGATATCGGGTGATTTCTGTGGATATACCACGTGTCTGGAACTATCATGAATGGATCCATTCATTTGAGAAGTTCTTGGACATGGTTAACGTCCATCATGTAAGCAAACTTATCATGTTCTTCCATGCCTCTTGCATTTTGCTAATTTATTTCATTTCCTACTTTTACCTTTTGAGTAACTTTATTACTAATGAGATTTAATATTTTATTTAGATTAATTGCTGCTATCATTGCTTTTGATGATCTTTTTTTCTGAAGAAATGTTGGCTATAAGCCTATGACCAGTTCATGTTCTGTCAAAATAATGATTTTACAACATTGCTTATAGCTAAATTTATTTACATTGTAGATGATTTGCGTTACACGTGGTTCAAGATTTTATTTGAGGCATAATGTCAAAAATCACGGGAAGCTAGAGCCCTTCTCCACAATGCCGACTTTGTATATATTCATGTATAAAACTGACCAGATGATTGCATTTCAATATTTCACTGAAATTTCATTCTCATGTCACAATTCCACTTTCACTTCACTGAAATTTTATTCTTGTGTCACAGTTCTCATTTCACTTCAACTTATATATGGTAAACAACAGCAAAATGTTTTTGCTTCAGTAAAGTAACACTCTAATATCAAAAATCGTTTATTTCTCACAACAAAATTGACATTTTTATTTTTGCCTTTAAAGAGCAACAAAGTTATTTTGTTAAAGCTATCCAAACGGGGCATAAAATTACTTAGGTAGTTTAAATTAAGTTACCTTTTTCTTATTAAAAGTAAAATTCATGGCTTCAATTTGGTTGAGTGAAAATGAATAACTTTTAAAAGTTGCCTTTTGACTTAATTTGGAAGCAGTTAATTGCTGCCCTGTAACTTTTAAAAGTTGCCTTTTGACTTAATTTGGAAGCAGTTAATTGCTGCCCTGTAACTTTTAAAAGGTGCCTTTTGACTTAATTTGGAAGCAGTTAATTGCTGCCCTGTAACTTTTAAAAGTGGATTCGAACAATGTTACTTTAAAATTGATCTATCAAAATATGATCAAACCCATTTACCCAACTTGCTAACCATTTTTTGTAAATGAGGTGGGTCAACTCATTTATAATCCTTTATTGAAATGGTCACTTATGATCCTTTATTAGAATGTTCATAAATTAGTAACTCATTACTCTTTTTTTTTAAAATCTAAAGTTCCTGATGTTCATAAATCGGAATCGGGCGAGACTATGGACAATGAACTCACATCTAATTTACGGGGAATATGGAACAGTTGGATATTTCATATTCTGAACGTACGTTGTAATTCTCCTTGATATCTAACAATTGTACTTGACAAATAACATGCTACATCCTCACGTTTGAACTCTTACTGAAACAGTGCTTCAACGATCCATTTGTCTTTAAATCACCAGAAAGTCATGTATAAATTTGCTCATATCAATTTGAATTTTGAAAATTTATACTCGAACGACTAGATATAAGTCATTATGCTTTGTTCAAATTGCAATAACTTCTTTATACCAACTCGGAGTCGGATGAGATTTTGACCAGTGAAATCATATCAACATTGCAGACAACATGGACCATATTCATATTTTGAATGTGCGATGTAGTTCTTCATGATAACTAACATTTGTTGTTAGCAAATAACCGACTACACCCCACATCCAAATTCTGATTCGAACAATACTTCAATGGTTCATTCGTCTCTAAATCACTTGGATATTCGTGCGTAAATTTACTCATTAATAGTTTAATTTTGAAAATTTGAATTTGAAAAAATGCATTTTGACTTTGAAATTTAAAATTTCAAAATTGGAAATGTGAAAATTTGGACTCTGATGAAAATTAGGATTGATTTTGAATTTTGCATTTTGGCTTTGAATTTAAAATTTTGAAAATTTAAATTTGAATTTTCGATTGTTTTAGAAATGCAAAAGGTAAAAAGCTAAATTTGAACTTTTTATGTATTTTTTATTAGTCAAAGCTAATTTAAATCGTTAAATAGGTTAAATGAGTTACTTGTATTAACTGGGTTAGGTCAGATTGACGCTTATACTGAATGGATTAAATGAGATGGATCATAAATGAGTCAGATCAATTTTTACTCATTCGTTTATAATTCGACCCAACCCGTTTGGTGGGTCTACTTTAAAAATAAAGTTTTTTACTCACATTTTGCCAAGCCGACTTTCAGTGTTCTGACCTTTTGAAAACAGAAGACTTTTAGTACAAGCAAAATTAAATATTCTTTAACTGTCGAAGAGGCCCTTAGAGCACAATTAGCAAATGACTTGTTTAGTCAGAAAAATGGACTGAACTAGTCACAACGCAACCAGGTATGACTTATTCAGTGAACCGTGTCTAGTTCAACTTGTTTCGGTGGTTGGTTGAGTGAATAAAAGACCGATTGATAAAACAACGAAGCTTTTGCCACTTTATGTAACAACGAAGCCTTCGACGTTTTATGTATAAAACGTCGAAGGCTTCGCCATATTTAGCTGCGCCAACGTTCAAAATGACTAGTTTAACGATTAGTTTAATATCCTATACTACATGTTATCATCTCCTCCTTCATTCACCAACCAAATCAATACATTTTTCTTCTACTTGTGTACGTTCAGTTAGAAAATTCATAAGATTCCCAATGACAAGTTTGACAAATAAAACTCGGACTTCACATGATTATTTGGTACTGATAAAAGCATATATAAAAGCTGATTGTAGACATATGAAAAAGGAGATTGGACACGATTTCTAGATCACCGTTAACAAAGTTTCTAACAATCATCCTGATTGGGTTGAGGTGAAGGAATTTGGGTATGAGTACTATTGTTACGTTTACTAAGGCTTGCTGAATGTACAAAAGCATTATAGATGAAATGATAGAGGTAGATGTGTTTCAGTTGTCTCGTTCAACGTGCGATTCATGATATTTTCTGGAATATCATACTAGCTTAATTGGGTATGTTGCATATGATCTTCGGGTTAGTTATATTAGATAATTTGAGTGATTTTCCTTGTATTATGTAAATTATTTGTGTAATTTCCATGTTACGATCTTTACTTATGGCTTGACATATGTAAACCTATATGTAAGTTAACTAAGTTATGTGTTTTCAAATAAGCACACAGTACAACAACCGTTACAATAAACATAATTAAAATAGATCAAACATGACAACATGTCAATGAACACAGAAAATAAGCAACACAGACAAAAACCAAAATTTTGTAGATCAAACTTATCTACGACCACCTAGAAATTGGATTGAACTTAGCTTGTTATGAAGCGTTGCAAATTCAGTCTCACGTTCAGTGACATAAACAACAGCTCGACGAGGTAATGAATCGTCAATCATTGTCATAACCACAACCATTTGGAAAATTGAGACATCTATAGTAGCGTCGATCAATGTCATTTTCATTTCTTACAACGGAAAACATAACGGTAACACCACAGTTATAGTAGATTGGTTGAGATTTAACCTCTTGTTCTTTTGAGGTTGTTGATTACGGAGTTCATATCTTCTTTTCCTTCGCCTAACTTGGATTCTTCATTGTTTTTCCTGAATTCTCTTATTTTTTGAAACCTACACTTTTGTAGTTCTCTCTCGTGCACTCTTAAATCTTTGTGATGTGTTTCTTGCATTTCAACATACCACTCAGTCGGTTGTTGAGGAGATGTCGGATCCGACGGAACGTCGTGGCTTAAAGGACCTTCATAGGAGTATGATAAAGACAGAGAAGTATGGCCGTAATCCACCATTTTTGTATATTATATTCGAGTGAGCAGACATGTTGGCGTATGAATAATTGTTAGCAAGGTGATATATATCACATCACAACACACAAAAAGACAACGTGGCTACAGTGATCGATAGGACAAGTCACTGAGTGAATCCGATTAATCATTTGGCAGTATACTAAATAAATGACATGCAAAATGAAAGACAACATGACTACAATGATGGATATGACAAGTCGCTGAGTGATTTTGACTAATAGTTTGAAAGTATACTAAAATGACATGCATAATAAAGAGTGACCAATGATGGATATGACAAGTCACGGAGTACATAAAAAACTGAATATAACATAAATCGGAGTACATAAAACATGAATAATAGTGAATATAACATAAATCAGAGTACATAAAAC
Organism: Allium fistulosum; assembly: GCA_030737815.1. Classification (NCBI taxonomy): domain Eukaryota; kingdom Viridiplantae; phylum Streptophyta; class Magnoliopsida; order Asparagales; family Amaryllidaceae; genus Allium; species Allium fistulosum. The sequence goes on along the minus strand of CM060903.1, from coordinate 831,599,155 downwards.
ACGAATAACATGGAATATAATACGATTAAGGGTACATAAAACATGAATAGCATGGAATATATATAGTATGAATATGACATGCATAATAAAGAGTGACCAACGATGGATATGACAAGCCACGGAGTACATAAAAAACTGAATATAACATAAATCGGAGTACATAAAACATGAATAATAGTGAATATAACATAAATCAGAGTACATAAAACACGAATAACATGGAATATAATACGATTAAGGGTACATAAAACATGAATAGCATGGAATATATTTAGTATGAATAAGATTACAAAAACATGAATAATATGAAATATAATATGAACAAGAGTACATAAAACACGAATAGCATGGAATATATATAGTATGAATAAGATTACAAAAACATCAATAATATGCAATATAATATGAACAAGAGTACAAAAAACACCAGTACTATAGAATATAACATGGCTCTAGTCATCTCTACGTAGATGAGATGTACGGCGACGACGTAAGTCATTGTCTCTCTCGGATCAGAGAATCTCTTCCACTCCATCTCTATCTCAGCCTGTAATCGGGTCCGTGCCTGTGCAGCTACCTCTACTTGAGACCGATAAAACTGCTTTGGTGCCTAGACCTGTGCCATCTGCTCAGTTTGTCGGTGCAACATATTCTCGTAGTAATACTATGCCTATGCTCTACATATTCAGTATGATGAAGTCCTATCTGTAAGTCGTATAAGTCACCGTATAATATGTGGGCGGGATCTCGATACTGGTTGTGTGCAGAAAGATGAAACACGTCAACATAACGGTCGGCTCCAGAAGATGAACCATCATAACCAAAACGATTAGCAGCTGACACGTGATCCCGTATGCGATACCCCTGACTAAACTGGGTAAGATCCTCGATAACCAAAGGTATTATCTCATGACGTATAACTGGTCCAACCAAATTCATCAACATTGCATGAGTAATAGTATCATCAAATACAATGTAAAATCTAAGTCAAAAATCCTAGTATGATGGACTAATATAACAAATCTCTCCGCTAGCCACCAACTCACATCTCTTGCGGCAGTAAGCTGATCAGAACATACAACAATACATATTAGGGCGTGGGTCATCGAAAATGGCTTCATGGTCATGTAAGCGTCTCCAACACATCTCACCAAGATACCAGTAACAACCAAACACTGCATGATACAGTACCAAAGGAAATCTCCTCATGCTGAGCATCCTAGCTAACTGAACAAACTCAAGGTCTATCGAGTCACTATTATCAAATGAATGTCATATCAACTGCTCTCTATGCATCCTCAAATCAATTCGATTATGGACAACTGAATAAACATGACGGAATTCGTTATCTCTAATCCTATCATATGCACACCAAAATAACCAAGGAAAGAAAGCAGAAGAATATGAAGTCATCGTGATGGAATGGAAGTTTCTAGAACTGGAAGACTCAAAATATCAATACTGTAGCAACTCGTAAAAAACAAACAATGAAAGCTGTAAATCTGAAACAACGCACTGTGTGCCCAAACATCTGTATAGGTAGGTAAGTATGGAGTACCCCGATCGTACAAGACAGTGCAGTCAAAGTCCAAACCTACCATAGTCTCAATATAACCGACCTCCATACTACTGCTACCGGTACTGAAAAATAAGTTGCCAATAAGATATAGCACAAATGACCGAACGAGCTTCAAAAAGTTATGATCTGGTGTATACTTCGTCAGTATGCTATCCATGACAGCTGTAATCACACTAACCGTAATAGCAGTAGTGGTGATGTTGGTGAAGTGTCTAAATGAGGTAAAATTTCATGAACAAGCGTAAGATCACGCCACCTGTCATCATATGGAAGCGATGAAAAACTAGCTACTCCTATGCTAATATTGGTGAGCATAATAAAGTCTAATGGTGTAATCGTTAGCTCTTCGCAAGGAAAAAATAATGTATGAGTGGTTTTATACCATCGAGGAGCAATAGCAACACATATTGAACATCGTCTTTGATAACATTATAGATGTCTAAATGTTAAATTACATAACAAGTTAATCTAACTAAACTACAATGAATTAAGGAAATATTTTTTGAGTTAATGAATGAATTACCTAAAATGTGATGAAATCCAAATTCTTGCAGAAACCCTAATGCTCTAGGAATGTTTGTCAAGTTTTGTGAAAATATTTCAAAGTGGTAACTAACGAACATCAAGAATGAATATTCTGTGACTATTTTAGTTTAACGAAACCTTAAATATATGTAATAGCAGGATAATTTACTCTGAATGTAATTAACAACTAAAAAGATACTTACAATCAAGCTGTTATGCAAGCTAACACGCACTTCACCTTTCGAAAAGTACTAGAAAATTAGTGAATGTTTTGCATACTTAAGGTTCAGATCGTCACAAACGCTCTGCTTAGCAATTCTAACAGAAGCCAGCACCACCTCCTACAAATCCTGCCTACATGACAACAACCTCGCGACCGCCGACACTCTGCTTGTCGACCTCTTCGGTTGAAGCAGCTTCGAACAACTTTTATATCTCGTGCTTGTATCCAACGGACAATCACATTCTCTACGCCATCCCCATTGCCTCTGTCGCCACCACTGCTACTTTCCCTATGCATGAACTTTTTTACAAAAAAATTATATTCTAGACATTTCAAGACATGTTGATTACAAAAACAATGTATAATTTGTATAATTTTCATTGGATTTAGAGGATTGTGGTGAAAATAGGGGTTTGATTTGTTTTTGGGTTTGAGAAGTAGGAATGAGGGAGGAGGAAGAGGAAACTGAGCAGCTGCGGTTCTGCGGGAATAGATTAAAAAGGCAAAGCCTTCGCCGTTTTAATAAAATGGTGAACGATTCGCCGTTTTATATCTGTATTATTTATTTGTTGAACTGGTATTGTGGCTAGTTTTTCTTTTTTTGGATGCATAACTCGTCTGTTCAGTGTAAGAGTAAGAGAGAATGGGTAAATGAACTAGTATGTTGTTGCTGGTAATGGTCTTAGAGCATCTCCGGTGGAGGGAGGATTTGAGTATTATTACTCAGTCACATGCTACATCAACAGGGGTAGCTATTTGATATTAAATGCACTGCCAAATGGTTAAATGTTGCTACTCAGTAGCATATACTTATCTGATGCTCAATAACATCAGGGTTGTATTTTTGTTATGTAGGGCTGCTTTTGAACCAATATTATTACATGTGTATATCCTGGCGATCCCTTTTGAAATTAGGGTACAGTTTGCAAATATGCTTGCTGTTATTGTTGGGGTAACAAATAATACTTTCTGTGCCACATAAGCAAACTACCCAACACTATATACTTATTGTTGGGGCTGCTCTTAGGGTAGAATGATAAACGAGTTTACTTGATTTTTTGCATCTTTCGTCCGTCGTGTGAAACTTGCATGATCTTTGAATTCAGAAGAGCGTCATTATTACCTATAATTTTTTTAGCACGTATTCAGTTTGTGAACCCTGATTCCTTGTATTATATCTATTCCCATTTAATACTCCTTGTTTGTCTACTTATGTCGCTTTCACATCAACTGCTATCGACGTCCATGTTGGGCAACCATTGCAGAATATATTTTATTACTATACACGAATATTTAAACTCTTATCGACAAACACCACTGTTCCAGTAGTTAAATGTTGCAACTTTGGTACGAGAGGTCATAGGTTCGAAACTTGCATAGTGTGATTCGAAACACTGGACATATGTTGACATGAAGTATGTTGTATACTACACAAGACTTGTAATACTAATATGTACTATCATATAAGTACCCAATTTCAAAAAAAAAATGAATATTTAAACTTTTATCATTTTCATTTGGGGATTCCAATGTTTATGTACTTCATTGAATATTTAGAAATTTGGAAATTATGATTCTCTCTTATTTCAAGTTTGATACACGAAAAACCCTCATTAAAAACTGTTTTAAATTACACATTAATTCTTATTTTTGACAAATTTTTTCTTTTTTGAAAAGTAAATCAGAATTTAATATCATGTTTGTATTTTAAAATGCAAATATTTGCATTTTTGGCTAATACTAAAAACAAATGTGTTTTTTACAACTTGTAATACTAATATCTACTACCATCTAAGTACCCAATTTCAAAATAAAATAAAATGAATATTTAAACTCTTATCATTTTCCCTTGGGGATTCCAATGTTTATGTACTTCATTGGATGTTTAGAAATTTGGAAATTATGTTTCGCCTCTTATTTTCAAGTTTGATATACGAAAAACCCTCATCAAAAACTGTTTTAAATTACACACTAATTCTTATTTTCGACAAATTTTTTCTTTTTTGAATAAATCAGAATTTAATATCATATTGCATTTCTGGCTGAAACTAAAAACAAAGGTATTTTTTAAAACTTGTTTTTGAGGTGGGACGGTTGTGTATTTTGAATAAAAAGGGTATTTTACAAAAGTTCCCTCATTTAATCCACCATTCTCTTTTTTTGAAATGATTGATATATCACAGTTTATTTGTTGATTTCAAATTTAAGTGTCGATGTATTTTTATATTCTTGAGTATGCCAGCTGCATTTATATTATTAGTAAATTTATTTTACACCAATGTACACAGTCATCTATAAGTACTTTATCAGTCTACTTATTGTTTCAGGTGCATCTTTATGGCACATCTCTTGGTGGGTTTTTAGCTCAAATTTTTGCTCAGCATCGTCCAAGACGAGTGAAATCTTTAGTTCTGTCGAACACCTTTCTTGACACCGAGAAGTTCGCAGCAGCTATGCCATGGTCTCCTATGTATGTGATCTTATTTTTTACTTGCCAAATGTTAGTTTTCACTGTATCAATAGATATTGCTTCAGCCACTAAGAATTTTTAGTTATCAACTGATGATTACGATTATTTATTTATTTATTTATTTATTTATTTATTTATTTATTTATCATCATCATCATTACTACTACTACTACTACTATCATTAATTATTATTATTATTATTATTATTATTATTAGGACAAATTTTCTAAAGAGGCTGGTTTTTTAAACTATTGGCATAAATAGGCTAGTTTACAAAGTATTTGCAAGTTTAGGCTAGTTTTGGCCAGCTCAGCGATGAGTTGGCCAGTATTTGAAAAAAAATATTACGGGGCGCATTTGTGAAATGCGCCCTTACAAAATTATACTGGCGCACTTGCCAAATGCTCCGGTGTAATTTTTTGTCCAAACATGGAAATGCGAACCAAAGCCAAATTTGGAGTTTGCTATCATTCAGTGGAACAATAGACATAACTGTATCGTACACCAACAATTTCCTGCCATTCTTATTTCGAGATACATGACTTGGTATTGGTTGATTACTCGAAGATTCATTGTTGCAGATCGGACTTCTCACGAACGTGCATACACCGCTCGTGCACCGCTTGAGCGAGATGTGGTCAATCTTCATATTATCATGATATTTTTAGTTCGTTGGTGTTGTCCCAACTTTTAGCAAAGCTGAGATACCCAAAACTAACTGAAAATCAATAATAACTAGCCATGAATATCAACTACGCGTTGCAGGATAGTTCTGGATATCGCTGAATTTTGTCCGAGTCCGGATCGGGCTACAACTGACAAGGCATGGCAAGGAAGGCCATGGAAGCCAGCGTTTCAGATTTCAGGTTAATCGGAGTTCGTATGAATGAGATATGATCGATACAAGTTAGATACAAGGTGTTGTTCGTATCCATCAGAAAACCAAGGTGACGACCTATTCGAATCCATCCGATTCGTATCCATCAGAGAGTCATCGTCAAGTTCGAATCCATCGGAACTTGGCGACTTCGAATCGATCGTCTTCGGATCGATCAGGCACGAGTCAGTCCGCGGTCATGAATCTCGAATCCATCCGTTCGTATCCATCACCACACCTTGGTTTGTATCCATTGGCTTCGCATCGATTGAAATGGTTCAGGCCTTCGTACCCATGAACTTCGTATCGGTTGATCGATGATTAGTTCGAATCGATGAACGAGGCGTTCATTTGAATCCATCAGGAAGCTTTAGTTCGTATCCATTACAAAACATATCCATTGAATGAGTCACCATCAATACAAACTAAGCTGCCAATCTCGGTTCGAACTAGACGTTGGAAGCTGATACGAGATATACGAAGTTGATTGATTCAAACTGGATAACAATACTCGATACAAACGAGGCAAAATTCGTGGATACGAATCGGTCAATACGCCACTAAAGACGGATCGATCCAGGCAACTCACTCCACGTCACAGCGCGCACGCGTGTGACGACCGCCCATGACCCCTGCACCGAATCTAGAGATAGTGCGCTGTAAAGTGTGCCAGGTGACCATGGACGATTGTCAAGGTAGATTAAAACAACAGAATCTATCGTATAACTCACAGCGCATGGACAAAATACAATAGAACATATGTATAGTGAAGCTTTACAGAATAAGATGCCATCATATAAAACTCCATAATAGTTGAATACAAGCATCCAAATAGTCAATACATCAAGCCTCACTACATAACACTCAGAGATTATACAAACAGCGGAACATCCAGTATATATAAGAAGATAATATGCAACCCTCTAGCTCGTCTTCGATATCAGCATCGTGAGAAGCAAGAACAGCACCTGTCACCTGCTACCTAGTCTGCCCGTCCCAAAATGGACGAACAGCCCAAGGCAATAAGAGTTAAAACATAAAACCTTGAGTCAGACAACAGTCTTAGTGAGTAGTAAATTAACTAACAACATACCAAAAGAGCATAAAAGAAAAGAAAAAGAAATACAACCCTCCCACTCCAACCTCTTTCTACAGTGATAGCCCCCAGACACACACTAAGCAGAAGCAAACATAGCAGAACATACAATTTTAAAGTAAAGTAATTATCACTCGGGTCAAGGGCGATGTTTTTCAAGTACAAACCCCCAAGGCCCAAACCAAGATCAGATAAGCACCCAGAAAATATCACTCTTGAGACCGAATGACGATACACCAAACATCCATGACTCTGGCTATCACTGTTATCATTGCTTCTATATCACCGTTAATTGAATGACCGGCACATTCTTTCAGCCGTCCGTCAAGGGCTAATGGTAACCCCGGTTCTAGACATAACTCCGCACGTCATCGTGACCCGTGCCTAGGACTATCGAATCTGCCCAGAGTACTCGACCATCAACAGTTAGTCGTTGGGACTATCGAATCTGCCCAAACGTACTCTTGCTTTGAGCATGCTAGAACCTTCAACAACGATGAGACCCAAGCCTCCTAGTCATCCTCCTCGACGACTATTCTCATATCCATCCATTATCCTCAACCCGAACCATTTCACCGAGTTATCAACATGCTTGGAATGATCCCGTCTGGATTAAACCAAGTCTTCATCACATGATTGCCTCGCTTCATCACATCCTCGCAAAGCCTCATCTCAACATCACATCATCAAATCTATGCATAAGAGCTTCATCATCCCGCTACATATGCCACGAGCAGCTTTCCCAATTCAAGAGCCTTTCTCTTAGCTTTTGAATCATCTTCGGTCTAAATCAAATCATCAATCATCTAATTCATAACAATCAATCAAACCAAACATTAATCCAAGCAATCAAGCATTCAAATATGATCTAAGTAGACAATTATAACAATAATGGCATTTTCGTAATTAAAGAGTTGAAAGTCCAACAAGCATGAAAACATGAACAATATCTTTATAAACTTGATGAATGAACTTGCATAGGTTAACATATGATAAAATGGATGTAACATCATCATGAACAATGAATCTATATGGATCTACACTTAGGATGAAGAAAATGCATGGAAATCACTATTTTAACACCAAATCGAGCCAACAATCCGATATACTCCTTTGGATCCGTGTGAGAGATAATCACCACTCACCAAATCATCTAAACAACCTCAAATCAACACGCTTCAGATCTGGACAGCGAAGGATCTAACTTGATCTATCACAAATCCGCTTCAAACGATGAAATCTCACTTCGAAGAATGTAGATCTTCAATCTAAGCTCTTCGATCTTCGATTTGATCTTCAATATGGATGGAAGGAAGCACAAGATTAGAGTGGAGAAAAGAAGTGAAGAAGTGTAGAAGTCAAGCTCTCAAAATGGCAACACTTCATCGCTTCGAAATCCGGATCCCAAAAAGTGAGAAAAACCTTTCTATTTATAGCTGAAATCTTAGGTCGTCCGCCCCTATAAGTTGTCTCCGACTTATCCCTAACTCCGACTCAACACTCAGACGACCTACGACTCAACAGACCCAATTCTCTACGACTTAAGACTTAACTCCCCTAAGTCGTCTACGACTTAACGCATGCGCCTAACCGACCTAACAACTCAGCAGCTTCGCCGACCTAACAAGGTTACGACCTAACAGTGCCGCGACTTAAGACTCTATGACTTAACTCTCATGAGCGGCTTAACGACTTAGCAGCTAACCCCTAAGTCGGTTACGACCTAACTGGGTATACGACTTACGACCTAACTACAAGGCCACAACTCAGCGACTTAAAGTCCACGCGACCTAATACTTAGGTACGACTTAAGACAATGCGACCTAACACTTAGCGTTATCTCCTTAACACGGCCACGACTCAACTAGGCTACGACCTAACTTCCTTAAGTCGCTAACTCGTTCAACCGACCTAACCCTTAACTCGGTCAGTTTTCTTAAGTCGCCCCTATGCCTTAAGTCGCGCTACCTCTTAGGTCTTCTACGACCTAAACCACTACCCCTCTTCCTTAGGTCGCCAACCCCCATAAGTCGTTTACGACTTAACTGTTATACGACCTAAGCTCCAAACAATCTAAGCCTCAACATACGACTTATCCCAATCCTTAGGTCGCCTACGACATGCTCCCCTTAAGTCGTCCACTACCTTAGATCGCTCCAACACCCTACGACCTAAGCTACCACGACTTATCTTTAAAATGACTTATCACCTAACTCGCCGAATTCCTTAACTCGGTCACGACTTAGGACTTAAACTCAGGACGACTTATCACAAATACGACCAAATGTCAACTGTTCTACGATGTTTCGATCCGTGAAAATACGGGTCGTTACAACGCGCTTCCGACCGATGCGAAAGCCATCGATACGAAACCATGGATTCGAACAGGGTAGCCTACACGGAGCCTCAACCTTGCATCGATCATATCTCACAAACCCTTGATCCAAATGCTACAAAATTTTCACAGGAGATTACACACGAGCCAAAGATCATCTCCACCAATTTTCAGATCCATCGAACATGATTTTGATCGATACGAAATGGTTTCGTATCGATCACGGATTGGGTCGAAACTTTCTGGAAACGGTCGCGTGGGCCCCCTCACGTGCCTGAAGAAGTCTTCCGAAGTTTGAGCGCGATCTCGGCCTCCTGCGCCTATAAATAGACCCCTGAAGCCAACAGAAAGGGGAGCCTTTTGGTTTAATATTAGTTTGCTTTTGTAATCGAACTAGAACTTCTACTTTAGTGCGAATGTAATCGAATTCTAACTATGTTATGGTTGAAATTTATTAATGGTAATTCTAACTATGTTATGGTTGGATCGTCTTATGTAGGTGGTGATTGAGAAGATCCAACAGCTTGCGATTGATGTGTATCCTGCATTCTTTTAGTTCTTTGCTCTCTAGTCTACATAGCTTGTTCGGAAGGGCTTGGTCATGCTAATCGATTTCTTAAAAAGAGTGTATCAATAAGTTTGTTGAAATCAAGACATCGTGGTTGGGCTTCTCGTTCGGGTACTTTACCATATCCGATATCGTCCAACCCTCTTCCTACCTTCTATAATACATCGACCTACAAGTTGTAATTATTTATTCAAAATTAGAAACATAATTCAAGTGAATAAACAACTTCAAGCCAACGAACTAAAAATATCATGATAATATGAAGATTTACCACATCTCGCTCAAGCGGTGCACGAGCGGTGTATGCACGTTCATGAGAAGTCCGATCTGCAAAAATGAATCTTCGAGTAATCAACCAATACCAAGTCATGTATCTCGAAATAGGAATGGTAGGAAATTGTTGGTGTACGATACAGTTATGTCTATCGTTCCACTGAATTATAGCAAACTCAAAATTTGGCTTTGGTTCGCATTTCCATGTTTGGACAAAAAATTACACTGGAGCACTTGGCAAGTGCGCCAGTGTAATTTTGTATGGGCGCATTTCACAAATGCGCCCCGTGATATTTTTTTCAAATACTGGCCAGCTCATCGCTGAGCTGGCCAAAACTAGCCTAAACTTGCAAATAGTTTGTAAACTAGCCTATTTATGCTAATAGTTTAAAAAACCAGCCTCTTTTGAAAATTTGTCCTTATTATTATTATTATGCATAGAAAACTAATTAGCTTTGGCTAGTTATGAAGCACCACTCTTTTGGATATGAAATGTGGTATGTTAGTTAACTCCATCCTTGTCTTGTTAACTGTGCAGTGTTAGTTGGACGCCTTCCTTTCTTTTGAAGCGATACATACTAACAGGAATACGTGATGGTCCACATGATCCATTTATTGCAGACTCAGTTGACTTTGTGGTTGGTCAAGTATGTTATGCTCTGATGATGACACATATAATTAAACTGATATACATGAAGACTGAGAATGTACGAGATATAGTGATTAAGCTTATTTAAGTATTAGATTGGCTGCTTACCCCAAAAACCTAAATGAAATATCAATAATTAAAAGTTACCAACTGTTGCAATGTTTTAAGGTAACATTGTATTTTTCCATGCAGGTAGAGACATTGTCAAGGGAGGACTTGTCCGCAAGGTTAACTTTAAATGTGTCCCCCGCAGCTGTTGGTCCACTGTTACTCTCAGATTCTTTCATAACAATAATGGATGTATGCAATTTTTCATTCGTGTTTTCAGAGTGGTTGTTTTTTTCTTGTTAAGTTTGCAGCCTTCATATATCACTGTACCTAAAACTCTTTGAGATCACGAGAATACATTTCAGCTATAGGATGAATTGATTTATATAATTTATGTCATTTGTTGCCTAAAGTAAAGTGGAAAAAAAAAATCTTTTCAACTTTTTCGTCTTTTCAGCTTTGCTATCCCTTTTCAGTATACACAGAACCATGTTATACTGCTCTTCTGTTCCATTTGTTTTGCTGCTTTAGGGTTCTATTTTTGTTCCAAAATCTATGCCATTTTAGAAGAGTGATTAGAATTGTTTTGGAGTACATGAAAAAAACAAAAAATGTAGTCGATTTCCTAAAAAATGCATTTCTTGGATTGTGTTCACCACGCTGTAAACGTGATAGTATAATAGTATATGTGGATAGAGAGAGTATAATAGTACATGTGGTATCATGCAATGCAAAAGTAATACTACAGAGTGTCTGTTGGGGTTAGTTTGAGGATTATGGAACTATTGTACCAATCCTAATCTGATATTATGATTTCTGCAGACAAATGACTATTCTGCAATACCCCAGCAACTAAAAGATCAAGTGACTGAAAGATATCCAGGTGCGAGGCGTGCAATTTTAAAGTCAGGCGGTGATTTTCCCTTTCTTTCTCGCCCTGACGAGGTTAATTTGTACCTTCAGGTATTTTACTCCATCATACTAGTCATTACAGGATAGAATATGCAACCTAATATTCATCATTTTCTCCAGTGTTTGCATTTGCGTTGCCAAGTTTCTTTTCAACTAACCATGGACATCATACATACAGCTTCACCTTAGACGAGTAGGAGTAGAAGCAAAACCCGAAATAACAACTGAAATTTCAAGGGATGGTAGCGGGTCCAGCTATAACAATGAAAAGAGAAACGAAGAAAAACATGATGATGATACCACAGAAGATCATGGAGGATCCAGGGCTCATGATTCTGATAGTCAAGATGCGTTGATTGGATCAGAAACATATAATAAAGATGGACAGAGTTCTAATAGTGCATATCTTAATGACATGTTGGATAGCATGATGGTATTATGTTCTTATATGCTACAGTTGAGATGCATGTTAATATTCCAGATCTATGCTGGTGCATTGTGCATTGTATGGCAACCCCTAGTTGCTCTGTATCCTTTAGAATGTTGATATTTACTTCCTCCTTTTTTTTGTCATTCTGTTTGGGACTCTTTTTCTTTCGTAGATGTAATGTTGAGGCATCTGTTGTATTGATTGGTTTTTTTCTTTTGTGTAAAGGAAATATACATAATGTTGCGATATGTTTGACAATTGTTACCATGAAAATACAATGTATGCTGCGGCCTTCGTTTCTGTCTACTTTAACGGATGAAATTTTGATGTTTTCTTATATTTTGTTACTCTTTGTTTTTTGTGTTATTTTATGTGTATTAGCGTGTAACTTGCACATTGCAACAGTATTATCTAAAGTACTTTAAATATGGCAAATATATTTTATGTGGTTTATGTGTAATTTTATCATCATAATAAGCGAGGAATTGTTTGGATTTATTTTTTTACTTATTTTTGGCGTGTAAGTGATATCTGCGTTTTTTGGGAAAATAATATCTTTCATATGAATAAATATTGATTGATCATATTCAATTATTCATTTGATATTATTTATTAATAAAAGGACTAAAAAATGGCGAATTTCATTCACGATTGATAATTGCGTTCGCTCATCGCTTCTTCCATTTCGAATGTCTACTTCGTCCATTGGCTTCGATTTTGCAAATCTTCGTCCTATCTTCCTTGCATGCTGTTGACCAGGTTCTGATCTGCATAAGGTTTCGTGCAGATTTGCCTCTGCTGATGGTTGGCTCGGTGCTGGATTTGGACGTGGTCTTTGATTTTCCACCTCTGCCTGGGGTTCCTCCTGCTGGCGCTACCGTTGAGCCTGGTCGAGAGAGGATGCTGTTGATGTGGCTAATGTGGTTGGGCCTTTAAAGGTATCCCCTGTAAATTCTGTGTGTGACAACTCGTCTAGGGCTTATATTGTTAGTGCTGATGTCAATTCCAGCATTTAGGCTAATCCAGTGTGTAATTGGTCCTCCTTATTTTAAAAAAGCCTTATAATACGGGTTCTTACACCCCCAAGCAATATGTGGTAGATTTGTCAGAACAGCCTATCCCCCCTCCCTTCGGCCAAAGGAAATTATAGACGCTGGGTTGCATTTTAGAAAGACTACTTGGTTGGATTTTTTAGATGAGGCTCCCTGCTTTTCATTTGTGAAAAACCATGTTCTTGGTGTTTGGCGTCTTAAGGGTTCGGTCACATCCCTATTTCCACGCCTATCTCCCCTAGCTGCCCCCCTCCCCCCTCGGACATCCCTGCTCTGCCTTGTGATTCTCCTATTACTTGTCTTAAAAAGAAATTCGTCCATGTTGTCATTTCTGATCCTCCAAGTGCGGAGAGCATCGCTCAGGAGTTGTGTGAAAAATTGGCTGAAGTTACACAATTGTTTTGGAATAAAATGGTTTGGACTTGGTCCTACAAAGATAGCAGTTTGTGCTTCTACTCAAACTGGCGGATTTTCTCATTGTGGATCTCTGATAATGAGAAGGATGAGCGGGAGCTCTATTATTGGCTTTTGGACGGTGAACTCGTCTCTGCAATGACAGTGAATTTGGTGCCAACAATGAAGAGATCTTGGCTGCACTAGACTGGGATCGAAAATTTATTTTCTTACCGTGCACTCCTGGTTACTGCCCTGAGCTCCTTGGCTGGTTCTGTTATTGCGCTGGGATTTAGTTATGTTCTCTCTTTGGTTATTTTTGACTGTTTTTTCTGATATTGTTAGGTTTTGAGACAGTTGTTTATTGTTGTACTTGTGCCTAGTAAATTTGATGGGCCTTTTCGTGACTTTTGTTGGCTGATCAGGCATATTAGCAGTTATTATAGTTGTAAGAATCCAAAAACTCGGCCTTCGAAAATCGGCACCCGTACTTCACTTGTACTCAAAATGCCGTAGATTCAAACGCCGAATCTGGCTTCCCGGAGCTTATAACATCATTAAGTATAACAACACAGCGGAATAAAGAAATAGATGATATCATATACAACTCCAATGAATACAATATCCAGAATGATATACAACAATGATATCAATAATACAACAATATCAGAGGTATGATACAATGCTACAGCGGAATAACAACAATGGAAGAGATCACTCCAAATGATCTACAAAGGAGAATGACTCCAACAACTCCAACATCAGCTCGAACCATCAAGATAAGCAATGTCAGTCATGATTTCCAAAACTGAACTAGCTCCAATGTCAACTGAACCTGATTATCTGAAAAACCCAACTCTAGACTGCCCGTGTGGAAAATTATGAGCACCCAGAGTTTAGGAAAGGAACAATAAACTTCGAGTCAGTCGTGGGACTGGTGTGAGTAACAAAAACAGTTTATCTTTAAACAAACCACAAAAGAATTTTAAACATTGAAACCCGCAATGCTTTTGGAAAATGAAACTACCATAAGACCTCCCACCACACACACAATGCAATCGCAGACTTTGAGGAGGTTGCTTCTTATGATAGTCAAATATGCTTACTACGCAAACAAACTCTTTTGATATTATTATTAGTGCATAGTGTACAAAATCATTTCCAAAAATACAATATTAATCTTAGCCAGCATAGGTACCATTATATTATGCCTGCTATAGCTGCCGCCTGAGGAGATAGGTTATACAATTGCAATCGTAAAGGTTCGTATTGTTTCTTTGGATTTTCCAACAAATGGTCATGCTAAGGAACTTCCTACTGCCACATGGGTACGCCTCTGGCTGGACGTCCCGAGAGACAACTGCTCTCTGCCAACACAAGGCCGGGTTACCCCTGTAACTAGGTAACTCACGAATATGCCATTCCCCGGTCCTTTGGGACCTTTATTCGAGGCCTCGGTAACCAACATCACACATAATAAATAAAGTGTGTCCACATGAGTAAGTATCTGGGCTCCATACCATGATACCACCCTTTTCCAAAAGGAAATGACATACCCTAAAGGGCGCGACCCTCATAACCTTGCCGCATCATTCCTGTTTCGACCATTTTCGGTCTGTGAGGTTCGACGAGGTCTCGTCCACAAAGCTACGCTTTTTCACAAAGCAATGCTTTGATCATAAATGATCAATAAATGATCAACACACAGCAACACTCAGCATGCCACATTACCAAATTGGGAGTATATCGCTGATAAATTTCAACTACATAACCTCTGAGCTCGTACGTCTTAGAGAAGGGTGTTAAGCTAAGAGAATAAATTCTCCGCCACCAAACAGAAATGTATTTGAAAGAAATCAGCTTTATATCTCAAATTGTAATGTCAGACATGTAACCATACAAGTCTGTTCCGGGTTCGAACAGAACCGAAGGCACTTCCGAAGAAGCCCTTGCAATCCGGGTATTCACAATCCCGATCGAATTTCCCATCACTTAGGAAATCTCTATACCGGCGCGACTCAGTGCAGAGACAATCGATAGGTCATCCTATCATTCTCGCAAATACCCGGTCTTCAACACCGGTCTTCAATTGCAATCCATATACGACGTATCATTTTTCGAAATGGGTTATGTGGCACAAAGGTCCTCTCCCGGCTAAACCGAATAATGAGCGTAATATTTACAAAATATATGGATAATGGAATTTCAGTTAAGTCACAACTTAAACCCAAACTTTCTTTTCAAATGGTTTAACAAATTACCATTTTCAAATCTTTAAACAAAAAGATTCATTTTAACAACCTTCAACGGTTTAAACAATTTCCACACTTTAATCTTTTAAACAAAAGATTCATTCACAGATTTTCCAAATTAATTCCCATTTCAATTGGATTAACTCATTAAATCTTTAAAACAAAGATTTAACTTATAGCTTTCAAAACAATTCCATTTCAAATGGTTTAAACAAATCATCATTTTAAATCTGTTAAAAATAAACAGATTCAATTCATAGCTTTCAAAAGAATTCATTCATAACTTTGGAAAACCATTTTTCAATTCAATCTTGAAATTCCTTTAATTAAATTGGGATTTCATTTCTTATATGAAAGCTTTTATCATTTGAAAACAAACAGTTTTCATTTCGAAAATCTGATTCATTTATACGAGTTAGAGCCTTTGGGTTAAATTCAAATTCTCAAAACTATATTTTAAAATGGTTTAACTTCATATAAACACATTTATAACATATTTAATCGTAATTTCCAAACATAGAATTCAATTCTAAATTTTGAATTCAAATTCAAATTGAATTATTTAAATTGGAAATTTTACCAAGTTATTCAAAATAACTTTTATCTTAAAACTCCTTTTCAAAAGCTTTAACCTTTAACCCAAATCCATTTCCAAAATCAATTGAAATTAAAATTTCAATTTCAAAAATATTAAATTTAAATTATCTGTGACTTAACCGATTTCCTCGTGAAATCCATAATTGTGTGTGTATGGTGTAGTCCGGGGGTTCAACACAGTAGTGCAACATCAATGAATCATCATAGATTAAAATACAGAAATATAGTTGATAAGCGGTATAACGATAACGCTTATCTTTTCATTCACAGATCATAGATATATAAATTACAAATAATATATTACATCACAAGAAATTAATTACATTCATCTCAGAGAAACAGATCATAACACAAATCAGGATGTATCACAAAGCATCACATATTAGGGAATATCAAACAATTCTATTATTCAGTCAAGTCCAAACATTCACAAGTAGGATCAATTAATATCTGATTATAATTAATCTATACCAGATTGATTACTTATGAATAACTACAAATATTGGTTAATTAATCATTAATTAATGATAAACCATTTTAATTAATTAACCTTTAATCATTTATTAATTAACCTTTAATTTATTAATTATCCTCAAATTAATTACCTTAATTAATAAATCATATTAATTAATTAACCTTTAAACCAATTGCAGAATTAATTAACCCCTTAATTGCTTTCATTAAGTAATTAACAATTTACAATTGATTATCTTAATTAATAAATCTAATTAATTATCAAAATTAATCACAGTAATTTAATTACTTAATAATTTCTAGTTAATTATCTTCATTAACTAATAACATTTCTTTAATTGCTTTCTTGAGAAATTATCTTAGATTAATCATTTAATTAAAGTATTAATTAGATTTTAAAACATTGTTAAGTATTTGTTTGGTTAATTAACTTGAAATAAATTTTTAACTCAATAAAATCAACATTAGTCATCCTGCTAACACTTAAGCTTGTTTAACATTATAACCTAAAATTTGTTTGGGCTTAACCCATTACAAAACACCCCGAGACTTCCCAGGCTTTACTCAAGTAAAAACTCGAGTTCCTCACCATCTCTCCCCGAAACCGTCTCTCTCCCTCACGTATACCCCTTCTTCTCTGTTTCTTTTTTTTTCTTATTATAACTTAAGTTTTTAAAACTTAATAACTGATCTATGCTGTAACTACCCGGAGTTTTACAACAATTAATTGTCGTCAAATGACGATTATATTGGTTGTTAATTATTATTGGAGTTTTTAAATTGGTGACATTCTTTTAAAATTTTGTTAAGTGTTAAGAGTATGCGGGCTTAAAATAAATGTTGGCCCACGTCTCTTTTGCTTTGCCGTGATAACTAGCAAGCTAACCCGTTCCCCATTATTCTTTTTTTCATTTCGAAACCCTACACAAAACCTAATAAACGAAACAATGGCGACCTTGTTTTCGACCCGTTCCTCCTTTTCAATGATTCGTTCGAAAACCCTAGACCATAAAGAAAACGAACGAAAGAAAAATGGCTGCTCGTTCTATTCTCGTTCGTCTTCAAAGATTTGGGGTTTATGATTTTCGAAGGCGCCGACTTCAAATTCTCGATCATATGAAGGCGCTGCTTGTTGTTAAATCGATTGAAGGGGTGTTGCAGGGTTGGCTTTGACGATCGCTCAAATTCTCGAGTGCTTGGCTGTTTCAGTTTTGCTTCGAGATAAAGGTGAGTGACTTGCCACTCACATCTAATTCGAATGAGGTTTTTTTCATTTGTGGTCTTCGTGATTCTGGCTTTGAACAGTTCATTTCGTTCTTGGTTAACTTCGATGTTGTTTTGCTTTGATTTCGACTTAGTCGATTTCCTTGTCATCTGATTTTGTGACATTTGTATTTGGTTCGATTATTTCGTGATTGTCACGGCGTTGAATTCGTTGTCGTTGATCTTTGAATTTCTGAAGACTTCGGCAACATTGGTTTTGTGAAAATATTTTGTATTTGTGAAATTCTTCGGTCTTGAGAACTTTATCGTGGTTGATTTCAATTGACTGTTGCTTACATCCCTGTATTTCGACTCTGGCCATTCCAGTTTGTACTTTGTCGAGCACCTACTTATTCATGGTTGCTAATTGCCATTGCATACTTTTGCATAATTGTCTGGTCATTGTGTATCTTCATTCTCTTGTATAGTTGGTCACTTGGAATGATTTTGTTCATCCTGTCATTGCCACCATGGTTCTGACTTGATGCTGTAGTTGCAGTAATGTTGTAGTTTTCTTAGACGAGTCTGGTGTAGTTGTACACTTGATTACTTTATAATTGTACATATATCTTCAAGTTTCCACTGCGAATATATGGGCTAGTGGCTATGCACATTGTTCTGATTCTTTATAAGGTCGCACCTGTACACTTGTAGTTGACTTAGTCGGTTGCATCGAGTCTGCATTGAGCTCTGGTGACAATTGAGTCTTGTTCAAGCTTGCATCTGTACCATTCTGTTTTCACTTGAACTGGTCTGGTTTGCTTACATATCATGATTGGTTTGAGTTTTGCTGCCTTCACGTCTGTATCATATTCACTGAGTCATGTTTGGACTCCATGTAGTCTGACATGTGCATATTGAAGTCTGTCCCATTGTGAGTTTGAGTTGTTTTGTTAAGCTCTTGTCCACTGTTTCTGCATATATGTGCATATATACATATGTATGTGTGTATGCATATATAGGTGGATTGGCTTGAATTGCAAATCGAGTCTGGCACATTTGTATGTAGACTTGATTTTGTTCACTGTGTTCCCTGTGTCACTGTTGAGTTTGTAGATTCATTTTGTTCGCCGATTCGATTTATGTTGGTTGCTTGAGATTCATTTCTGACTTTTTCAATTCACTTGAATAAAATGGTTTTGATTCTCTGGAAATTTTGGTTCCGTGAACTTTTGACGACTTCAGCTTTAACTTTGATTTTGAATTTTACCCCTTAATTTAGTTTAAGGTTCGGTGGTAATATATTTTGTTTTCTGCTTCACTTGACATCGTGATAATGTGTTTCACTGGTTGACATTGTTTTATCTTCTTCTAAGTGTTGGTACCACTCTTGTTTATGAAAGTTTGGTTATAGTACATACATATGCAGTTTGCTGCTTGACTTCATATACTTTGTCTTTGATCAAAACTGCATATAGGTATTTGTCTGTTGCATACCTGTACATATTTTGATCGAGTATCATTGACTTTGTGTTGCGTTGAGCAATTGGGTTATGTTGTAACTTGTTGTATTGATTTGGGTATATGAACTTGGTTCATGTGTATGCTGGGCATTTGTATTTGGTTTCGTCTTGAACTTTGCAGTTTTGCTTTTGTTTGATTTGAGGACTTTTGGGTCCGACTCTGTTTTGATGGCTTGGTTCGAACTATTTTTGGCATTTGCTTATGCTAAGCACTGTTCCATTGGTGTAGATATGTATGTGTATTCATACATATGCATACATGTACCCTTGTTGATTTCGATTATCCTATGGGCATTTATTTGGGCTTGTCTGTTCTGGAATTTGCCAAGAGTATACTTGTTTGCTTTTGTTTGCAGTTGTGTTGATTCATGCTAGTGTGACTTGACCTTTGCAGTTTCGACGTACTGTAGTGGCGAGGCAGTGCACGCGTGCGTGTACTGCAGCCACACAGAAATTTGGTTTGAATTTGCTGATTTGTTGTTTAACACTGTTTAGTGTTATATCTACCGTTGTCCGATTCTCTTATTGAAGGGTTGGATAAAAGAGATTTATTGTGACTGCCGTCTAATTGTTCTTTATTATTATTGCTTCTGTGTATTAATAACTGAGTTTGAATTAGACTGACCCGTGTATTATTTTCTTTTGAATTTAATACTCGGGTCAGACCGAGTTATTACAGGTTGTAGATATCCTGCTTTGGGTTGCTGCTTGAGCTATGAAGTCTTTTCATATCTTTTGAAGTAGTCTTCGTCATTTTGTAGTAGTCAGTGTATTTGATTTAGGTTGATATGTATTCATGTATATTATGCGATAATGTACTTGTATATATAACTTCCAGAGTCGACAGTTGTAGTTGTATCATATGGATTGTAACTGACATCAGTTATATATATATATATATATATATATATATATATATATATATATGAGACTTTTGTTATCTGTGTTCCGCATTTTTAGTATCTATGTTATTATTATATATATTGTCCTAAACTATTACGAACCATCGTAGTTCGTTTTATACTGGAATTGGGTATGTCGATGGGAGTAAATAAATAAGAGATGAAAAATAAAAATATATACCACTCCTATCGAGGTAACCAATACTAGTGTAAGGCCCAACTACGGATGGCCGCTCCTATCCAGCCTTATTCTTCATAATAACAGACAATATTTCTTTTAATACTCTTTGTTATTGTGAGCATAGAGGTGGGGCGTCACATATGCTCAAAAAAACTTGCTCCAACCCGAAGTAAACGACCCCTCTCCTCGAGTATCAACTCGAGTTACTACAGCGAAATTTCCTGACATGAGACCGTCCTCGTGCACGTGCACATCACCGCGCCGCCGCTCCGGTGGCCATCGCGACCATCAGCAAGTCGCACTTCAACCCATTACTCGAAATCACACTTCGTCTCAACACATAAAACTCGAAATAAAAAAACGAGTGTTTTACTCGACACTGTAACACAACACACCCAACTAAATTGCCTCGCCGCCGCTCCTCAGACCACCAGCGACACCAAGATTTCGGCCATGTCACGTCCATGCTCCATACTACCCTCCCTCATCATCGCGTGCAACTCGATCGCTCTATGGTGACGAAATCACCATTCTTCCAACTCACTGTAAAACTCAGGGTTAAACCCTAAATTGAACTCGTCTCATCAATCTACGCAATAGAAATTTTTTTCGACAATTTTCCTGGAGTCCTGGATCAACACGTTAGCTTCACACCAATTTTTATCAATTAACATTCGATCGATCATCAACAATTGGAAAAAGAACAAAATTTATTCAAACGTGAACTGCTCTTGAACCACTTAAATAAAAATCATCATATTAATCTTAAAAATCATCTCTTTGTGTGATTATTCAAGTTATATAATCAAAACAAAAATTTAAGACACTTGAAATTATCATAAGATTTTATTTTTACTGTAAAACTTTGGTTACAGAAACAAACCCTTCATGATCAAGCTTGAAACAAATTTTAAGCTATGTTTTGAATTTAAACAAACTTGTTTTATTTAGAAATCCTAAGCTAAAAATGTTTGGATGAAGTTTATTTGATTTTTTCTTCACTTTGCTCTGAAAACCAAAAACAGGAAGAACAGGCTATTTGAACTACACAGTACAACATCTATTTATCCAGAATCAATAATTTAAAAATATACAACAAACACAAAGTTATTCATGAATCCATACATAGATTTAAAATTTAAAGTTGTATGTTTACTCACCTGAAACCCAGTTTGAACAGAGAGCAATTGTGTTGAAAACTGCAGTTTTTATTTTCCTTTAGAAACTTGCTTTGTTTTGTTGTTGAACAGCATTCCTTTTTGATAATACTTCTTCTTTGATCATTGATTTTGAGTTGTTTTAAATTGAAGTATTGTTTAAGTTTGAAATGGTTTTCAATTTCATATTTTTCTCAGTTTTGAAATGGACGAAAACTGAGATGAAAAGCTGATGTATATAAATTAAATTAACAGGTGATGCTATATTTTTTGTACAATACAAAGTGGTATTTTTTTATACAATGGTCAGTGATTTTTTTCTAGCAAATGGAGACTGATAGAAATGTTTTGGTGGCTATAGATATTGGCATTAATTGTTTTGTACAATCTACATATACTTATCTTATTTGTTTATTCATAGATATTAGTATTATCTTCCTTTCTTGTTGCAAGTACATTTATATAAAATTTTGTTTTCAAGTTTACATACTTATAGTTTTGTTTTCTTTCATTTCGGCTGATAATTTTCTTTGCCATGCTAGAGATGCAAACATTAAATGCATATGTACCTTATGTCTTCCATTACAAGCTTCATTTGTTTATTTACACTTGAATATAAAATGTTGTTTGTAGTTGAATGTGTTGTTTCCTTTTATTTTGAATGTATTTTATTTCTTTATAATATAAATGAAGTTCTATTGTAATATGTTGTTTAAATTTATTTATGTGTTTACTTTATATTTTAATTTATCTTATATATATATATATATTTCCAAATTAATATGTTTTACTTTATACTATTACATAGCTATATAATTTATCTTATGTATATTTGTTTGTATACATATCCAATTTTTAAGAATTATCCTAAGTATTTATTTATAGTCTACATAACTAAAATTTTAAGATATTTATTTTATTTCTTTTTGAAGTTTAACTATCCAACATTTAATTTACTTATCTATTATTATTTATTTATTTTATAAATTCAAATCATTATTTTAATTAAAATTCGGGGTCGTTACAATAGTTGCCTTTACTTCATACCTGTATTTTATTGTTTGAAGGTGGACGGTCCACCTTAAAAATATTGGGCTATCGGTGAGGCCTTATTGGTCGAATATTTATATCTATACGTATCCAGTATGACTATATGATCCCTGGATTATTCAAGCTTTTAAGCAAAATATATATATAATAATTTGTTGGGATGAATGATAAAAAATGTAAAATTGGAAAGTTTGTTAAGTATTTCGTGACCTTGGAAATATGAACGATGTAATTGAGATGCTGATAATAATGGTAAAAAATGGTTGAGAGTTTTTAGGATGTGTAGAACTTTCGAGAAAATATTGATTAGGAAATAAGAAGTTGAGAATCATGAAAATATGGATGATTTGAATGAAAATGTAGGACCTTAATTACAGAACAGTAACTAACAGCGATTAGCAGTGCATAAAAAATGCACAAATTTCGTGCACAGGGATGCACAAAGAGTACACTGAAGTGCAATGATAATAAAGTAGTAGAAAGGAGAAGATGAAGTAAAAAAAGAAAGAGATTGTAATGCAGAAACAGTTAAATAAAATAATATAACCGATATTGTAAGGAAATTTCGTCCGTGGCTTGTCGTAACAATTTCCTTAACACTTTATTTGACGTCCCCTAAGATACAACATGCGATGATGATCTGCTCGAGATTGTGATGAGTATGACTGCTCTATGATGATACTGTGTTGATTTGAGAACAGAACAAGGAGGAATAAGAATAAGAAAAAGGATGAGGAATGTGATCGGTATTCTTTTCCTTTTATAGCCTCCCCTTCAACAGTCGTGTCTCCTGGAAAGGTTGTATCTGTTCGAAAAGTTGTGTCTATTCATTTTGAATCAACAGTTATTTGCAACGGTCATGTCCGTTAGGAAAAGTCGCGTCCATCCAACAGTCATACTATTTGAAATTAAATAGGAAAAACTGTTTATTTTCATTCAGCAAAAAATATAACATAGTCTAGTCCTAATGGACCGGCATGCGGCCCAGTTCGGTATGGGATAGGCAAGTAGTGCGCATGCGTGTCAAATCATGGCCATATAGCTCCCCCCCTCGCACAAAATTACCCGACTCTAATGGCTAATATAGGTTGATGCGAAAGAGTATATAAACATCTAAGCTCTTCTATTTTTAGCAATATAGGACTTTTAAGAATATCTTCATTCATATATGCAAGGATCTCTAACAATCCCCGACATGAATGATGATATCCATCTCCCCTACATGAAGGGGAATATCACAGAGTACATATGGGAAAATTCTATATCGAGGATAAGTAGATATTTCACTTTGAAATTACCCTAGTTAAAACTTATCAGATATGCTTGGCTAATCAGTGAATTATTTTATCTTGAACCATTAGCCATTGGTGTATAACCAGACAATAAGCTTTACAAACCATTATTTCCTTTCACATCCAATCTCTTGGTTGTGCATTTTGGTCCTTAACAAAATTAGTTCCGTGGGTGTATTTAAAGAATTTAAGTCTTAATATTCTCATAGAGCCAACCCAGCTCACACTTACATAGGTGATCGCATCCATAAAGAGTATCCTATGTATTCTACACTTGACATTTTTAAGATATGGACATCATTAAAAGCATAGCTTAACCTTTTTAATACATCTGTAGGCATGCATATTATTGTGCACCATAGGAATGGAGTATGACTAAGTCCAACGAAAAGCATTACTTCTTAAGTTACACAAAACCGGTTTTCCTATTGATCCTAGTCTGTCAAATCTCCAGTCGCTAGGATGAGTTTCCGAATAAAGTAACCCTTGGTGGTTTAGGCTTTTAGACCTATTCCCTTCGATGCGTAGTCAATTTTCTCTCTTGATAAACCTTTAGTAATGGATCCGCTAAGTTATCATTGTTCTTACATAGTCAATGAAAATAGTTCCATTTGAGAGTAGCCGCCTAACTATGTTACGACGTTGACGAATGTGTCGTGACTTTCCATTATACACAAAGTTTTGCGCTCTACTTGGCACTGCTTGATTATCGCAGTGAATACATATGGCCGGTACAGGTTTGGATCAAAATGGAATATCTTTTAAAAATTGGTGAAGCCATTCTGTTTCTTCGCCTGCTTTATCTAAAGCGACGAACTCAAATTCCATAGTGGATCGAGTTGTGCATGTTTGTTTAGTATATTTTCATGATACGCTGCTCCTGCTAGGGTAAAGACATAACTACTTGTTGATTTAGATTCTCTGAATCAGAAATCCAGTTTGCATCACTATATCCTTCTAAGACGGTTGGATATTTTCCGTAATGTAAGGAAAAGTTTGTGGTATTCCTTAATATCCCAATACTCTTATTAGTACTTTCCAATGTTCCTTCCCTGGGTTACTTGTATACCCTCTCAGTCGACTTACTGCATAAGCTATATATGGTCTTGTGCAATTCATGAGATACATTAGACATCCTATTACACGAGAATATTCCAGTTGCAATACACCGTCGTTAGTGTTTTTATGCAGAACTTCCAATGGATTAAAAGGTGTTTTTACCCTTTGATTTCATAGTCTTTGAATTTTTCAATCACTTTGTTTACATAATGTGATTGCAATAATTCAATTCCATTAGGAGTTTTATTATTTTGATTCCCAAAATAATGTCTGCTGCTCCTAAGTCTTTCATGTCGAAATTGTTGATTAACATTTTCTTGATGGTCTCTATAACCTTAATGAGACCAACGATTAGCATATTGTCCACATATAGAAAAATCATCATTGATCAGCGTATTTGTAATAAAAATATTTATCATATTCATTTATTTTAAGACCATTTTTCATCATGACACTATCAAATTTTACGTGCCATTGTTTTGGAGCTTGTTTAAGTCCGTATAATGATTTTACTAATCTACAAACTTCATTTTCATTTCCTTTGAAAATAAAACCTTCAGGTTGCTCCATGTATGTCTCCTCATCGAGATCTCCATTTGAGAATGTTGTCTTTACATCCATTTGATGGATTTCTAAATTGTATCTGGATGCAATTTCTATCAACATTCTTATAGAGGTTATTCGTGTAACTGGTGAATATATCAAAGAAGTCAACACCTTCTTTTTGATGATATCCTTTGGCTACTAATCTAGCTTTATATTTGTCAATAGATCCATCTGGTTTCAACTTTTTTCTTGAAAATCCATTTACAATCAATTGGTTTTATTTCAGGTGGGATTTCAACTATTTTCTAAGTTTTATTACTTGGAATTGAATCAGTTTCACTTCTGATT
The DNA here is from genome assembly GCA_030737815.1 of Allium fistulosum. Taxonomy (NCBI): domain Eukaryota; kingdom Viridiplantae; phylum Streptophyta; class Magnoliopsida; order Asparagales; family Amaryllidaceae; genus Allium; species Allium fistulosum. The sequence goes on along the minus strand of CM060903.1, from coordinate 831,573,141 downwards.
GGTTCTTTCCAACAAGAAGATTCAAGAGATGACATTGCTTCTTTATACGTTTGAGGTTTTTGTTATAACATATATGTTAGGAATTTTGAACCAAATGATTTAGAAGTTCTTGCCCTTATGCCTCTTCTGGGTTCAATGTCATCTTTATCACGATGAGTTTCATTTTCATGTCGTTCATCTCTTTCTTCTCTTGTCTGTTTAGCTATTTCTTCTGTGCGGGAACAGATCTTCAAAGAATGTGGCATCTCTTGGTTCCATGATTGTATTTGTACCGATGTCATTTATATCAGACTTGAGGACTAAAAATCTGTAGGCACTACTATTTTCGGCAGGTCCTAGGTAGTAATAGTCTATAGTTTTTGGACCAAGTTTGGCCTTCTTGGGATGTGGACCGAAAATTTTGCCAAGCACCCCCACACTTTGAGGTATTTGAAACTTAGTAAGTATCCTTTACATAATTCATGTGAAATTGTTCCTGTATTGTTATGGGGAACTTTATTTAATATGCGATTAGACATATTTAGGGCTTCCCCCTACAAGTTCGTTGGTAGGCCTAAAGTTAAAAGCATAGCATTAGTCATGTGTTTTAACGTTCTATTCTTTCTTTCGACAATATCATGTTGTTGTGGTGAATATGAGGCTGTGCTTTGATGAATTATTCCATTTTTTACACAGAATTGTTCAAATGGTGATTCATATTCTCCACCTCAATCTTATCTCAATATCTTGATCTTTTTGTTAAGTTGATTTTCTACTTCAGCTTTGTATTTTATAAATAATGTAATTGCTTTATCTTTTCTTTTTAAAAGATATACATAGCAATATCATGTATAATTGTCAATAAATACAGTAGAGTACTTTTTTCCATCTCTTGTAGGTAATGATTTGAAATCACATAAGTCAGTATGAACCATCCATAATGGTTCAATACTCCTATCAATAGTATGAAATGGTTTTTTGACTGTTTTTTGCTTCTATAGATGTCTCACATTTTTTATCTACTTAAAATTTTAAAATTAATCCTAAGTTTGCAAGTTTTTTCATTTTTCGAAAATTTGTGTGTCCTAATCTATCATGTCATAATAGATTTTCATGCACAACCAAATAAGAAACTTTATTTTATTCATTGCATAATCAAAATACATAGTATTATTGTCGATTATGACTACATTTGCCTTAAGTAGGACATCACATAAGTATATCTTTCCTATATAAATTTCAGCCTTAGAAGGAACCATTTTGTATGAATCGAAGACCATTCAGAAACCTTTCTTTAAAAGCACTAGTCCAGAGATTAGGTTTTTATGGATATCTGGAACATGAAGCACATCATTCATTGTAATAGTTTTTTCAGAAATAATTTTGAGGATGATGGTGCCGCTGTCTTCAATTATGAAAACTACAGAATTACCCATGTAGAGTTTTTCTTCCTGATCAAATTTATTATAAGTGCAGAACATGGATTTGTCAGAACAAAAATAACAGGTAGCGCCCGTGTCTACCCACCACTATATACGTAGAGTTCTGAACCAAGAGCATTCTATTATAACTACAGGGAAATTCGAATCATCAACGTCCATGTTGTCAATCATATTTGCTTCTGAATTGTTCTCCTTCTTATGTCTGCTATCCTTAGCGACGTGTCCCATCTTTCCACAAACCTAGCACTGACCATTAAACTTTTTGGCCTGCTTATTTTCTTTGGGTTTGTTTTCTTATGCTTTCCTCATATGTGGAAATTTCTTCTTTTTGTTGATGAAGTGTCCTTTCTTTTTTGACCCTTCTGTAACAAATGCCTCCTCGCTTTTTGGTTGTGTTACTTCATGATTATCTGCATCAATTTTCAATCTGACAATGAGATCTTCTACGGAAATCTCTTTCTTCTTGTGTTTTAGATAATTGTGGTAGTCTTTCCATGATGGGGCAACTTTCATGTTATCGCTTCAACAAGGAATGACTTTCCAGCTTTATGTCCTTCTGATTTAGGTTCACGAATGATATGTTGAAGTTCTTGCACTTGAGTAATCATTAATTTGGAGTCTACCATCTTGTAGTCCATAAATTTGTCTACTATGAACTTCTTTAGACTGACATATTAGGTTTTTTACTTGTTTGCAAGTGCAATCAAGAGAGACTTTGTTGCCCGATGAGGCCGATATACTTTGTACAACATCTTGTCTAAACAATTCAGAATGTAATTCTTACATAGGAAATCAAAATTTCTCCATTCATTAACAGCCAGAATCGTATTTTTGTGTATTTCCTTAGTTTCTCCTGGTTTTGGCATAGGTTCCTCGTCTTCGAGATACCTTTGCAGACCCAACATAGTCAGACAGAACAACATCTGATTTTGCCATGTCTTGAAGTTGTCATCATCTCCTTTGAATGGACCAGGCCTGTTGTGAGTAGTAGTTTTTACTGATAAATCAATTGCTATCATTTTTTTTCCAGTAAAAACTGTAAAGTCTTAAGATATTGGACCTTAATTATAGAAACAATAACCAACAACGATTATCTGTACACAAAAAATGCATAGATTTTGTGCCAAGGATGCACTAACAATACACCGAGTGCAGTGATAATAAAGCAGTAGAAAAATGAAGATGAAGAAAAAAACAAAAGAAAGATTGTAATGCTGAAACAGTAAAATAAAAAAATCTAACCGATATTATAAGAAAATTTCATCTGAGGCTTGTCGTAACAATTTCCTTAAGACTTTACATGAAGTCTCCCAAGATACGACAGACGATGATGATCTACTCAAGGTTGTGATGAGTATGACTATTCTATATATAAAAGGATGAAGAATGTGATCAGTATTCCTCTCCTTTTATAGTCTCCTCTTCAGCAGTCGTGTCTCCTCAAAAGGTTGTGTATGTTCATTTTTAATTAACAATTATTTGTAACGGTAATGTCCGATGAGAAAAGTCACGTCCATTCAATAGTCATGCTGTTTGAAATTAAACAGAAAAAACTGTTTATTTTCGTTTAGTTAAAAATATAACAAAGTTTGGTCCTATTGGATCCGCACCAGACTCAATTCGGTACGGAATGGGCAGATAGTGCGCGCGCGTGTGCATTAAACCATGGCCATGTGGCTTCTTCCCCTCGTATAAAATTACCTGATCCTAAGGGGCCAATATAGGTTGATGGGAAAGAGTATATAAACATGTAAATTCTTTTATCTTTTTCAATGTGGGACTTTAAGAATATCTTCATTCATCTATGCAAGGATATCTAATAAATAACAATCAAAGATTAAAGAGGGAGAAAAATGCTTCTATATTAATATTATACAATAATTGACAGACTAGTGGCAGTGGGATATTTACAAATTTGAAGAAGAATGCATAGAGAAAGACCTGAGCAAAAAATCATAACAAAAATGAAAATCAAGAATTAAAGCGCCATTTATAGCCCCCGCCATTTGGAGAACTTGGTATCTACGTCATTGACATGCTGATGGACATCTTGAATATAAATGAATTATCAAAAAATGAAAAGAGTGTATAGGGCTCTTATTCAAGAATAGTCCCACATTTTAAGGTATTATAGAAGAGACCTATTTAAATACATGATTTTCAAAACTAATATTGGACCTTTTGTCCAACCAATGTTTTCTTTTATATTGAGGAGAAACAATGAAAAACCACCACATGTGCGTCGAGCGACTTGACCCAACCTTGGCTAACATTTCAAACGTCTTTTATGACTTGGTAAAGATTAGATCCGTCCAACATTCCTCCACTACTCAATGATGTGTTCGAACATTTTTTCTATGCATGGCAGGAAAAAATTCTATCTATTTAATTTACAAATAGAGATGGATCGAGACAAAGTGCAACACGACTTTTTTCTAATTGCTTTCTTCCATTCTTTGCCATTAAAATTCAATTTGAGCAATATCTGTTAACCCACTTTTTAACCAAGCAGATTTCAACCGGAAGTAGAAGGTCAAAAAAAAGATGAAACGACGCGGGAACTTGGAAACACGATCAGAAGGATAAGATAGTGGAACTCAAGGAAAACCATCACTTTTGGAACTAATAAAACTAGTCAGTACTAAGAGGTTTCTCTCGGCACTAAGATATTTTTCTACTTTAAACCCCATATACTTCATACTCTACTTCAACCTCTTATTGTCAAGTGATTTTCTCATAGTATAGATGGGAAATTCTTAGAATTAATGAGAAGAAAGCAAAGTAGAATAGTTCAAGTATTATCAGGAGAATCACCAAAATCAACTCAAAGCCTACGGAAAGGAGCTTGGAAAGCATAAAATTGACGATAGGAGAGCAAGATAATGGAAAGTTAAGGATTTGCAACTAAGTAAACCTCTAGGTACCGAGAGGGATCTCTTGGTACTAAGAGGTTTTATGCCTAATTGGGCCAATGTGCTCGGTGGTGACTTCTTGGAATGGTCTCTGGAGTTCATGCAAGCGGACTGCCAAACCTATGCGGCTGTTTCTCTATAAATATAGCCCTACTGCAACTAATGAAGGATTTGGACTCTGATTCACACTCTGCATCTTCTTCACTCTTATCTCCTTCCTCAAACATACTCTAGAATCTCTATTGTAAATCTAAGATCAACTAGATTATGGTAAAATCTAATAAAAAAGTTGTAATCTGGAGAGAAAAAAAACTAATAACAAAGATTAAAGTGGACATAGGCCGAAGACTTTGTCGATCTACTATAAAAATTCCGGTGTCTCCTTTTACTTTCCTGCTATTTTTGCTTGTTTAATTTGGATCTCTACATTTAGGTGCTTTTATCTGATACTTGGGTGTTGGTGCCATTTTTGGCGCCATACTTGGGAAAGGTGCAGGTGAATGACCTGTTGAGGCGAGGGTTCATTCGCAGGAGCATATCTGAGTAGGGTGCACCTATAGTATTCCCACCAAGGCAGATGGCTTCTTGAGGTTGAGTGTTGACTACCATGAGCTGAATAAGGTGACGAAGAAGAATAAGTATCCACTCCCATGTATTGATGACTTATTCGATCAGCTCAATAGTGCAAAAGAGTTCTCTCAGTTGGATCTTGTGATGGGGTTTTACCAGTTGAGAGTGGTGAAGGAGAGTGTGCTGAGCACTGCATTTCGTACGTCATCTGGTTTCTATGACTGGTTGGTTATGCCATTGGGGCTAACCACTACTCCGACATAATTTGTCGATCTCATGGACCGTGTCTTCAAGGATCAGCTAAGTAAGTTCATGTTTTTGTTCATGGATGATATTCTGGTCTGTTTAGGATGAAGGAGTAACATAGAACGCATCAAGGATTGTGCTTGAAGTGTTGAGAAAGCTTAGGTTGAGAGCAAATATTTTGAAGTGTCACTTCTGGAGGAGGGAAGTGAGATTCTAAGTTATGTCGTCTCCGAGTAGGTAATCGTAGTAGATTTTGCAAAGGTGGCAGCGCTTCACGGTTGGAACCATCCCAAGAACGCTATTGACGTGAGAAGATTCTTAGGATTAGCAGGATTTTATAGACGCTTTATCATGGACTTCTCGAAGGAGCGATGCCGTTGACCAATATGATGAAGAAGAATCAAACTTTTGTTTGGGAAGTGAAGTATGAGCATTCGTTCATGAGTCTGAACGAGAGGATGACGAGTGCATCAGTATTGACCATTCTAAGTGGGATTAAGGAGATGATGGTATATACTAATGCTTGCGATACCGAATTAGGTGCGGTACTGATGTAGGGAGGTAAGGTTGTCGCCTACATAAGTCAGTGACTAAAACAACATAAGAGGAAGTACCTGACCAACGATTTGGGGTTGGCGATGATAGTGTTTGCTGGAGATTTGGAGGCATTATCTTCTTGGAGAAAGGTTCGAGCTGTTCACGGACCATAAATCAAGTACCTTTTCACTAGAAGGACCTCAACCTTCATGAGCAGCGATGGTTGGAGTTCTTATCCTCTTATGACGTTAACATTTCTTATATGCCTGGTGAGGAAATACAGTCGCTGATGCATTGAGCAAAAGACATGCCAGTTTGGGGATGGTGTTCCTAGAGTGGAAGCAATTGGAGTATATCGATGGCTATGACTTTAGACCTCATTACGAGTTAAAGCTAGAGAGGTTGGCTTGCGTATCCATCAAACCTACTTTGATTGAGTGGATCGGTATTAGTCAGAGGTGAGGCACAAGACTAGCAGAGATCATAATGAAGATAGAGGAAGGAGTAGAGTCTGAGTAAATGAAGTAGTACGGACTTGACCAAGATGGTTGGCTCCTTAAGGATGGGAGGCTATTTGTTCCCGATGTTGACGGATTATGAGATGACGTACTATGAGGGTGCCATCATTCTAGGTTGACTATACACCCCGGAGGTAATAAGATGTACCATGATATGAAGTAGACATATTACTGGGAGGGGATGAAGCGGGATGTCGGGACATTGCCTAGGACCAATTGGAGTTGATGCAACCACTTGAAGTTCTCGAGTGGAAGGAACAACTTTCGATGAGTTTTATTAACGAATTTCCTAGAAACATAGGAGGGTATGATAGTATTTGGGTCATAGTCGATAGATTGACGGAAAGTGCTCGATTCATACCTGTCAAGTCCAGTAGAAAGACATCCAAATTGATCGAGTTGTATATGAAATGGATGGTGTGCTTCCATATTATGCAAAGAGCATTGTGAGTGACCAAGACCATTTATTCACTAGTGAGTTTGGAAGTGCTTACAAGTGGCGTTGGGGATGAAGCTACATCTCAGTATAGCTTATCACATGCAAAATGATGAGAAAACCGAGAGAGTGAATCGTATGTTTGAGGATCTCTTGTGAGCTTGCATACTCAATTTAGAAGGCTCGTGGGATGATCACTTGCATTTGGTAGAGTTGGTATACAACAATAGCTATCAGTATAGTATTAGTATGGCCCCATACGAAGCATTGTATGACCGACTGTGTAACTCTCCTTCATCTTGGTGGAAAGCGGACAAAAAATTGATGCTTGGACCAGATATGATTAGGGAGACTTTGGAGAAAATTGAGATCATTCGACAATGAATGAAAGCTACACATGACAGGCAGAAGAGCTACACTGATAGAAAAAGGTAGAGATTCGGAGTCCTCAATCAACGACATGGTGTTTGTGAAGGTTTCTCCTTTAATGAAGGTTAGATTTGGTAGTAAGGGGAAGTTTTAATTGAGATTTGTAGGTCCTTTTCTTATAGTAAAGAGGGTTGGAAACAAATATGGTCGATTTACCTCAGAAGATGGTAGGGGTGCATAACGTGTTGCACGTTGCTCATTTACGGAAGTTTGTGCATAGCTCAGGCATGATGATTGCACTAGATCAACTTGAAGATATCAAGATTGAGTCGGAAGCTTTGAGACCTTATAGTTTAGTTCGTATTGTCTCAGATGCGATATGAAACAGCTTAGGAGGAAGATGGTGGAGTTACTGAAGGTTCAATGAGCGAAAGTGAAGGCGATTGCACATGGGAAACCGATGAGAGTACGAGGGCTGTATATATGGAGCTCTTTGCATGGTAAGGCCTATGGGCCTACTGCTTATTGCATTTACTTTCACTTTTGATGTTATATAGGAAAGTTTAGTATTTCACATGCTAGGATAGGTTTATTTACACTATCGATTGCATGGCTACATTTTTGGTATGTTTTATGATTGTATATGACTGTTAGGCATATGGGGGTAACTATGGTCGATTTGTTTTATGGATCTCGAGGGTGAAATTACTAAAAGAGAGGCGGAGAGTATAACGACTCATATTTTACATATCGGGGGATTGTAAAATATTATTATTTAAATCATATGAGGTCGTATGACTCTAAAACTTTGGAAATGACTAATAGGTACATTTTTAACCGTTAGAATTTTTATCGGATAACTTGAACTTAGAAATTCTTGTAAAGCATATAACTTTTGATATGAATATAATTTGGGTTTGAATCCACTTCCGTTAGATCGAGCTTATTGTTTCTCTTTTTGTAGGGTGCTTATAATAGAAAAAACAGACTTACCATTTAGGAGGTATAGCCGTTTTAAGTTCTGTTGGCTGCTGGACAGATTAGAGGGCAATTAAACTAAGCCCATACTTAGACCCACTAACTAATTTCGGGAATAATGTCTAATTGGGAGTAATGGGGGCAGAGATAGATCATTTTCCACTTCCCTAAAATAATTCCAAATCTCCGTTGACCTTAATTTCATCAAAAAGCCTTTTTATCCTTACCAATCTTAGCCTAATCCATCACTAAAAGGGCAATTAGTGAAGGGGGGCTGTAGATTCATCATTTAAGTGCTTTGAATTCAGATTTGCTGCTATTCATTTCAGATTTTAGCAACAATATTGGTAATTTGGGTATTAGGTGAGTGATTATTGAACTCTCATCATTCACCATTCTATGTTTGTCCCTATGCAATTAAAGCGCTTAGCGGTGGAGGAGCAAAAAATTATAGCTGGAATAAAGCGGGGATATAGCAGAAAGTAGTGGAGGTGCAAAAAGGCCTAACTAGATACAAAACCAAATATTTAAAGTTAATTTATACTCGTTCTCACATCATTTGTGTAGGAAAAAGAAATATTGTTTAATTTTACATAACAAAACCGAAGAATATCATGATTTATAAAGTCCAGATTTGACGACTATAGTGGATTTCTGGCTTATATTGAGAATTTATGCCTTAAAATTAGGTATTTATCCTAACTTTATTGATTTGGTTCAAAATAGAACCTGTCAAATCAGCTTTTTTATATCAATGTTGTTTAAGAGTGCTAAAAAGCCTTGATTCAGCGGATTTAGCGGAAAATAGCGGGGCTTAAACCATATCTACTTTTAATAGCACTATAGTGAAAAAGCATAACGGTCAAAGAGTATTATGTGCTATAGTAGAGCTTTAACTGCATAAGCTTGTCGAAATGGTTAAAAATGGTTTTTTGATATGATTCCATGTAAAAATGGAGTTAAACTTTAATTTAACCTTTAGAAATGTTTATAGCTGAATTTAAAAAGATTAAATTTGACATTGAATAGTTTTACAACTCCATTTGGATCACATTGTCATTTTAATGTAAAATTAGATCTAGGTAGAATCTAGTATGTTCATCATGTTTGAATTGATTGCTTGTGTTCATTCAATATATATTGATGATTGTTGCTATTGTATGTTTCGCTTTGACATGGTTTCCTGGTGATTTTAGGTTAGTTAGGAATCGATCGTCAATTTGGGCAAATCGAAGTCAATATTACTCAAGATGGGATGAAAGTTGGAGGAAGGGCTCTAGAGGGTTGGAGGAGCCTACACTTCAGATCACGGCTTGAAAGGAGGTGTTTAAGGCAGCTAACCTCAAGTTAGCACCGACCTAAAATAGGATAGATTGAAGTAGGCGCAGTTCAGGTCGATAGTGGAAGGACTCCAGGTCAAGAACTAGAAGACTTCGGGACAAGTTTCGGGTTGATGCAAGGAAGAACTTTAGGAGCCAATACTTAATTTTTGGTTAAGTATAGAAGTCGGTACCGACCACTTCAGGTCGGTAGTCGGTACCGATCTCTTTTCTAGGCAGTAGAAGGATGTTTGAGGACTTAGGACTGCAATGCATAGAAATGTGGGACTTCATGATGGTGGAAGGATGGAAGAAGTCAGGATACTAGACACTTTACCAAAATTGGTTCAGTATTAGATTAGTACTGGGTAGAACAGGTCAATACCAACCTGAATTGGTGAGTCCGGTGATGGTGAAACTTCTAGGAGGTAAACTGCTAGTCCTATAGGTCGTGCTGAAGGTGTTTGTTTGTACATTTTAATGGCGATGAGATTGCATGATAAAGGACGATAGCTTCGGGATTTTGATCATGGTAACTCGACGGTGAATGGAGTTATGTTTTGATGATTATGTCTTGATGTTGAATGGAGTCATGATGATTATTATCCACAAAGGACGGGTTTGAGGAAGGGTGACTTGTGGATAGAATGTCTAATGGTTCTATCGTGGAAAGAAAGGCATGTGGAATGGTTCCATAAGAATGAATGGAAACTTGATAGAGCAAGGAATGGGCTCAGATACACATGCTAAGGGATCTTTGATACTTAAAGTATTTTCTGATGTACTTAAAAGTAGGGATGTTGTATGGACACTCAATGGGTACTTCGAATGGCTACCCCAGATCAATGGAATGTATCTGCATACCCTATATCGGTGGAATAGATCTAGTGTTAGCTTCGAGTTGTGGGCGAGTGCACTGAAATTGGGATTTTTCCATTAATCACTGGTAGGCAAATGGTCATACTCATATATCCGGGGCACATTGAGTGACAGTGAGGATTGTTTGATGGATGTCATGTTTGTTTTGGTTGTTTCTCTTGTAGCATGTCACTCTAGGGATGTCACATGGTGTAGGTATTGTGGATGTGGATACTTAGGCACCCGATGTTGCACTTAGGATGTAATACACCTTTATGATGTTTGTAGAGTAGCATATTATCGATGTTATGTGCTAACTTTTTGGTTATAGAGACAAGTCAGGTATGGTTCGTATATCCTTGATCCTTACTATATCGACTTATATAGTATTTTGAGACTACTTATTGCTCACACTAGAATGTTGTCTGACTCGAGGTTTTATGCTTTTCTTCTTATTATCTCGGGTACTCTTAAATGAGTAGACTGGATAGTAGGTCTAGGTGGTATGCGGTGGTAGTGTAGAGGACGAGCAGGAGGAGCTTTTTGGTATTATATATGGATACATATGCTTATTCCATTTTGCGACACTATGGAGCTAAGACAGTGTTCGTTATTATACCTAGAGATAGTTAGAATTATTTATCGATTGTATATACTCTATTATTATCTTGTATAACTTTATGAACTTGTGTACTCCGATATTGTGGTTCATTTTAGTTATTACCGTCTTGCCTATTTTATACCTGTGATGTATATTATATTTTATTCGATGCACCGTGAGATATATGATAGGTCTTGTGATTATTTCTCTCCTTCTTACCCTTGACTATCGTTCTACATCAGTCGGGCACCGCAATAGCACACTATTTAGCTATATTGGGTGCCAAAGGTATAGGCGGTTGTCACATGTCACATCTTCTAAATTATGAATATATTTGATATACTCATACCCTTTCACTTAATTAACATAGAATGAACTAATAAGAATAAGATAATATTCATAAAATGTGATTTTATTAAAAAATAATTAGATTGGATCTAGTGAAACCCATTAGACTTCATAGGTCCACAATGATCCAGATAATGTAAAAGTCTGAAATCTACCCATTTAACCTACTATAGATCGGGCCAGTTCCTTCAATGGTACCAGAGTCCAATGGTCTATTCGATCTAAATTAACTACTTTAGGGTCAACTAATTAAACCTACCTATCTGATGGGTGTGTTGAAAAGTAGTGTCTTAGCGGGTTGAATGATCAATTCAACTAGATTGGATCTTCCCTCCCTGGCTACTGGCATTGCCCAATGAGTGGAGTAAGTCCAAATAGTTGGCCTAGTTGTAAAGGCCCAAATTCATTTAGGCCTTGGCTAATTTTCAAAATTGAGTTTGAAAATTTAAATTGTATTTTAAATTTAAATGTTAAGTTTAAAGGATAAAGTGAAATTTTATAAAAAATATAAAATGTTTTCAAACTTGGTTTGGAAATAAAATTTAATATTTACAAAAATTGTTTTAATAGTTAATTAATTAGATTAAATAAATAATAAACTAAAAGTAAATTGATTAACTATACATATATATTGTATGTATGTATATAGCTATAAATCTTTATTCTATACACACTCGCGCGCACGCACAAAAGTTGTTTAAGGTAAACTAAAAATAAAATTTTCAAATTTATTAAAATATTTAATTAAAATTGCTTTCATTAAATGAATTAATTAAATGTTAGATTATATAAATGTATACATATATATTGATATATATAATACTATAATTGTTACAATTAAATAATCTCTTAAATTTTTCAGGATGAATAAAATAAATTTTCTGAATTTTAAATAAAATTTGACCAAATTAATAAATTGAATTAATTAAACATGATTTAATTAATAAAATTACAATTAATTAAATATTATTTAATTGTTACTATACATATAATATTATATAAGTTAACTTGTAAAAGATGGAGCCACTTAGCCAATATCAAAACCGTTTGGTGCCAAACGGTCGAAACTAGTCGGTACCATATCTGAAAGGTTGAATTTGTATGATAGCGAAAGGATTTGCAATTAGTTAATGCTGGTGAATGGCGAGCTATTTGTTCTTAGGTCGGTCATGCCGAAGATAACACTAGTAGCTAGCTTAAAGGGAATGAAGTGTGACAAGGCATCAACATGGGCTGAGATGAAAGGTTTCTCCAAAGACAGAGGAACTTAGATGTAACAAAACCAATGGAGACCGTTTGCCAAGCCAAAAAATTAGAGACGTTCACGATGATCGCTGTCTATCGGGCAAAGGCAATGAAGAGTACATTGCTGATATGATAAAGAGATTGATGAATTAGAATCAGCAAAGAAAGGATGACGAAAGGGGATCATTAGCGAGTCATACCCTATTCATTAAAGAGATTCTTGAGGTAATATAACTAAAGAAGTTTGTGATGCCAACCATGTAGAGCTATAATGACGTAACTAATCCTCGACAACATCCGTTGAAGTATGGATGAAACATGGATAATGCTGATGTAACAGATGTTGTAAGATGCAAATATTTTCCTATCTTTCTCGAGGGACTAGCAATGATGTGGTTTACCCGGCTTGAGCTTAGATCCATATCATTGTTTGATCGGTAGGAAAAATAATTTATGGAGCATTTTCAGGTGCACACTGTTCAACCAAAGGATGTCATGTTGTTGTTGATTGTGCATCAAGGTCCAGAGAAACCCTAAAAAGTTGTTTGAAAAGATTTAATGCTACTGTGATGGAAGTGAGTAAGCCCTAAGAGAAGATAGTGTTTATAGCACTCATGAATGGGGTTTATCCACATACTGACTTTAGTAGATGACTCAAGAGGAAGGATCTTACTTATTTGAAAGAGGTTTTATCGAAAAACATCTCAGTATCTACACTAGGAAGAGGTATTTTTAGAGGCAGTATTGGCTTCTAGAGGTGAAGAAGGACCAAGCAGTGTAATTCGGAGCAACATAGCTATCGAGCAAGGAAATGATCGTGTTGGTAAAGTTGTGATGAACATTGGGAAAAACAAAAAAATGTGGAAGAACTAGAATGCTGGTAGGAAAAGCAAGATAAGAAAAAGCTTTCGAGATTTTTCCATGATAGGAATTATACAAAGCTGACTAACTCCGTTGAAAATATTTACCTTGTTGTGCAATGTACAGAGCTAAAAGAAGCCACCCTCGAGGGAGACTACTAAATAGGAAAAACACTCTAGGAAGTATTATTGCTTTCATAAAACTCATGGGCATAATACAAATGAATGTAGAAATTTGAAGGATATCACAGAAGATTTGATCCGCAAGAAAAATTTGCAGCAATATGTTAGGAACCCGCAAGGGTGCGGGCCAATTCATAACCAACCCTAAGGATAATTGACTCAAGGAAACTAGACCAGATCCAGTAGAGATGGGCCAGGCAGCTGGCTATGAGTATAGCTATTAATATGATATTTGGAGGTCCATATCTCGGGGAGAAAAGTTGGAGTGATACAGAGCACTATGGTAGCTCTTTGAGGCACACTCTTCAAAGGATGTGTTATGTCATAAAAGAGGGTGCTCTAGCGAAACAACAGAAGAGAATTGATGATGATATCATTTTTAGAAACAAGGACACTAATGGGGTTGAAGCGCCGATGTTTGACCTTGTTGGAACTGGGCAAGCACGCAGCGGGCTAAATGGGTAAAATGGGTAAATTTAAAAAATCCATTATTGAATCTTTAATGGGCCTATATAGTCTAATTCATTTAGAACTTTTCTAAATTTTCTGTTAAATAAAATCAATATTTTATTTGAAATTATAAACAAAGTTTTCTTATATATATAATTTTGTATTATAATATATATATATATATGTATATATCCATGTGTGTGTGTGTCATGTACACATGTGCGTACGTACACGTGCAACAAAACAATGTGTACATGGTTTAATATGCCCACGTATAGATGATGGGATTTACACTATAACGAACATGTCAACCCCTCTTGTATTTGATTCGCTGTCTAAATATTTATATGTTTGTATCCTAATAAAATATATAAGTAAATATATAATATAAATATATATACGCATACACACACACACACACATATATATATACATATATTAAAAGTTAGTTATAAACAATTTTTTATACAAAACATTTTTAAAATATATATATATGTAAATATATATAGAAAATAATTAAATTAATTTTATATTATTTTGTAAAATAATTTTTGACACCCACATATGTGTATAATATATAATATTAAACCGGAAAGTAATTTATAAAATAATATTTTATTTTATTTTAAATTAATTTATACAATACATATAAATATGTATAATTAGAGATATATATATATATAATAATAATAAATAAAATTACAATTTTTTTAAACTGTGCTTTTGCAAATTATTGCTCTCAGTTATAAATTTATTCATTTATTTATTTATTTTTAGTTTTGATTTAAATATATTTTAAAATTAAAAATTGTGCAAAATTAAATACAAAAATTAAAAAAAGTATTATTTTTCAAAGTTTTCTATGTAACTATGTTATGTAATATTTTTTTTGCAAAAATTTATTATTTGTAATACACACATACAAGTATTTTATATTACATATATAATTTTAGGCTAAATAAATAATTAAATATATTTATTCAAATGAAAAATTGGTTTTGTTATCTACTATTGAATACATATTGTACATGAATTTTTTTCAAAATTTATGATATATAACATCAATCTATTAAATATGGATTTTGATTAATTAATTCATTAGTAATGTTATTTATGTAATTTTTTAATTTGTTGGCCGTGAGCATCTTGTAGGAAAGCATATAAATATTTTTTATATAGATATAATTATATATACAACCAATCAATTTGTGACAACATTTCGATATACAAGATTCGTAATATAATCTAACATCATATTATATAAATAATATATATAAATATGATATAACAACATAAAATAGAGAATTACCTCTCATCAAAGCCTTTGCGTACATGTTGAAACGTTGAATCGATCACCTTGAATCCGTTCACAAATTAAAAGTTGCTAGCTCTTGAACTGCCTTACCACCGACGATCGAATCGAAGAGTTTTGTTACAATTTTGTACTTGGATTTTTGGGGTTTAGTAAGTATAGTGGCTAGCCAAAAATTTCAAAGGGAGAGGAGAGCAAAAGTGTAAAAAAAAATCTTGGGTACACTGTGGCATATGGAAAGTTAAGGGAGAGAAAAGTAGATCACATCTTAATATCTCTCCCTTACCAATTCCCTCTTTTAATCATTCAAAATCCCCTCAAATTGACATCATATATCTGCCCAAACAATGCATCCTATAGCCGAAAATATCATGCTCATATAGGCTTCAAATCTGGTCTAACTCCGAACAATATTCAATGTAATTTTAAATCTTAATTAACTGCATACCGATATCGTATATCGACGGTATGTTTGTAACTATTATAAACATATTATTCAATATTGTTCAAAATATATTAAATAAAATTTTATAATTAATATTTCATAAATATTGATTAACTTTAGTTAATTATAACAATTTATAAATTAATTAAATCGGATGGTAAAAGAATTATTCAACGTTTCAGTTGTGTGACACTTACGTGTAAATTTGGTCAGCGATTAATTTTGAACATTCCAAATATTAACGTTCATACATAACTTAGTAGGTGGTGTGACAGTATAGCCAAATCCATCATTTACTTGGATTTGGTAAAAATCCAATTTTACTTTATTTAGCGTTACCAGGTAGTGATAATTATTTACATCATTTTTTTTCGTCAAATTATATCATTTTAGACTTATGAAATTTGGTAATGGTCAAAATTTCAGTATCGTCCATATTTAACCCTATAGTCCAAACATAAAGTCCTTGGTTTAACAGTAATAATTATTATTAACCGAAATGCTATGGCTAGAAACTTTGACTTTGAGTTGATTTCAGTTGATCGTGATACTGACCTCATATAACCGAGGAGACGAATTGTCTCTTGAATAGTATTTCACTTCCAATGCTTCCACTTGACCCAACCATAGTCATTCGATGGACGACGTGCTACGATTTAACTATAATAAAAGTAGAGCTTCCACATTTAAGATTAACGGTATTCACAAGTCAAGAGAAACATGTAATTTTGGTACTTCAACATTTTCTGTTTGGCCTTATTTATATTAACCAAAAGAAAACTATTGACTGAGTCATTCCATGTTTATCCGATAATTATCGCTAAGTAAACTCATGGTGTCCCCAACAGTCATGTGTAATGCATTACCTAATATTGGAAAGCGTTATATACTCTAGTCTTAGCGGATGTATCGATATCCAATCTCGATACATTTTAACAAGGAACATTTAAAATGATATTTTTATGTTATTGTGATAAATCACTCATGGTTACATCACATTGTAATTGATATCACAAAATATACCATTTATGGATTTTCTATTAAATATAATTTTATTAAATTAATTATATTATAGAAAGGAAACACCTTTTATTCAAACAAGATTGATTAGATATATATAACAAATTACATAATTACCCCTAACTCTATCAATCTCCCACTTTCACTTGCAGCCAATTATGAAATCTCCATCCTATCCATTCAAACTGTCTGATGAGAACTAATCGAGTTAGACCCATCGTGAATGGATCTGCAATGTTGGTTTAATTATTTACTCTGTTAATCAACTCTCCCTGATGCTGATAAACTAATTTTATCATGTAGAACTAATCATGGTATGTTTCTTGACTTTTAGTGGACACTTATTATTATATTGTTATCATATAAAAATTATATAGTATTCTCAATACTTGAAATCACCCCTAGCTTAGTTATAAATTTATGTATTTATATTTATACATTGATTTTACTGTGGTGTTATTCAAGGTGAAGTACTTAGCCTTTTCATTGAATCATCCATAATATTTTATTTGGAACATTTCAAACTCAAAACTCATTAACTAATGGTTCGAACATGAAATTAAAATTGACATATTATACTCATTATCACTTATGAAGTCTGAATCCGAATACTTTTTCGTAAGGAGTTCATTGTTTCTGTAAACTATTCTCTAGTATTTTGTAAATACCCGAGAACACTCTAAACTACCATTTAGTGATCTTAATTTGAATTTGTTATTTTCTTTATATATCAAATACATAAGAAAATTATGATAATAGATAATACAACATGTATGATAAATCCTATTACCAATGCATAAGGAATTCATCTTATATATTCCATATTAAACAATTTAATTAGGTGACTTCGCATAACCTACATCCTTTATACTTATTATAAAAATTATAGTTTACAAATCCAATATCGAGTATTAAACAACCAAACTGTTACTGGTTTTAACATAAGTGCATTGTTAACAATTAGCAATGTGTTGTTTACTTATAATCCAGAAATATCTATATACCTTTTAGTGGTTCTTTCTTATAGACACACGCTTTCTCTGCATTTTGACTGAAAATCAAACTATTTGATATTTCTATCAAAATACTTGCTTAATTTTGATGCTTATAGAACGATACTTTCATATCATTTCTTGGATCATATCCGAAAAACCCACAAATTCAATATTCCTCCCACTGAATTCGAAACAGTTCGGTTGTTATGTGCAAATAGTCTATACTAAATCATTATTTAGAATCATCCATTTCAACACACATGTACAAAAAAACAAAGTTATAACAAGCGATAATTTTATAAGAAAATATCCGAATTAACTCGAGCAGGTTGAATGACAAATCTGTTATGCTGATTTCAACAATTGAAATTTACGATGTTAATCTTATCAACATTGCTCGTTAAATTCCAACTACATTAGTCTTGATCTTAAAGACGCAATCACGGCCGATGGATCATATCCCTTTAGGCACAACTGCCAAAATCTTACTTTGATAACATACTTAGAATCCTTTTCTTATTTGTGCAACATACCATATTATAGAGTCAACACTCTTAGTGGTTTAATTGACTACTGAAGATTGTCTATCTCGAATTGATAAGAAACTCATAGTTTCTCTACAATATATAGAAATATTTATTAGACAGTCTAACACATTATGTTCATTTTGGACTGGTTTATTTCATTTCATCCCTCGTTGTAAGTTTTATCCTTGGATTGTATCCAAATTCATTTTACTACCAATAATTTCTAAAAGTAATTCCTTCACTATAAAGTTGGTATTTCTTGAAGCAACAATTATTTCTCAATGCAACGGCAAATTCCCTTATATATAAAACTAATTTTATTTTAGTTTATACTTATGTTCTAAACATATATTGGTCATCCAATGACTAACGTTCCCAAACTTCTTTTGGGGTGATTCACACAAGGTCTCTCACGTACAATTATTACGTGCAATGTTTCGACTTGCACAACCTGCTAACTCCTTAGTCTAGGATATGTTGGGGATTCTTATAAACCCTTATCTTGTATGACTTTGTAAACTATTTTTTAGATGAAATTAATTTTAACCATGTGTACTACCCTTAAGTACATGACCTTATAGAAAGAAGTTAACTCAACTTCACTCACCATTAATCATAGTTTGTTAAACAAAGTTCGATTAGTACTTATATATACATCATTATGTATCATATGGAGGAGTGATTTTTGAGATTGAATCTTTGTTCATTTTTAGGTACGTTCGGAACTCTTTCTAACATATTCACCTATTTGATCAAATGGAATTGATTTTATTTTCTATTGCATGTTATTGTATTTATTTCTGTTTTATACTCTATAAGCATATCATAAACGTACTACATGTGTATCAAATACACATGTCCATATTGGTGATAACTCATCGGTGAATATAACGAAGTACGTGGAACCATATTGGTACTAATAGACTTGCGATTGCATACATCTATATGTATCAATCCAAAGTGTTCATTAACTCTTATCACGCTCCCACATAATGGATGCTCTACCCTTTATTGTTTGTATACTTCACTAGTATCGTATGATTCATAATCATATAATCAAAAATTATTTATCAAAACTATGACTTAGTCAATAATTCTAAAATAATTACAAATGAGTTTAGATACTTCTGTATTTTCTAATACATCACAAATACGACTTTTTAGTTTATTTCATAACAAATATTCATAAATTTCATATTAAAACAAAACTATGTCTGTTTTTCAGTTAGAATCGAAAGATGGTTATAAATAATGTTCATGTTTTACGAAAACAATTTTGGTAACTTGATGCGACTAATAAGTGCTATATGGCATGCTCCACTATTTTCGCCATTACTACACTAGCATATGAAATACGAAGCTCCAATCAACCATACAATATAAGCTATTTATTTCATTTACTGTAATTGGTATACAATGGAGAGTTTTTAGATAGAATATCTTAAATTCAAATAAATAAATCTCATATAAAACAACTTTCTATGTGAAAATACATTTTGAAATAAAAATCATATTTCTTATTCTAATTTTAAGTATCTATTATTATCTTACAATTCTCATTTCCAATGTTTCTTTATGAAGCAGAAGTGACCATTCACTCTCTTCATCCCAACCGTGTCATAGGTTACATCCGTTTTTATACATTCAATTTCCTTTCTAAACGGTCGAGCCATTCAAAGGAAATCCTTACTATGATATCATATCAAACGCTTTACAATAGTGAATTTGGTCATCCTTGACTTTTAAGGTATTAAACAAATTGCACTTTACGTAACTGATTAAAAAGACATTTCAGTGATCGTATTTTTAAATCTATCCTATAGCGTTTGGTCCAATATGACATTTAACACAACAAGATAATTACTATAATCAATTAAATTCAATACACGATCTCACACTACAGTTTACTTTGTTATTTCAGTAACCTAATTTCATCCAGGTTTCATACATTAGGAATTGTGATCGTTCACCATACAGTATTTACATGTGATTATATATGGATAAAATATCCATATTCTTGTATTGCTTTTAGAGGTCGAAACTCATTAAAGACAAAACATAGTTTCGAGTAAGTAAATTTGTAAGTGACCAAGTTACGAACGTTTTTAGTGGTTGTATAATTAGGCTTTTATATGGGTCAACATGCAAAAATTTATTGGTAAGTATATTTTATATTTCTTTTTGTCAATATCAATTCAGTTCATTTGTATATTTTAATTGATAATTTTTTTTTATCAATTATATTAATTGCACAAATTTATCAATGAACATTATTATAACATTTTACAGCAGATGTTCTTACAATATTGGAAAGATTAAATTTACCATTTCATTTTTATAATAAGTTTCCCACTAGTCTTTTATGTTTCTCCAAACCCTAAGATGAAAAATAAAAGCCTTTCAACTTCACTAGTTGGTGTTAGGACTCGTCTGTCTTGGGATTCTACCCTTGAGTTTGCTCAACAAGTCATACCCACACAAACGATGAATAACTTCTTATTGGTTGTATCATATACAACTCCTAACCCGTTGTTCCTTGTCCTAATTTCATTTTGACCTTGAGTTTCCTCAACAAATCAAAATAAATTATTCACTCGTAACTACCATTTCGCGATAGCCTAAGTATAGTATATGTACCTTAAGTTCGCAAATACATATAGTTATCTTACCTTGACTAGTCATTATATTAATAATACTACACATAACATATTTAGCTTGAGTTTGCTCAACAACTAGAGAGTATGCAAGTAATTTATTAATATATAAATGGTAGAGGACAACACTTATATTAAAGATTCTTAAAATTCAATATATTTAATTAAGTGATATCGACTTATCGAATAATGTATTTCTCATAAGATTCAAGTGTTATACACATCGAGAATCATGGTATACATACATTTCATATGCATTTATTGCTTAAGTCCGTTTAGGGTTTCTTTAATGTTCCACCTTTAGTTTATGCATTCATATTATATAACTTTCATTATTATATAACTTTTATATTTTAACTAACTTATATAATAATATTATGTATAACATTATATTAACTAAATCATATTTAATTAAATCTAATTAATTAACATTTTAATTAATTTGTATATTATCCAGTTATAACACATTGTATTGAATATATACACACACATACAAAAACACACATACTAAAACCTTTATAGTAACACACATATATCTTATATATATATATATTAATTTGTTAATTAACTTTTAATTAATTTATTTAATTAAACAATTTTAATTAAATTTTATTAATTTTGAAAAAAAATTTATACACACATGTATTCTCATATTTCTTAAACAGTTCAAGACAACATAACATATATCATTATATATATTATACATGTATATATATTTAATTAATTAACTTATTTAATTAATTCATTTATTTTTTTAATCTTATTAATAATGAATATTTTTGAAATTAATTTTATAACATTTAAAACATTTTGAATATTGTATTATAACTTTTATAATATGTGTTTTATTTTAGGGGGAATTAGTTTAAAGGACAAAAATTTGTATTTTTTTAGCCTTAACGACACAACCTCCATATTTTAGCCATGAGGACAAACATTCTTCCAAAATTAGTCATAAGGGAAAACTGCCAAAATTATCAACCATCACTCCTTGCACCACTACCCGGTGCCATCACCTGCACTACTAGCTTCGCCTCCACTCCAAACACCACCACAATCGCCAAAATTTGAAATTTAGTAGCGGGTCAACACTTCTAATATGTAGTATCAGTTTCCCTTTATTAAATAAAATGATACTAGACGGTATCATTAATGTCATTATAAGCTAAAATATACATATACTTCTACTTTTCCAGTTTAAATTTACTCCTTCATAATCACCATCAATACATACCCTACTATACATAAAGAAAAGGTGCATCATTAACTTTTTTTTAAAACAAAAAAACTAATACTGCACATTATCATCTATATCTACTATCAAAAAACTGCTACTATCAACCATGTATAAAACTACTACTATCAAATGTATATCTACCGTCAGAAAACTGCTACTATCAAATGTGTATAAAACTGCTCTATTTGTTACTATCAAAATGTGTATGCAGTATCATTTATAACTACTATCAAAAAACATAAAATGTATATAAAACTGCTACTATAATTCATAAATACTATTAAATGTGCATAAACTGCCACTATAATTCACATATACTACTAAATGTGTATAAAATGCTACTACAATTCAAAAAATAGTTTTCATAAACTGCTACTACAAACATAATAAATGCACACTTCATATATAAAATGGTACATTTGTTCAAAAAGTGCTAATAAAAATTCATAAACTGCTACTGTATTTCATACTATAATTTGTAAACTGCTACTATAATTCATAAATACTATTAAATGTGTATAAAATGCTACTACAATTCAATAGAAAAACAATTACAATTCAGCAACTACTACTACAAGCATAATAAGTATTAAAAAATTAAATTAAATTAAATGATACTACAATTGTAATTTTTATTACAAGTAAAATACAACAAACAACGTGAAACAAAATTGATACAATATAGTATTTTTTCTTCTTATTTAATTCAATTAAAAAATATTATTACAACTGGTAAAATGCTACTACCAAATGGAATTGTAGTCTAAGATTATACACTCCACCTACAAAATGATATTACAAATCATAAAAGTATTACTACAAATCAAAAAATGTTAAATACTTCAAAACTGCTACTACAATTCACAAAACTGATACTACACAGTAGCACCGTCCTTCTGCTATATTATATTGAAAAGTTTGTCCTTCTAACTAAAAAATTGAGAGCATGTCCTTAAAGCTAAAAAATTGATGAATTTTGTCCTTCATACTACTTTTTGGTTTATTTTAAATTTAACTTTTAGATTTAAAACTTTTATTTTAGTTTTCAAAACAATTTGAAAATCTATATTATAACATTTATAATTTTAATCTTGTTTTAAATTTAAATTTAATTTAAAAAAATTATTTTAGTATCGAAACAATTTTGAAATTAGCCAAGACCCAATTCAAGTTGGGTCTTTTCTATTAGGGCTAACCTTTGGGCTTACATAACTGTTCGAGCTAGGCTACTAGCCAGGAAGAACATGGTACTTGATTACCCAACGATCCAGCCTAGATACTACCTTTCTTAAACACCATACCAATTGGGTTATAAACTGAATTAGTTAGCCATAATATGACTAATTTAGACCGCATAGGCTATTTGGCACTACCATTGTTGGAACTGGGCGAGCATGCAGCAGGGTAAATAGGTAAATTTCAAAAATATATTCCATTATAGGATTTTTAATGGGCCTAAGTAGTCTAATTCATTTAGAACATTTCTAAATTTTCTGTTAAATAAAATCAATATTTTATTTGAAATTATAAACAGAGTTTTATTTTATATATAATTTTGTATTATATATATATATGTGTGTGTGTATGTATCATATATACATATGTGTGTAGTGCATGTGCAACAGAACAATGTGTACATGTTTAACATGCCCGTGTATAGATGATGGGATTTACACCGCAGCGAGCATGTTAACCTGTCTTATATTCGATTCGCTGTCCAAATGGCTACATGTTTATGTCATAATAACATATATATGCAAATATAATATATATACACAAACATATATTAAAAGCTAGTTATAAACAATTTTTTTATAAAACATTTATAATATATATATATATATATGTATATGTACAAATCATTAAATTAATTAAATAATAGTTTATAAAATAATTTTTAACACCTACATATGTGTATATAATTAAATAATAGTTTGTAAAATAATTTTTAACACCTACATATGTGTATAATATACAATATGAAAGCCGAAATAATTTATTAAAATAATATTTTACTTTATTTTAGAATAATTTATACAATGCATATAAATATGTATAATTAGATATATATTTTAATACAAATAATAAAATAAGGTTATAATTTTTTTGAAATTATGCTTCTGCAAATTATTACTCTCAGCCATATATAAAAAAATTATTTATTTCTTTTCTGTTTTGAATTTTAATATATTTTAAAATTAAAAGCCATGTAAATTAAATATAAAAATATTATTTTCAAAAGTTTTTTATATAGTATATGTTATGTAATATTTTTATGCAAAATTTTACTATTTGTTATATATATATACATACATACAAGTAATTTTATTACATAAACTATTTTAGGTTAAATAAAAAATAAATATATTTATTTAGATAAAAAAATTGGATTTTTTTATTTACTACCGTATACATATTGTACATGAATTTTTTTTAATTTAAAACATATGATATATAACATTAATCTATTAAATATGGATTTTGATTAATTAATTTATTTAATAATGTTATTTATATATAAAAAAATTAATTTGCTAGCCATGAGAATCTAGTAGGCATGCATACAAAATATTTTTTATTATATAAAGATAACATAATATATACAACAATCCAATTTGTGAAAGCATTTCGATATACAAGATTCGTAATATAATCTAACATCCTATTATATAAATAATTTATATACATCTATGATATAACAAGATAAAAATGAATTACCTTTCACCAAGTGCGTACACATTGAATTGATCCTCTTGAATTCGTTCAGAAATCAGAAGTTGTTAGCTCTCGAATTGCCTTACCACCAATGATCAAATCGAAGAGTTTTTATGTAATTTTGTACTTTATTTTTAGGATTTAGGAAGGGTGGTTGTTGGCCCAAAAATTCAAAGAGAGACAAGAGAAAAAGTGTAAAAAGAAATGGCATAAAAGGTGGCATATAAAAAAGAAGTCAAGGGAGAGAAAAGTAGATCACATCCTAATATCTCTCTCTTACAATTTCCACAATTTTAAATCCTTTTTAACCGCATACGGATATTGTACGATTTATAAATATTATAAACATGGTATTTAATATTGTTCAAAATACATCAAATAAATTTTTATAATTAATATTTCATAAATTTTAATTAATTTATAATAATTTATAAATTAGTTAAATCAGATGGTAAAAGGATTATTGAACGTTTCAGTTGTGTGACTCTTAAGTGTAAATTTAGTCAGCGGTTAATATTGAACATTTCAAATATTAATATTCATACGTCACTTAGTAGGTAGTGTAACACTATGGCCAAATTTATCGCTTACTTGGTTTCGGTAAAATCCAATTTTACTTTATTAAGCATTACTCGGTAGTGACAATTATTTACACCAATTCTCTTCGTCAAAACTATATCACTTTGGACTTATGTAATTTGGTAATAGGCAAAATTCTAATATCATCCATATCCAACTCTACAGTCCAAACACAAAGTCATTGATTCAATAATAACAATTATTATTAATCGAACTGCTCTAGCCATATACTTTGACTTTAAGTTAACTTCAGTTGACAGTGATACTAAACTCATATAACTAAGATGACGAATCCTCTCTTAAATAGTGTTTCACTTCGAATGCTTCCACTAGGCTCAACTATAGTCGTTCGATGGACGTCGTGTCACAATTTAACTATAATCAAAGCAGAGCTTCCACATTGAAGATCAACAGTATTTTCAAGTCAAGAGAACCGTGTAGTTTTTTCACATCGGTATTTTCTATTTGACATTAGTTATATTAACCAACAAAAAACTATCGAATGAGTCATTCCATGATTATCTGATAACTATCAATAAGTAACCCCCTGGTGCCCCTTAGTAGTCATGAGTAATACAAAACCTAACATTTAGAGAGTGTTACGTACCTTAGTCTCAATGGATGTATCGATATCCGATATCGATACATCTTGACTATGAATATTTAAAAAGGTATGTTTATTTTATTGTGATAAATCACTCTAATTACAACACATTGTAACTACTATCAAAAAATGTGCCATTTATGGATTTTCTATTAAATATACTTTTAATTAAATTAATTAATATAACACATTATATCAAGTATATAATAGAAAGTAAACACTTTTTATTTCGAATAAGATTGATTATCGAGTTAGATATATGTAACAAATTACATAATTGCCCATAGGGCATTCCCCAAACTCTATCACACTTGATAGTTATTACGCCCATGAATGGGCCAGCTAAATTGCACCAAGGATTTACCAGAGAGGCCAAAGATCCAATCAAATGCGTCAAATTGTCTATTGAATTAGGAGTTGGAGATTATACGGTGGTGAGGTTCTAAAACTTTATTGTGGTTGTTGGATTTTCAACTTCTAACATTTTTTGTGCTTGCTTAATGGCCCTTGATGTTGAAGTTTCCAATGGAGAACGAAGTGTGAGAAATTCATGGGTAAAAGAGTACTATTCGCAAATTCTATGTTCGTTGAGCTTAGAGAGGTGAAGTGACTGGAGAAGGGAAAAAGGTGTGAGAGGCCTCTTGATGCAGGCCAAGTACTAGGTCGTGACCGACCTAGCAAACTTGTAGGTCGTAACATGTTGATGGGTCGAATCCGACCTAAAGCTAAGGAGTCAATATTTCGTGAAGAAAGGTGGAAAGTTGAAGTCATAGGTCGCGACCGACCTAACGAAGCCTATAAGTCGCTCCAACGACTTAGTGAAGATCAACGACCTAGTGGAAAAGCGCTCAGACGACCTAACACGTTTTTAGGTCGTGTACGACCTAACGAATTGGAAGATAGGTCGCTAGTACGACTTACCGAGTTAAAAGTGCTCCGGGTTAAAATGAAACGACCTATACTAAGTCGCAAGAAAATGTCTCGACCTAAGTTAGGTCGCAAGAACTTAGGTCGCATAAAGATGGTTCAGATGCCAGGGTTCTTAGGTCGCGAGGTTTTAAGTCGTACAGGCTTAGGTCGCGGAGTTATGTTATCTTTAAGTCGCAAAGCTCTGGATGCCATTGATTTTTCTGCCGAGTTAATCTCTACCTTTGATTTCTTTGAGTCGCTGATCTGAGATGCGCATGTTTTAAGTCGCTGAAGACTTGTTGCCATAGATCTTGTTTGCCGACTTAATCTCAGTTGTTGATTTTTGAATAAAATTCTCTTTGATTGCTGTGTGCTTTCATCTAAATTGGTAGTTGAGTGTAATCTCCTATCTCCTCTTTCGGATAATCGAGTGCGCTCGATTCAACGATTGTAGAAGCCGATTCGCGGAATCTAGTGCGCTAGATCAACGCTCGAAGAATTGAAGATCTTTGAACCCGGTATCGTGCGCGATCAACGAGTTCGGGATAGCTAGAATTCGGTATCTTCGGATCAACGAATTTGGGCATTTCAGTATCTTCCAATCTACCGATTACTACATTCAACGATCTACATTTTTTTTGTAATATCCGCTGCGTCAGTTTTGGTATCAGAGCTTGTTCTAGCCAATCATAGCTGGATCGAGACTTGGAGCCTAATCATTTTGAAGTTGAAGTTGTTTGGCCGAGAGGAAGAAGTGTTCGACTTTATATCGAAGATTGATTGATCGGATTTGAATTGGAGGCCGAAACTTTGTCCATCGTGTTCATCGCGATTTGCTACAAAGTGGAAGTTTTCGATCCGTTTCATTTTGGATCAAAGTCCGAATTGTGTTTGAATTTTGAAGTGTTGAAGAGTTTGTGAAGATTTCAAGTATGCCACCAAGAAGAGCTAATTGACATCAAAACGTAGAAGCTTTGTATCGAAGAGAAGAAGCTGATGAGATGGAACAAAGAATCAATGAAAACTTTAGTGAAAAGCTTAATGAAGGAATTGGCCGGTTAGAGAAGCTTATGACGGAGATGAATCAAAATCGGAGAAGGGTTTCACCTGAATCTAACCATGGGGGTAGTAGAGTCTCGCCACATTCCAATCGAGACAGAAGTGTTGAAAATGATCAAAGGCGTGGGAGGAACGTGAATGATCGTGAACGGAGGAATGCAGATAGAAGGGATGATGGTGGTAGGCGTGATGGTAGTAGAGATGTGGGTGGACGAGATAGACAACGATATACATCTGATTTTGAAGAGGAGTATGAAGGTGGTAGTGTTCAAGGACAAGGACGAGGACAAGGAAGAAATTACTCTGGATATGATCACAAGTGGGAGACGGGGATGAAAACTGAAATTCCTGAATTCAAAGGAGGTATGCAAGCGGAGGAGTTTCTAGATTGGGTGGCTAATGTTGAGGAGATTTTTGACTTCAAAGAAGTTCCAGAACATCGTAGAGTGAAGTTGGTTGCTACACGGTTGAGGGGTAGAGCTTTGGCATGGTGGCAGCAGACCAAACTTACACGTGATCGGATGGGAAAGTCAAAAGTTGAATCTTGGGAGAAGATGAAGAAATTGATGAAAGCAACGTTCTTACCATACAATTATCAATCTTTGATGTATCAACGTTTGCAAAACTTGAGACAAGGAACGAAGTCTGTTAACGACTATGCTGACGAATTTTATCAACTGATTGCAAGGAACAATATTATGGAGACAGAAGAACAGTTAACAGCCAGATTTGTTGGAGGATTGAGAATGCAGATTCAGGATATGGTTAACATGTTTGATCCTAGATCTGTAGCAGAGGCACATCAGAAAGCGTTGGCTTGGGAGAAGCAGGGACGACGAGGAAGTAGTGTGTTTACTAATTCTAACAATCAAGCGAAGGGTGTTGGTGGAAGTTCTAATGTTTCTAAACCTATCAGTAGACCAGTGGTGAAGGAGGTTGAGAAGGCAAGGGTTAACAATGGTTTCAAATGTTACAATTGTCAGGAATTGGGTCATAAAAGCAATGAGTGTCCAAAGCCAAAGAAGAGAACCATGATTGCCGAAATTGAGGATGAGGATGGTGATGGGGATTGTTCTAGTCCAGTTGAGGAGGATGAGCAGGATATTGCGTCAGGAGATGAAGGTTGTAATCTAATGCTGAGGAGATCGTGTTTAACACCAAAGCAGGAGGAAGCTAGTTGGTTGAGAATTAATATTTTTCAGTCAACATGTACTATTCTGGGAAAGGTGTGTAAGTTTGTGATTGACGCAGGAAGCTGTGATAATATTATTTCAACCGAGGCTGTGACAAAGTTGAAATTGAAGACAGAGAAACATCCGAGTCCATACAAGTTAGCATGGTTGAGAAAAGGAGGAGAAGTGAAAGTGGATAGACGAGTTCGTGTTCCATTCTCTATTGGGAAGAAATACAAAGATGAAATATGGTGTGATGTAGTAGAAATGGATGTTTGTCATTTATTATTGGGAAGACCATGGCAGTATGATCGAGCAGTACAACATGACGGTCGGACCAATAGCTACAGTTTTATGTTTGAAGGCACGAAAATTATCCTAGTTCCGAAGAAGAGATCACAAGGAGAAAGTAAGTCAAAAGAGATTGAAGAGCTGAAAACTTTATTATCTTTGAAAGAGTTTGTTAAGGAAGTAGAGGAGGAGCCTGAAGTGTTTTTGTTGATTGGGCGAGAAAGCAGTGAAGAGGTTGAAATTCCAAAAGAAGTTAAACCAGTTTTGAAAGAATTTGACGATGTATTTCCAGAGGAGTTACCAACGGAGTTACCACCGTTGAGGGATATACAACATCAGATAGATCTTGTTCCAGGTGCTGTGTTGCCACACAGACCACATTATCGAATGAGTCCGAAGGAACATGAAGAGTTGAGGAGGCAAGTGGAAGAATTGCTTGAACAAGGGCGTGTGTAGGAGAGTTTAAGTCCTTGTGCTGTACCAGCTTTATTGGTACCCAAAAAGGATGGAACGTGGAGGATGTGCACCGACAGTAGAGCATTGAATAAGATCACAATCAGATATAGATTTCCGATGCCGAGGCTTGATGATTTATTGGATCAGATCAGTGGGTCCGTAATCTTTTCTAAGATTGACTTGAAGAGCGGTTATCATCAGATTCGCATTAGACCAGGGGATGAATGGAAGACAGCATTCAAGATGAGGGAAGGTTTGTATGAATGGCTGGTAATGCCGTTTGGTTTATCAAATGCTCCGAGTACTTTCATGAGGGTGATGAATCAAATTTTTCGACCATTCATTGGGAAATTTGTGGTGGTGTATTTTGATGATATTCTGATTTACAGTGGGAGTCCAGAGGAACATTTGAATCATCTTAGAGAAGTGCTGATGGTATTACGACAAGAACAATTCTATGCTGCAACGAGGAAATGCGTGTTCATGACGCATAGTGTGTTATTTTTGGGGTACGTTGTTTCAGAGAAGGGTATACAGGTGGACCAAAGTAAAATCGAAGCTATCAAAGATTGGCCGCAGCCCAAGACGATAACGGAAGTGCGTAGTTTTCACGGGTTGGCTTCATTCTATCGAAGGTTCATTCCACACTTTAGTAGTGCAATGGCACCTGTGACTGATTGTATGAAGGGTAAACAATTCGCATGGTCAGAGGAAGCAGGGAATGCTTTTGGGAAGATCAAGGAGTTGCTGACTTCTGCACCAATTCTAGTATTACCTGATTTTCAGCTAGTGTTTGAATTACACACTGATGCATCCAAGGTTGGAATTGGAGGAGTGTTGAGTCAGAAGGGACGTCCAATTGCATATTTCAGTGAGAAGTTGTCAGGAGCGAAGATGCGATACAGTACATATGATGTGGAATTCTATGCTGTTGTACAATCTATTAAACACTGGAGACACTATCTATTTCAGAAGGAGTTTGTTCTGTATACTGATCATGAAGCATTGAAGCATTTGCAAGGGCAAGACAAGATTTCAGCGAGACATGCATCGTGGATTGCATATCTGCAACAGTTTACTTTTGTTGTTAAACACAAGTCAGGGGTGACGAATCGAGTGGCTGATGCTTTGAGTAGAAGGAGTCATTTGTTGACTACACTGAAAGTTGAGGTGACAGGGTTCGATGTGTTGCCAGAATTATTTGTCGATGATCCTTACTTTGCAAAGGTGGTTGATAAAGTCAAGGAGGGAAAGACGGATGAGTTTTTGATGGTAGATGGTTTTCTATTCAAAGGAAATCGATTGTGCATACCGGAGGGTAGTCTGAGAATGAAGATTATCAAGGAGTTACACGAAGAGGGACATGTTGGGAGAGACCGTACATTACAGTTGATTTCACAATCCTACTTTTGGCCATCGATAAGGAAAGAGGTAGAGAGGTTTGTGGAGCGTTGTCATATTTGTCAGGTTTCGAAAGGAACTGCGACTAATGCTGGTTTATATATGCCGTTACCTGTACCGACTAAACCATTGATTGATGTGAGTATGGATTTTGTGTTGGGACTGCCAAGAACACAGCGAGGAAACGATTCCATCTATGTGGTAGTGGATCAATTTTCAAAGATGGCACATTTTATTGCTTGTAAGAAGACGGCGGATGCTGTTCATGTTGCTCAATTGTTTTTCAAGGAGATCTATCGACTTCATGGATTGCCAGAATCTATTGTGTCGGATCGAGATACTCGATTTCTGAGTCACTTTTGGTTGAGTTTGTGGAAAATGGTGGGAACGAAGCTGAAATTTAGTAGTGCTTATCATCCGCAAACGGATGGACAGACCGAGGTTGTGAACAGATCATTGGGAAATTTGTTGAGGTGTCTTGTTCAAGACAATCTGAAGAGTTGGGATGTGAAGTTATGCCAGGCAGAGTTTGCCCATAATCATGCTGTGAATCGAAGTACTGGGTTCAGTCCATTCCAGATTGTTTATTCGAGCTTACCAAAGGGGCCGTTGGATTTAACGGTAATTTCACACTCGAAGGGAACAATTAAGAAAGCCGCTGATTTTGTTGAGGGGTTGGCGGAATGTCATAAAATCGTTCAGGAACGATTGGGGAAAGCAAATGAGAAGTATAAACGATCTGCAGATTTGAAACGAAGGAATGCTGAGTTTCATGAAGGTGATTTGGTTTATGCAGTGTTAACAAAAGATCGTTTTCCAGTAGGCGCTTATAACAAGTTGAAAGCCAGGAAAATTGGTCCGGTGGAAGTCATAAAACGAATTAATGAAAATGCATATAGGTTGAGGCTGCCAGAAGATGTGTACACTTCTGATGTGTTCAATGTTAAACATCTCGTACCATATCATGGGGATGAACGAGCTGATGTGGAAGAATTTACAAATTCGAGGACGAATTTCTCTCAACCAGGGGAGGATGATGCAGGCCAAGTACTAGGTCGTGACCGACCTAGCAAACTTGTAGGTCGTAACATGTTGATGGGTCGAATCCGACCTAAAGCTAAGGAGTCAATATTTCATGAAGAAAGGTGGAAAGTTGAAGTCATAGGTCGCGACCGACCTAACGAAGCCTATAAGTCGCTCCAACGACTTAGTGAAGATCAACGACCTAGTGGAAAAGCGCTCAGACGACCTAACACGCTTTTAGGTCGTGTACGACCTAACGAATTGGAAGATAGGTCGCTAGTATGACTTACCGAGTTAAAAGTGCTCCGGGTTAAAATGAAACGACCTATACTAAGTCGTAGGAAAATGTCTCGACCTAAGTTAGGTCGCAAGAACTTAGGTCGCATAAAGATGGTTCAGATGCCAGGGTTCTTAGGTCGCGAGGTTTTAAGTCGTACAGGCTTAGGTCGTGGAGTTATGTTATCTTTAAGTCGCAAAGCTCTGGATGCCATTGATTTTTCTGCCGAGTTAATCTCTACCTTTGATTTCTTTGAGTCGCTGATCTGAGATGCGCATGTTTTAAGTCGCTGAAGACTTGTTGCCGTAGATCTTGTTTGCCGACTTAATCTCAGTTGTTGATTTTTGAATAAAATTCTCTTTGATTGCTGTGTGCTTTCATCTAAATTGGTAGTTGAGTGTAATCTCCTATCTCCTCTTTCGGATAATCGAGTGCGCTCGATTCAACGATTGTAGAAGCCGATTCGTGAAATCTAGTGCGCTAGATCAACGCTCGAAGAATTGAAGATCTTTGAACCCGGTATCGTGCGCGATCAACGAGTTCAGGATAGCTAGAATTCGGTATCTTCGGATCAACGAATTTGGGCATTTCAGTATCTTCCAATCCACCGATTACTACATTCAACGATCTACATTTTTTTTGTAATATCCGTTGCGTCACCTCTTTGTGTCAAATCTGCTGATGTGTAGCAATTACTGCCCAAGTCTTGGCTCGAGTCCAATAGTAAATACTATAAATTCATGGACCTACATAAGGAACTAGAAGTGGCGAGGGAGGTAGTGGAGCTGATGATTGAGGTGTCGATAGAAAATAATGGTCCTTCGAAGTTTCTCAAAGTCAAATATCAACTTAACTTGAAGATGAGAAAGGAGTAGGTATGGTTTCTTCATTTGAACGCAGACTCGTTTGCTTGGATGCATTCCGATATATCCAGGACATCACCTGAAGTCACGTGTCATGCTCTGAATGCGAATCAAAGTTACCCTCCTATGAAACAAAAATGGCTCAGCATGGAACTTGAGCGATTTGCTGCATTGAAAAATGAAGATGCTAAGTTGAAGTCAAACGGCTTCATCCACGATGCTCTATACCAGTAATGGGTATCGAATCTGCTATTTGTCAAGAAAGAAAATGGAAAATGGCAGATATGCATACTATTCTAACTTGAATAAGGCATGCCCAAAGGACTTCTTCCCCTTTCCATGAATTTACCAGCTAGTGGATGGAACGGCCAGACATGCACTATTATCATTCATGGATGTGTACTCCGGCTATAACCAGATTGTGATGCACATCCTAGATCAATAGCATAAGAGTTTTACCATAGATTTGGGGCTATTTACTATCGATCCGAAGAATGGAGCTATTTACTGCTTCGTTAATAGAGTGTTTAATGAAGAGATCAGATAATGAAAGTGTATGTGGATGATATGCTTATGAAGTCCTAGCAATTGATCGATCACATGGGTGACCTTTCAAGGATGTTTGACATGCTCCGAAAGTATGGGTGAAGCTGAATCAATTAAAGTGCTCTTTTGGAGTTGCATCAGGTAATTTTCTGGGTTGCAATGTAAACTCAAGGGGCATTGAAGCGAATCCAGAATAAATTGAAGCATTGAAGCTGGTTACTGCCCCAAAACGAGGAGCGAAATGTAGAGCTTGAATGGCAAGGTCGTCGCTTTGAGTCGGTTCATCCTAAAGGCGACCGATAAGTGTACCGTTCTTTGATGCCCATAAAAAAGAAAGAGGAAAGTTCTAATGAAAGAGTAAATGTGAAGCTACCTTTTAGAATCTATTAGAACATTTGGAGAAACCACATATATCATCCAAGCCTTTGGAAGGAGAAGATTTGTACGTTTACTTAATAGTATCAAATCATGCATTAAGCGTGGCCTTGGTGCGTGGAGTGCAAGATTCAAATGCTAGTTTACTACATCAGCAAACAGTTTACTAAAGTAGAAAAGAACTACCTGAAGCTAGATAAATTGGCATATTGTTTGTTGACTGCATTGATGAAGTTGACACCATACTTCTAAGCTCATCTGATAAGGGTGTTAACTAATCAACCTTATATAAGTGCTACATCGTCTTGAGACTTCGGGAACATTAATAAAGTGGGACATCGAGATAAGCCTGTATGACATCATTTATCATCCTAGGAAGGCAATACTTGGACATATATTGGTAGATTTCATTGCTGAATTCACCATTTGGGATGATGAAGTGGAAGAAGAATTGGTCATGCTTTCTCAATGGAAGTTGTACGTTGACGAAGCATCTAATGACCATGATTCCGAGGATATATTATTTTTGATAACCTTAGAGGATTAGAGATATGTTACGCTTTAAAGCTAGAGTTCCAAGAAACAAACTGTGAAGCCGAGTATGAAGAATTGATTACAACACTCAAGATAGAGAAAGAGTTGGGAGTCAAGATACTGCATATCTTAAGTGACTCTCTGTTGGTGGTTTGTTATGTGAAAAAAGAAATTTTAGGCTAAGAGAGCATGACCTGCCCTTACCTGTCAAAAGTATTGGAACCGTTGGATGATATTGAGCACTATACAACAAGGCATATCCTTCGATAAGAGAATACGAATGTTGATCTATGGGAAGTCATTCCAATGGTTGTTTTGAAAACTAAATGTCTAGGTACCAAGGTATAGGCATCGACGAATTCTTTTGAACCAAGAGACAGTTCCTTAGAGTATATTGGACCATGGCGTGATTAGATAATTCACCCATATACATTACATCTACAACCAAGACCAATAATTAGGTGTGGTCATAAATGGATGCCCAAAGATAGGCATCAAAGACACCGACTCCCATAGATAGGAATCGGTGTAAAATTGAAGTTTTCTCACATGTATACCACCAAGTTATATTGCCGATCATGCCGATATGGGAAATTGCATCGATAGAGCATAACTTTGGTTATAGCTGAATGAGATATATTCGACCAACAATAAGCATAGTTAATCGATAAAACATAGCTTTGTTTAGTTAAATGAGATATGTTGACCGATAATAAGCAGAGCTGAGCAATGAAACGATGTTAGGCAACTGCAGAGAATTTATTTATATATGCGGAGTGAAAATAAGTAAAGGTCTTGCATAGATCATAGACATGGGAAGGTATGATATATAAGTTATTTCATTACAAAAAATTATATATTCTACATGCATAAATGTACATAGGAAAAGAGATAAAGAAGCGATAAAATGAGAAAGAATTGAACGGAAGACAACTTTTACTTTCATTCATCTTTGAGTACAAAATTGATGGGGACGTACCCACATATCAACGGCCTATGTACATGAAAGCAAAAGGAACAAATGTCAAAAGTAGTCTCTAGCAAGTAGTGAGATCGACTACTTCTACTTCTTTGACTTATTGCCACCCTTCTTAGAACTTATGTCGATCGGTTTGTGCTTGCCCTTTTTAATGGACTTGGACAACATCTTCTTGTATTTATCTTCATCTCATTCATAACTAGATGTTGAAGTGGGAGTCTTCATAGGATCAGTAGTAGCTCTAGGGACTGGCACTGACTGGCATTAAGGAGTCATAGTGTAACAACCCGTATTTTTAGCCATATGATATTGGGATAATTAACTAATTTTAATTATTGGAATATAAATTTTTATAATTCAAATAGATAAATATTCTGATAATTGAAAAATCTGAATCTATAAATTGATTAAATTATATTAAATTTTAAAATGTAAATTTCTGAATAAGAAAAAAATATGTATGTAAACTTCACCATTTCAAACTCATGATAAAATATCTATATATTTATATACAAATATATACAAGCACCATTTTGATGACAAAAATATATATATAAGTTTATATGTATGTATATATGTTTATAAAATATTGTATATGCAAATAAATACATGTACATGAATGTATAAACTTCATAATGGCAAATTTCAAACTTATGATTTAATATATGGGTTTATGTTTATGAAAATAATGCATATGGAAATATAAATATCTATATATAAGAAAAATTGTGTATATCTCAAAATTATATACATACATACATATATATATATGGTGAGAATGTATATATCCATATTTATGCATGTATATAGATTCATAGGGACATAATGATGGAAAAAACATTAATTTAAGCATACAAAACTTATTATCAAGCACACAAAAGATAGAAATCAAGTCAAGCCCATAATACATCAAATCAAGCATAAAGATCAAATCAGCAGGAGAAAATATATGAAAGGGAAAAGCCTGTATAGTGAAAAAATTTCAGCCACCTTAGTGTTGCACTCTGCTCTTCCATTCCTCTGTATATATATACACATAGCCTAACTAGTCCATTTATTGACGTATAACATTCAATAGAAAAAAAAGAAACAAACAAAAGATCTGCCATTAAAAACATAGTCAGGTAATTGTTCAAAACTTTGGCCAAGGCACAACAGGGTTCATCATCTTTTAAAAATATGAGTAAACAACCTTACATTGTTTCCTGGTTTACATACCTACTTATATAACTGTTGTTTGGATAAATTAGTGAGCTAGGTTAAATGAATGTGTATCTGGCATGTGTATATGAGAATGTATATATGCTTGGTCATAAAAGAAAAGCCCACCTCTACATCAAAAGAGATACTGTTCTTCTCCAGGAAAACTTCTCTGTTCATGTTATTTGCAAAAACAGTTAAAGTCTTCCACTCTAAAAAAAATCAATACCTCATCACATAAACAGTTTTTAACTTTAATTCCAAAATGAAAAGTGTTTACCCTTGAGTATAGATTATTTTAAAATTTATTTCACCGAATTTCATCAAGTAGGGAATGAGAAAACCCTATATATCAATGAGCAGGTCAATTTTGGCCAAAAATCGAATATCACAATTTAACGAATAGATCATATTGTTGTGATGGGGGTGGAGAAATATGATTTTTAAGATAACTTTGGGACCTTTTAGGGTTGTGGGTGGGTAGGATTTTGGAATTGATTAGAATTGGGTTTTCGTTGAAATTGGGGCAACGTGGTTAATTCGGAGGCCAGGTGGTTGGCGTGGAGGTAGCTCAGGGGGCATCGCATCCACGAAAAATGGCGTATGTTTTTTCTATAGCCTGGGTAAGCGTGACGAGGTCAGACTATGGTTTTACGATGGGGTTTGTTTGGTTTCGGGTTCGAGGCAATAACGTGGTAGGGGATGAGGAGGAGGGTTGCGCACCAGGGGGAAAAGGTAGAGGAGATGCTGGTGATACTTTGGGAGAAGTCTAGGGATGGTCGATGCACTATGGTGGCGAGGCGAGGCAATTCGATGGACTGGGTTTCGTTCCAGGTTGGGTTAAAGTTCGCAAATTTCAAACTAATATTAGGTCATGGTTTCTACGTGGGTAGGTGTGACGGCGTGGTCAAAGGTGATGGACGTGGATGGTCGATGGCGGGCAAGGGTGTACGTGCACATGTACGTGCACGGCTTGGTCTTCTCAAGTAAAGGAAGGGATAAGCAGGAAGGAAAAAAACTAGGAGAAGAAGAAAGTAGAATCGAAGGGTGATATTAATGTCGATATTTCTTAAATTCAGCTATAACCCGAGTCATTAATATAGTGAACGTATTTATGTCGATTAATGTCGAAAACATCTACAATACAGTGAACGTATTAATGTCGATGTTTCTGAAAACATCTACATTCACTTTATTCTTAAATTCAGCTATAACCCTTCGATTTTCGACATTAATGTCGATATTTTAAACTAGGAAAAAAAATCGATACAGTGAACGTATTAATGTCGATTTTAAAGGGTCGAAAATTTCCGGTCGTTACACGTAGTAGAATCGAAGGGAGATTGGAAGTTGATGCTCAACGCCAGGAGAGACGTAGATAAGGGAGGAGGAATCTTCTCGGTCCCTGACTCCACTTTTACCCTCGTAGGTTTGGTCATGTCAGCTGCCTTTACCATGGCCACTGGAATTTTAGATGACTCGTGTTTCTTCTCAACTATGATAGAGAAGCCACCATTGAGTGAGATATCAACACCTTGTAAGCTCTCCAGAGCTCTATCTTCTTAGAATCGGGACTAGGGGTCAAACTTGGTGGGTAGGGAAGGAAGAGTAAGCATTGTTGGGATGATGTCAGATGTTGTTGTGAAATTGCTGGGACCTAGAGCAGTTAAGACAAGGGGCAGAGGTAGCAGAGTGGTAATTAACCTATAAGGCGAAAGACAAAAAGGTAAAGATTAGTTATATCCTTGGGAGAAAGATGAAGCTTCTCGAGGACTAGGGATGTTAGAAATATACATCCGGATGAGAGAGCTTATGCAAAGGAGAATCTTCGATCTCAGCTTCTTTGAATACTTTAGGAAGTGGAGGAAGAGTGAGGGGAATCGATAGCTTAGTGACAATTGGGTTTTAAGGATCATAACCCATGAAGCAGTAATGGTGATGGCATCAAAAGGAAAGGATGAGGTGTATTTTTTACAACAGCCTCAGAAAGGGCCAAAGTGGAAGTAATAATATCCATGCAAGACTCCTTTAGGATAGGAGCACTGTCATATGCACATACCCGAAGAGCTTGGATTGATTGGATTCTCGACTAGCACTTGTTCAATTGTGGAGGCTTCAAGGGCATTGAATTCCAAACAATTTTCAAAAACCATTAAGTCTTCATCATCGAGCAACTCATTCTTCAATTGCTATTCATCGATGTCTTTGCCAGATTCTTTGTCATTTTACTACCTCTTCCCAGGCCTCGGTAAGAGTTAATAGATAGTCATCACCCAACCATCTATGGATCTTCATCTCAATGACGCTTGCAAAGAATCCTAAAAAATTGGCGTCGATTTTGTATGTTCTCTTGTCAAATTTCTCTTTAGCCAGGGTGAGAGCGGCCTATAAGTCGACTATTTTCTTCTCGAACTCTAATATTTTGATTCTAAGGCCCAAAGTTTATTCTTTGTAAGATTGGACAAGTTCTTGAGCTTGATCTCTCAGTTCTTTCTTAGCTTTAAGCTCTTTTCTGAATTTATTAATCTCGGCCTAGAGTGTAGCCTTTTGGGTCTCTATTACTTTATCCTCCTTTTCAAGGCTGCCACTCACAATATGTGCATATTTTAATTTCTCATTGATAACAACACATTTGGCCTTATGTGTGACGACCTCAGTCACCAGTTTCTTCTTGGCTCCTCTGATGGCCTTGTCTTTTTACCCGATATCTCTTTGGAGTTTGGCCAGCTCCTTCTTATGATACTCACAGCTTCTGTTATGATCAGCTCTTTCTACATTGAAGCTTTTTATAATCAACTATTTTGCCCAGTTGATATCTGATAATCCTTGAGCGAGCCTTCTCCATTTTACATATTATTCCTCCACCTTATTGCTTTTGGATACGCTCTCCAATCATTATTTTTTGACATGTTCTTCA
This sequence comes from Allium fistulosum, assembly GCA_030737815.1. Classification (NCBI taxonomy): domain Eukaryota; kingdom Viridiplantae; phylum Streptophyta; class Magnoliopsida; order Asparagales; family Amaryllidaceae; genus Allium; species Allium fistulosum. Next base: position 831,533,200 of record CM060903.1, on the reverse strand, counting down.
TGTCCTAATCAAACATAACCCCCTCTAGAAAAATATGAGGGAATGCTCCTTGCATTTTCGTTTTTGGGTCAAGAGGTTGACTTTAAGAGGGAGGTGGTGGAACAGTATGGCTAAAGAATATACCTTTCCCAACTCTATAGGATTGTCGAGAAGTTGAAGAGCTGGATTGTTTGAATTGGTGGGAAGGAGCAGCATTGGTCTTAGAGCACTCAATTATTGAGGTTACTAGGGCTTGAGAAGTTAGAGGAAGGCAATCCAAAGAAGATTGTGTGGGGAAGCATCTTTGATGAAGGGAACTGGAATCACGCCTTGACCCAAAGCGGTCATGCAAATCCTTATACTCATCAAAGTGAAGACACTACTCGTTAGCATAACAACTTTCTATCTTTTCTCCTTACCCTCTAGTCCTCGGACTCATGATAAAGGTCCCGATAAGGGTGTGAACTCCCTTGAGATGAATAGGGATAATGGCTAACTCCATGGTAGACTCTGTCAAATTGGCTTTGTTTACCCATTTTACCTATAAAAAAAAGAAAGAATTGGATTAGAATTAGTGAATTCTATTGGAAGTGAGTGCAAAGTGGTTGTGCTTGTGTTTATAAGAGATGTGTGAAGTATTGGCGTGTCCTAACTAATCTATAGACTATGCTCTTGGGTTGAAGAGATGGTATCATCCTCTTCAAAGTGCAAGGGCATGCCTGTTAAAGTGAAGTTGAAGTCAGGAGGATTAGATGCAAGAAGACCTTTAAATTTAAGGTTGGTAGGGGTGAAGTTTGGAAACCTCTGTTACCTAACGAGTTGAAAATAGCTTCAGATTTGCTTGGATGGATTGACTCCCTAATAGGACCTTGTATGGTTCAGGTGCTAGGAGTAAGGTCATGATGACGAGTCGTCTAGGTCTAGGGGCGGGATTGATGGAAGTGACTTCAGGAGATGCCTCTAGGATGTCTCCCAGTTGACTCATATTTGTCAAAATTATCATCCTCATTTCCTTTTCTTCTTAGATATTGTTTGCACCAAAAGTTGGCACAAACACCTAATAGATTACATGTAGAGAAATAAGTAAAGAAATAAAAGTTAATACAGAGGAAACAAGCAGGAAACAAGTAACAAAACAATGACAAATAGATTTATAGTGGATCGGCATTGAATGCCTGCGTCTGCTTTGATGAAATAGCTTTATTAATCACTTGAGTTTTTGAGTACAAGAAGGATCAGATCGAAATCCATAATTACAATGGAGCATAAAGAAAACAACAGCATAAAAATCCCCCAAATGAACTATAAAGCCTGTATTTATTGGGGTAGACAACTGAATATCTTCCTGAAATTTCGGCAGTAGAATATCCAGATATGGATGAGGTCACCTAAAAAATTTCAAGGCCCAATTTCCTATATAGCGATCGACGTTGATCGGTCTTCCATGCCACGAGGCAGCATGCGAACCCTCTCGTGGTCCCTCTCCATGCTAATTTCATGTTTTCAAAGTTGTTTGCATAGTTGTCTTCATGTTTTAAAAGATATTAATCAATTATCGTTGAGTTTAAATACTGATTGATGTTGTTCGTAGCCATTGTGATGTGATCCGATCCCCTGCCTAGGGAAGGCACTACTCCCTACTTAGAATATTCTGTAGAGTCTATCTCTTGGTTTTGCTAGATCATTGCTTCATATTGTTGTCTGCACTTGATCTATGGACCTTGTGGTCACCCTACTAGACTGTTGTTCTTTCCTATCATCGAGTCTGATTTATCAATTCAGTCTGAATATAGTTGGGTCAAAAGTCCAAATAACGCTTGCCCCCTAAACGTCTTGTTTCGATCATGACGTACTTCAAATCGAAGCAAGCTTGAGTCATTTGGGAAGAATTCTATTCAGTTTTCTGAACAGTTGTTATCCTTCCGTTGGGTAATTTTTCCAAAGAGTCGTAACTCTCTCTGTTCATTGCAACGCTTAATTGATATTTGTTAGTATAAATCCTGAGTGTAATCCTCCATCTTTGTCTGTGCTCGGTTCCATTAGGCTTATCGATTGAGTTAGTAGGCCTAGGCAATCGGCAATGACTTCTTTTCTATGAAATCCAGGTGATAATTCAATTTCCATAGATTCAAGATATCAAATGTTGGAATGTACATGTTCACGTCCATTCATGTACACACTTTTATCATTGGCTCCCGATCACGTAAACATGTTCATAGGTCATTGTTGATATCATGTAGTTGAAGTGCAAGCATATTGCAATTTGTTATCACTTTTATTCATTTCATTTTAAAAAAAAACATCAGGAAGGGATCGGTTTTGATCCCCTAGGTAAGGGATCGTACTCGATCCCCTACATGGACTTAGTCCATTTTTTGGGCTTAAGAGAAGCAAGCCGATACTATGTATAGCTAAATACTTGGCTTGTGTTTTTTTCATCTCATTTTATTTGCTCAACCAACCCGATCCTTTTCCTTCCTTAACAGCCACCATTAAAAGCTTTTCAATTCGATACTCTTATCCGCTCTTCCATCGATCCATTCAATCCCAAAGGCGAACCCATCCTTTATCTTACCAGAAGCTCTTGCCATCACTCTAAACCCAACTCCCCCTCGTTCTATCAATCCAATTTTGAAATTCAGCCCGTTCCCAAATCACTTTTTCTCTTCATAAGCCTATACGACTTTTAGTCCTTCGTTTGAATCCGATTTTACACATACAGGTAGGTATAAATCAGTAACACACGAACTTGAATTGTGACAAGTCGATAGGGTTAACCACATTGGTGGTTGTAGGCTTAGGGTTTGGTGACAATGTATGATCGGTGATGATCGTTTGGAGTTGAGATGGGTTAAATTATGGCAAGATCAGTTGTGTAGCAGAGAAGATGAAGTGGAATAGTGGAATGATCGGTGATGGATGGATTGGTTTTGCATATAACTTGGAGAAGGCGATGTGAAGAAGTGATAAGGTGATGAGGAGGGATCGGCGATGATATATGATCAGTGATATGGATAGATATGAAGTGAAGGGGTTGGTCATGCTTTGGATTCAGTTATGGAGCGATCGGTTGTGGTATAGGGATCGGTGTAAGGTGATCGATTAGAAGGATCCGTTATGAGCTCTCAAGGCTTGAATTTGGACAAGGCAACATTGCCTAGGGGAGGCATTGGTCATGATCCCTTGTCCTATGGGAACTTAGTCATTTTTTCCCATTGAACTTGTATACTTAAACTCAATTGATCAATGAACATAATCATTTGCCTTAAGCTCGACCATGACTTAGAGACATGACTTTAAACTTGAATGCTTGGACCTTTGCATTCAAACTTATACGATTTAAACACAAATGACTTGATCACCAAAACTTAAACTTAAATAAGAATAACATATAGTCTTGAATGAAATTGGATGCAAATTTCATACTACAATATGCCAATGACTGATCCTAGAGCTTAGATAAAATCCATAACTAATCGACATGAAAGCCGGTTGGGACGGTCAGTGATGATGGTAACTCTGGCCGAATCCCAGAGTCTCGTCATAACTGTCATTTTAATTCCAAACCGTTTATCACTGCACCACACTGCACTAGTTTACACTTAGCATAGGGAGAACAGCTTTATTTTCCTGATGATTACTATCTACTAAGTTTGATAGCTATGGGTTCTAGATGCTTGGAGCGTTTAACTGCTATGGGCACTAAACAAACTTCTTCACACGACAATCCCGATGCCGAATCAAGCTCAGCAACGATATTTACTCAAAACTCTCCAGGCTAGCAATCTGAACAGCCCGAAATTTCTTATCGAGTGCCTGAAATTCCTTTGAATCCTGAAGCAGAAATCGAGCTAGCTCCCGACACTTTAGAAGATGCCATATTTTTGAATGATCTGGAGGATTCAGTGGCTTCAAAGGTTGATGAGGCTTCTCTCTACAGGTTGTGCATTATACATAAGATTCCATACGAAGATGTATGGGTCCAATCTCGTAACAATCAGGCTCACTTGCCCTCAAAGTGGTATACTGCATGCAACAAGTTTATATGCTGGACTGGTTGCATCCTGCCTTTCAACCCATTCTTCCGAAAAATGTTGCATTATTTAAGATTGGCGCTAGCTCAGCTGCACCCGAACAGCTATGCATTTCTGCACTGCACATACATGATATTACTTGAGTTGAGTGTACTCGAGAAGACATTAGATTCATTTACAACCTCAAATGGCGAAGAGGAAGCCTCTCGTACACTTTCCTCGAATCAGTCACAAACTTCTAGGTCATAATCGACGCTTGGAAAAAACTGAGTGCTTTTAAGAATGAATAGTTCTACATGCGCTGCCCACTTGGTTTTGCAGGACGGTGGTTGGAAGGATGTAAGTGTCGCTTCAAATTTAACTTTAAGTGCTTTTATTCAATTCGTATCCTGAATTAAGCAGTTTCTTATTGAACATTGCAGGTAGCCATCCAAGTCCCACCGACGACATATACTCGGAGGCGGTTTTAGCGCTCAAAAATATACCGATAGCGAATAGAGACATCAGAACTCTTCTAATCGATGAGCACCTTTTTGTCTTTGGATTACTAAAAGAAGGTCGTAGCACGGGACTGCTTAGAAACACTAAGGAGGAAGTCATAGAGAGAAGAGGTGCCATTGGGCAAGGAGGTGATGAAGCTAATCATGTCGTGCCCCCAGTCGAAGGGACTCAAGATGTTGCTAAGGAAGGGGTGGTGATGGGCGATGCTAATGAGCCTGGTCGTGATAATTGGTGCTTAACACATAAGCCCACGGTTGAATCCTCCCAAGGCCTATAGCTCCTTACCTCGGAAAGGAGAAAAGGAAAACGGCTCATTTATAAGCTGTAGAGAGTAGGTCTCCAAGAAACCCAAATAAACCTCTACTGCTACTGATCAATCTAGCTCTTTAACTTTAGAAAGTCTATTTAAGGGGCCGTCGGACATCCCGCTCCTGGACGATGTCGAAAATGATGATTTTTCCAACATAAGCCTTGGGGGGTCTGAATCTCCTGTTCAATTTGGCACTGACATTCCCCATATTAACATAGGAGAGATTACTTCAGTGAGCAAAGCTCCAGCAACTGGTTCATTAGGAGGACATTAGGACATTGACGATCACATACACTGCATCACACGACACTTATCCACCTTTAATTCCAGTAACTCTTATACACTTTCATTTTTTCAGGCTTGATGGGATACCTCTGTAACTACGATCGCTTGAAAAGGTCGATGTACTCTTAGCCATCTTACTTTGGGCCTAGTCGAGGTCCGAACCTCGGTCGAGATAGAGAAGGGTATGAAGGAAGAGAAGATCGAGACCGAAGCTACCAATCTAAGGACTCATCATCCAAGCATAAGTCAAAATCCTAATCTCTTCATGATAAGGGTGCTAGTCAATGCCCCTATCCATAGTAGCAGTAAGTCGCTGCTTCATGCTTGCACTTTGGCCATTGCGCCCGAGCAATATTCGGGTTCTTCCAACGCCCATCGATCATCGAACCGTCAGTCTGGCGCAGAACGTCCTGCCACTTCATCCTATAAGCATGATAGATGGATCCTCTCAGCCCCGGCTACTCTTGATGCCACTACCGTTGAGAAGATGGCTGAGCTCAAGGCCATATTTCCTAAGTTGTGTTTTTACAAGTTCAAATTTGTTCTCGGTTTGCATTCAATTCCTCCAGAAGCCAAGGACATAATACTCTCTTACGTTATAATGCTATGTCCAGAACATTACAACTCTCTATGTTACTAAGAGAATTTATGAAGTGTCAATGGAGAGAAAACATGAAATCGATTGCTTAACCCTTGAGGCGATCCATGACAAAGACATCATTAAGCACTTGGATGAGGAAGTCAAGCAGTTGGGTATGAAGCTGGCCGATGCTGAGAAAAAAGCCAGCGAATCTTCTAAAGCCATTGAGCATTTATTGAATGTGCACCAGGATAATGTAGACACCGTCGTCCATCACAGTGGTACTCTAGCCCTCGAAAAAGATGTTTTGCAAAAGGAGAAGGAGGCACTGAAAAAGACAACGACAATTTGGCCCTTCGTATTAAACAGCTCGAGAAGGAAAAGTAGGAGAAACTTGAGGCTCAGCTGCAATCCTAGCGATACTGTGAGGAGACTGTCGAAGCTCGTGAAGCTAAAATAGAGGCCAATAGACAGCAGAAATATGGGCCTTTAAGGAAGAGGTTAGGGAGGCGGGCTGGACAGAGATAAAGTACGAGTTTGATCCACTGCTCATATATTATAATGCTTATGTCCTGATGAATCGCAACCTCCGCTTCCTTGGAGAGGGATATCTCGAGTCGCTTGTTGAAGCCTAGGATTATATTGTAGCTTTGAAAAGGAACTCCCTTGGTGGTGATGAGTGGATGAAGAGCAGCTCATGCATGAAATTTTGCACAATGAAGAGCCCGATGAGCTCAGAGCTGCTCGGCTCAGTTTACTCAATGATCCAGCGATTACTGAAAATGGGAAAGATAGAGGCGAAGCCTTGGGATCTGGTTCCCAAGTCCCCCTACTACTCAAGCAGTTGGTGCTTCAATCTCATGCCCTAAAGAAGGATATGGGCTACGATCCAAATCATCCAGGGATACTCACATCTTTTGGGCTGTCTCCGATTTTGGAAGGCGGCGCTCCAACTACGATCAAAGGCCAATCTGGTGAAGGTATATCTCTTACTTCTCCGAAATTTGAGAAGGTTTACATCTTGCGCCCTATAGTCATGTGATTACCCATTGGTCTATATGAAATTTCTGGTACGTCTGCATCTGTTCATGCTTCTAACAATGATGTTTCCCTGGGACAGCAGGTGAAAACCACGGGGCCTACTACGGCCGTCACTGTATAGGTGGCTCCTACCGATCAACCTGCTAAGACTCTAGGCCCGGATGCTGAAGTCATAGGAGCTCTGCATGAAGAAAAAACTAATGACCAGTAAGGCTAGGACGAAGCAGAGGACATCTAGTAACCCATGCCTCCGAATACACTGGTAAACTTAGCATGAAGGAGCGCATTGAAAAGGAGGAGCTGGAGTTGCAAGTCAAGAAGGAGAGCGCCGAAGTGGGTATTACTCCGCTTAAAGTTATACTGTCGGGCGATATCACTCCTGAGGAGGTTGATCCTTCTGTATCTCAAAGCGAGACTGCCTCTATCTCTGAAAGCAACTCCCCTAAGGGTAGCAAGGGCAAAAAAGGGTCGATGAGGAGAGGACGAGGTAGTAGCTCCGGAGAATCCACCCCGAAGAAGCCCATAAAAGGGAAAAAATTGTCATCGAACCGACTTGGGTAGTGAGTAACTAGGTAGCTAGCTTCTTTTTGTTGGCTGCAATTGTGCGGATATGGCCCCCGTTTTTAGTTTTTAGTTTCCGAAGTAAACTTGCACTTGGTTTCCAAATTCCAGTATATGAATAAAGATTCTTTCATTTCTGTTCATCTTTTGTACAAAATTTGTCCAAGTGTTTGAGCTATCACGTTTCCCGTTCAATGTACTTGTAATTCATCGCTCATCATTCAAGTTGCAATGTCTTTCGATCACCCGTTGCTTCAGGCATCGATCCGACAAATCCATCTCAAGGCCTCCTTTCGGTCAGGGCCTTAAGTCATAATCAAACACTAGGCACAATCCACAGTGTTACGATGTCGTGTTTAGCGGCTAAGTGATCATACTCCTACCCCCACTCTTGGGTTGGCGGAGCAAGTTCATGGATGGTCAGGTCCAATCCATAATAAGTTTATACTCCTCCTGTCGAGTTTAGGCTAGAGTTGGAGAATGAACGGTCAAATCACATCCATTCTTTACGTTTATACTCACATCCACACTCTAGGGATCAGAGTTAGTTGATGGAAGGTCAATCATACCTGTTTGATGTATATACTGTTGCCTACACTCTGGTGATTGGAGTTGTTCTAGGAAACGGTTGAATCACATTTCCTTTCATTAATTCCCTTGCCCCCAAGTTTGGGGAAAAAGTCAAAGAGCTGTTGATTGTACCACGACCATTTTTACTTTACATTCTTCCCATCAAATTGGGAAATGAAGTAAGTCAATAGATGGTCGAGTGACACCCGTTCTCCGTTTTATACTCAGCCCGTTGGATTGCAAGCGAGTGTTAATGGATAACGGTCAAGTCATGCTCATTTGGTTTAATTCGATTATGGACCCATGTACTTGGTTGGCACCAGACTCCAGGTGCTTGTTGATTTATATTATGCATATATAAATATACATTGGATGTATATCACAACTATTATATTATGCACAAACAATTCACAAATATGGAAGGAACTTCAGATTTTATTTCAAACTGAAAAAAAAGCGATAGAATCTGTCTTATTACATGGCTTTGAGTTCAACTACAAAAGCAAATTTAAATGAAATACAATCGAATGAAACAAAACTAAGTGAAATAGCATCATAAATACTCACTATTCCATACTCTAGGAAGTGTTATGCCATCGACGGTCATTAGCTTGAAAGTTCCATATCCAAGCTTTTGATTGATGACATACGGTCCTTACCATCTCGGACCCATGTTTGTGGGGCTAAGAAAGATCCATTTTAGGACAAGGTCGCCAATTTCAAAGGTCCTAGACTGGACTTCAACATTGTAGTATCGGAAGTTTTGGTGTCGGTGTGCAGCTGCCCTCAAGTCAGCTTCTTCATGCTTCTCATCGACCATGTCTAGAGATTCCAAAAGGAGATTTTGTTAGTTCTGGGGTCATAGTAAGTCACTCGATGAGAAGGGAATTCGAGTTCTATAGGGATTACAGTTTTGGAGCAATAAGCAAGGGAGAATGGAGTATGGCCAGTCCTGGACTTGTGAGTGGTTCTGTATGCCCATAATGTTAACGGGAGTTCGTTAACCCACTTCCCTCTAGCCTTTTCCAAACGCTTCTTCAGAATGGACTTTATGATTTTGTTGACAACTTCAACCTATCCATTAGCTTAGGGTTAGCAACTGCAGCAAATCTTTTCTTGATATCATGTCGACGATATAAGTCTTTGAATTCAGCACCATCGAATTGGGTCCCGTTGTTGGTTATGATTGTCCAAGGGTGACCAAAATGACAGATGATGTTTTGAACAAAAAAATTGATTACTTTCTTCATAGTGGTCGTGGCCAAAGGTTCGGCTTCAATCCATTAAGTGAAATAATCAACTGCTACAATGGCATAATTCGCTCCACCTTTGGAAATCGGCAAAGAGTGACGATGTTAATACCCCAAGTAGCAAATGGCCATGGACTGACCATCTAAGTGATTTTTGTCAACATGGCTCTCGGAATTTTTGCAAACATCTGATACTTGTCACATCTTCTAGCATAATCGGTTGCATCTCGACTGACAGTTGGCCAGAGTAACCATAGTGAGTATTCTCTTTGCCAGGGTCTACCCCCTGGAGTGATCACCATAATCTCCTTCATGGACCTCTTAATAATCGCTTAATTTCATCATTGGCGACACACCCTTCTTGTACATGACTACTTCGTGAAGGATGTATCACACAACTTTACGAAGGATTTGTCATTTTTCGTTCCTTCGTTCTAGAAGGATTCCCTTTTACAGATAGTCTTTAATCAAAGTCATCCATGACTCCTTCTCGGGCTCCATTTCTAAGACCCAATCAATCTCTATCTAGTCATTGCTCGGAGCACCTAGTATTTCAACTAGAACCAAGCCCATTTGTTGTGCATCCCTGGAACTGGCCAACTTGGCAAGCGAGTTGGCTTTCTCATTTTGTTCTCTAGGGATGTGTGTAATGATATAATGCTCGAAATCAGCTAGCAACTCTTGGACCCGGTTGAGGTAATGAGCCAGTTGCGCTCCTTTGGCTTGATATTCTCCCCTAACTTGATATACTACTTACTGGGAATTATAGAAAATTTGTAAAGTTTTACTCCAAGCTTTTTAGCCAGTTTAATCCCAGCGATTAAGACTTCATATTCGCTTTGTTATTCGTTACAAGGAAGTCAAGTTTTAGGGTGTAGCAGACTGAATGTTCCTCAGGAGTTACCAGTATGACTCTGGTGCTAGAACACTGATCATTAGATGCTCCATCCATGTACATCTTCCATTGGATGGTTGGTTCTTCAGTGCTCTTCGAGAGTCGTCTTGTGTATTAAACTCGGCTGTGAAGTTCGCTGGTGCTTACCCTTGAATAGCTCTTCGAGGGAGAAAAGTGATATCGAACTGGATCAATTTGATGTTCCATTTAAGTAACCTTTCAGACGTCTTCGGTCATTGCAAGACCTATCATAACGGTTGGTCAGTGAAGACATTGATCGTATGAGCTTGGAAATAAGGGTAGAGTTTCCTTGACGTAATCAACAAGTGGTACGAGAGCTTTTCTAGTTTCATATAGTTCCTCTCAGCACCTGTCAATCGCTTACTAACATAGTACACTGGCTTCTGGATTCAATTCTCTTTGCGCAGTAGTGCGACACTTATGGCGTGTAGCGATACCACTAAATAGATGTATAAGTCTTCATGATCCAGTGGTTTGGACAAGATGGGATTCTCTCCAATTACTGTACCAAAGCTTGAAATGCATCAAAACAATCCTGCGTCCATTCAAAGTTTCTCTTCCCACTCCTGATTAAGTCGAAGAAAGAAATGCATTTATTAATGGCTCTGAAAATGAACCGGCTCAGGGCGGCGACCTTCCCATTTAGACTTTGCACCTGGTTGATTATCTTCGGCACCTGGATATTGCTTATCGCCTGAATCTTCTCGAGATTGGCTTCAATTCCTCCAGAGTTGACTATGAAACCCAAGAATTTCCTTGACACAATGCCAAAAGAGCATTTCAAGGGATTAAGTTTCATTCCATATTTCCAAAGAACACTGAACATCCTGCTAAGTCATAATGTGGTCGTTTTATCGCCATGACTTCATGAGCATATCATCCATGTATACTTCCATTGATTGCTTGATCTAGTCTTTGAACACCCGGTTGACCAATCTCTGATAAGTTGCTCTATCATTCTTTAGTCCAAAAGGGATCACAATGTAGCAGTATAATCCTAGGTTAGTAATGAAGCTAGTGTTCCTGGTCTAGGACGTGCATCAAAATCTGATTGTATCCGGAGTATGTATCCAGGAATGAAAGCAGTTCATGTCCAGCGGTTGATCTACCAATTGGTCGATCCTTGAAAGTGGAAAGCTGTCTTTCAGCACGCCTTGTTCAGATCCGAGTAATTGATGCATGTGTGCCACTTTCTGTTAGCTTTTCTCACAAGAACTAGATTAGATAACCATTTAGAGGGCATCGCAGATAAACCCATTGTTTTTAAATTTATCCACCTCCTCTTTAAGTGCAGTAGGTCTCTTTGAATCCATGCCACATCATTTTTGTTTCACCGGGACATGCCTCGACTCGATATTCAATGCATGGCTTGTGATGGTCGGCGAGATCCCACACATGTCAGAATGATTCTAAGCGAACACATCGAATTTTCTCAGAGAAAATAAGCTAACTCCATCATCATCATTGCACCAAGCTGTGATCCGATCTTCAGGACCCATGATGGGTTGTCATGACTGACCGTGATGTCAATCGTCAGCTCAACGGGTGCAGCCTTGGTTTCTTTGGGCTCCACTTCTTCTCCTCTCGAATCTATATCTTTATAGAACTGACTATGGTGCCGAAGCCAAGGCTCGGAAGTTGATTGCTAAGCTTAATTGGTTTTGATGCAGAGAGGCTTCTACGCATCCTTTTCTTTCTCTCTTTGCTGAGCATCTCTCAACTTAGCCACATAACAGGTACGTCCAGTCGTCTGATCTTGATGAATAATTCCCATGCCATCTCTATCAGGAATTTAAGGGTTGGAAACCAAGGGGCGATTGCTTCCTTGAATTCAGTAAGGGCCAGTGGGCCTAGAACATTGTATGGAGAGTTTACATCCATCACAACAAATAACAACACCTGCACTCTCCTTCGGCCGCCATCTCCTAACTCCACTGGTAGCTCCACATAGTTTGCCACTTCAGTTGCAATAATTTTAAAGCCATGAATATGGGCTTTGCATGATTTCAGATCTTTGGCTTTTAGTAACATCCGGTCATAGGCCTTCTTGAAAATGATGTTCACAAAACTTTCACAATCAATCAAAATCTTTCTCACCAAGGCAGGGCCAATCATGGCCGAGATCACCATCAGGTCAATCGTAGGAGCCTCCACCTTATCTGCATCTCTACTCGAAATATGATATCGTCGATTATAGTTTGCTATTGTTTCACTGGAGTACCGTACTCCATGTTTGAACAACATTCTATATCAACATGTTTAATAGCGTTCACGTAGCGCTCCATCTCATTCTAGCTTTTATTGTTCGGATGTGATCCTCCAAAAATGGTATTAATAATTAATCTCCCCGCTGTCCACCGAGGTTCCTTAGCACTGGGCGAAGCTTGTCCTTGATTGGGGTCGGATGTCCCATGCTCGCTATCCTACGGGGCTTTAACAAAATGCTGCAACTTCCTTTCTCGTACTAACTTCTCAATAACATCATGGAGGCGGTGACATTCGTCTGTGGTATGTTCATAACTCTCATGAAATCTATAGTACTTTCTGAATATCTTCCTAAAATTTTAGCAGCAGAATCTCTAGTGAACGAGGTCATCCAAAAAATTTCAAGGCCCAATTCCCTATGTATAGCGATCGGCCCCGATCGGTCTTCCACGCTGCATGGCAGCATGCGATCCCTATGGTGGGTCCCTCTCCATGCTAATTTCATGTTTCCAAAGTTGTTTGCATAGTTGTTTTCATTTTTTAAGAGATATCGATCGATTCTCGTTGAGTTAAACTACTGATTGATGTTGTTTATAGCCATTATGATGCGATCTGATCCCTTGCCTTGGGGAGGCACTACTCGCTACTTAAAATGTTATGTAGATTCTATCTTTTGGTTTTGGTTGATCGTTGCTTCATATCGTTATTTGGGTTTGATCTATGGACTCTGTGATCATCCTTTTGGATTGCTTTTCTTTCCTATCATCGAACCTAACTTGTCCAATCAGTTTAAATATAGTCGAGTTAAAAGGTCGGAAAACAAATATATTCTTCTCTTAATCCTCCTCCCGTCCTTCTTCCTTGGAGCTTAGGGCTTCTTCAACTTCTATGAAGACCTCCGAGGAGTTGGGGGTATGTTCATAGCTTGGGCAGATTTAGCAGGGGATGCCTCGTGTTGAACTTTCCTGCCATTAAAGAGTAGCTAATAGTGATGCATCCTAGTATCGACGAGTAAGAATGAAATGTGCCTTTATGCTACTTTAGTGCTTTTAAGGAATTGTAGAGTTTTCTTATAGACTAGAGTCACGATCTTTTGAGGAATATCCGTAAGGTATTGGGAAGAAAAGTTAGATACTCAAGTTAAGAAAGCCATAGTGAGTTACAAATGTTGGGTAAATAACTCACGTACAAAGAGCCATTCCTAGTGGAAGCCACCAGGGCATCAGATGAAGAAGTATTTATATTTGAAGTGGCTTTTCTTGTTGTGCAGCCCCTTGATGATTTTGCATTATTAAAGTGTTCTAGGATTAGGAGTGAAGGATGGTCGGACCTTTTCTTGAAGCGGAAGAGATAGCTTAGCTCTTCAAAGGTAAGCAACCTCCCCATGTGCATTGAGAAGATCATGAAGAGGGTGTTTAAAGCTGTGAAGCCTTTTGGGTGAAGCTGAGATGGAGAAAGTCCCAAAATCTAAAGAATGTATCGAACTAAGTTGTTGAAAGAAGGAACCGTTCAGAGAGGCACATATATCGGTTACAAGTGATGTAACCTTTAAGAGGGTTGTGAGCTCTTTGGTTAGAGAGAGGAAGAAGGAGTTTATCTTTGGGAATCCTATGCCTTGTGCAGATCCTATTCAACTTTATGGTCATTACCTAGATTCTAGGGAATCCGAATGGCTGTCAAGAATCATGATGCCAAGTTGATTGGTGAGTGGAATAGCAAGGCCTTGGGGTTTTGTAAGAGGGGCAATTTAGAGCTCATAGGTAATCAAGTGTCTAATTCTAGTTGGAATAGAAGAGAATGCAGGGGTAGAGGATGAACCTGCTTCTGGAGGTATAGAGTGAAAAGTAGAAAGGCCATCACCAACAAAAAAATGAGAAGATGGTCTACGGTCAGCGATTTTATTCTGAAAGCTTAAGAACTAACATTGTTAGGTATGATTTGTTTCGGTGTTACTTTGATTATAACTTGTGTAGCCGACGTAGAAAATCCAATGGATGTCAATGTGTGTCGACCAATCAGACTCTGTGAAATGATCGAGACAGCATAATGTGTCTATCTATGTAGTGTGTACCATATATCCCTAGCATGGTGTAAGAAAGCTCTCTGTGTAGATAATATGCTTGTATTGGCAAACAAGCTTTGCACAAAATGGAACCGTGCGTCATATTTTTCCCACTATCATAGAGTCTACGATAATGAAATTGTTGTCTGAAGTAACACGAAGCCTTTCTTTACACGACTGCATGATTGTGGTATGTAATTTTGGGCATCAGTGGAATAAGAATCCTATAGTGTCGAAACTTGAATTCGTCGAATGTGATAGAGAATTTGTGAGGCGATTTTATGGAATCATCTTGACCAAAGTTAAAAAGATAGACCATAATGAAGCCTAATACACCATCTTCCCCTTCACCATCCCCATACCCAAGAAAGCTTTGGAGGTCAAGATTTGTTCTTGGGGTTTTGAAAGGAGGCGATGATGGTGCGGGGGAGGGGGGAGTTGGTCTGGATTTGACCATGGGTCAGTAATGTTGCCAAGAGGAGCGGTGATGGTTTTAAGGTAATGGTGGATGGCCTAAGGAGAAACATCAATGGGTTGGATTCGAGTCTGGATTGGTTGGTACTTTGAGTGCTTAGTGGTCAACAACAGTCAATTAGGCGAAAAACATGTTGAGGCAGCGATGTAGCTTAACCACAACATTAAAGGTCTTGAGATGTGAGGCAGTGAAAGTCACAAGGGCAAGGAATAGAAATGGTAAGGAAAGTAAAAGTAAGGGGTAAAAAATTATAAATGTTGTTTATATACAACAATTGGAAAACCATTCGATGTCGATTAAAATCGTTCGGTACAGAATGATTTGAATGTTCATTTTTAAAAAAGAGAAAGAAAAGGAGAAGATATTTACCAGACCAGAAGATGGAATAGATTTCAGAAAATTCTTAGCAAAGATCGAAGACTTCATATAGAAGAATTCAACTTTCTTATCTTAGAAAAGACGTGACTCGTCAACTATATGAATTGATGGGCCGATAGTCTCAGAGTAGATGCAGCATTTTATGACAATAGTCCAAATGATGGAGGCATTATTGTAGATTTAATTCCAGTGCTTATCTCAATCCAAAACATGCTTTGATTCCTTAAAAGCATATATTCAAAGTTACTCGGTATTCAACCAAGCGACATGTGATGGATCTGAACTTAAGATGATGAAGAAATGATCAAGAAGCCTAAAAAATGTTAGGATTGAAGAACAAAGGAACCACAAGAAATTTGACAAAGTATGGAAGAAATAAAACCTTTTTGTATCGAATGTTCCAAACCCTTCGGCATCAAATGGACTGAAGTCAAAGTGGGCCCATTTTAGTCTATGAGTAATCCTACATGCAAATTAAAGAATAAGACATGTTTCGGAGGAACAAAACTGGTCGCACCGAACGGTTTTGGTTAGGAAATTTCATCATTAAAGATCCAAATCTAGACTTAAGCAAATCGAAAGAAAGATTGAAGAGATGGACTAACAAAACCGTTTGGCATCGATCAAAACAAGTTGGCACTGGATGATGGTACTATTGGAATTTGTTGGTTTTGAAAAAAAAATTTGTGGCCATGATGTCAGATTTGGATGATTATTTGTTCGAACTCATTCTTTCGACTATGGTGGAGGAGTACACTTATAAATAAAAGGCTTTGAATAACTAAGAAGGAATTTTTGATTTCTTTATGGATTTCTGCACCGAATTGTTGCCATTTTTGAAATTAATTCATTCCAGATCTGATATCATTATGAACTTAGTTGAAATTACAAAAGTAATCCAAAATAATTTTGATAGTGTATATAGGTTTAAGATTTTAACTGAATCACTCTAAAATCTTTTGTGTTCTTGTCTTGATTTTAATTCTTAAGCTTTTAATTTTTGTTCTTGATTATTTGGGAGTGTTTTCCTGTATTTTAAGCAAAAATATATGAACTTTGTTCTACATGCAACTTGCGTCGATGAGTTCGTATTATAATTTTGAACTCATTGATATTATTAAACTGTATATTTTACATTTATGTAAGACATCACAAATATGACATAAATTAAATAATTGTGTATTAATACCATTAATATGAAATTCATGTATTTTGGTATTATTCATCTCATTCAATTATTTTATATTTAAAGTTGAATAATTATATATATGTATACGCACACATCATTATATTAGTTTATTATTAAATTTATGAATAAATGTGATTCAAATTAATAATAAATTATCCTGTTAAATAATTTAAATAAATAATATTATAATTCAAATCAATATTGTTAAAATA
Source organism: Allium fistulosum (assembly GCA_030737815.1). Lineage (NCBI taxonomy): Eukaryota > Viridiplantae > Streptophyta > Magnoliopsida > Asparagales > Amaryllidaceae > Allium > Allium fistulosum. The sequence goes on along the minus strand of CM060903.1, from coordinate 831,516,652 downwards.
ATGATAATATAAAATAAAACTCATCCAATAAAATATTAAATATGACTTTATATTAATTTAAAGATATAGTGCATTACGAATTAAAAAGATTTTCATGAATTCCGCCCCTTTTACCCCATTGCTTAATGCACCTGATCCAATAACATCCATGTGTGAACTCGACCCTCAATTATATCTAAATAATTTGAAGTTCAAACCCAGAATGAATGTTGTTGGAGTACAGTAGTGAATATGAGTTTCGTTGCTTACCAATTACCTGTTGAAATCTAATTTTTTATTTTTAAAACGACACCATTAAGCAGCGGCATATTGTGCACATTTTCTTTTCATCATTACTATATCACTTAGATATCTAGAGCTTTATCGATAGTTGAAACTCTAATAATATACATATTTAATTGTGATGTTAGAGTCTTGATAGAGTTATGAGTATGTTCTAGGGGAAATTATATAATTTATTACATATATCAAACTTGATAACCAATCTTGTTTGAAATAAAAGGTGATTTCTTTCTATTGTATACTTGATATAATGTGTTATATTAACTAATTAATTAAATTAAAATTATATTGTTATCCAGCTTTATGACCAAGCCATATTTGGAGAATTCGGATCGAATAAGTAGGAGAACAACCGAATAGAAATCCAGAATGATAATTTCTAAACATAGATGTCAAGCGAGATCAATGGTTAAATCCATTAGCATGCCAAAAATCTTCAAAACTGCTTATAGACAAGTCAACTTGGATGCCAAAGTCAAAACCTAAGATCCAAGAGAAGTCTTGGATCGGTACCGATCCATAGCCATGGTTTGGTACCGATCCATAAAGTTTGCCCCAATAGACCCCTAACCTTATGCCGCATTGAGCTATGACATTTGTTGATCCGGGTATGCAGTGCTAGATGGTTCGCTAATAATACGTGACTCAGACATCAATTGGTAAGTCCAAACTTTATAATGCCTAAGCTATATGCCTTCAATCCATTATCGAACCAAGAATTTCTTTGTGATTCAAGCTCACACAGATACATTCAAGTCCTACAGATAAAGATGCAAGCCAACCAAGCAACCTCGAAAGATCAAATAATGTTAAACAATCCATTTTACGGATCGATACCGATCCATAGGGCATGGTTCGATATCGATCCATGAGACATGCTGATTTGGCCACGATCTTTTCAGAATAACTCCTTCTAGATGTGGGAAACGTGGGGAGAATGTGGTAAAGATAAATCCATTGATCTTCGGCTATAAATAGAGTGATAGGCACTATTTAGAGATCCTTTTTTGCATTCTAATTTTCTCTATGGTTATTGTATGTTATTGGGTTATTACCGATCCATAAGATCACATTTGTAAAAAAAATTGTAAAATCATTAACAAAGTTCAAGTGGACGTAGGCCAATGATTAGCTGAACCATTATAATTGTTGTGGTTGTTTCCTCTTGCTTTTTGTTTAATTTCTACATTTTATTCTCTTCTATAAATCTTTAGGATGTCTGGGCCAACTTTTGGCATAAACATTTTTTGTGCTTCCATTGGGAACGTTTCAATCTCTCATTATTTGGATTTTTTTTCTATTTTTGGATTGCTTTCGTCCATGAAGTAGAACCAAAAATTTCATTCCCAAGATCCATTATTATTTAGATTTTGACTAGTCTATCATAGAATCAATTGTAGCAGTGGCCCTAAGAAATAGCAAAGAAAAATTAACAACTTCCTGACCTACCAATGAAGTTGAGAATGCTGGTACCTAGCATGTTGAAGAAATCGCTCAGCCTAACACTACTGAAATTCAGAGTACTTTAGATATGATAACACATGTTAAGATAGATAGGATGATGAAGGAGTTAAATGACCAGTTGTGTGAAAGTTAGGACGAAATGAGGAAATAGATAAAGGAAAATATGGATTGGTTGACCTAGTTGTCTCACGGCCGTAGAAGGAACATTAGGGAATTATCACCTTCTAATTCAGAAGAGGGTAGTTCTTCTTCATATAGTGGAATAATAGAGAAGTGAAATAGATAATGAAAAAGAAGGAAGCTGGGACGTCGAAGAATAGCTTAGAGTGCAAGAGCTTGGATCGGTATCGATCCATCTCCTTAGATCGTTATCGATCCCCACAGCCATGATTTGGGTATTGGAGGTGTTGTTGATCTGGATGGTAGTGTTGGTGTTAGAAATGGTCTAGTTGTCGATGGCTAAAATGCTGGAATTCAAGAAATAGTTGTTGGTGACTAACACAAAGATTGTAGAAACAGATCATCTGGGCAAACGTTTCCCCCAAGCATAGAAGAACCCAGATATCATAGGACTAACTAAAACCATTTGTAGAACCAAACATTCAGGGCAGGCCATGATTATCGTTGTTCAGTAGATCCAGTTAAACCAGAATTTCTTGCAAATATGGTAAGAAAACTAGTGAGTGAAAACCAGCATAGACATAATGATGATTGGGGTTCTTCTCCCAGTAAAAACCCATTTATGGAGGAGATATTGCAGGAAGAATACACCAATATGTTCATATGCCTACAATACCATCTTATAATGGAACTACTGACCTAAGACAACATTTGTTGAAGTATGAATGGCATATGTCCTCGGCAAAGGCGACGGACATTGTTAGATGTCGATATTTCTCATATTTTTGGAGGGTGTTGCTACAATGTGGTTCACATGGCTTTCGCCGAGGTCCGTATCTTCATTTGATCAATTGACTAGGAAATTTGTTGAACAATTTTGATCACACACAACCCGTCCGAAAGACATGCTGTCATTATCAAACCTTTTTCAAAATTTTGGAGAATCGTTGAAGGACTTTTTAAGTAGATTTAACATAGTTATGATGGAATTAACAATGCCAAGAAGGACATAGTTTTGATGGTATTAATCAAGGGAATATACCTAGATACTGATTTTGATTGATGAAACCCCCACCAACTATGGAGGAATTTTATAGAAAGGCAACCTGGTATTTGCGCTTGGAGGAAGAAAATACGTCGATTGGAAAAATTGGTGGTAGATAGTCAAGTGATGTGGTGCAGTGCAATGTCAATGTGAAACAAACTGGAGAGAGTTTTGAAGACGTAGCTGTAAACGTGGAGAATAAAGGAAATAATCAAAAGGGAATAATTAGTTTAATGGAGATAGGAAGTCGAACTCTAAGAAACACCCAAGGTTCCCGAATTATGAGGATTATATGCCATATTGAATAATACGGTTGAAAATATCTACCTTGCGATGCAAGGTACCGAACATTATAAGAAACTGGCTCTGAGGGAATCAACCGAGAGCGAAAAATGGTCCGGGAAGTACTGTTGCTTTCATAAGCCCATGGCCATAATACGAATGAATGTAGATATTTACGAGATATAATTCAAGACTTAATCCAAAAGAAAAGGCTCCAACAGTATGTGAAAGCCCCGTAGGATGGCAGGGAGGAAATGTTCAATCCCAGGGACAATCTTTCCAATGGGGCCAAGCTAGGCTAACAATAATGAGCCAAGGTAGCTTGGAAAAAGATTTATTATCAATACAATAACTGGTGGGCCTCAACTAGTTGAGAAGAGTTGGAATGAGATGGAAAGGTATGGGAATTCTCTGAAGCATGTAATTCAAAAGAGTTGCTTTGCCGTTGAAGATGAAGCTTCGATAAAGCAATTAAAGACTATGAAGGATGATACTATGTTTATAAATTGTGATGTAGATGGGATTGAAGCGCCTACGCTTGATCCTTTGGTAATAATGGCTGTGAGTGGGCCAGTGTGAAGAAAACTATTGTTGAATGTGTTAATAATGCCCGTGATTGGGCCAACGACTAGTTATACTCCGTTCACTCTGGCCTCGAGTTAGAAGTGCCTTCTCATTGAAAGATTCATTATAACCACATGAAAAACGAGGAACTCTTTCTTGAGTCCCTCGATATGGTAGATGAGAAGCACAATGAAGCTGATTTTTGAGTTGTAGCTCGCTGAAAATGAGTGGCTCAACATTATAATACAAAGGTTGAGAATCGAACCTTCGAGATCGATGATCTCGTCCTTAAAAAACTCTTCCCAGGTCCAGCGAATATGGGCCTGAACTGGGAAGGTCTGTATACTATCGAACATAAGCTTGGAGATGGAACATTCAAGCTAGTGACTATTGACGGCATTTTCGATCCCAAAGGCGTAGAATAGCGAACATCTACTACGCTATTTCGCTTAAACTTAACTTTGTATGTATTTTCAATTTTAATGTAACAAAGCAAAATCTGCCGTTCTTATGGATATAAAATGAATTGGCTTTGGGGATTAATGAAATTGTGTTCTCATTAACCTAACTATGCGCTATGAATAATAGCAAGAATTATACAATATACATTTATATATAACACATATATGCAAGTGCCTAGAGATTGGTACCAATCAAGCTTTGCAGTCCATGACTGGACTTAAAGAACATAACCATTCCAGGTATCCAAAGATGGATACCAATTAACTCCTTCACCCATGATTCAAGAGTCAGAGTGTAAACACATAAGGGTGAGATGAGAGAGTTCACCCCAAGGCCTTTGCTCAAAGTTAGGTAAGGCATCGACCCCTTTCCCAGAGATCGGCAAGGCCAATGATCAACGCTAAAAGGCAAGCGAGATCTGATGCAAATATCCTAGAATATACATTGTGATACCTAGGGGTAGGCATCTGGTTCACTTAGCCTCGTGGATAGGGCGTATATGATCAACGCGCTTAGCCAAGGGAGACCGGATAAAAACATCTAGAAATAGACGTGTGAACCACCGCCCAAGGTGATTAATCTCGATCAATGCCTGGAGATAGGCAAGATCAAACATGGATATCCAAAGGTAGACATCCAAGGAATTGCTCTTCCAATATAAGGAGTGGTATAAATTCCAACATTATGAATAGTCGAATGAAGCTCAAATAGAGATAAGCAAGGCAAAATGTCATGTTAACTAAGTAATAATGAGAAAGTCATTCATGTGTACATAAATGTGATGGATGATGGTATTACTCAAACTCAATTGCAGTTGTAGTCAATAAAAATAAGCTAGGTGCATAGGTAGAAAAATCCAAATTCTGAAAAGAAACTGATTTATTCTTTGTTGATAGATTTTTTCAACAAAAGCAGTGGCCATACCCATACAACATCAGCCTATGTACACAGATTCAAAACAAATAAAAAACAATACAAAAGCAAAAGATAATAGCAACTAAGTCCTTTTTCTCCTTTTCTTCTCCTTTCTCCCTTTTAAGAAGAATGAGTACCGGATTTGCTAGGTTTCCTCCTTCTCGTTCCATTGCCTTTACTCTCCTTCATGAAGTAACCCTTTAGGTCGTCTTGCTGATTGCAATCGCTTCTCGAAGATTCGAGACCCTTGTTCTGAATAGCACCAGACATGGGGGTAGACGTAGGAACAAAAATTGGTACCGAAGGCAATGAATAGGATAAAAGGAAGGAATGTCATCAAACTTTTCTTTTTTAATTTCCTTCGTCAATATGACTTGCGACCGCTGGATCTCCGGTATCATTGATCCTGATAAAGGCTTGGTGGCTCCAGTGATGATGATGTCCTCATCTCCATAGATCACATGAAGATCGCCCGTAACCTCTTTATCTAAAGCATGGATCATTTAGGCATCGGGACCCAAAGTGGTACCCACTAGAGAGGCCAAAGCCGAAATAGAAGCAGATGCAATGGCCGATTCGGTCAATGTAGCTTATGTGCTGAATGATAAGTTTCCTTCAGGAAAAGGGACAATAGAAGGTTGACCTAAAACTTGAAAAATGCAAAAGCAGAGATTAGTGAAGTCGACCAGTGTCATATAGGCCATCTCGAATATAAGCGAGGTTAATAATATACCTCTCTGAGATACAGACTCCATATGAGCTGGAGTGCCGACAGAACCACCCTCCAGGATAGGAGATAGGATAGGCAACTTCGAAAATGATTCAGTACCTACAAAGCTAGGCTCTTTAGAATTATAACAAAGATCTAGTAAGGATGCCTGAGTAGTTGAAATTTTAGTGGTGGAACTAGATAGAGGAATAACAGTCTCAGCAGTTGACGACTCTAAGGTCAAAGGAGTGGTAGTATCCACTGATGAACCTTGGGAAGCAAAGCCAAAGCTCTTACCTAGATTCTTTGGACCAAGCTCAGGTTGGGCCCTAATAGATACTTCCGGATGTAAGAGGAGCTCGCCAGTATTGACTGCTCCTATGTCTTCTTTCTCCAGAAGGTCAAATCATAGCTTCTCCTCATCGACCTCAGCCCCATCGGAATGCTCTCTCTCTTGTTTCAAAATCTCCTCTCATGCCTGAGCTAGAGCATAAGGATACCCCACTTCTAACTATCTCAAATTTTCAAATTTGATGACATTCGCATAGAATTGCACAGGAATGGGCTCAAGTTCATATTTGACTTTATCCTCCGTGGCATTGACCTGCTCATTAGCCATCTTTACTCGGTTCTCGGTGTCATCTCTCATCCTGCGAGTGTCTAGTAACTCCTTACAGTAATCCTAAGCCTTGCAAGCACTTCATCCTTTCCTTTCTTTTCAGCTGCCAACAATTCCTTTAACTTTGCTATTTCAAAGGCTTTTTCCTCCTTATTCTTATTAAGTTTTTCATTTTCTAATGAAATAGCGTAGCTTCTATGATGAGCAACCTTAACTTGCTTCAATTGGTTCTGGCGATCTTATTCGAAGGAATTAGCCCGAAACTCCAATTTTTTCTTAGCCTCAACCGGCGAAGTATTAAGCCCTTCGACCTCCTTATCACGATTAGATATAATACACTTGTCATCTTGTTGAATCTATTTCATCCCTTCGAGCTTTATCTTCCTTTTTGTAAGATGCTTTTGAGATTGCCTCAGATTACTTCTTCCATTTGTGATATTGATCATACACATCGCTTATGCAAGCCATGATGTTAGAGCACCTTAGGAGGGATATCCTTTAAGTAAGGAACAAATACCACATCATCAAAACATATTTTTGGAAAAGATTTCTTCATAGCTGCTAAGAGATGATTTGAAACAGTTTGAATCTCTGTATTAGTATTATGAGCATGAAGCAGCCTCTTGTCAGGTCTCTTTGAGGAGTATCAGAGGGAACTAGCGCGGATGACTATTCATATCATCGTGACACATAAGAAAGCATCGTCGGTTGTGTTGCAAAAGGGACTGAAATGGGAGCAATAGGAACCTCAATGGATGGAGCAGGATTGGACCTTGTTGAGAATCTATCCATACCATGCAGTAGAGGTGAGCGAGATCTATGTCGGGGAGATGAAATTCTCTTAAACTCTCCATAATGCTCATCAAGGGACTTATAATCTTTGTTTTGTCTCCTGTAAACCTGCCTCTAGAACCTTCCAGAATCTAATTCGTGAAATGACTCACGAAGGCGATCAGACGCTAAGTTTCCTGTACTTGCTTGATTGGCTCTTGAGTGTGTCATATAAATGCTTACGTTTCATGGAGTCTAAATGTAACAACTCGGTGCTAAGAAGCGATTAATTGAAAATAATAATGGTGGTTTAATTAATTAAAATGGATATTTAGAGATTAAATAAGAATGATTTGGAATTATTTGTAAATGTTGGAATTTGAATAATAAAATACTAATTGGTGAAATTGAAATTGTTTTAGGAAGAATTATTAAATAGCTTTTATGGTGAAATATTTTGGAAATTTATTAATTCAAAGATTGTGAATTATTAATAAAATGTGGAATTTAATTATTTAGTTGGTATGGATAATATTTAGAATTTAAAATGGTTTTAAATGTGTCAAAAGTAACTGAATAATTTTATAAAGTCTAATATTAATAGTTAATGAGATTAGCAATATGTTTCGAAATAAAAATGTTTTTTAATAATTTAAATAAATATTGTTTGGATGTGATAATTGTTTTATGAAATTAAAATATAAAGGTGATTATGGGGAATAAATTCCATAATAATTTCACAAGGTGGTGATAACTTAAATAAGGTAAATAAGATTTCATTTGAAATTTTATAGGGATTTGAATTGAATATAAAATAGCTTAATAAAAGAAAAGAAGAAAATAAATAAATTTGTTTTAATATCAAGCCCAAGCCCACAAATCACAAGCCCTTATACATTTATTAACTCTAGAAAACTCCTCTTACATTAGGAGTACATTTTTATGCAAGCCATATCACTCATTTTTCTCATTTTCAACTTCAGGAGGTAAAAATATAGAAAACCCTCTTCATTCCATAATTAAAATAAAATAAAAATAAATTATTATAAATTCTCAAATTGAAGTATGTGCATTTCAACACCACATTACACCTTATGCTTTGAAGAAGTTAGAGTTTTGATCATGATTTCAAGAGCAAGGGATGGATACAGTGAGTAATAGAAAAGGAGAAGCAGGAGCTCTAAAAAATGAGTTACTAACTCATGTGTCCATGTTTATATCATGATCGTCTTATATATATGTTGTAATGGTTGATGTTGGATTTAATATTTTGTATACTTTGATTGGGCGTAGAATGAAATAAGAATGGTCGAAAGGTAATCAGAGAAGGCCAATGTTGGCTTCAGCATTTGTGTGACCGGTAGGTCGATCGGTGGGTCGACTGATGGCCTATCCACCCTTTTTTTTAAAATAAAAAAAAATAAAAAAATAGAGAATAAATAAAGATATTTTTTATTTATATGTTAAAAAATGTTAATGGAGAGTATGTTCTACATTTTATAATTATGTAATTATTTTGAAGTGATATTTTTGATATTAATTATATTATCAAATATTTATCTTTAGATTATATTTTTAGTTTAATAATTATTTTAAATCTTATGAATTTTTAAGAAAATTATTCAATGATTTCTAATTAATATTTTATGGATTTTAAAGACTATTTATGAATTTTTAATATAATATAAAGTTTTGAAAATATATTTACGAATTCAGAAATAAAGAAATTGATTTAAATATTATAAAAATTATTTAAAAATCTTAATTAATTTTAGAAAATTTGGAAATGAATATTATTGGTGATATTTAGCTCATAATTTATTTTTAAGAATTTAAAACATAGAAATGAGATCTCTAAAAGTTATTTATAAATACTAAAATTCTATTTTTGTTAATAAAAGGTTGAAAATTAATTGTTTTATATGTTCTTATTGACCATAGACGTGTCATTTAAATAAGTGTGTGTATATATATATATTTCTTTCTAAATAAAATGTGTCCTTGTGTGTTTGAATGATTTATATTCCACGTAGTGAAAAATTAGAATAAACGGAGTTATAATACCATCTAGTATGGGACTTTCGATAATATTTCTCTGGTTATTCTATGGACTTGGTATATAGAATACGAGCTATGAATAAACTAACTAATAACACACGGTGGTATGGGACACTATTGTGTTATTTATTCGATTATTCTTTACTCATGAATGGCACTCATATGGGGATTTGTTATGTATTATGGGGCTCGCTGCAGTGAGTCACGTATTTAGTCGTGTGTCGATGATTGTATGGAGCCATGTGTTGGCATATGTATTTAGCAGTGTGTCAGCATATGAATAGTGTTGAGTGTTGGTATGTGTTTATATCAATGTGTCAGCCATTTTATATATACACATATAGTATTTGTCTATCACTGTCCGACTCCCTTTATAGTGCGGGAGTGAACCAGATTGACTAGTATCCATCCTAGAGGTTTGATCACAGTGGCTATGCCCTGGATCTGTGATTGGTTTCTTATTTAGCTATAGCTGTGTGTCGGTCTATTATCATGTGTCGGTATAAGCGTTAGCCCATATGTGTCACCAAGCCCAGCGGTCTGTTATCATTTAGGGGGCATGTGTAGGATCGTGACCAAGTCCTCATGTAGTCGAGCACATTGATGGACATAAATCACGATGACCGTTAAGGTAACTAAGAATGTAAGAGCCGTGTTAGTGGAATACATATGTCGTGTTCGCCAATCACATGTGTAGTCTCCTAGAGCAAGTGTTTCTATCAGTCTTTTGTCTGGTTCTAGTATGTGTGAAATATCGACATATACTTATACTATCACTTGAGATGAGCTATGATTATACCTGTGACTGTGTCTAGTGTATGATAAATCTCCATATCCTTTTCAGGCGTGTGTCATTGAATACCTTTTTCTTTGGCGCCTGTCACCTATTATCTTTCCACTGTGTGTGTCGCCAATTACCACTCATTGGCATGTGTTGCCAACTATTTCTCAAGCTTGTGTCGCCGACTATACTTTATAGAAGTGTGGCCCTCCATACGTTATAAGCACTTGTTGCTAATTGTATGTTTGGATATATTTTTGCTTACTTGTTACATCTTATGAGTATGACGGACTCAAGAAAGTTAACCTCATTATTATCTGAGAGTTATACTTGTGAATTGCTATGAGCTAACCCAATTGTACATGATGATTATTCTTGTATCGATGTTGTTTGAACATTTGGATGTTCCAACCATGGGGCGTTATTTTACATGACACATTTATTGATATGTTACTTGGGCGATGATATTTGTTATACCATGTTTGTTATTGCTGTATTTAGATATTTGCATTATAGACATAATCCGACCCTTGTGTTATTTATATAATACTCAGGTCAGTCGGAGACTTTTCAGGTTTAAGGATAGCGATACCAGCTTGTGTTTTCTGGGCATAGAGGAGACTAGATATTCAGCAATAAAGAATATCATCCTGTACTGTACAGTTTCCTATGTGTTTATCAGTGTGATGTATATTGGACATATGTTGTATATTTTATATTATATTTTTGCCATGATATTGACTTTGTAATTTCTGCTATATACTGTATATTGTGTATTGTTATATTCTGGAGGCACGCATGTCTATTGCTTTATGCCGATACTAAATACGTACATGTAAGTTATTTAATCGATGTTTAAATATGTACTAGTGTTAACCCAAGGAAATATTCACGTGTGTACCCTATATCGCCTCATTCTTCGTATTATTCGACAATTATTCAGAAATACTCTTGGGTAGTATGGGATAAAGGTTGAGGGTGTTACAATTGGCATCAGAATAGGTTCAGAATAATACATTATATATAAGAGACATGAGTCAAGACCTTAGAGAGACTTAGTGTCCATGTCTCTATGAGTGTGTTGGGTAGTTACCCTATTGTAGGGCTAATAGAAATGTATAAATTACTTATTATATGGTGATTACTGGAGTAACCATCGAGGAGCATATTTGTATTTTTCATACTATACACACATACACACACATATATCACTTCCACAATTATGAGCCTAAATCCATGTATGAGATACAGAGTAGTTCATAAGGGTGAGAAGGTAGTTGTCAATCTGACTTGAAATGTCGGCTTAATTAGTAAATATTAGACCTCGGTATGGCTTTGATTAGAGTAATCTGATTTGTAAGGATCAGAGTGCGCATCAAAATTTGATGGATCACTTTCCGCTAAGTTGTAAGGTTATTTGGTTTTATCGATTTTCTTGATGGATGTTAAATTTCCTTGTATGATTGCATTGATTGAGGAGAGTATCTACTTAAGATTTGATATATTTTGCACTTGGCAGTGTCTTCGGTTGTGAAGTTACTACAAAGGATAATGGAAACTTTTTTGTATAAGGTAAATTTTGTGTATGTGTGTGTGTGTGTATATATATATAAAATTTAAAATGTAGTTAGAAAGAAAATTAAAGGCTTTCTTGTTTAGTTTATTGATGGTTTATTAGTGATGATTAGATTTTTGTAAATAAATTATAATATTTTCTTTAAATTTTTTATTAATTAACTATAAGTTTTTAATACAAGCAAGCATATGTTCTGATTTAAAAGTCATTTTGGTTATAGTGTACACATATGTTATAAAATGCTTTATTAGAAGCAAGCATATTTAGTAATCATAACTTTTTCAATTAAAGTTATACTTTATATGATATTAGTGACATGTTTAGTTTTCCCATATAGTTGATTTTATTTGAGAAGTATCTTTGAGTATTAAATTGTATTTATTTAATGAAATTTTGGAAATTAATTTTGTGTTAATTTATCTTTTGAGTGCTTCAAGAATTTTGGTCGATACGTCTGATCGATGCTATCGATAGAGATTTCTAAACACTAGAACATGACATATAGACATGAAGTTTTGGAAAATTTTCAAAAGTTTGGGAATTTTTTGAAAAGTTTCGAAATGTTTGGTAAAGTTTCATAGAGAAGTGAAATATTTGAAATATAAAGTAAAGCTAATATTTTGTAGTAATATTTCGAAGAAAGTAAAATTTGATGTTTTGAAAAGATTTAAATGATATAAAGGATATTTTAAAGTGAGGATAATATTTTAGAAAATGAGGAATTATTATTTTGAATGAAGTAAATAATTTGAGAATAGTATACATAATATTTTTGAGGAAAAGATTTTGGAAAGGATTAAGTAATGATATAAAATGTTTGATAAGGGAAATATTTCGTTGAAATGGAGTTTTAATAAAGTTTTTGATATGAAGATATGTTTGAAATTTTAAAGGTTCAGAAATTGTTTTGGCTTGAAATTTATGTATAAGTATGTTTATTATTGTGGTAATGTTAAGAATTATTTTGAAAATCATAAAGGTATATCTTCATATTTATACATTTTATATGACGATTGCAGCCATCGAAAATAGTGTAAAGCTAAAGTCGATGGCAAGGCAATGTTGATCAAACGGTCAATACTACAGCCTATTGGCAAAGGAAGCCATTAAAGATTTACAACGAGGCACTGTCGTTATATTTGTTGATATATTAGAATTTGAAATTGTTTGGTATGTGAAGTTGTGATTGTTTGCCTGCCATCTTATGTGATTTTTCGTGACAATAGTGTATATGGTGGATATATATTTATGATTTGATGTTTTATGATACGCAAATGCTTTCAACCTAAATTTGATTTTTAAACTATATGGTATAGAAAGGCTTAAGTAAAAGAGTTAATTATTTTGGGAAAATTACTTTGTGATTTACCAATATTTTGAGAACTTATTTCGAAAGGAATTGTAGAAATTTTATGAAATTAGAAGAAGTAATTTTGAAATTGTAATATTATTTTATGGATATTTTGAATATAGTGTTGATTTATTGAGCTTGGTTGTAAACTATAATTTTAGAAAAGGCAAAGTAATAAATATCTTATAAACAAAATAGAATTTTAAATTTTAAGAGAAGCAATTAAAGAAGATTTTGAGTACATGTTTTCAAATATTAATAAAGATTTTTGATTAAAAGAGATAAAGAAATATGAGTTATAAAAAATTGATGAATTTAGAAGAATTTGTATAATTAATGAGTTTTATTGAAATTAATTTCTATTTAGAAGGATGTATAAAGATTAAATTGTAGATAATTAAATTTTGAGTAAAAAAATGGATAATAATTTGGAAAGATGGATTTTAAAGCAAATGAATTATTTGTAATTATTTTGTATTCGAAGTAAGAAATTTCTATTTTGGTAAAATTAAGTTCTAAAGCATTAATGATTTGGATAATATGTAAAGCAAACAAAATTAAATTTTTGTGCGTAAAAGAATATTTGGAAGTTGGATTTTCTAAGTAAAAAATATTTGGATGGAGTTATACAAGTTTATTATGGAAAACCTTTCGTTAATCAAAGTTTGAAGTTATGGATTATAAATTTAAAACTATTCTATGTATTGATGATCTATAATTTTAGAAAAAAAGTCTTCAAAATAAGTTATAACTTTTTGTTTCAAGTGCTTTAATAAATTTTGAAATTTGTTTGCAGAATTGAGATTCAAAGAGGAGGACCAGTTTTATAAAAAATGAGAGTTTTCTGGAATTTGAAATTTTGAGGTTTATGTATAAGTGTCCTCTACATTAATTGTCTGTATAAGTATATTAGAAAGGTTTTGGGAAAGTTTTATAAATAAAAAGAACTTTAAGGATAGTAGATTTATAAATTATTTTGTATTCTTATTTCTGGAAATGATAAATAATAAAATGTTTAACACTTTAAAGATTATTAAGGAATTTTATAAATTATAAAAGTTTATTGATAAGTAAATGATATAGATTCTTATTGATGTGTAAATAAATTGTATTTTAATGTTGTGAATTTTTAGGATATATTCGTGTCATAGAGTTTACTCTGAAGTTTTTCAAAAATTCCAACATTTAAATTATATATTTTTGGTTGAAATGCATGGGTATTATCCCAACTGAGTTGTTCGACTCATAGCCCATGATCACTGATGTTGGGTACGTGATGGTAAATCATTGTTTTGTGAAGCCACCAAGGGATTTAATAATTGATGTTGTATTATATGATCTTGTGTGATGATTGTATGAATATTTTAATTATAGATGGGTGTAGTAAAGCTAATAATTTTAGGTCGTTATGGATATTCCCTATAGGAAATTACGAGGATGCAATTTTCTTAAGAGGGGTCTGTAACAACCCAATGTTGAGAAGCGATTAATTAAAAACAATAATGGTAATTTAATTAATTAAATGGATTTTTAGAGATTATATAAGAACGATGTGGAATTATTTGTAAATATTGGAATTTGAATAATAAAGTACTAGTTATTGAAATTAAAATTATTTTGAAAAGAATTATTAAATAGCTTGTAGGGTGAAATATTATAGAAATATATTGATTTGAAGATTATGAATTACTAATAAAATTTGGATTTTAATTATTTAATTGGTCTTGATAATATTTAGAATTTAAATGGTTTTAAATGTGTAAGAAGTAGTTGAATAATTTTATAAAGTCTAATATTAATAGTTAATGAGATTAGAACACGACACCAGAAAAGACCTTTCGTAGCACTGAAAAAACGCTGCTAAAGCTTTTAGTAGCTTTTTGGTAAACTCTACGACACGACATGTAACTAAAAGTCTGAAAGTTTTAGTTGCGTTGTAGTAAACGCTACCAGAAAAGAACATATTGTAGCGTTCTAAAACCCTACGAAAGGTTTTTTGGCAGCGTTTTAAAAATGCAACCAAAATGGTACTGGTACTTTTTTATTTTCTGTAGCGTTTTTTCTATGCTACAATAATATTTTCGCAGCATTTTATCTTTCCTACTATATTTTTTTGTTGCGTTTTCTTCCGCTACAATATGTTTTTGTAAATCGCATTTTTTTTCCGTAGCACTTTTGAAACGCTGCTAAAACTTATTGATTGATGTACAACACATTTTAATCGCCGCTATTTACCGTTATTGACTTGTATCATTTCCAACAATCACTTATATATAATAGCCATATTAAAACCAATAATCAATCACATAATTATCATTTTCAAACCAACATCGATAATCACCATATTCAAATAATTAAAAAACACATTAATCGCATAATCAAGTATAATATCCACAATCATTTCAATAATAGTATTTCGAAGTAAAAAAGCGAATCCACATACCACAACCGTTTACAAACAAGTCTACACAACTAGTACGAACAAAATATTATAATACATAATAGTTAAAGTCTTGTTCATGGCTTAATTACTAACAGTTCTTTGATGCGGCTGTTCTTCACTTCGGAAATGCTAATTACCTGTACACAAGTATAGCGATCAACAATTAGAATTACATACAAGTCCTGATAATTTACATACAAGTATAATTTACTATATATCAGTTTCAAATGGGCTGAGTTTCAGGGTATGTGTTAATTTTCATATAAACAGTTTCATATATACAGATCAGTTTTGTATTTATATAAAACTTTAAATACATGTTAGATCCATTTTCAGAAGTTTCAAATGCACATATTATGATCATGCAAACAGAAATTCTGAATAGATGTTAGTTTTGAAGATGGGTGAAGTTCTAAAGTTATTTGTTCTATCACTCAAATACAACCTCACATCTATGCATCAGCTTCTAGGACATAACGATTTGTCCATCACATTTTATAGTAACAATTTTGTGATTTAGGACTTAACCAATATGAAGATGATTACCTCGAGTATATTGAAGCATAAGTACACACTCAAGATATTGAATAAAATAGATGGAGAGTTGTACTGGACAGTTGGGTTAGGTTGCTGGTATTGGTTCATTTTGTATGTAAAATAGGACACCACTGTTGACTTGGATTTTCAAGTTTAAAGTTCGATGACAAACCATTACCACACTTTCCAGCTTAATAAACTTACCAAAAACAGTTAGCATGCAGATGAGAAACTAAAATGTAATTTTTTATCGTATAATTCATTCTTTCATTCTCATTAATTTGATATACATACATAAATTTTGGTATCTGAAAATATGAAACTTAAGTGTCAGCGGTAAGGCAAACATAAAGTTTTAGGCTCAATTTTGAAATGCAAGCCATTTCTACATGTATGGCCCAAAAATATACTCGAGGTTTTATAGCCGAAAATTTATCTTTTATACACACGTACGTGCACATTGATGTAAGTATCTAATGTATTGTACATTCTACATTCTATTGATTCCAATGCAGCTATCAACACTGTTTCAGCTGACATATAACATAATCGTGTTGGGCACTTATCCCTTAAAAACTTAGCTAAAGTTAGTAACATTTTGCGTCATAATGTTTCCAGATTACATGTCAACACTAATTTTAATATCTGTCCCTTGGCTAAACAAAGAAGATTACCTTCTACTTGTAATAATAGTTTTTAATCAATGCAATGCAGGTTTAAAAAATCTCCAAGAATTATCACTTAAAAATTACTAAATTAGTATAGCATTAAAGATCAACACCATACTAGTACTGCTGTCCAGCCTTATATATTCTGTTTGAGTGGCCATCCCTTTAAATGGAGAGGCATTTTAATACACTTTAACTTATGTGGGCATATGGAGCCTCACATCTGAAAGTTATACACACTTTGAAGTCTTTTTTTCAGAACTTTGAATTTATTTGAAACTGATATATATTTGAAGTTTAGGTGTACTTATATATTATTTAAAAACTCTCATGTTTGATAAATATCTTTTCATTGGTTGATTGTACAAATCAAGGTTCAAAATTCCAATTTCCGTTCCGGTCATTGGTAATTTTAAAATTTCCGGTTCCGTCTCGGAAATTCCGCTTTAATTCCGTTTTTCTAATTCGGGTATTTTTTGCTTTAATTCGCTAAATACGCTAATAAATATCCAATATTGTCATAAATTTATGGTACATTCTCTACATTACATATAAAATACACTTTAACTAAAAATCCATTGTGTAAGATTTTGTATTGTTTATTTGAGATTTTAAAACTTTGATCAATTTTGAATTTTTTATTATGATTCGATGTAAATTAATAAAAATATAACAATTTTTTTTATGCATGATTTCTTCTTCCATTACTTATTTATTGTCATAATTAATTTGTTTTCTTTTTCTAATTACTATATATTTGTTGTATTTTTTAATTTTTTATAAGTTTTTTTCAATATTTGAAAACCAAATTCGGAATTTAGATCGGAGCCGAAATTTTGACCGAATTCCGTTCTGGTTATGAACGGAACCGGAACGGAATCACCAGAATAACCGGAATTCCGCCGGAATTTTGAACCATGATACAAATCCACTTGAGAATTTCAAACTTAGATTACTTTAATTCCGTTAAGATGCCAGAATATGTTATACTTTCACAACCATACACGCTATCATTTATATTCCTAACTTTATCTATTTTGAAACTGCAAATCTTATACATATCTTTGAAAAGAATGTACCCGGGGTTCTAACTTCATGTACGTATACACCTGGCACTTCCAGTTTCAGTTTAACATTTCTAAAACTTGCAATATGCTTCCCAACCCTTATACCTTTTGAGAAATTTTTGCAAAATACATTTTTAGAAACACTCATGTTTGAAGATACATAGCAGCAATATTACAAAAGTCTGTACACCATATTATAATGCATGATTTAGACATGAAAACAAGCTACTGTATGACATAAATAGGAGAACATGCTGCATGATTTAATATTTGTTTTAAAAAAATTGACTATCTTTATATATGCAATGCAGGTTTATGGATCATTCGCTGTTAATTTAGAGATTATCCGAATTCAATGAAATAAGATCAGTAGGCATCAGACTGCCAAAGTTTACAAAAGCTAAGTCCGCTTTTGTAAATTTTTCATTAGATTTTAGTCTTACAAAAATAATTATGTATCTATATAGGTATAAATAACATGAATTTAGTTTTATATATACATATAAGAGCAAATGTGCTGAAAATGAGTATATATATAATTTTTAGACAACACGGACCTAGAATTTGTGTATGAGTGTGTGTGTGTATATATAAATAAGAGATGCATAGAAGTACCAACTAATACTTACTAGAACTTGATTCCCCAATGACATTTGCTGCAATGCATATCCTTTTTCTGTAAAAACATTTATTAAAAGCAATTTCAATGTTAAGGTCATCACATATTTAATTGAGATCCAAAATCATAGTTAGAAACTATCAAGCATCAGCATAAAATTAAATGTTGAATCCCACAAATTAGTTAATGTTTGCTAACAGTCTAGTG
Organism: Allium fistulosum; assembly: GCA_030737815.1. NCBI lineage: Eukaryota > Viridiplantae > Streptophyta > Magnoliopsida > Asparagales > Amaryllidaceae > Allium > Allium fistulosum. The sequence goes on along the minus strand of CM060903.1, from coordinate 831,498,112 downwards.
TTAGGATGTTCGGTGTCTTGCTTCGATTTTTATGTTTTAAAAAAAAGACAACTGGCCTGGCTATTTAGCAGCAGTCATACTGTAGCAGCACAAAATAATAACAATAGTTCACATGCAGTTGGTTGCTCCTTCACTCGGTCATAATCACTGTAGGAGTCATCTTTGTTATATCAGCTTGGTGGTATATTTTTCTATATTCCTACCCTAAGGTCTGTGCTCTACTATAATTATACACCTCTTCCTTATTTTGCTCAAAATATTTGTATTGTAAATTGTTGACATAAATAAACATATTTGTATATCATGCTTGGAGAAAGTCTCCTCGTGTTCAAAGAAAAGGAAAAAGGAGAAGAAGAAGAAAACAACCAAACACTACAGCCAAAACACATTTGTTTAAGTTAACTTTCCAATATGTATAGCTTTCTTTGCAAGCATCAGGTTCACACTACATAGGTCTCATTTTTAAACTTTTCCTATTTCATTGAAATATGGATGAGCATTTCTTAATCAAGAAAGCATTCTTGTTTTCATTAATTTCATCCCTGGCTTTGCCTATACATACTTTTAGCAACCTAGCTTGACTTCATTTTGTGTATATATAAAAGTTTATTTGTTGTGCATGTTTTATAAAATATTTATATTTCCTGTACATTCCATTTTACTTTGATTGTTTGTAGCTTAACTTGCCATTTCATTTTACTTAGGTTAGATAATTGTTTTAGTGTTGAATTACATAAATTTATATTCTTTATACTTATTTTTAGTGATAAACACATTCCTAGATTTAAGAAGATATTTTGTGTAACTATATGTTAAAGGAACTGACACGTTTTTATTTTTTTTGAAATAGTAACCTAAACTTTGCATTGAAATATATATATATATATATATATATATATATATATATATATATATATATATATATATATATATATGGAATGATTTCACTTGTTTTAATAGCTAAAGTGAAAAAGAATTGTCCTTTGTTTTGAAATGACACCAAGCATTCTTTTCTATTTAAGTCCGTGCCATGTATGGGCATGGGCACGCATTTCTTTTTTGAGAAAATATTAATACTCTAATTTGTTTATATTTCCCGATGTCTTGAAATATGAGAATGTACTAATAGATGGATAAAACTAAGACATACAATATTAAATTGTGGCACTAAAATTATTTGGGAACACATAAAAGGAAAAACAAATATAATCCCTGATACTCTTTTCAGATTTTTTATAGAGCTAGAATGATAAATATCCTTAATAAATCCAATATTCTAAAGATATTCCCTATAAAGATATGTTACAGGTGATCAATAAAGATATGGCCTCCTCTGATAGCAAAAGATTCTTGAAGACATATACATAAAATAAATTTGTCACTAAAGTACAATTATCTGAAGACCAACATATGGTACTAGACAATATATGGAATCTTCCTACTGCTCCTCAAGATAATAAACAAAAGATGAGTATTCTATATACACTGGTAGATATATTCTCTAATACTGAGAACAGAAAATTTTCCCATTATGCCCTTTTCAATGGACCAGATGCCGGAATATATATATCTTGGGAAGAGATGATCCCAAAAATAAAATATATAGAGCAAAATCCCAAATATGGGAGACCTATATATAAAGGATATAATGACATAGAAACGGCCAAGAAAGCGATAGAGAAAATCCTTGGAAAGGATTATGTACTATCAGATTCAATAGTACAAATAAATAATATAGCAACAGGAATAACGATAAAAGAAGATACTGTAGCAGCATATACTGTAGTAGTATTAGCAAAGCATCACACAAATCTTTCCAAAAATGCACTGCCCCCTTTTTTCTGGTATCAGAGCCTTTGATCAATAAAAATGAATAAATTAAAACCAAATCATATGGCAGAATACAAAAGGTTCGAATATTTAAACTTAGAAATAAATAATCTAGTTAAAAGAATTATATCAATAGATAAAAAAACCACAACTATTATATAAAAAGTAATAATTCCTTTTTACATGAATTACATTCTGAATCCAAACAATTGAATAGTATATCTGATTTAATTATAGAATTAGGAGATTCTCTCCAATGGTATAATGAAATTTTTTATAAATTAATTAACCTTATTTCTGAAAGTATGGATAATAGAAATAAAAAATTACAACAAATACAAGATAATCAAAACTACATAAAGACATCTTTGCTAAAAATAGATGAATTTGACATTACTATAAGAAAATTAACCAAGAAATTTAAGGCATTAAATCTTAAAAACTTCCCCGATAAGCAAGATATAATTTCTTTAAGACAAATGATTGAAGAAAATAAGCCTAAAGAAATAGAAATACAATCAAAAGACTTAATACTACAAATCAAAAATCAAGCTGAAATAAATAAAAATTACTTTGAAAATCAAATAAATAAGATTGAAGAAATGCTACAAGAAATCAAATACATACAATTAAATTAAAATGGGATATGATAATAAGTATTATTTAGAAGCCACTAATCATGTTAATATGATGCTTAGACATTATGATACATTATCAGCAGGATATAATAAAGACATTTACCAAAGTAAGGGAGATAATGCAATATGTTTAATGTGCAATACCATTATTGCAATGCTAACTCAGATACATGATAGAATAGATATGATGGATAAGCAGATTACTAGCTTGAATAAAAAAATGAATAATCTAGATAAAACAACATAAGAAAAGAATCATGATATAAGTCAACTCACAGAAAAATTATCAAATTTAAATCTAGGACCAATAGATCAAATCAGTAAAAAGATTAGGATAAGCTTTTTAACATTTAAAAAATTGGACAACATATGATGCATAGAAGATCCTTTACAGGAACATCTCGAACCATAATGGATAGACCTATAGAAAGCAATAATTTAGCCTCAAACACATGGATAGACAGTATGTTAAGGAGATATGTGAACTCACAATCTCAGCTAGAAGAAATAATAAATATAGATAATGATTTAGAGGTATTTTCAAATAACCAACTAAATACTTTAAATCCTAGAGAACTATATAGGACAGGTATTTTTACAATAAATACTGGGTTATATAGGCATCACAGAGAAGAAATCCTTCCTATCTCTGACGGAAATCAACAAACTATTAATCTAATGTCAATAGAAGCCATTAGACAACTAAGATTACAAAATTATAAATTAATCCACCTAGGACTAATTGTCATAGGAATAAGAGGATTAGTAAGGTAGAAAATAGGAGCTAAATTATTAATTGTCCTAATTGATAGACACCAAGAATTAGATAAAGCTATATTTGGGACTATAGAAGTAGATATGAACAATAATATAGGCATCGTCTATATTTCACCTAATTTCACAATGACCTTACAAGATTTATACAAACACATAAAGATAGTTATCCAAACAAAAGGATTTGAAAATTTTAATGGAAAAAATATTCTACTAGATATTACATTTTTAGGAAAATGTATGACAAAATATACACCTAAAATAAAAACAAAATTAGATGAAGTAATAAAAACATTAACTTTAACAGGAATAACATTCCTAAAACCAATGGAAATAGATTCTTCTATATTAGCAGGACATGAATGGACAATCCAAAATACTAACGAAAATAAAAATATATTAAAACCAAATGATGTAGTAACATATACAAATCCTAATGGATCCATATCTTTAAGATTCAAGGATTATGGACCATCCAACCAACAAGAAATAGAAACTGATGATGAATCCCATTCAGAATTACAAAGAAATTTGTAAATGGACAAAATAATATGTCCAAAAGAACTTGGAATGGTACTAGAACCTTATGAGTTGTTTGAACTAGAGCAACAAATCAAACAAGAGAACCAAATAGATAATAACACTTTTATATACATTGATGACGAAAATAATATAAGAATAAAAACCATACCTACATTAGAAATTTCTTAAAAAAATCAAATGAACTAATAATTAGTACAAACAAAAGTAATAATGACTATTTAGAAGGAGAGTTGGTCGGCGAATATACATAACAAATAAACCTAATGGAAGGGCAAGGAGAAAGCCAATCTGCTGCAACTTATCCCACTAAAGATCCGGAAGAAATGACTTATGGAATAGGACACCCTCCTAGAGCTACAGTAAATCCTAACACAAATGAAGATAGAAATTTAAGAACAACATGCAAAAGACTGCCAACAGAAATAACCTTTTTTGGAACAAATTCTGTAATCCTAAATGTTACAGAATGTCATCCTCAACTATTAGATACTTACTTAGAACAATGGACTGCTGCAATAGCTAGTGACTATTCAGCTAAACATCCAAATATAAACTCAGGAGAAGAAATGATAAGAATAGCGGAAAACTATTTAGGTGATGTAGCTAAAGGAATGTGGGAAGCATATAAATCCAACTTTCCTGATGAGGTAGCCTCTTAAGTAGCACAAGGAGGAAATTTTTATAATTTTGCCTACCTAATACATAGAATAATAACAGGAAGAGAAGTCAACACAGGATTAACCTTAAGACAACAAGAAGCTATGCGTGATTTAGAACAAATACAGCTTCTAGACTGGAAACATATAATAAAATTCCTAAATGAATTTTTATATTATGCGACAACCTCAGGAAATTATTATTCTAAAGAAATAGGAGATAGATTGTTTTCTAAGTTGCCAGGAGACCTAGGAAAAGAAATTCATAAATCATGGAATGAATTGTATCCAAATATTCCAAAAACCTATGATAACATTGGAATAAGAATATCACATATTATTTCTGAATTAAAAAAGAAATGTACTTACATACAAATTCAAAGGGAACTAAAATAGAAAAACTATGGCTTTTGCTCCCAAATATATACTCCATAACAATACGGCTCTAAAAATCCTAATATAAGGAAACTTAAACCAAAGAAACAATATACGAAAAAATACTACTTAAGAAAATCAACAGCCAGAAAACCATATTTAAATAGAACAAGACATGTAAGAAAATATAATCCTAGAAAAACATATAAAAATACTATTACATGTTTTGCATGTAATGAAAAAGGACATCTCTCTTCCGCTTGCCCAAAAAGACATAATCTATTTACTAAAGAATCAAATCTAGTTGATACAGTAAAAGAAGATCTACTAGAAATAACTTCAGATGTTTCTAAAACATCTACAATATATTCTATAATATCTTTAGAAGGACTAGAAGAACAAAATTTACCTTCTAATTCAGATTATTCCTTAATAGAAGAGTTAACAAAAACCCAAAATAATCAAATTAATTATTAAGACCAACTATTGAACCTAGTAAACAAAGATGATTGAGAGCATGATTTTAAATATAAAATGGGAACTGACACCACAAAATGTTATTTTTGCCCTTGGTATCCTGCATTTGTTAAAAGATTTAAATGTAAAATATGCACCATAGAAATATGTTATGTATGTGCAGAAAAACAGTCCAGATTAAAAATACCAGATGAAAAGAAAATACAATTTACACATAAAAATAAGGTTAATGAAGACAAAATAAAAATCTTAGAAGAACAAATTAATAATTTTGAGTTAGAACTAGATGAAATTAAGATAACTATACAAAAAATGGACAAATAAGGAAAGAAAAAGGAATAGTAGATACAAATAATCTTTGGTCTATTCCTGAAAATAATATTGATAATAATTTAAATAATCTGGATAAGCCTATAAATATACCTTTAATATGCAATACTGAAAACTTAAGGGAACTAAGGATATTAACCTTATTAAACATAAGAGGTGTAGAAATACAATTATTAGCCTTTATAGATACAGGAGCCATAAGTTCTACGATAAATTCAAGAATAATACCACATTATTTAGTATCTAAAGCAGATAAACCAAAACAGAGTATACAGTTTGATGGTAAAACTAATATAATAAGAGATGTTGTAAAAAATATACAAATAAGATTCAATACTACTTGTAACGAATGGTCACAATATTATCCCATGAAACAACTATGGGTGACTGAATTAAATTTAGGAAATATAAGTTTAATATTAGGATTAGATTTTTTATTAAGTGATAATGGACAATTTTCCTTTAATAAAGACTATTTACAAATACCTAAAAAAACTACATTAACTCCTATTTTATCAGAATATACACATAAGAGACATGATGGAGATAAAACACACAACAGAAAGAAGACCAATGTACTTGTGAAACACCAGGTCAATGTAAAAAACAAAAAGAATTAATACAAGAAAACTTCTTCCTTCCGAGAGATATGGATGAGGACGAATTTCAAAAATAGAAATTGGAACTGGTTTAGAATTAATAAACCCTAGTAAATTAAGTAAAATTTTAATAGATACAAATGAGATTGACAAAATAATCAGCAAACTAGAAAAAATAGAAATAATAGGAGAGAAACCCCTAAAATATTGGGAAAAAGATTCGATTTATTGTAAACTTGACATAATAAATCCAGATATAACAATAAAAACAAAATCACCAAAGTATGATAATTGGATGATCGAAGAATTTAAAATGCACATAGAAATCCTTGATAAATTAGGAATCATAAGAAAAACAGACTCTAGACATAGAACATTTGCTTTTATTGTACAAAAAGAATCCGAGAGAAAAAGAGGACAATCTAGAATGGTAATGGATTATACTAGGCTAAATGATAACACTAATGAAGATGGATATTGTATTCCTGATAAAGAAATATTAATTAATAAAATACAGAATAACTATTGGTCTTCTAAATTTGATTTAAAATCTGGTTTTTGACAAGTAAAAATGCACCCAAAATCTATACCTTGGACCGCATTCACATGTAGTGAAGGACATTTTGAATGGCTAGTTATGACATTTGGGTTAAAAAATGCACCACAGATATTCCAAAGAAAAATGGATAGTATATTTAAACATTGTAGTAAATTTACTTGTGTCTATATAGATGATATACTTGTTTTCTCCAAAACAAAAAAGAACATGTGTCCCATTTATATACTATACTTAAACTTTTTGAAATGCATGGATTGATTATATCTAAAAAGAAGATTGAATTATTTAAAAATACTATTAAATTTTTAGGAGTAAAAATAGGAAAAGGCCAAATAGAATTACAACCCCACATATCCAGGAAAATATTAGAATTTCCAGATAAATTAAACAATTTAAAACAATTACAATCATTTCTTGGACTAGTTAATTATGCAAGACCTTTCCTACAAAATTTATCCAAATATATATGACCCTTATACGATAAAGCTAGTCCTAAAGGAAAAAGAGAATTTAATGAAGAAGATATAAAACAAATCCAAAAAAATTAAAGAATTAGTAAAAGAACTGAAACCATTAACTTTACCACTTGAAACAGAGTACTTAATAATAGAAACAGATGGATCATCCTATGGATGGTGGGGGGATTCTATTATCAAAATCCAATAAGTATGACCCTAAATCTACAGAAAAAATATGTAGATATGCCTCTGGTATATGTAAAGAAAAGGATACATGACATCCCTAGATTATGAAATACTTGCTATAATATATTGCCTTGAAGCATTCCGACTATTTATTATATCCTATAAAGAAATTACAATCAGAACAGATTGTGAGGCTATAGTAAAATATGTAGAAAAAAGAAAAGAAAAATCTATTATAAATAATAGATGGATAAAACTAAGACATACAATATTAAATTGTGGCACTAAAATTATTTGGGAACACATAAAAGGAAAAACAAATATAATACATGATACTCTTTCCAGATTTTTTATAGAGCTAGAATGATAAATATCCCAAATAAATCCAATATTCCCTATAAAGATATATTACAGGTGATCAATAAAGATATGGCCTCCTCTGATAGCAAAAGATTCTTGAAGACCTATACACAAAATAATTTTGTCACTAAAGTACATATAACGCCCCACTCTGAGACCCACTGTAACAAAGAGTATTACGGGAGTAATACTGTCTGTTAAAGCGGAGAATAGAGTATAGTGGAAGCGACCATTTGTAATCAAGCTATAACTATCTACTGAATACGTCGAAAGGATGGTATCTATATTTTTTTTCAAGTGGTTCGACATATTCGGTAAATACTTATAACGAAATTACAAATGGCTAAAGATCTATCAGGACAAAGCATAATAATAAATGATAAAACATCACAGAACAGAATCACATAAAATATATAAAATCCCAGAACAATACATCGTCAATACAGATCCAAATACAATAAGTGGGTACAAAGCCACTGCCCACACATGTGGGTTAAAAATATGTACATATCAAAGTATGAATAATAACAGAGTAGCGGAATAGTGGACAAATAAAAGCGCTATCTATCAGCATAGCAGATAATGTCCAAGCGGAAGCACAGAAGCTAAGTCTAGAGACCTAACCTGAAACAACTCGGTCTGACCCGAGCGAAAACACTCGGGTCAGGCTAGCTAAGCAATCAGTAATAACTGAGATATATAGTAATGCGGTACATAAATAAAACAGTACTTATCCAAAGAGAAGTATATTATGAACCACATGAATATAATGACGATCCCTAATCATCAATAAACAATAAAAATCTCCAAAGAGAAATCAACACCAAAGTGTAGAGTAAATAAAATCGCCTCATATCATCGGCGTAGCCAAAGCTATAAAAAGATGCCCATAGGCAATAATCCCAAGAGTGACCAGAGTCCGTAATCAATGCCCAAGCAAAGATCGATGCTCCAAAGAGCAATGGGGATATACTGAAAAGTCAATGAAATCAAAACACTGAAAAGCAGTGTCCAGAGACACTGTGAATCCACAAGGTAATCACACTTACATCGTATGATTCCATAGAACCAACACCGAATGGCGGTACTCGAATGGATGTAAAATCATCAAATAATACCAATATTGCACGTGCACCGACAAGAGTCGTTGTTGCCAAGTACTGTAGAGTTGTGATCGATCACTCGCACAGATGCGGAACGCGCGAGACGGCAAGATCCTTCCCAGAAGGATAAAGGCCCAGAGGCGCATGCCGAAAAATAAACTGCTCCATAGAGCAGGTGTCCAGAGACGGTTGCCTAGAGGCGTGGTGACCCAGAGGTCCAGTACTGGCCGCCCAGAGGCTAATGTGTCACTAACTTCTTGGAGAGGAACCCGTAAAGTGTTAACAATGAGTCCCATACCCCACGTTCGCACTAAACGGTTTCCTAACCAATAGCAAGCTCACACTCCAAACAATAAAAAGTCCACCTCGTATCATCGGTAAACTAGACCCAAAGGTCAAAACGATCAATTGAATAGGTCGGGGATTAACCGGAAAGAAAATACACATGGTTCCATAGGCCGGAGATTTCCTAACCGTTTAAGCACATTTCCACTTCGCTCGACATGCTAAAAAGTGAGTGTGAGGTTTTTATTATAGAAAATAATGGTGCGAAACAGATTTATAATTGATTTTGAAATCACTTTAAAACGGCTTTTGAAAACTCTCCTATTATGGAGTAATTAATTTAATAAATAAAAATAATATTATATAATAATTTCGAAAGCCATTTAGGAGTGAAAAATCTTTTGAAAATGATTCATAAAACCCGTGTACGAAATCTAGAGACAAATCTCAAAGAAATCAATAAAACTAGAAAATCACTGAAAAATATTCTAAGTGTTTGTAAACATTCAAAAAACTGACGCGAACCCAAGTTCGGCAATTTATATGGACTAGCAAAGTGTGTTCAAATGTCATGAAAATTTGCATGAATGTAGTCCAACATCCCTACTTTAAGATGCAAAAAGAATCGGGAAATTACGACTTGAAACGAAGAAACGGCGTCGTCTCAAAGTCGGACAAAAATCATAAAACTTTACTGTGTCAAAACAGTGTAAAGGTCCCACTTCGACGACATGGTCGAAGGGTCACATGAACTCAGATCTTGATGAAAATTTGCAGGAGCGCAGTAAAGTACTCCTACTTTGATATGCAACAAGAATCGTTCGGTTTCGACTTGAAACGAAGAAACGACAATGTTTCAAAGTTGGTCCGACGATAACTGAAAATGATCACTATTGTAAAACAGTTTCTGGGTGCTACTTCGGCAATAGAAACGAAGTACCTAATGCACCCAGATTTAAACCAAACTTTGCATGGTTAAAGATCTCGATCTCATCTTTTTAACGAGATCAAAAACGAAGAAATCCGACAAAGGACGAGCTCGGGATGGCGTCGCAAAGTCGGGGTTCTACGCTGAAAACAACGGGAGAAAAGAGACTAAGGCCTATAGCTATGCACTAACTGGCCAGAGATGAAAAACCACAATTTTGGCATAGTAAACTTCAAAATCTGGCAAAATGAATAAAATGAAAGTTGTAGCTTAGTTTCTAAGCTTTCCGGAATGATCAAGATCGTCAAATTCCGACCAGAGACGAAAATTCTATGACTAAAACAATTCTCAGATCTAAATTTTATATCACTGTCGTTGTGCTCTCGGGACAGTGGTAAGAATGCACAGTTTTGACCAAATTAGCTTCGAAATTTCATGAAACTCAAAACATGAAAGTTTTAGCTCTAAATCTAAGCTTTCCAGAACATCCAAAATTATCTAATTCGGATCAAAAACGAGAGAGATACATGCAAAACAATATCAGATTAAAACTCAAGATAACTTGTTAAAGACAGAATTGGTCTTCTGTCTTTGAATGCATTTCAGGTCATCTAAATTGCAAAATTATAGAAAACTCAATAAACAAAAATTGTAGCATATGTTTTATCCTTTCCGGAACATCCAAAATTATCTAATTCGGATAAGAAACGAGTAACTTATGGCCAAATCAATTTCAGGGTTTTATTTTATCAACCCTGTAGTTTGTTGTCAGGTCAGCGACAAAGAAACGTGATTTCGACCATTCAAACCACAAAATTAGGCAAAGCTCAAAACATAAAAGTTATAGGCTACAGAATAAGCTTTCCAGAACATCAAGAAAATCTTAATTCCGATTTAAGATGAATGAGATATGCCTAATTTACTAACAGCAATAAACTAATTATAATTTCAGCTAGCATATATTACAAGTACCTTATGTGCACACCCCAAAAGAAAGCAAAGATGATCAAAGAGCTATGATTCACATGTTACATAATAAAACATGTGTTACTAACTGATTACCAAAATCAAAAGATGATTAAACACATATTAGAAGAGGTTTTTAGCAATATACCTCTCTTGAAAGCAACAAAGACTATTACAGCATCAACCCAAGTTAGCAAAAGATGATTAGGAGGCTATAAGATCAAAAAAACACATAAAACATGTGTTACCAAATACATTTCAGAAATGAAAAAGATATAAAAATGGATTTGAGGTGGGTATTTGCATTACCTTTGCATAGAATGACTTGCATAAGCTAAAACTAGAAAGAGATGAAGATAGAGGTCATTTTTGTTATGAAAGCTTTAGGAAATGATTAGGGTTTTGATTAGGGTTGAATGAATGAGGTTATGAGAGTATGAGATAATTTATAGAGGAGGTTTAGGGTCGGTTATTGGGTTAGGTTTTGTAACCCAATAAGAAGAGAGTTATTTACATGTTTCCAAAAATTAGTCTAAGTGTTCATATATGTTTATAAAACTCATTTTTTCTTATCCAAACCCATTTTAAAATCTCTCCTCAAATATTTAACTTTCCAAAAATAACATTTTATCCTCATTTTAAAATCCCATATTTCCCATTTAATTAAAATAGCCTTTTCAAATAATAAATTTTATTATTCCAAATCATTTTATGCTTCATTAAAATAAATAAAAAAACCTAACTTTTATTTATTAATTGATAATGCAAATCCCGGTTGTTACAGACTCCCCCCCTTAAGAAAATTGCGTCTCCGCAATTCCTTAAGATAGATGTCGTCTATAACGTCAAATCCACAAAAGAAGTGATAGAGATAATATAGAGAATTCTCACCTGCAGAAGAAGATGGGAGAAAGCCAGGATAAGAGCGTTCGATAGATTCTCTGGTCTCCCAAGTGCAGTCCTTAGGATTCGGTGACCATTGAATCTTCACGAGTGGAACCTCTTTGTTGCGAAGGCGTCTAACCTCCGAATCAAGAACACGAAGAGGTCTCTGCTCTAAAGATAAATCAGGTAAGACCTCTAAATCAGGCACAGCATGCGGCTCAATGATAGAATCAGGATCGCGGACACACATGCGAAGCTGGGAAACATGGAACACGTCGTGCATTCCAGAGAAGTGAGCAGGTAGAGCCACACGATAAGCCACGGGGCCAATGCGTTCCGAAATAGGAAATGGTCCAACATAGCGAGGAGCCAACTTCCCTGTAGAGCTGAAACGCACAACCCCTTTCATAGGAGATATCCGAATAAAGACATGATCACCAATGGAGAACTCAAGAGGCTTCCTACGGTTGTCCGCGTAGGATTTCTGGCGGTCCTGTGCCTCTTTCATTCTCTGATGGATGAGAATAATCTTCTCAGAAGATTCCCGAACTGAATCTGGACCAAGAAGGAGCTTCTCGCCAGATTCTAACCAACAAGCAGGAGAGCGACATGGCCTTCCGTAGAGAGCCTCGAAATGTGCCATGCCGATACTAGATTGAAAGCTATTGTTGTAGGAGAACTCTACAAGCGGTAAGTGATCCTCCCAACTACCTCCGAAATCCAGAATACAACAGCGCAAAAGATCCTCTAAAACACGATTCACCCTCTCCGTCCGACCGTCGGTCTGAGGATGATAAGCAGTCGAGAAATTCAGCTTTGAGCCCAAAGCTGACTGTAGGCACTTCCAGAAGTGACTAGTAAAGATAGTGTCTCGATCACAGACGATAGAGTTAGGAATGCCATGAAGTCGAACGACTTCCTTCACATATAACTTGGCAAGCTGAGGAGCAGTCCGAGTGGACTTAATAGGAATGAAATGAGCTGATTTGGTCAAGCGATCGACGATGACCCAAAATAGAAGTATGGCCTGACCTCGATCGAGGCAGACCGTCAATAAAATCCATGGATATCGGATCCCATTTCCACAATGGAATCTCTAGCGGCTGAAGAAGACCGGATGGACGCTGGTGCTCAGCTTTGATCTGTTGACAAGTCATGCAACGGCTTACATAACTTGCAACATCACTCTTCATGCCTTCCCAATAATATACCCGACACATATCGGCATACATCTTGCTCGAACCGGGATGGATGGTGTACTTAGTGCGATGACACTCGTCCAGAATGTCATGCCTAAGTGATAAATCAGATGGTACCAAAATACGGTTCTTCCTGCGAAGACACCGATGAGAATCAATAGAATAATCCAACAATGTCTCATCACTGGATCCTGACTCAAGGAGATGAATATATCGCAACAAGTCTGGATCCTGCCGCTGAGCATTGGCAATGCGATCCAATAGAATAGGTCGAGATTCCATGCTGAATAACAATATCTGAGGATCAGAAGATGGAGCTCGATTTAGAATATCACACATAGAAAGAGTCTCAAGAATATCCCACTCGGCTATCATCATAGAAACTACCACCGAGTGTTTGCGACTGAGTGCATCAGCCACACGATTACCCTTGCCAGGGGTATACTGAAAATCTAAGTCATATGAGGCGAGAAACTCAAGCCATCGCTGCTGCCTCATATTGAGATCCTTCTGACTGAATAAATACTTCAGAGACTTGTGATCGGTGTAAAGAGTGAAGCGTTCGCCTAATAGAAAGTGATGCCACGTCTTCAAAGCAAAGACGATAGCTGCCAACTCAAGATCATAAGTAGGATAGCGAACCTCATTCGGACGTAGCTGCCTAGAAGCGTAAGCAAGTACCCGATCTTTCTGCATAAGCACAGCACCGAGGCCGCTACCACAAGCGTCGGTGTAAACAACAAGATCCTGGTTACTCTCAGGAACTACAAGGATAGGAGCATGAGTGAGAAGTTCCTTCAATCGCTGAAAAGAAACTTCACACTTATCAGACCAAATAAAGCGAACCCCCTTGCGAGTCAGAGTCGTGAGGGGAAGTGCAACACGAGAGAAATCCTTGATAAATCGACGGTAATAACCCGCCAGACCAAGGAAGCTACGAATATCATGAACGTTCTCAGGCTGCTTCCAATTCTGAATAGCTTCAATCTTGACAGGATCAACAGATATACCCTCAGAAGAAACAATATGACCCAAGAACTTGACCCTGCTCTCCCAGAAATGGCACTTGGAGAGCTTGGCCCTAAGCTGATGCTGATGAAGAGTATCCAAGACGATCCGCAAATGATGAGCATGCTCTGCCTCGGATCTAGAATAAACAAGAATATCGTCGATGAAAACCAGTACGAATCTATCGATGTATTCCCGGAATACTCGATTCATGAGATCGACGAAGAAAGCCGGAGCGTTCGTCAAGCCGAACGGCATGACCAACCACTCAAAAGAACCATAACGAGTGCGAAATGCTGTAAGAGGAATGCTGTCTTCCACGACTCGTAGCTGATGGAATCCGGTGGCAAGGTCAAGCTGAGAGAAGACCTTCGCACCGCTCAACATGTCGTAACGGGAATTAGAGTTAGACATGATTCAATGATAGATAATTAATTAAGGAATACTATGGAATATAACGGATTCCTATATATATTCCTAACTTATCTATCAATAAACATAAGGAAGGGATTTGATTTAATTCGGATCTAATTTAAAATGTATTGTACTAAGTGTATATGTTCTATATTTATTATGCTTATTCCTGAAACCAGGCTCTGATACCAAGCTATAACGCCCCACTCTGAGACCCACTGTAACAAAGAGTATTACGGGAGTAATACTGTCTGTTAAAGCGGAGAATAGAGTATAGTGGAAGCGACCATTTGTAATCAAGCTATAACTATCTACTGAATACGTCGAAAGGATGGTATCTATATTTTTTTTTCAAGTGGTTCGACATATTCGGTAAATACTTATAACGAAATTACAAATGGCTAAAGATCTATCAGGACAAAGCATAATAATAAATGATAAAACATCACAGAACAGAATCACATAACAGATATAAAATCCCAGAACAATACATCGTCAATACAGATCCAAATACAATAAGTGGGTACAAAGCCACTGCCCACACATGTGGGTTAAAAATATGTACATATCAAAGTATGAATAATAACAGAGTAGCGAAATAGTGGACAAATAAAAGCGCTATCTATCAGCATAGCAGATAATGTCCAAGCGGAAGCACAGAAGCTAAGTCCAGAGACCTAACCTGAAACAACTCGGTCTGACCCGAGCGAAAACACTCGGGTCAGGCTAGCTAAGCAATCAGTAATAACTGAGATATATAGTAATGCGGTACATAAATAAAACAGTACTTATCCAAAGAGAAGTATATTATGAACCACATGAATATAATGATGATCCCTAATCATCAATAAACAATAAAAATCTCCAAAGAGAAATCAACACCAAAGTGTAGAGTAAATAAAATCGCCTCATATCATCGGCGTAGCCAAAGCTATAAAAAGATGCCCATAGGCAATAATCCCAGGAGTGACCAGAGTCCGTAATCAATGCCCAAGCAAAGATCGATGCTCCAAAGAGCAATGGGGATATACTGAAAAGTCAATGAAATCAAAACACTGAAAAGCAGTGTCTAGAGACACTGTGAATCCACAAGGTAATCGCACTTACATCGTATGATTCCATAGAACCAACACCGAATGGCGGTACTCGAATGGATGTAAAATCATCAAATAATACCAATATTGCACGTGCAGCGACCAGAGTCGTTGTTGCCAAGTACTGTAGAGTTGTGATCGATCACTCGCACAGATGCGGAACGCGCGAGACGGCAAGATCCTTCCCAGAAGGATAAAGGCCCAGAGGCGCATGCCGAAAAATAAACTGCTCCATAGAGCAGGTGTCCAGAGACGGTTGCCCAGAGGCGTGGTGACCCAGAGGTCCAGTACTGGCCGCCCAGAGGATAATGTGTCACTAACTTCTTGGAGAGGAACCCGTAAAGTGTTAACAATGAGTCTCATACCCCACGTTCGCACTAAACGGTTTCCTAACCAATAGCAAGCTCACACTCCAAACAATAAAAAGTCCACCTCGTATCATCGGTAAACTAGACCCAAAGGTCAAAACGATCAATTGAATAGGTCGGGGATTAACCGGAAAGAAAATACACATGGTTCCATAAGCCGGAGATTTCCTAACCGTTTAAGCACCTTTCCACTTCGTTCGACGTGCTAAAAAGTGAGTGTGAGGTTTTTATTATAGAAAATAATGGTGCGAAACGGATTTATAATTGATTTTGAAATCACTTTAAAACGGCTTTTGAAAACTCTCCTATTATGGAGTAATTAATTTAATAATTAAAAATAATATTATATAATAATTTCGAAAGCCATTTAGGAGTGAAAAATCTTTTGAAAATGATTCATAAAACCCGTGTACGAAATCTAGAGACAAATCTCAAAGAAATCAATAAAACCAGAAAATCACTGAAAAATATTCTAAGTGTTTGTAAACATTCAAAAAACTGACGCGAACCCAAGTTCGGCAATTTATTTGGACTAGCAAACTGTGTTCAAATGTCATGAAAATTTGCAGCCATGTAGTCCAACATACCTACTTTAAGATGCAAAAAGAATCGGGAAATTACGACTTGAAACGAAGAAACGACGTCGTCTCAAAGTCGGACAAAAATCATAAAACTTTACTGTGTCAAAACAGTGTAAAGGTCCCACTTCGACGACATGGTCGAAGGGTCACATGAACTCAGATCTTGATGAAAATTTGCAGGAGTGTAGTAAAGTACTCCTACCTTGATATGCAACAAGAATCGTTCGGTTTCGACTTGAAACGAAGAAACGACAATGTTTCAAAGTTGGTCCGACGATAACTGAAAATGATCACTATTGTAAAACAGTTTCTGGGTGCTACTTCGGCAATAGAAACGAAGTACCTAATGCACCCAGATCTAAACCAACCTTTGCATGGTTAAAGATCTCGATCTCATCTTTTTAACGAGATCAAAAACGAAGATATCCGACAAAGGACGAGCCCGGGATGGTGTCGCAAAGTCGGGGTTCTACGCTGAAAACAACGGGAGAAAAGAGACTAAGGCCTATAGCTATGCACTAACTGGCCAGAGATGAAAAACCACAATTTTGGCATAGTAAACTTCAAATTCTGGCAAAATGAATAAAATTAAAGTTGTAGCTTAGTTTCTAAGCTTTCCGGAATGACCAAGATCGTCAAATTCCGACCAGAGATGAAAATTCTATGACTAAAACAATTCTCAGATCTAAATTTTATATCACTGTCGTTGTGCTCTCGGGACAGTGGTAAGAATGCACAGTTTTGACCAAATTAAATTCGAAATTTCATGAAACTTAAAACATGAAAGTTTTAGCTCTAAATCTAAGCTTTCCAGAACATCCAAAATTATCTAATTCAGATCAAAAACGAGAGAGATACATGCAAAACAATATCAGATTGAAACTCAAGATAACTTGTTAAAGACAGAATTGGTCTTATGTCTTTGAATGCATTTCAGGTCATCTAAATGGCAAAATTATAGAAAACTCAATGATCAAAAATTGTAGCATATGTTTTAACCTTTCCGGAACATCCAAAATTATCTAATTTGGATAAGAAACGAGTAACTTATGGCCAAATCAATTTCAGGGTTTTATTTTATCAACCCTGTAGTTTGTTGTCAGGTCAGCGATAAACAAACGTGATTTCGACCATTCAAACCACAAAATTAGGCAAAGCTCAAAACATAAAAGTTATAGGCTACAGAATAAGCTTTCCAGAACTTCAAGAAAATCTTAATTCCGATTTAAGATGAATGAGATATGCCTAATTTACTAACAGCAATAAACTAATTATAATTTCAGCTAGCATATATTACAAGTACCTTATGTGCACACCCTAAAAGAAAGCAAAGATGATCAAAGAGCTATGATTCACATGTTACATAATAAAACATGTGTTACTAACTGATTACCAAAATCAAAAGATGATTAAACACATATTAGAAGAGGTTTTTAGCAATATACCTCTCTTGAAAGCAACAAAGACTATTATAGCATCAACCCAAGTTAGCAAAAGATGATTAGGAGGCTATAAGATCAAAAAAACATATAAAACATGTGTTACCAAATACATTTCAGAAATGAGAAAGATATAAAAATGGATTTGAGGTGGGTATTTGCATTACCTTTGCATAGAATGACTTGCATAAGCTAAAACTAGAAGGAGATGAAGATAGAGGCCATTTTTGTTATGAAAGCTTTAGGAAATGATTAGGGTTGAATGAATGAGGTTATGAGAGTATGAGATAATTTATAGAGGAGGTTTAGGGTGGGTTATTGGGTTAGGTTTTGTAACCCAATAAGACGAGGGTTATTTACATGTTTCCAAAAAATTAGTCTAAGTGTTCATATATGTTTATAAAACTCATTTTTTCTTATCCAAACCCATTTTAAAATCTCTCCTCAAATATTTAACTTTCCAAAAATAACATTTTATCCTCATTTTAAAATCCCATATTTCCCATTTAATTAAAATAGCCTTTTCAAATAATAAATTTTATTATTCCAAATCCTTTTATGCTTCATTAAAATAAATAAAAAAACCTAACTTTTATTTATTAATTGATAATGCAAATCCCGGGTTGTTATAGTACAATTATCTGAAGACCAACATATGGTACTAGACAATATATGGAATCTTCCTACTACTCCTCAAGATAATAAACAAAAGATGAGTATTCTATATACACTGGTAAATATATTCTCTAATACTGAGAACATAAAATTTTCCCATTATGCCCATTTCAATGGACCAGATGCCGGAATATATATATCTTGGGAAGAGTTGATCCTAAAAATAAAATATATAGAGCGAAATCCCAAATATGGGAGACCTATATAAAGGATATAATGAAATAGAAACGGCCAAGAAAGCGATAGAGAAAATCCTTGGAAAAGATTATGTACTATCAGATTCAATAGTACAAATAAATAATATAGCAACATGAATAATGATAAAAGAAGAAATCTCTACACCTCCTCTACAACTCAAACCAAATACAACTTGTGCATCAATTACTACCAAGGAATACAAAAAGGAAAAATGTTTGTTCTTGGAACCCTTTCAAATACAATACAAAAAATCCATAAAAAAAGAACCAGCTTCAACATTTCCTGAACCATTGAATAGAGAATTATATTTTCCCACTTTTCCACTAGATCATGATATAACAACCTATACAATGCTATATAAAGTCTTGGCAGGATTATCTATAAGGCAGGCTGCTGGAATTAATATAAATTGGGAAATTGTTAGAAATAACAATACTCCATGCACCAATATTTAGAAGGACTGTTCAGACTATATGGCAGATTGTCGATGCACAATTATTGCCTCCATGCCCCAGATAGACATAAGGCTTACCCAATATAAATATTTGGTTCAGAACAATATAGTTATAGAACCATCCTTATTACTAAACTGTGGATTTGTAAGAAAAATATATGTAGATAGCTGGAACCAAACTGATCTTCCAGAATCGTTAGGCTCCATTGCTGATTATTTTACTGAAGTCCTTGATAATGAGACATGCTTAGAAATATCTTCTGTACCTCCTTATTTCGGAGATAAAATACATGAACCAGCTAGGCATATCATAAAGATTAAGGCTTATAATTTTGATCTCAATTATGATAAATGGGAAAACCGGTCCGGTTCTCCAGACATGTCAACTGATAAAATGATAGAGCAACAAAGTTATGAAAGGTATAGAGCTTATGTTATTGGATCCAATCTCAAATGGGACAAGAATGAAGAAAAATATTTCAAACTATATGCTGAAACTCAAGTCATGAAAATATATATCAGCAAAACTATAGAAGAATTCGGCCATCTGTACAGAGATTTTGAGGTGTTCCATCCAAAACCTCATATAATAAATAATTTTAAAAGACTACTCAACATACAACAAAGCGAAGATAAAGAGTCAGTACAATCCACAGAAGAATAAAAGCAAAACAGCTGGCAAGATGTGACATATAACCTATCCATTGGAATAAAAGATCTCATAAAGAAGACAGGCATGCGAATTATTGCCTTAGTGGACACTACTTTTTGTAGTGCTCCATTAATATTGATAAGATGTAAGGCTCAGTGTGTAACGATCCTGGATTTTGATTAATTATAAATTGATAATTAATTTAATTTTTGAATAAAAATCGTGAATTTATTGATAATTAATGTAAACTTTTAGTTAAATTATGAATTAAATATATAAACAAAGTATATTTATGAAATATAAAACTATATATATATATAAAGATATGTAAGACAATAAAAAATTAAAAGTTAGAAATAAAATTTAAGTTAGAAATACATGTTTAGTTTGGAAATAGAAATAAATAAAAGTAAAAATACCAATATATAAGGTAATTATATAAACTATAAAAAAATGAAGTAACACTTAAATAAAATTTAACAACAATTAAAATGGAAATTTATTTGTATTTTAAAGTGACATTATAAAAGAAAAGAAAAATAAAAATACATTCAAGTATATATTATATAAGTATGAAACACTTGAAAAAGGAAAACAAAATATATATACATGTATTGGCTTACAAAAGAAGGAACAAATTAAATATATATTTGTACAAAGTTAATTAATGCTTGGCCACCACAATACTCTATCAGCCGCACAAAGCAAGAAATATCCTTGACCAAATACAAAAATCTTGTACTAGTTATACATTACCCTGTACAAAATATCATCACCTTGTAAACTAAATTCACATATATCAACTTTCATATCTCAGTTTCGTTCATTCAAAGCTAAGTAAAACTTAAGAAAATATCATCTTAAAACTCACACAAAATTCAACTGAAACAAACAATATAAATCAATACAACCAGAGATCAAAGAGGAGTTTCAGTTTTGCAATTTTCACAAGCCTGGAATATATCAACTCTGTCCTTCTTTCTGGAAAATAAGGTGAGTAAACACCCTTCTTAAAAGCTTAAGTAAATGAATTTTGTTGCATGTGAATCTGTGGAATGATTTATGTTTTGCATGTTGATAAATATGGGGATGATAAGTGTGCATGTCTGTTCACATATGCATATCTCTGTTTTACTGACAGGTTAAAAATCAAGTTTTCTTCATACACTCTCTTATAAGTTGTGAATTTCAAACAAAATATGTTTGTTTAAACATAAGCTAAGATTTAAAAATATACTTAAGTACAATAAGTTTGCAAATTATCTAGAAATCAGGAAGACAGTGGGCAACTTATAAACATGAAAATTTCAAGTATCACAATTCTTTGATTTACATATATAATCCAGATCACAATTAAAAATCATGAATTTTAGCAGTTAAATTCCAATTTATAGTTTGGGATCGAGAGAGATATTTGAAGTTGACCAGAATTTGGTTTTTGAGTGATTTCTAATGGCCTCAAGGTCTATGGTGATCGGGATCTTGGATGGAGGTAGTGGGATGATCAAGGGGTTCGACAAAAATGGGGTGGAGGTGAATAGTTCACCGTGATGGCTGGAAATCGTTGGAGTAAGGTTTTACACCCTGGGTTTGTCGTTGGCATCCTATCGAGTTTCGCGATGTCGAGGTGCGACCAGAGTCGATCGCGAGGGGTTCTGGAGGTGCGGGAAGACGTAGCGAAGCTACGGTGAGAACGGCGAGGTGTCTCGAGGTCTAGATCGTCGGAGGTGGTCGATTTTCTGGTGATGTTCGTTTCTAGGTTGAGTGGGTTTGGGGTCGAATTTGATTCTCGATCGAATCGAGGTAGTTGAGTGTTCGCGTGTTTGTGCTGTGGTCATATGCGATGTGTCGGAGGCCGGAGCGAAGTTCATCGGCAATCAGAGACGTCGTGCACGTGAACGTGCATGTTTTTCGTACATCTGGAATTTGGTTTGTGGGGAGACGAGCTCGACTCGGAGTTTTGCTCACGTATTTTGGTATGCGACTCGAAGTAAAATGGAATTGTTTTGTTCAGGGTTTTGAAACCTGTTTTGTTTCTGAGATTTAAAATAAATTTAAAATTTTAACTTAAAGTTTAAACTGAGCTTAAATTCAAGTATAAGTGTAAATTCAAGTCCAGTTTTGAAAATTTAGTTTGGCAAATAAATTTTTTAAATTTAAATTGTTTTAATACTTAAAATGTTTAAGTAGTGAAAAGGAATTTGAATTTAAAAATGATATTGAAATTGTAAAAGAAAGATTTAAACAAGAGATCAAAAATTTGTAAACCCAGACCTTAAGCTAAACCTGGAATTCTAGATTTTGAGAAAGTAAAGTTTTTAAAATTTTAAATGTTTAAAATGAATTTAAATGTTAAATTATACTTTTTGATATGTGAATTTAAAAAGTAATTTGATTTAAACTCTCAAATTTTCTTTCATAACAAAGGTATTACTTTAACATGAGAAATTAAAAGTTAGAGAAAAATAATTTGGTCTTAAACTTTATCAAAAAAAACCAATTGGTATTTATTCTAAATCTTGAACATGAGATGATTTTTTTTAAAAGGTGAATTAAATACCAATGTTTCAACCTATTGATAAGGGATAATTAAATCATTTATAAAATGAGATTTGTTTAAATTTAAATAAAGATATAATGATGAGGTATAATCCATTAATTATTAAGTTAATTAAAACGAATAATTTATTTAATTAATTTATGATTTGGATTAATTGAATAAGTAATTAAAAGGTTAAAATAATTAATGAGGGTTTAAAGATTTATTGGTAATTAAGGATTATTAATTAAATGTTAATTAATAATCAAAGTTGAATAATCAAGTGATTAATCAATAATTAATCCAAGGATCATGTGATGAATTAATTAAGGTAATTAATGTGAGATTAATTAGTTTAAGTTAAAGATTAATTAACTAATGATAATGATAAGAGATAATTATTAATTAAGGAGTAATTAATTAGTTATTGTAATTAAATAAGAATAATTAATTAAGGTGATTGATTAATTAATTTATATCAAATGACTTGTAATTAATTAATCAGGATTGGATAACTAATTCATAAGTAACTAATTTAATTGGAAATAAATTGAATTAATTAGGATTAAACAATTAATTAATCCTGCTTACAAATGATTATTGAATGTTTGACCTTACTTATGAATGATTGTATTATATGAGATGCCTTGAATTGATTGCCCTATCTGATCTGTGATATTTTGTTCTGTAATTGAGCTGTGTATAATTTATTCATTTATTTGTGATACATTTGTATATTATCTGTGAATCTGTGAATGAACGATAATTGTTATAGTTTATACCGCTTATCAAATATATTACTGTATTTGAATCTGTGATGATTAAATGATGTTGCACTACTGTGTGAAACCCCTGGACCACACCATACACACACAAATATGGATTTCACGAGGAAATCGGTTAAGTCACAGATGATTTAAATTTAATGTTTTTGAAATTGAAATTTTAATTTCAATTGATTTTGGAAATGGATTTGGGTTAAATGTTAAAGCTTTTGAAAAGGAGTTTTTAAGATAAGAGTTATTTTGAATGACTTGGTAAAGTTTTTTCAATTTAAATAGTTTAATTTAAATTTGAATTCAAAATTTGGAATTGAATTCCATGTTTGGAAATTATGGTCATAAATGTGTTTATATGAATTTAAACTATTTTGAAAGTATGGTTTTGAGAATTTGAATTTAACCCATGGACTTTAACTCGTATAAATGAATCAGATTTTCCGAAATGAAAGCTATTTGTTTTCAAATAATAGAAGCTTTCATATAAGGGATGAATTTCCAATTTGTGTCAAAAGAATTTCAGGATTGAAATGAAAATGGTTTTTAGAGTTATAAATAAATCTTTGTGAAAGTTTGTTGAACTTTGTTTTAAAATTGAAAAGGTGTACCTTTTGTATAAAAAGTCGAAATGGAATTGTTTTGAAAGCTATCAGTTAAATCTTTGTTTTAAAGATTGGACGAGTGAATCCAAATTGAAATGGAAATCAATTTGAAAATCTATGAATAGATCTTTGTGAAACTGGGTGAACTTTGTGAGATGAATCTTTTTATGTAAAAGATTAAAATGGTAATGTGTTTAAACCATTTGAAGGAAAAGTTTTGGGTAATAAGTTGTGACTTAATTGAAATCCCAATATCCATATGTTTTTAAATATTACGCTCATTATTCGGTTTAGCCGGGAGAGGACTTTGTGTCATATAACCCATTCCGAATAGTGATACGACGTAAATGGATAGCATTTGAAGACCGGTGGTGAAGACCGGGTATTTGCGAGAACGATAGGATAACCTATCGATTGTCTCTGCACCGAGTGGCTCCGGTATAGAGATTCCCTAAGTGATGGGAAGTCCGATCGGGATTGTGAATACCCGGATTGCAAGGGCTTCTTTGGAAGTGCCTTCGGTTCTGTTCGAACCCGGAACAGACTTGTATGGTTGTATGTCTGACATTACATTTTGAGATATAAAGCTGATTTCTTTCAAATACATTTCTGTTTGGTGGCAGAGATTTATTCTCTTAGCTTAACACCCTTCTCTGAGACATACGAGCTCAGAGGTTATGTAGTTGAAGGTTATCAGTGATATACTCCCAATTTGGTAGTGTGGCATGCTGAGTGCTGTTGTGTGTTACTGATCATTTGTTGATCAAAGCATGGCTTTCGTGTAAAGCGTAGCTTTGTGGACAAGACCTTATCGGACCTCACAAACCGGAAATGGTCGAAACAGGAAAGATGCGGCAAGGTTTCAAGGGTAGCTCCCCTAGGGTATGTCCATTCCTTCTGGAAAAGGTGGTATCATGGTATGGAGCCCAGATATTTACCTATGTGGTTGCTCCAATCTCATTTACTATGTGATTGTTGCTTTGTGATCGAGGCGCCTCGGATAAAGGTCGCAAACGACCGGGGGTGGCATATCTCAGGTTTACTACCCGGGAAAGGGGTAACCGGCCTTGTGTTGGCAAAGATCCGGGTAGGTTCTCGGGGCGTCCCCCCAGAGGCGTTCCCATGTGGCATAGGAAGTTCCTTAGCTTGACCATTAGTTGGAAATCTAAAGAAACAATACGAGCCTTGTACGGTTTTAGTTGTATTACTTGCCATGGAATGTGGTGGTAACCTGCTATTGAACATGGTAGCTATAGTAGGCATAGTTCGGAATGTCTATGCTGGCTAAGATTAATATTATACTTTTGAAATGTTTTCCACTATGCACTAATAATAATAATCCAATGATTTTGCATAGTAAGCATGTTTGACTATCATAAGGAGAAATCTCCTCCAATTTTGCGTTTGCATTGTGTGTGTGGCGGGAGGCCTTATGGTAGTTTCATTTTCCAAAAAGCATTGCGGATTTCAATGTTTAAAATTCTTTTGTTGTTTGTTTTAAAGATAAACTGTTTTTGTTACTCACACCAGTCCCATGACTGACCTGGAGTTTATTGTTCCCTTCCTAAACTCTGGGTGCCCACAATTTTCCTCACGGGCAGTCTAGAGTTGGGTTTTTCAGATAGTCAGTATTAGTAGACTAGTTGAAGCTAGTTCAGTTTTTTGGAGCAGACGACTGCCCTTGCTTCTCTTGGTGAAATGTGATAGGGGTTCGAGCTGATGTTGGAGTTGTTGGACTCGTTCTCTTTTAGAGATCATTTGGAGTTATCAGTTCGGTTGTTTCCACTGTAGCGTTACTATTTGTCACTGATATTGTTGTATCATATTGATATCATTGTTGTATATCATTCTGGGTATTGTATTCATTGGAGTTGTCTATGATATCATTCATTTCTTTCTTCCGCTGTGTTGTTATACTTACTGTGTTATAAGATCCGGCACGAGTCGAATTTCAATGATTGAATCTGCGGCATTCGAGTACAAGTGAAGTACGGGTGTCGATTTCCGAACGCTGAAATTTGGATCGTGACACAGTGCATCCTGTATTTTTATTTTATCATAAAGTAAAGAATAGAAGTGTGTAGTAGATTGTGAGCTGTCGGTCTATTTGGACAGTTGTATGTTATTATAACCGGTTGTTCTGCCCTATATATTTGGCAGAAGTGTGTCTTTGTAAGCATCGAAAACTCTTGTATCAAAAATCTTTGTAATATTCCACTACAACTCAAAATTCTTGTACTTATTTTAATGGCATTTGTTCTTAATCCAATGATCTGCAACTAAACCTTTTGGGTCAAAGCTTTAGGAAGAAAAGATAAACTTTGCAGGTATGTAAGATCTATCTAAACTAAGTTATTTACTTAAGTCTTATGGTATTTGTATTTAGATAATTTCTGTCTGAAATATCATGAATTTGACACCAAAAACTAAGACTATCCTTATCTCTCTTAACCATTTAATCCAAAAGACGTAAACCCGTTTAAGTCTGAAAAGTACCAGTTTAGGTAAAATGTACCGTTAGGGGAAAATATTAGGACTAGAGTGACAAGGTGAGGATTTTTGCTTGTTAAGAAAAAAGTTTCTGGTAATAATGAGTAATATTTTCAGGCATAACTTTATTTAATACAAATCTCCATAAAATTGAGTAATAATTATTTTTAGATAAGATTTTAATTCTAAGAAGGCTTATCTGATTATTCCAAAAAGCTTTGATCCCTTTCTCACAACAGATCAAAAACAACTCTATATTTGTTTAAAAAAGTTTATAAAAATTGCAGAAACATTCATAAAAATCCATTTCCCCTCAGAAAATCATATGGAGATATTAGAACAATATTTAGAAGAAAAGTTTCTTTCAAAACTATTTTATGTAATGAAAAATCTAAATTTAAATCATAAACAACAATATGAATTAGCAACTATTTTTAAAAGTAAATATACATAAGAATTAATATGGCTACGTCTAGTCTACGTCTAGTCCCGTTCTACGTCTAGTCCCAGAGTCCTTCTGGAATATACGCAACAATTTTCTTTTGGTTCGACAGGAATTTTTATATTGGTTCGAACTCCCGTTCTACGTCTAGTCCCAGATTTCTTCTAGAATTAAAACTAGCAGCCCTTACTTAACCCAAGAAACAGGTATTACACCGCCTGAGCAACCGAACAGGACTTCTACCACCTAGACAACCGAATAGGACTTCTATTGCCCGAGCAACCGAATAGGACTTTTCAATACAAATTATAAAAGTTGTTTCTGACTGAGTGTGCTCTTTGAATAGCACGGATAAGTCAACAGGTACACCCTTCCTATGATCTTCTCCTCAAGAATGATGTGTATGATTGTGTGTGTATGAAGAATAGGAAGATTAGATTTGCTTATAAGATATGGAAGTGAGATTGTAAGTAATGAATGTATGAATTTATGTAAGCAATAGATTCGAGAATGTTATGCACGTTTGATCAAGAGAGATAAGAGAATTAGAGCATTTGATCAATGAAACTTGAGTGAATTTATAATAGATAATATGTTGCAACCTCTGGTAAAAAGTTCTTTGCGAAAAGTTAATGGTTGCAACACTTTGGGAAGGAGATAACCATTTAAAAGGAAGTGTCTTTTAATTTTAAAAACGACAGTTACAGGATTCAGTCGACTGACCTTAGTTGTTCAGTCGACTGAATCCAAAAACATGCATGTATATAAGAAATGCACAGATTCAGTCGACTGAACTATCAAGGTCAGTCGACTGATCCTTGTATTTTAGAAAAAAAATTTAAAAACAGGTTCAGTCGACTGAGGAGTATAGTTCAGTCAACTGAACCGTGTATATTAGTGAAACCTGTGTGTATTTGAATTTGAAAGTGGTTGTTTTAAATCGAATGCAAGTGTTTGTGAATATATGAATCAAAGTGATGATTTTTTTGAGGATAAATCTTAACAAAGTAACTATACTAAACTCTATATACATAATTCATGACTCTATTTAAAAATATATACTATACGAACCATACGGTCGTTGAGTCCGGTTGTTGTAGTAGTCGCAGATTCATGAATCATTGTGTTATGTCAGCAATCAAAACTCAAGATCCAACATGCTGTAGCCAGGTGTAATTTATCATAATGAAAATAAATATACCATTTTCAATATTCCAATCAAGATGTATCGAGACTAGATATCGATACATCAGTTGAGACTAGAGTATGTGACGCTCTCCAAATGTTGAGCAGTGTATTACTCAAGGCTACTGGGGGCACCAAGGAGTTACATACTAATTGTTATAGGTAACTATGGCATGACTCACTCGATAATTTTTGTTGGTTAATATCACCAAGGCCAAACAAAAAGATCGATGTGGGTTACACTGTTCTCTTGACTTAAGAATAATTGTCATTTTCAATGTGGAAGCTCCGCTTTGAATGTAGTTAAATCGTGGCATGGCTTCTATCGAATGACTATAGTTGGGTCGAGTGGAAGCATTAGAAGTGAAGCACCATTCAAGAGAGGATTCGTCTCCTTAGTTATATGAGGTTAGCATCACGGTCAACTAAAGTCAAGTCAACTCAAAGTCAAAGTCTCTGGTCAGAGCATTCTGGTTAATAACAATTGTTATTATTTAACCAAGGACTTCATGTTTGGACTATAGAGTTGAATGTGGATGATATTGAAATTTTGACCGTTACCAAATTCCATAAGTCCAAAGTGATATAGTTTTGACGAAGAGAATTGGTATAGATAAAAGTTACAACTGAGTAACGGTTAACAAAGTAAAATTCGATTTTTACCGAAACCAAGTAAGCGATAAATTTGGTAGAAATGTCACACCACCTGCTAAGTGAAGTGTGAATGTTAATATTCGTATGGTTCGACATTAATCGCTGACCAAATTTATACCTAACGAGTCACACAACCGAAACGATGAATACTTCTTTGACCAAACGATTTAATTAATTTGTAATTGTTATAAATTAATTAATATTTGTGAAATATTAATTATAAAATTTTGATTTTATAAACAAATATTAAATGTATTTATAATAGTTATAATACGATATCGATAAGTGTTTAAATTAGATTTAAATGAAAAATAAGGGTAAATGGCGGCCATGTGATGGTGCTATAGAGGCATTGAGAGGGAGGGCAAAGATAGAAGGGAATTGGTAAGAGATGATGTAGCATCTTGATCCTAAAATATCTCTAAATTCTCCTTTATATAAGCAACTCTACCCTCACTTATTTTAGATCCTTATTTTAACCTCCATATCCCCTCAAGATCTAGTCGAACTCTCTTCCTCCATCTTTATAATTTTCTAAGTTCAAATCATGTGCAATTCAATATTTGGTGGTCAACGATTTAGAGACTAGCAATCTGCTGGATTGGAAATCAGTTCATGGATCAAATTTCATCATTTCAAGGTATATTTTCAGGCATTGGGAGTAAGGTACATTTCTAACTAATATATGATTATTAATGTTTAGATATAATGTGTGTGTATATTATTATTAGTTAGCTGACGATTCCTGTATATGTATATATAGTCATAATTGAATTAGTTGCATGTCTGCATGTAATTGTATATTAAAATAAGAAATTTAACATATATATGCCTATATGCAGCAGGGCTAAAAAACAATTTTTTATTTTAAATAACTTAAATTTATAATATTTAAATATGTATACGTAGTGTATAATTTAATGCAACATCATACTTATATTTAAATATAGTTATATAATTTTATATATATAGTTTTAAAGGTATATTATTTTTGGCAGAAATAAAAATAACTATGTATATTATTTTTAAATATTATTTAAATTAATATACACATAAATCAATTATATTAATATATATATACCATAAAATTATGTTATTTATTTCATAAAATTACATTATTACCTAATTTACTCTCGATAAAAATTAAAAAAACATTTTTTATATTTTTAAAATTATTTAAATATAGGCCGAAATTAAAAACTTGATCTAATATGTTTTTAATTATAAAATGACATATTAATATTAAAAATTACACAATATATTTCAAAATTTTAATAAAAATTTAAATTTTAAAATTAAGTTTTGAAAAAATTATTATTTTTTATTAGTCGTTTTAATAAATATCCATACAGATATTTATTTAAATATATTTTAAAATGTTAAAAAAACTTTGCCATGCGCATAACCTGGTATTATGCATTTAAAAAAAAATATTTTGTATAAATTTAAAAATTTAGTATATATACATGCATATATATATATATATTATAAAATTATTTATGCATAATCATATAAGTATTTAATGTATATACACACACACGTTCATGTATTGTTTTCGACTTTAAAATACATATTATATTTTATGTAATTTATAAATAATTTAAATTTCATATATATGTTTATATATATATAATTATTTACACAAAATATGATATATATATATATACATACACACACAGATATATATATATATATTGTAAATATATATAAATTAAAAATATATAACATTTGGATAATATATTAGTATATAGGATAAGCTAACGTGTCTGTTGCGGTGTAAATCCCAACACCTATACATAAACATGTTTTACCTTGTATGGATTGATATGTGACTCATGGACACACACACAGATATATATATATATATATATATATGTATGTATGTATGTATGTATGTATATGTATGTATATGATACATGTGTGTATATATAATACAACATTAATCAAATAACAAAAAATCATTTTATAATTTTAAATAAAATAAAGATTTTATTTAAATGAAATTTAGAAATTTTCTAAATAAATTTGACTTCATAGGCCCAATAAAGATCCAAAATGGTAAAAAAATTAAAATTCACACGTTACTTCAGCTGCGGGCTGGTCGAATTCCAACAATAGTATTAGAGCCCAATAGCCTATGCAGTCTAAATTAGTCATGTTAAGGTTAACCAATTAAGCTCATAACCCAATTAGTAGGGTATCTAAGAAAGGTAATGTTGAAGGATTGAGTTTGGATAATCAAGTACTCCGCCCTACCTGGCTACCGGCCTAGCCCAAATAGATATGTGATCCCACAAGGTTTCCTCTAATAGAAGAGGCCCAATGTAACTTGGGCCTTGGGATAATTTTCAAAATTGTTTTAAAATATAAAATATAAAATAAGGTATACATCTATACTATACTATTATTACTGAGTTAGATTTCAAGAGCTCACAAGCCCCTTAAGTATTTTGTGAAATGAACAGTTATGTTTTTTATTTTGTTTATTCTTTCTATTTGTGCCTAAACCTACTCATGTTTAATTACAAAAAAGTAAGTTACTTCCTGCCCATTCCATAAAACCCTAACTCACAAAATAATGAAGATGAATATCGACCGATATGGAAATCAACGATTGCTTCTCTCCTTCTTTGTCAGTATAAAAACTTCCACTTAATTTTCCTGTTTGCATATTTCTCCTCCAATCCCCTAATTATTCAGGTAATTTTCAATTCTTTGGATATGCGGTTTTCGATTTTCAAATCTTGTTTAACTCCTTGATTTGTTCGATTTGCTTATGTCTTCATTGTTTGCTTTACCTTCTTAATCTTCGGAATAAACGTAGTTGCTTCATCGGTTTTCTTCGTCTATATTTCAGGTATCGTTATCCTTCCTTACTATTCTTTTAATTATTATGTTATCCATATTTACGATTTGATGATAATTTGGATTGGTTTAATATTTAGAGCATGATAATTTGAGATTTGGCTGGAACAGTCAGATCTGTTAAATGATTTGAGGTTGCTCTAATCATGGTTACTTCATTGTTTTTTTCTACAAGTAACTATATAGATTATTAATATTTTATTCCCACGGTTAATTGGAAGACAAAGCGAATGATTTGAGACGTGTTCTTTGAATTTATTTTCAATTATAATTTCAACCAAAATGGAAAACCTTAACAATAAAATGGAAAACCTATAACAAAGTGCATTTTGAGCTCAGCCGCTACATAGCAAGTAAGGTTTATTTTGATGTCTTCTTACTGTGATCATAAGAGATAACTCTAGTAACGAATAAAGAAAAAAGTACTATCTTCATATAAGTATGTTGAATAAAAATTGTGGAAGTTCTGAAGTTACAACTAATCTAAGTATTATAAGAATCGACATAGAGATTTACATTTGCTTAAGAAAAAAGAATTTGTAAGACATCAGGTGTTTCTGAGTGCATTCTTTTGTGATTTGCTGATTTAATAATAAAAATATAGCAATTTTGTCCATACTAATGTGTGATTTATGTTTTATTTGGTTTGAATACGTTAAACGTCTAAATGAACAAAATTATTTGAATAATTGCCACCAAGTGATATTATGGATGTGCACTATAACTATAAGACATTATAATACGAGGCGTTCAAAAGAATGTACTATAATTTTGTTTCGAGTAGCACTATTTACCTTCAAGTTCTTGACTATACCATTTTAAGATAGTTTTAGTTATTCAAAATTAACATGTATTTATTTATACCCACACAAATAACCTTTTAGACACTTATGTGTGACTACTACTATATCAAGTAAGGCGGGTGCAAGTGTAGCTGAAGTAAAAATAGGCTTTTTATAGTACAAAATGGAATCGTTCATTGCGAACTCCCTATTTAAACATCATTCGAATAACAATAAGATCTTTACAACTATGAGCTTATAAATCTGAAATTAAAATGAATATACAGAGTTGTGTAGCGAAATAAAACAACTGTAAGAAACATTGAAGGAAAGCAGTAACAATGTTCCCATAATTAGAAATTTTATTGATGTACTTTAAAGTCATAGTTACATGTCAAAGTTAAAGATTTCTTTTATTAAGCCATGCATTATTAAAACTATTAAAGACAACTTATTTTATATTGCATTTTATTTTAAAACTAATTTTTACCTTATGTTTAATAGATGATCATATTAAAATTGATTTAAATTTGATGGATATGACATAGTTTTCCAGCATGTTATTATAAATTTCCGTGCATTCTTCCTTGCACTATATCATCTGTCATATTTTTATAAATAAAAGCACTGTCCATTAGCAATTTCTATATAAAAAATTGTTTTATTCAAAATTATCATTTATGCATTTATTAACTGTTATAATCCAATGAATGCATTTTCAAAAAATGAGTGCACACTACCAATATTGTACTTGGGATGTTTTAACAGCTCTATATTTATTTATGCTGTCTATATTCATTGGACGATAATAAAATGATGCACAATATATGACAATGTAATGATATTTCACTTTGTTTTCATAAATGTACTATTAGACATCAATCTAAAACTTGGTTCAACTCAAGTGTATCGGTAGGAAAATGGGAAGAAATAATCCATGTTTACTGTTGATACGTAATTGTTAGAGATTAATATATTCGCTATAATCTATACTCTATATAGATAATAAGAAGAAATCTATTAATCAAGCTTTGTGATTTTTAAAGTATCAACTACCTTAGTAACCATATTTTCATATAAGGATGTTTCTCATTTTAACCGAACTGGGATGGGAAATTGAGTAGGTTTCTTAAGTGCTATTTTATTTTCTCATAAAATAATTATATTTTTGTATATCAAATTTCGGTATTCATCTTGCAGCTTTGGAATTTAACGTAATTGTTCCATTCTTCGGTATTTGCATGCTTTCTGGTGTATATACTTACTACTATCAGGTTGAGCCTTTTTCCCTTACTACTACTAATTTTTTTCTTGGTTTTCTGTTTTTATTCCAACTTTTTGGGTGAATATAACATCTTTCTTCATTTCTTTTGGCTTTGGTTTGTAATTTTTTCCACTGTTTTAAAGAGTCATAGGAAGGATGCAAAACTCTTTTGATTTAGAATATCACGATGATGATTTGTTTCAGGTCATTCTGTAATTCTGTATATGCATAGAAGGGATAATAAGTTAATGATAAGGTACAGTTTTATATGTAAATACTACATTTATGATTTATCTTAGGCTATTTTTTGATTTTTAGTTTCATGAGTCCTTTATATATCAAATAATACAATTTAACTGATTAAAAATGTTTGTTTGTATAGATTTTTTTTACGATGTTAAAATTTAAGCATTACTTTATTAAATTCAATCAACAAGCTATTGTATTGCATGGGAAAAAGAAAAGAAAATTGGGACATAATGCATGATAACTTAAAACCAAAGCCATCTTTTGTGGAAGCACTTGATTGTCATTCTCATCCCCATTTTGTTATAAACTCTCATGTTTACCATTAGGAGAATTTATGTTGTTATATTTAGGAAGGGATTCTAAAACAGTTCCCATAGTAATGAGCAGGAGTCCAGTCATGTATATAGAACTAGAAAAATGCATAATAGACATGTTCTAAAATAACCGATGCTTTATCCTGATATGAGACTCTCAAGTTTTAACATTTTAACTACTCCCACAGCAATGTAAATAAAATAACCATGAATAACACTTCTCCTAAAACATGCTTCAACAAGTAGAAATAAATATTACTATATTTGGATTACCGTCACTTTCAAGCTACTATTTAGTTTGGTTATAGTTTATATATAGAGATATTGGATTCACCTATTATTAGTTGAGCTCATTGTTATTTTTTTCATAAAAAGATATTGAGTGTTCAAGAAACTGATAATAATGTTATTTCATTGAGTAACACAATGAAACATTATTTGTTAAATAACATAAATGGACAGTGTCACTAAATGATTTCTATCTGTTTTAGTATTAGCTATTGAAAAATGTATTATTACATTGAATACACAGTGGAATACTACTTGTAATGGGCATAGCTATCAGATCATTTGTGTTCAATATACTTCCCTGCTATTAACTTGCAATCATCAATGCATTCATTAAATGCCCATTTCATTTTTTCTAAACCTATTTTAAAGATTACTAAACAATATAATTTTCTAAAGGTTATTAGCACAACTTAAAGTTGCAATTATGTTTTGGTTGCTCCTGATGCGATAAAACCAGTGGTAGTAACATCTAGACGTATTATTAAAAAAGACTTGGAGATTTATTGATAATTAATATGAATTACTTCTTCTTTTTTGAATAATTTATATATGTTAAATATGTGTTAGTATGTTAACTTTGCTATAAACTATTAAAAATATGTTGGTTCTTTCAATAAATATTATTACAAGATGTTTTTCAATAAATAGCCTACTATGTAATTGTATATCAATTATAATTACATAAAAGCATTGTTATAGAAATTGCATCTTTATAGAAATATGGCTATAATCATATGAAAATTTATTATTCCATACTCATATAACATAAACCACCATCATATTCAATTAACAATAATTTTTTCAATGATTATGTTATTTGAAAGTTAACCGTATACGAAATCAATAATTATAGTGACATTAACTATTAACACTGCATATATTTTATTAATTTGTGGATAAAGAATCATAAATTCTATGCATCACCTTTTCCTAAATTTAAACTAAATGTAATTACTCCATAATAGTGTAAAGGTGACCACCATTATATTCCACTAGCTATAATAATTTTAATTGATTATGTAAATTAATAGCTCACCATATGAATATTTCATTATCATATCGGTATAAACTATTAATACTATATTTGTTTCATCAATTTACAAACTCAAAGACCTAATAAATCGTTACATCAACATTAATGATAAATTTGTGCACTATCATGATTTATTAAAAAATGATGAAATTAATTCTTTTACTATTTTAATGCAAAATTTATATTTTTTAATTTTGATTTTTTAATTACTTTGATGTCCTCATGTCATCTAACTGTCTTAATATAAAATTTGATCAGACCAGATTAAATCATAATATCATGTATAAACTAATTGCTTTGATTTCTATTATTTTACTGTTTTAAATGAAGTCATAATCCAACAATCACATTCTCCATAGTTTTTTTTATCATTTTTTTAAGTATTATTATTTCATGAGAGGTTTCAATTTACAAATTCTCCACTAAAATGTATAGAAATACCAATAAATAAATTCCTACAAAGATATATGCAACATAATTTATTGTCATGGCATTCAAAACTAATAATGATGTGGCAGTGGACAATGAATTAAGGTAGTTAATTTGTAGAAATAGATTTCTTTTGCCTATTTTCATGCATTATACTTATATTTAACATGTCCTTAAGCATTGATCATATATGACATCAAATGAGGGTGTATCTTAAACTACTATAACTTGAATAGTTGAAAACATGTTTGCTCCGACTTATATGTAGGGTGATTGGAGTAATGAATATCACAAAGGTGTGTTATCATCCGAGGCAAGCATAAATGGAGCAGGTACAATATCTATTAGATATGCACCATCAAATTGTCATGCAAATATGAATGGATTGGACTTTTTGTACTCATTTTGTTTGGGATTAAGGTTTTATTTAGTTTATGAACTTCTAGTAATTTTAACTTTATTGGGATATAGTATTTACAATACATAAACTTATAATTCATTTAATATTAAATTCGTAGTTATATTAGATTCTTGAAACTAACGACATGGCCACTTAGGACTTAAAATCAAGATTATATTATTTTCAAAAATTGTATATTAGTCTTCAATATAAAATAAATTGATATTCATTGTATTTTACAAACTAAATTTACATATGAAATCTCTATTTATATGGCATGTTTTATTTATACCGATATTTTAGTACGCATGCGATGCATCCCATTCATTTTTATTTATTTTTGGCAGTGGTTAAAATTTTAGAATTAGGAAATTATTGAATTGCATATGATTCAATAGCGTATAACTAGTTGCAAATCAATTGACAAATTATGAATGAAATGGTGTTGTCAACACAGAATAAAGAATTTGGAACCCTTTAATTACATAGAGGTACATAAATAATACCTTTTACAATGTGGTTGTTGGTTAAACTTCTTACTACTCCATTTACGCCGATTCTAGGGGACTAGATCATTAATCTCTAAATTTATATAATAGTAGGTGATAATATAATTCTTTTGGTTCTTTTTATTGTTAAATCTACCTTTTTATTTAGTTACAATTACAAACTTAGATTAGTTGAAATTAACGTTTAAGGACTCTTAGCAAATTGATTTTACTTTTTGTACTTTATCCAAACTCTTGAATTCAATGGTTTAACATTTACCAACATAGAAGGAGAAATAAATTTGTATATTGATATATTAGTGTGAAGTACCATAACTAAATATTTGGTGAGACCGTATGCACTACCTTCTTATGCAAATGGATGAACTAACCTTTAGAAAGTGAGCAATCTAAATCTACTTTTTTGCATAGTAAAAGTTGAACCCACAAAAAGTTTGGATGGAGGCTTTGAAAATTTTCCCATGGTTTATGAGCTTAGTATAATAAAATTTGATTTTATTAATACTAATCTTCAAACATTTCTTCAAACGATTACGTTTTCAATTAGTGAATGCCATATCAGGATGCAATAAACTTTTGTTTGATAATAAAACTTCTTTAGTGTAACAGGTAGGTTGAGCTGACTGATGGAAAAATGGGTTTGAAAACATTATTCTTAATTTTGACATCACCAGATTGAAGAAGTCCCGGATGTTTTAGTATTGACAAAGTTTATCCTTAGCAGTATATAGGCATGCTACATACATCATCAGATAGAAGATGGTGCTGCCTCAAAAATTAGTTTATATGTTTTTGGTACATACTCTAAAATGATATTGCTGAATCATATTAATTTATGAGGTTAATCTAATGATTTGATTGTATTGAATGCAATGTACCTTATGACATGGCTAATAACCGTATTGAATGCCAATAGTGATACTCATGTCAAAAGTTGCATTTATCTCTCTCGGTGTCCTATTTCCCAAACATACAACTTCTGGTATGAGTTATCTCATACAACATTAAAACTTAATTTCCCTTTTTTTACTTTGAACTCTTTATTGTATTATGAAGGATGGGTTAAACTTATTGTGATGTGCTAATAGAACAATGATTTCATTAAATAATAGCAGTAATGGATGTGATTAATATTTTGATTGTTTGATTCATAGATCTTGGAATTGAAACTCACTGACATCAATTAGTATATGTTCAGAAAAATATAAACATATCTGCATAGAGTATTGTGTCTATTTTTATGAATTTATATTTAACATTGACATATATCTTACATATTGAAAAGTTGTAGCTTTGTTGTAATAACACACCAGACTATATGGCCTTCATTAGATTAATAACGTATTAATTTCTATATGGATAGATATTGGTTTACAATGATATGTACTTCGATTTTATGATTCTGTAATGAAGAATGAAGCTCAGTTGTCTGGAAAGGTTCCTCATTATGTATAATATATTATAGTGTAATGCATTACATTGTTGTCTGTGATCTAAGTTTTTGCATCTTTCATTCCATTTTAGTTAGCAATCATCAATCTAATATTAACCTTTTTTTAGAGGTAAATGATGAAATTAGATATTTATATCCACACGTGTAACAACCCATATTTTTAACAATTATTTTAAAATAGAATTTATTTGAAAACTTTGATTTTAAATCATTTTAAATTGGAATTTTGGAATTTTCCAATGTATTTTGGATTTTAGTTATAATTTATTTTCCAAATATAATAAACTAATGATTTTCTGGAAAAATTTATATTTTTCTCAACTTTAGTCAAACTTTGATTTTCAGTGAAATGTTAAAATTTGAATTTTATTTCTAAACTTTTTCTTTGAAACAGTATTTGTTTCTGATATTCGTTCTGCTTTTCGCTTTGTTAAATTCTATTTTATACTTTCTTTTAAATCTGATAAATTCAGCGTTTTACAAGAAATTATTTTCAGTATTTTATTGTCTATATTTTCATTGTTATTTCTATTTTATTTTTGTTTTGGACTTTGCTTATTTTATTTGTTGTTTTGAACTTGTTTGGTTTTGGGCTTGACAAGTGGGCTTGGAAATTCAAGGGACTTGAGTTTCTTTTATTTATTATGAAGAGATGCCTTTTCCACTCCTTAGCCGTACAAAAACTCTTTGATTCCTAGCCGTGCATAACAAAACACTTCTCATTCCCATCTCTTTCTCATTTCATTTTCCTAACAAAACAAATTACAGTAAGTTTTCATGCCTTCCTTTTCTCTTTTCCTTTTCTTTTGGTTGCAAGCTATGTTCGGCCACCATCGCCAACCTTTTAGCCGACCACACCTTCTCCTCACCACCACCTATGACCGGCCATCATCACCATCTCCACCACTTCAACCTATTGCCGTGACCCATGGATCCAAATCCATCACCAAAACATGCTTCAAAGCATAGCCGAACACCTCTACATCACCACTCCCTCTTTGTTTGCCTTGGCCACCACCAATTCAACCACCTTCCATGCCTTGCCGTGACCATCCCCTATCCATAGTTGTGCCTCTTCAGACCTGACCTGACCACTTGACCAAACAAACAACCCAGGCCGAGCCACTTTTGCCTATGGTCGAACCAATAGTGCACATGACCTTTCACTTGCCTTTGACCTTTTGTCTTCCTAGTGTCTTTTGACTTGCCACCCTTTCACATACCCATAGCCGTTCACATTCATACCCCTATGACGTGCCTTTTGCTTGCCTAGACCGAGCCTATCTGATCAAAACTGACCATAGCCGTGCATACTTGCCTCTAAACCATGGGGGCCGAGCCATTTATCATGTGGTCAAGCCTATTTATGATGTGGCCGAGCCCACTTGATTTGGTTAAGTCCTCTTGCTTCACTTTGTTCATATTTTGATTTTTGTTTAAGTCTAAATTATTTTGTACAATCATATACTTATATATGCTGTATATTTGTTGTTTTCAAGATTTGAATCTTGGCTCTCCATCTACTCGAATCTAGTCGTGCTTTTCAGAGTTTGGTTGTGTGTCTCGAAATTGTCGTCTCTAGCTTTAAAAGGCGAGTCTATCACTCTCGACATTCGTACTTATATATTTGTGAAACGATGACAAGTGGATTTGTAGTAGTGTATATGCTATGTTGATAAGTTTATATATGCCTGTGATATGATGATTTATGATGTTATAACCTAATTATATATTTGTTACATCACCTGATATGATATGAGATGTTATACTGTTTATTTTATTTTCTTGTTTCTCGCACTGCAAGTTCCCTTTCACTATAGGTTGAAATGATACATACCCGAACGGACTTTAGAATAGGGAAAAATCGTTATGAGCTGAAATGATAGGCTCAAGCGATTTTTATTTGTAATTGACTTGGGATTGCAGGTTTGAAATGATAGAACCCGGGATTTTTATTTGACGGATTGAAATGATATATATCCATATCACTTGACCTAGGTTAGAAAATATTATACAAACCCGTAGTTAATTTTAATAATAGTTTTCTGAAATTTATTAAGTATTTTGAAATTTAGTTATATGTAGATTTGAACTTAAGTTTGATTTAAATGGTTTAAATAAATGTATATATTGGTTTCTATACGTTAAAAATTTATAGCTAATAAATGGTTTTAATTTACAACCTAAGATTTTATTTAAATATAATCTGACTTAATAATTTTAATTTAAAGTTGATTTAAGTGATTTAAATATAAATATTTTCTGAAAATTCTAAGTATTTGGAATATAAAACATATGAGATTTTTACTTAATTTGATGATTAAAATGATTTAAATAAATTTTATAGTGATTTTCTATAAGTTAAAAATTGTACGATTTAATAAATGATTAAATGTAAATGTAAATATTTAAATATAGAATAATACTTAGTAAACAAAACAAATTTCATTTGATCTTGAGATAGGCATATAATAAAACAGTTTTAATATTCATTATAATTACATTTTATTTCTTTTCCATTAGGAAAAGAAATAAAATATTGTGATTTAACTTAATAATTGAAATTTGATTTGAAATGGAAATTAGGCTTAACTTAGAAATAAAATATTTTATTTATGAAATGGATATTTTTAAAAGTAAATAAAGTATCAAGTTATTGTTAAATTTAAAAGTTAAGCAATTTAAGTGTATTTTTGACTTAATAAATGAATTATGGTTTAATTGGATATTTTATTATTAAAATTTCATTTTTAAAAATCATAAGTGAAATGATATCCAAATAAATAATTTTGAAAAGTGATATATGTTTTATAAGTTAAAAATGGTGAAAACTGAAATTATAATGTTTCTGAAATGTTAGAGTAAATCTAAGATTTGTATTGGCAGCATTTCTGAAATGCTGTGGTTTTAAGGTAGTATTTTATAAGTGCTGTTGTTTCTAAAAATGTACCGTTTTCTGAACTAATACTATATCTGCAGTAGCGTTTTCTAAGTGCTGTTGTTTCTGAAAAATACCATATTTCTGAAATACTACTATCTACTTTAGCAGTTTATAAGTGTTGTTGTTTCTTAAAAAGACTATATTTCTGAAATACTACTATCTACAGTAACATTTTCTAAGTGCTGCTGTTTCTGAAAGATGATATTTTCGAATACTAATATATGTATTATCACATTTTTGAAAGTGCTATGAATGCTGAAATACAATGTTTTGGAAAGGTATAATTGAATGAATGAACTTAGCAATGATACGACCTTGGAAATGAATATTATTTTGAAAGATATTGACATTAAATTTAATGGTTTTAAATGAATATGTTTTGATTTGGAAGGTAAACCATTTTGAAATTTATAACCACGGGTTATAATAACGATTGGTTGTTAAAGAGACCGGGATCGGATATGGACATACTCTTTGTCGATACCGAAAACCACTTTAACAACTGTGTACGCGGTGGAGATTCCAGAATGAAGTAGGATGGTGGCGACGATCCTATTGAGGTATATACGTGGACCCGACTCCCGTGAGTTGGCATAAGGTGGCTAAAACAGGAGTGATTGACGGGCCAATGAGGTAGCTCCTCTGATCGGACACACTTCTTCGATACCATTCTATTACTTTGTGATTGATTGGGTGCACCCTTTGATTTTTAGGAGTGTGGCTCGAGGTGGGCGTAGTGGCTGCTATGCGTTACCACCAGCCCGGATGCGTAATTGGTATATCTACCTTGGCATTGCCTAGTTGTGCCGTGTCACCAACCCTAGCGCGCCTTATACGAGTTTGATTTGTGTCATACCTATGGAGTATCCTTTGGTAGCCTCCCGATCTGGAGGTATTACGGTACTGTATAGACTATTGGCACTATAAAATGTGTTAAGGGGGATATGGGTAACGCCTTAACGCTATTTTTAAATAGTTTACTTTACTTTAGACATTATTATAATAACGTATATTACTACATAGTAAATAGTTTAACGGATCCTTAAAGGATGGGCGATCCCAAGCATCCTTTAAGTTACTTGAGCATATCTATTACAGTTCACTTGAGTTGGTTTACATTGTATAAGTATGTATGTCCTGACTCGAGTGTTTTGTGTTTTGCTTTACGCTCGGGTCAGACTGAGCTGTACCAGTATTCAAGACTCACCTTTGGAGTTGGAGCTTCACTTGGATTCATCTATTGATTCTGCTTTCAGTCATTCATTTGATTCCAGTGATATATTCAGATCTTGTATTTGACTATTGTATTGAGACATCTTTGTATTTGTGACCTCTGTTGTATCTTGTTTAACTCTGTTATATATATATGGTAGCTTCATGAACTACTATTCTTTTGTTTCCGCTGCATTATTGTTATATTACTCCGTGTCTGTGATTCTGTGATTATTTATTTACTGTATATATTGAGTTTTTGCCAAATTTTAAATTAATAATCTGATATTTTGAGCAATTCAAATCCGACATGTATGGATGCGAATGGTTGAAAATTTCAGGTCGTTAAAGTTGGTATCAAAGCTCTGGTTTTAGGCAAAACTCAGTACATAGAGTAGATTAAATTATAGAATCACTTTCGTTCGAGCTTGAATTCCTTCTTCTTCGATCCGGTTTCCTTTGAATTTTTTGGAATGTTCCCTCGGTTCCAAAATCCATTCTTGTCTTTCCCTATTCGTAGCCTTCCAGATTTTTTTAGTATCCCATAGCCCCACTATATGATTTGTAAGGAAGTGAAACTCCTTACAATAGGCATTGATTCACTGGAGATTTTTGTATCCTCGGTTTACAATGCTGTAATCTCTTGCGATACTCGAAATTCTATCTTTTGAGATCGAATGTCGATTTTCCTCTGAATTCTACCTCGATCTTATTTTGAAGTCATGGTTGACCGGTTAAGGTTGCCCGCGATTTATATAAGTCTAACCATTTTCTTCTCTCTTTGAAATCTATTTATCAACCTATCGAGCCTATCTTCTAGTTGAATTCTTTTGGTTAGGATCCCTTTATATTTGAATCTCTATCCTTGATTTGAAAACCATCCTTGAATCATCGGGAGAGGGAGTGTATTTTGTATCTTGGTATTAATATTAAAATGTTTTATATATTGTGTTGTTTGAGTTGTTGATGTTGGTTTGGATTTTCGATCGATTCGTCTGATCAACGCAATCGATGGGATTTCCAAAACACTTGAACAGAGCAAACTGACACAATATTATTTTCAAATTTGATAAATGAAATAAATTTGTATGATTATATTATATATATATAAGTAAGATTTTCTAGAATTTAATAAGTTAATTAAATTGGTTGTTTAAAATGATAATATTTGATTTTCATTTATTGTTCTATAAGTGAATTTATAAACATGGTTTATAAAGTGATTTTAAATTTAAATGAATTTAAATCTAGAATTTGAGAATTTAAATTTCCGATAATTTCAAACTCTGGTTTTAAAGTTTTAAAATGTATATTATTTAAAGTATTTTCGAATAGAAATCATTTCAGGTCAGTACTCTCTTCTTTTGTCACTGGAAAATAATTTCGGTGATGACGGTCGCATCATCGACATTCATTTTCGAGTTTCGAATTGGAGAGACCATTCAGTAGCTTTGCTACAGTTTTATTTTGGAAATTTAATTGATTTGAATTTCTTAAGTATGATTTGATTTATATATATAGGTATATTATTTTAAATTTGATTTGATTTGATATATATAGTATATACATTTATCTTTAAATGGTTTGAAATTAATTCTTTAATTTATATTAAAGGATGATTTTAATTATAGATAAATCCAATATTTTTGAATAAATATTTAAGTATAAATAATTGAATTGGGAAAATTTTTCTTGTATAATCCTCTATTGCATTCTAATATAACTTACCTTAATTATTCAAAAGTTAACTATGTAAGGGAATTTTATACAATACAAAATGATGATAAAGAAATTTTAAATAAATTTGAGTGATTATTATGAGTATGATTAGAAGGGACACTATGCTAATAGTTTCCTTGCTTAAGTTGGTACTGCTGTTCCTCCTTCTGCTCCCGCTCCTAATGATACCCAAGGTACCCTTCCGGGCATCTTTTCTTTATTTCATCATCCTGTTCATGTTTTATTTAATACCGGAGCTTTCCATAGTTTTAGATCTGTAGATCTTTGTGATAAGTTTGAAC
Source organism: Allium fistulosum (assembly GCA_030737815.1). Classification (NCBI taxonomy): domain Eukaryota; kingdom Viridiplantae; phylum Streptophyta; class Magnoliopsida; order Asparagales; family Amaryllidaceae; genus Allium; species Allium fistulosum. Next base: position 831,453,624 of record CM060903.1, on the reverse strand, counting down.
ATTCCCTTTCTCCTGAGTATGTTCTAGTAATTTCTATGATCGGGTTTCGATGCTTTTGATTTGTTGCTTGGAGGTGATTGGCTGAGGAGGCATGAAGCCGTTATCTCCTGAAAAAACCCGAACTGTTTCTCTTGTTGACGATTTTGGTAATTCTTTGGTTATTCAGTGTCATATGCCTCAGGATTTTGCTGGCAGCTTTATTTATTCTTTTGATTCTTCTCTAGACGATCTTTATTCGACTCCTATTGTAACGACTCAAAATTCTTGACCTCGAACTTGTCCTAGACTACTATCAATACAATCTCAAATACACGGCAGAATAGATTCCATACGTCTCTGCCATTCAGCTCGTCTCCTGAACTCCAGAACGTCCTAACCCAGAAATCTGCAATACTCGGTCTGACCCGAGCATTACATTAAAGTAACACCCGAGTCAGGCTAGAAACCAACGTGAGTAAACTCATTTAAATTGAAATACTAAGGTTATAAAGCTTCTTTGAAAACTAGGGTAACTCGTACCTTACTACGAGTTCTTATCTTATTATAGTCAAACAATTATTTCACAAAATAATATCTAAATACCGTTACTTAGTTTCAATGGTCTAGTTTACTTAATTTATTCCATTCTAGCCTATTTGATTTACAAATCAAATTATAAAGAATTATAGATTACTAATCAAAGTGGTTCCGGATATCGCAGATATCCGATCCCGGTCTCTTTGAATCAAATATCATCCTTTAAGCCAAGATGTTTAAGTTAAACAATTTAATTTAAATTCAGGATATCATATTCACATAGCAATTCTGTCATAGATAGATAACTTACATTATCACAATTCATCTAAAGCATCTCATATCACAGAGCATCACAATCACATATCAGATATATCAAATAATCCAAGGCATTCAATATTATTCAATCATCCATAAGCAAGGTCAATCAATCACATAATTTATAATTAATTTAATTAATCTCAAAATAGATTAATTATGTATGAATTAATTACCTAACCCTGCTTGATCAACATTAATTAATTACAAACCATTAGTTATTAATTAATGAAATTAATTAATCATCCTTAATTATCCATCTTAAGTAATTATCCTCCATTACTTATATTAATTAATTATCCCTTAATTAACCACATAAATTAATTAACCTTTAATTAATTACTTTAATTAATTAACCCTTAATTAATTATCCTTTAATCATAAATTAATTAACCTTTAATTACTTACATTAGGTAATTAACCTTTAATCACTTAAGTTAATTAATTAACCCTTAATTACTTAAGTCCTGAATTAATCTAAGATAAACCATTATCTTAATTAATTACTTAATTATTATTTAAATCTTATTTAATAAACCTTTGAAATTAATTATCATTAACATAAGAATTAACTTAAGACTCTTTAAGTTTCTTAATACTAAAAATCATTTCACCTTCTTTAATTAACTATTTAATTACATTATTTAAACTTATTTAAATAATGGTCACAAAATAAAATACTTTAGCTTTTAAAAACTTGTTAATAATTTACTATTGCTTTTACAAACTTGTATCATATTTTCCTTTATTTCAAAACTTGATATCATTCAAAAACCCGAGCCAACTCTTAAATACTAGAGCAAAACCCCGATAACCCACGCGAACAAACCCGAGAAAACTCATCTTTTCCGACGCCCAGATCAACTCTGACACGAACGTGCACACGTGCACGATCACCTGATCGACTTCCGACCATCGCTGAGTCCTCCGACATGTCGCCGCTGACCTTCTTACCTCAGGCAAACACCCAGGTCGATGATTCTGACTGGGATTCAAAATCGAACTATTCGATCGTTTTCTAGAAATCACCCCGATCGACAATTCTCCTCCACGCCATCGCCTCCGACCACCTGGTCACAAGCCACCAAGTCCAAAGCTTCGCCATGCCATGATGCATCTATCCAGACCATACCGGTCACCTCCGGCTTCCCCACGGCGACGCAGTCACCCTGATTTTGACATCGACCAAAATAAGCCCTTAAACCCTATTACGACGCTGGCCAACCACCACGATGGTCGAGAATTTCGCTGACCATTTTTGTCGTGCTTGCCACCATCCAAACTTCCTCCAACCTCGACCCCGATGACCAACACCTCATCGATCATCGGAAATTGCCATAAATCCAAATTCTAGTAAACTCAAAATCTCTCTTCAAATATAGGCTTAAAAATTATGAAATGATTTTCAAAAATCATTGTTTTGTAATACGAATTCAATCATATTATCAGAACTTGAAATCCAGATGTATGATTTTGGACTTATTTTGATTTTCTACTGTTATTTCTCATTCTTGAAATATATACACAATATATAAACTTGAATTTATTTTTAACATTGATGTTATACTGTTTCAATCATCTTTTCTTCAGTAATCATAGCTCTAATTTGTATAAATTGGAAGATATGAATTTTTAAAATAAATTCTCAAGCCTGTAGAACATAACAGAGCTTATAAATGTATATACCCAGACATGCACACCCAGTCATCACCAAATTCAACAAAATACATCCACATTTACAATGTAACTACATAGATTTATCAAGATCTATAACCAGATTTAAGTTTTAAAGGTGTTTAGTTTACTCACTGTATATTTTTGGTTTGAACAGAGAAGCCTGGGAATTTGTTCTTGATCGATCTTTGAACTTGAAAACTGGAAACTAATTTTGATCTAGAAACTTGGTTTGCTTGATTAACCTGAGTTGAATTGCTTCATATTGAAATTTGCAAGTGGTTTGTTATAGTTTTGAAGTTGGAATCTTGCTTGATGATTGTAAAGAGTTGTTTACTTTTTTTCTCTGGTTTGATTTTCTTTTTACAGACTTTTGATTCTTAGTTTGAAAAATAAAGATAGGAAAGAAATAGAGAAAAGGATGGTATAGATATATTTTTATCTTGATTTAATCTTTTATTTAAAAATGAAAAGAAAATAAATTGGATGACACTTGTAATTTGCATGAAAATTTTGCTTACATTTGTTAAACTATATGCTAAAAATCTTACACTTGTATTTAGCATGATTTAATAAATTTAGATTTGTAATATGCATGTGTTAATTAATTTTTATAAATGTTTTTATAAAACCTTATATTAAATTTCTACTTAGTTAATACATTTCTTACTCATAAGAAATAATTATTTATATTTATACTCATTTTCTATTATTTAGTTAATTTACTATAAGATTTATCATTTCCAGATATTTATAAATTCAATATTTATTATAGTTTCAAATCCATTTATATACATCCAGATATTTTAATTATCAGAATTTAATTTGTTCAGCTTACAAATCAGTATTTAATAAATTTAATCCTGTTATTTACCAGATGTCTAAAAATCCAGGTTATCACATTCCTCCCCCCTTTAAATCTTTTCGTCCTCGAAAAGGGACGAAGCCAGAATTTATTAAAATGCTTATTATCAGTTGAATTATCCTTTAAGCAATTTGAACTTCTCAATTTCCATTTTTTATAAATTTTTTTTAAAACACTCTAAAATCTAAATAATATTACCAAAATAGATTTTTTACAAAAATACTTTTATAACTCGATGTTTCCACAAGTCCATCCTCGTTCTCACCGAAATTCGGTCATACGTTGATTAGGCGTAAGACTGAAAATCTATAAGTACTTGGTAAACCCGTTTTCAACACCTAGTGAAAATACTGGAAAATATTTTGTTGAAAATATAGAAAACGTTTTTGAAAATAGAGAAAACATCTTTGGTGAGAATGCTCTGGAAATCATCACCCCCTCCATGGTCGCAGTTAACCCGATGGTTACGTTGCCATCCCGGCAAAATCCATAGATAACTATAGGCACTCCGCGCCCCTCGATTACACCATGGAACCCGCTACAGATCGCAGCTATACCCGGGGTTACGTTGCCATCACGACAAAAACCCATATAACTGTAGGCATCAGCGCCCTCGAATTTCACTGCCAAATGAAACTTCTCCACTCCACTCCTACCATAGATCGCAGTCTACCGATGTTACGTTGCCATCATGGCAAAATCAAACGTAGACCGTTGACACTCACCTCCACACGATTTTCGCTATGGTCCACAGTAGATCGCAGTGACATCGAGTTACCTTGTCGTCACAGCATAACCCAAATGCCTCTGTAGGCATCAGCGCCCTCGACTTTCGCTACCCACATAATCCTCAGGAACTTCAGTTTGTCCAGACTTCCTCACAGGATCAACTTTAGAACCCCCCTTAGGGCTCAAGGCAGTACCACCCCGTGGCACTCCTAAGAAGTTCATCTCATGGGAGCGCCTTTTTCCCCAAAGCCATTCTCAAAACATTTTCTACTATACACATATAGTATCTCCCAAATCATACCCTTTGTATGAATCACATATAAATCTCCTTTACACAAAATCGATTATCCCAAAATTGATAATTCTCAAACTAGGCTTTCCAAATTTTCCAAAATTGATTTTTCCAAAAAATCAAAAGCCTTTCAAAATCCATAGGTTCCAAAAACCTTTTCTCAAAATCATTCTCATAAGATCCTTTATATATATAAATATATATAACCTTGAAAATCTTTGGATCATTTCAGACTCGTATAAATTCCCTTTTTGTACTTCAAATACTTTTAGAAACTCTTTCTTCCAGCTATAGATTCAACAAGGGGAGTTTATCATATATAACAAAAATATATTTAACTTTATTCTGTCAAACCAAATATTCAAGTTTGATTTCTCTTATAAAGTTATTTACCACCTTACTTACTCTTTGAAAAGTGAATTTCAATAATAGAAATATCCAACTTCCACTTTTATGAATCATATATTTTTCAAAATATGCTTTTTCATTTCAAAAATCATTTTTACATTTCTTTTCAAAATACCCATTTCATTTAAGCACGTACGATGTACATATACCATCCGTACGCAATATCAAATCTGATCGCTCACTCAATCACATAATTCCACTTCCCTTTAAATTGATTCAATTTCAATTCAATTTGAATTAACTTCAATTCCTTTTCTAAATTCAAATCAATTCCCATTTAAACTTAAACTTATTCAACTTCAATCACAATTCCAAATTATTCAAATCAAATTTCAATTTGAAAAAATTCCAAATTCAGTCTCACTTTAAACCATCTCGAATTATATAAATTCGAGTTAAATTTTCAAATGTTGATTTAATTCCTTAAATCAAATTAACCTTTTCTTTTAATTTAACAACCTAAATTTTTAAAACAAATTTAATTCTGAATCCAAATTTCAAATATTCATTTAAATTACTATTTCAAGTTTCAAGTAAGAATTCAAATCTCTTTTTAAACAATTTAAATTTTAAGTTCAAAGTGATTTTATTTTCATCTTAATTTCTTAAAATCAAAATTATTTAAATAATTACAAATTAAAGATTCATTTCCATTTATATCTGCCATGGATGTATATCATTTCAATCCATTTCTTAGTTCATTTTAAACATTCCAATTCACAATTTTATAGATTAAAAATAACAACAGGATGATAACAGGATGTGACAAAATAAAAAAAACATTCAATTTATATAAAACATCCATCCATAGCATTCATCACACATTCCCAGAACTCAAACCCGCTTTGAGATCTTACATAACTCCCTTTCAAGGCCAGCCTATTTAACTTCCTTAAGTTAAATCTCAATTAATCCCGTTAATCTTGCTCAAATTTGAATTCCCACTTCAAATTTCAAATTTCTATCATTATTTTTCTTACTTATAAGTTCAAATACTTATTTCACTTTGGGTTTTTAGATAACACTCCAGGGAAAATCAAAACTTAACACCTTAGAGTTTATTCCAATTCATTTTTTATATTATGTATATCCATACATATATACATATTTATTTCTTAGTCCACCAGGTCATATTTTTAAACCACCCTTGGTTTTTATTCAAAACAAATTCCTTTACAAACAACTCTTATTTTAAAATAAGATCACATTCAAAAATATTCTGAATAATATTTGTTAGGAAATCAATTCTATGGTTTCGATGATAACAACTATACAATGGAAATCGAATATGCATATATATCTATATTTACAGGTAATTGATAAAGTAACATCACCAAAGAGACAAGAACAAGATAACATCACCAAAGAGACAAGAACAAGACTCAAAAGAAGTATCAAAAGGCTACAAGTCGAGAGAATCGGAAAAGGAATGATACAGGCACAGGAAAAGCAACATGCACAAATCCAGACGTCTGAGTGCACTAACCAGACGTCTGACTGAATTCTCTGGTTCGCAAATCAGACAGAATCAAACGTCTGGTTAATATACTCAGACGTTTGAAAAGCAACCATATACAAAAATATATGAGAACCAGACGTCTGAAACATTGGGTCAAATTTTCCTAAGTTATCTTTTGTATTTAATATAATAAATTTTGAACTCGGCTGTGTATATTCAAAATACAACTGTCACAATTGAAAAGACACGATCGCTCCTCTTCATTGCAACTCTTCATCACCATTAGAAGCGACCTTAGAGCACTTACTAACAGATGCAACTACACAAAGGATCTCTCTACTACTATAAATAACATCAGGAATTCAAGAGAAGAACTTACCTAACTTACTTGCACTTTCTACTCTTATATTCTGATATATTCTTGATCTCTAACAATCTATACTTGTACTCTACACTTCCAAATATACAGTTCCTCATAGACAACAATCTCTAGATATATATTGGAAGCATTTGCACTATATAGTCAAAATCCGTGTAATAGAGAATACAAAGTTGACAAAGAAACTCTGCTATTGTAAACCTGTTCCTCCGGGTGAAGTGAGGGTTATTCGGTAAAAGGAAATTCCGAAGAGGAGCTTCGGGATTGGACGTAGGACGAGAGGTCCGAACCAGTATAAAATCCCTGGTGTGATTATTCTTATTTTCATATTTTAATATTGATACAATATAGTTTAAATTAGTCATATACTTGTCATTTGTATAATCGATCCACCATACTATAGAATTTCATTGGTATCAGAGCAAGGTTTGATCAAATTACAGTAACACGTTTTTTGAATCATTTTTGATATGGCAAGTATTTTTCAAGACGAACAATCCACAGCACGACCCCCACTTTTTAATGGTTCTAACTATGCATACTGGTCAACATGTATGAGAATTTTTATGGAAGCTAATGGTCTAGAAATTTGGTCATCAACTCAAGATAAATATGAAGCACCTACTACTACTATGAACACATGGACCGATGCACAAAAGACCTTAGCATCAAATAATGTTAAAGTTATGAACGTTTTATTTTGTTCTCTAGATAAAAATGAATTTTCACGTGTCATGTTATGTACAACTGCATTTGACATTTGGCGTACCTTACAAATCACACACGAAGGTACAACAAAGGTCAAACAAACTAAGATTTCAATTTTGCAAAACCAATTTTCGTTATTTAAAATGAAGCAAAATGAAACTATTGTTGATATGCATTCTAGATTTCAAACTATCCAACATGATCTTATGGCATTAGGAGTTAAATTTACCGATTTTGATTTAGTTTCTCGAATACTCAACTCTTTGACACCAGATTGGGAAAGGAAAGTATTAGCTATTGAAGAAGCTAATGATCTCTCTACTCTCAAAACTGAAGAGTTGATAGGAAATTTAATGTCATATGAAGCTAAATTGCAGGCACGAAAAGAACTAAATTCAGAAAAGAAGAACATAGCATTTCCAGCAACAAAAAATGATGATTCTGATTTAGATGAAGAAGAAATAGTCTTCATTGCCATGAACTACAACAGATTCAAGAAATTTAGAAAGATGACAAAATTCCAAAAAGAAGGGAAGTCCAATACAATAAACTTATCTCAAATTAAGTGTTATGAATGTGATCAATACAGACATATGAAGAAGGATTGCCCTAAACTCAATACAGACATTCTAAGTATTTGGAATATAAAACATAAGAGATTTTTACTAAATTTGATGATTAAAATGATTTAAATAAATTTTATAGTGATTTTCTATAAGTTAAAAATTGTACGATTTAATAAATGATTAAATGTAAATGTAAATATTTAAATATAGAATAATACTTAGTAAACAAAACAAATTTCATTTGATCTTGAGATAGACATATAATAAAACAGTTTTAATATTCATTATAATTATATTTTATTTCTTTTCCATTAGGAAAAGAAATAAAATATTGTGATTTAACTTAATAATTGAAATTTGATTTGAAATGGAAATTAGGCTTAACTTAGAAATAAAATATTTTATTTATGAAATGGATATTTTTAAAAGTAAATAAAGTATCAAGTTATTGTTAAATTTAAAAGTTAAGCAATTTAAGTGTATTTTTGACTTAATAAATGAATTATGGTTTAATTGGATATTTTATTATTAAAATTTCATTTTTAAAAATCATAAGTGAAATGATATCCAAATAAATAATTTTGAAAAGTGATATATGTTTTATAAGTTAAAAATGGTGAAAACTGAAATTATAATGTTTCTGAAATGTTAGAGTAAATCTAAGATTTGTATTGGCAGCATTTCTGAAATGCTGTGGTTTTAAGGTAGTATTTTATAAGTGCTGTTGTTTCTAAAAATGTACCGTTTTCTGAACTAATACTATATCTGCAGTAGCGTTTTCTAAGTGCTGTTGTTTCTGAAAAATACCATATTTCTGAAATACTACTATCTACTGTAGCAGTTTATAAGTGTTGTTGTTTCTTAAAAAGACTATATTTCTGAAATACTACTATCTACAGTAACATTTTCTAAGTGCTGCTGTTTCTGAAAGATGATATTTTCGAATACTAATATATGTATTATCACATTTTTGAAAGTGCTATGAATGCTGAAATACAATGTTTTGGAAAGGTATAATTGAATGAATGAACTTAGCAATGATACGACCTTGGAAATGAATATTATTTTGAAAGATATTGACATTAAATTTAATGGTTTTAAATGAATATGTTTTGATTTGGAAGGTAAACCATTTTGAAATTTATAACCACGGGTTATAATAACGATTGGTTGTTAAAGAGACCGGGATTGGATATGGACATACTCTTTGTCGATACCGAAAACCACTTTAACAACTGTGTACGCGGTGGAGATTCCAAAATGAAGTAGGATGGTGGCGACGATCCTATTGAGGTATATACGTGGACCCGACTCCCGTGAGTTGGCATAAGGTGGCTAAAACAGGAGTGATTGACGGGCCAATGAGGTAGCTCCTCTGATCGGACACACTTCTTCGATACCATTCTATTACTTTGTGATTGATTGGGTGCACCCTTTGATTTTTAGGAGTGTGGCTCGAGGTGGGCGTAGTGGCTGCTATGCGTTACCACCAGCCCGGATGCGTAATTGGTATATCTACCTTGGCATTGCCTAGTTGTGCCGTGTCACCAACCCTAGCGCGCCTTATACGAGTTTGATTTGTGTCATACCTATGGAGTATCCTTTGGTAGCCTCCCGATCTGGAGGTATTACGGTACTGTATAGACTATTGGCACTATAAAATGTGTTAAGGGGGATATGGGTAACGCCTTAACACTATTTTTAAATAGTTTACTTTACTTTAGACATTATTATAATAGTGTATATTACTACATAGTAAATAGTTTAACGGATCCTTAAAGGATGGGCGATCCCAAGCATCCTTTAAGTTACTTGAGCATATCTATTACAGTTCACTTGAGTTGGTTTACATTGTATAAGTATGTATGTCCTGACTCGAGTGTTTTGTGTTTTGCTTTACGCTCGGGTCAGACTGAGCTGTACCAGTATTCAAGACTCACCTTTGGAGTTGGAGCTTCACTTGGATTCATCTATTGATTCTGCTTTCAGTCATTCATTTGATTCCAGTGATATATTCAGATCTTGTATTTGACTATTGTATTGAGACATCTTTGTATTTGTGACCTCTGTTGTATCTTGTTTAACTCTGTTATATATATATGGTAGCTTCATGAACTACTATTCTTTTGTTTCCGCTGCATTATTGTTATATTACTCCGTGTCTGTGATTCTGTGATTATTTATTTACTGTATATATTGAGTTTTTGCCAAATTTTAAATTAATAATCTGATATTTTGAGCAATTCAAACCCGACATGTATGGATGCGAATGGTTGAAAATTTCAGGTCGTTAAAGTTGGTATCAAAGCTCTGGTTTTAGGCAAAACTCAGTACATAGAGTAGATTAAATTATAGAATCACTTTCGTTCGAGCTTGAATTCCTTCTTCTTCGATCCGGTTTCCTTTGAATTTTTTGGAATGTTCCCTCGGTTCCAAAATCCATTCTTGTCTTTCCCTATTCGTAGCCTTCCGGATTTTTTTAGTATCCCATAGCCCCACTATATGATTTGTAAGGAAGTGAAACTCCTTACAATAGGCATTAATTCACTGGAGATTTTTGTATCCTCGGTTTACAATGCTGTTATCTCTTGCGATACTCGAAATTCTATCTTTTGAGATCGAATGTCGATTTTCCTCTGAATTCTACCTCGATCTTATTTTGAAGTCATGGTTGACCGGTTAAGGTTGCCCGCGATTTATATAAGTCTAACCATTTTCTTCTCTCTTTGAAATCTATTTATCAACCTATCGAGCCTATCTTCTAGTTGAATTCTTTTGGTTATGATCCCTCTATATTTGAATCTCTATCCTTGATTTGAAAACCATCCTTGAATCATTGGGAGAGGGAGTGTATTTTGTATCTTGGTATTGATATTAAAATGTTTTATATATTGTGTTGTTTGAGTTGTTGATGTTGGTTTGGATTTTCTATCGATTCGTCTGATCAACGCAATCGATGGGATTTCCAAAACACTTGAACAGAGCAAACTGACACAATATTATTTTCAAATTTGATAAATGAAATAAATTTGTATGATTATATTATATATATATAAGTAAGATTTTCTAGAATTTAATAAGTTAATTAAATTGGTTGTTTAAAATGATAATATTTGATTTTCATTTATTGTTCTATAAGTGAATTTATAAACATGGTTTATAAAGTGATTTTAAATTTAAATGAATTTAAATCTAGAATTTGAGAATTTAAATTTCCGATAATTTCAAACTCTGGTTTTAAAGTTTTAAAATGTATATTATTTAAAGTATTTTCGAATAGAAATCATTTCAGGTCAGTACTCTCTTCTTTTGTCGCTGGAAAATAATTTCGGTGATGACGGTCGCATCATCGACATTCATTTTCGAGTTTCGAATTGGAGAGACCATTCAGTAGCTTTGCTACAGTTTTATTTTGGAAATTTAATTGATTTGAATTTCTTAAGTATGATTTGATTTATATATATAGGTATATTATTTTAAATTTGATTTGATTTGATATATATAGTATATACATTTATCTTTAAATGGTTTGAAATTAATTCTTTAATTTATATTAAAGGATGATTTTAATTATAGATAAATCCAATATTTTTGAATAAATATTTAAGTATAAATAATTGAATTGGGAAAAATTTTCTTGTATAATCCTCTATTGCATTCTAATATAACTTACCTTAATTATTCAAAAGTTAACTATGTAAGGGAATTTTATACAATACAAAATGATGATAAAGAAATTTTAAATAAATTTGAGTGATTATTATGAGTATGATTAGAAGGGACACTATGCTAATAATTGCCTTGCTTAAGTTGGTACTGCTGTTCCTCCTTCTGCTCCCGCTCCTAATGATACCCAAGGTACCCTTCCGGGCATCTTTTCTTTATTTCATCATCCTGTTCATGTTTTATTTAATACCGGAGCTTTCCATAGTTTTAGATCTGTAGATCTTTGTGATAAGTTTGAACATTCCCTTTCTCCTGAGTATGTTCTAGTAATTTCTATGATCGGGTTTTGATGCTTTTGATTTGTTGCTTGGAGGTGATTGGCTGAAGAGGCGTGAAGTCGTTATCTCCTGAAAAAACCCGAACTGTTTCTCTTGTTGACGATTTTGGTAATTCTTTGGTTATTCAGTGCCGTATGCCTCAGGATTTTGCTGGCAGCTTTATTTATTCTTTTGATTCTTCTCCAGACGATCTTTATTCAACTCCTATTGTAACGACTCGAAATTTTTGACCTCGAAAATTCGACACTAATACGTCCACTGTAGAAATGCCGAACAATCGATCACCGGAAATTCCAGATTGTTAGGGTTAAGAAGAAACAGAAAACCAAAAACACAGAATCTCACATTCGCAGCGGATCAAAATATAATATCAAATAACAGCATTTATACAAAGGAAAGCTGTAAATATCAATTTACAACAATATATCATAGTACAATCATTCACATATAAACTGGACAGTTGTAACAACTTGTCCCAGACTACTATCAATACAATCTCAAATACACGGCAGAATAGATTCCATACGTCTCTGCCATTCAGCTCGTCTCCTGAACTCCAGAACATCCTAACCTAGAAATCTGTAATACTCGGTCTGACCCGAGCATTACATTAAAGTAACACCCGAGTCAGGCTAGAAACCAACGTGAGTAAACTCATTTAAATTGAAATACTAAGGTTATAAAGCTTCTTTGAAAACTAGGGTAACTCGTACCTTACTACGAGTTCTTATCTTATTATAGTCAAACAATTATTTCACAAAATAATATCTAAATACCGTTACTTAGTTTCAATGGTCTAGTTTACTTAATTTATTCCATTCTAGCCTATTTGATTTACAAATCAAATTATAAAGAATTATAGATTACTAATCAAAGTGGTTCCGGATATCGCAGATATCCGATCCCGGTCTCTTTGAATCAAATATCATCCTTTAAGCCAAGATGTTTAAGTTAAACAATTTAATTTAAATTCAGGATATCATATTCACATAGCAATTCTGTCATAGATAGATAACTTACATTATCACAATTCATCTAAAGCATCTCATATCACAGAGCATCACAATCACATATCAGATATATCAAATAATCCAAGGCATTCAATATTATTCAATCATCCATAAGCAAGGTCAATCAATCACATAATTTATAATTAATTTAATTAATCTCAAAATAGATTAATTATGTATGAATTAATTACCTAACCCTGCTTGATCAACATTAATTAATTACAAACCATTAGTTATTAATTAATGAAATTAATTAATCATCCTTAATTATCCATCTTAAGTAATTATCCTCCATTACTTATATTAATTAATTATCCCTTAATTAACCACATAAATTAATTAACCTTTAATTAATTACTTTAATTAATTAACCCTTAATTAATTATCCTTTAATCATAAATTAATTAACCTTTAATTACTTACATTAGGTAATTAACCTTTAATCACTTAAGTTAATTAATTAACCCTTAATTACTTAAGTCCTGAATTAATCTAAGATAAACCATTATCTTAATTAATTACTTAATTATTATTTAAATCTTATTTAATAAACCTTTGAAATTAATTATCATTAACATAAGAATTAACTTAAGACTCTTTAAGTTTCTTAATACTAAAAATCATTTCACCTTCTTTAATTAACTATTTAATTACATTATTTAAACTTATTTAAATAATGGTCACAAAATAAAATACTTTAGCTTTTAAAAACTTGTTAATAATTTACTATTGCTTTTACAAACTTGTATCATATTTTCCTTTATTTCAAAACTTGATATCATTCAAAAACCCGAGCCAACTCTTAAATACTCGAGCAAAACCCCGATAACCCACGCGAACAAACCCGAGAAAACTCATCTTTTCCGACGCCCAGATCAACTCTGACACGAACGTGCACACGTGCACGTGTACGATCGCCTGATCGACTTCCGACCATCGCTGAGTCCTCCGACATGTCGCCGCTGACCTTCTTACCTCAGGCAAACACCTAGGTCGATGATTCCGACTGGGATTCAAAATCGAACTATTCGATCGTTTTCTGGAAATCACCCCGATCGACAATTCTCCTCCACGCCATCGCCTCCGACCACCTGGTCACAAGCCACCAAGTCCAAAGCTTCGCCATGCCATGATGCATCTATCCAGACCATACCGGTCACCTCCGGCTTCCCCACGGCGACGCAGTCACCCTGATTTTGACATCGACCAAAATAAGCCCTTAAACCCTATTACGACGCCGACCAACCACCATGATGGTCGAGAATTTCGCTGACCATTTTTGTCGTGCTTGCCACCATCCAAACTTCCTCCAACCTCGACCCCGATGACCAACACCTCATCGATCATCGGAAATTGCCATAAATCCAAATTCTAGTCAACTCAAAATCTCTCTTCAAATATAGGCTTAAAAATTATGAAATGATTTTCAAAAATCATTGTTTTGCAATACGAATTCAATCATATTATCAGAACTTGAAATCCAGATGTATGATTTTGGACTTATTTTGATTTTCTACTGTTATTTCTCATTCTTGAAATATATACACAATATATAAACTTGAATTTATTTTTAACATTGATGTTATACTGTTTCAATCATCTTTTCTTCAGTAATCATAGCTCTAATTTGTATAAATTGGAAGATATGAATTTTAAAATAAATTCTCAAGCCTGTAGAACATAACAGAGCTTATAAATGTATATACCCAGACATGCACACCCAGTCATCACCAAATTCAACAAAATACATCCACATTTACAATGTATCTACACAGATTTATCAAGATCTATAACCAGATTTAAGTTTTAAAGGGGTTTAGTTTACTCACTGTATATTTTTGGTTTGAACAGAGAAGCCTGGGAATTTGTTCTTGATCGATCTTTGAACTTGAAAACTGGAAACTGATTTTGATCTAGAAACTTGGTTTGCTTGATTAACCTGAGTTGAATTGCTTCATATTGAAATTTGCAAGAGGTTTGTTTTAGTTTTGAAGTTGGAATCTTACTTGATGATTGTAAAGAGTTGTTTACTTTTTTTCTCTGGTTTGATTTTCTTTTTACAGACTTTTGATTCTTAGTTTGAAAAATAAAGATAGGAAAGAAATAGAGAAAAGGATGGTATAGATATATTTTTAGCTTGATTTAATCTTTTATTTAAAAATGAAAAGAAAATAAATTGGATGACACTTGTAATTTGCATGAAAATTTTGCTTACATTTGTTAAACTATATGCTAAAAATCTTACACTTGTATTTAGCATGATTTAATAAATTTAGATTTGTAATATGCATGTGTTAACTAATTTTTATAAATGTTTTTATAAAACCTTATATTAAATTTCTACTTAGTTAATACATTTCTTACTCATAAGAAATAATTATTTATATTTATACTCATTTTCTATTATTTAGTTAATTTACTATAAGATTTATCATTTCCAGATATTTATAAATCCAATATTTATTATAGTTTCAAATCCATTTATATACATCCAGATATTTTAATTATCAGAATTTAATTTGTTCAGCTTACAAATCAGTATTTAATAAATTTAATCCTGTTAATTACCAGATGTCTAAAAATCCAGGTTATCACATTCCTCCCCCCTTTAAATCTTTTCGTCCTCGAAAAGGGACGAAGCCAGAATTTATTAAAATGCTTATTATCAGTTGAATTATCCTTTAAGCAATTTGAACTTCTCAATTTCCATTTTTTATAAAATTTTTTTAAAACACTCTAAAATCTAAATAATATTACCAAAATAGATTTTTTACAAAAATACTTTTATAACTCGATGTTTCCACAAGTCCATCCTCGTTCTCACCAAAATTCGGTCATACGTTGATTAGGCGTAAGACTGAAAATCTATAAGTACTTGGTAAACCCGTTTTCAACACCTAGTGAAAATACTAGAAAATATTTTGTTGAAAATATAGAAAACGTTTTTGAAAATAGAGAAAACATCTTTGGTGAGAATGCTCTGGAAATCATCACCCCCTCCATGGTCGCAGTTAACCCGATGGTTACGTTGCCATCCCGGCAAAATCCATAGATAACTGTAGGCACTCCGCGCCCCTCGATTACACCATGGAACCCGCTACAGATCGCAGCTATACCCGGGGTTACGTTGCCATCACGACAAAAACCCATATAACTGTAGGCATCAGCGCCCTCGAATTTCGCTGCCAAATGAAACTTCTCCACTCCACTCCTACCATAGATCGCAGTCTACCGATGTTACGTTGCCATCACAGCAAAATCAAACGTAGACCGTTGACACTCACCTCCACACGATTTTCGCTATGGTCCACAGTAGATCGCAGTGACATCGAGTTACCTTGTCGTCACAGCATAACCAAAATGCCTCTGTAGGCATCAGCGCCCTCGACTTTCGCTACCCACATAATCCTCAGGAACTTCAGTTTGTCCAGACTTCCTCACATGATCAACTTTAGAACCCCCCTTAGGGCTCAAGGCAGTACCACCCCATGGCACTCCTAAGAAGTTCATCTCATGGGAGCGCCTTTTTCCCCAAAGCCATTCTCAAAACATTTTCTACTATACACATATAGTATCTCCCAAATCATACCCTTTGTATGAATCACATATAAATCTCCTTTACACAAAATCGATTATCCCAAAATTGATAATTCTCAAACTAGGCTTTCCAAATTTTCCAAAATTGATTTTTCCAAAAAATCAAAAGCCTTTCAAAATCCATAGGTTCCAAAAACCTTTTCTCAAAATCATTCTCATAAGATCCTTTATATATATAAATATATATAACCTTGAAAATCTTTGGATCATTTCAGACTCGTATAAATTCCCTTTTTGTACTTCAAATACTTTTAGAAACTCTTTCTTCCGGCTATAGATTCAACAAGGGGAGTTTATCATATATAACAAAAATATATTTAACATTATTCTGTCAAACCAAATATTCAAGTTTGATTTCTCTTATAAAGTTATTTACCACCTTACTTACTCTTTGAAAAGTGAATTTCAATAATAGAAATATCCAACTTCCACTTTTATGAATCATATATTTTTCAAAATATGCTTTTTCATTTCAAAAATCATTTTTACATTTCTTTTCAAAATACCCATTTCATTTAAGCACGTACGATGTACATATACCATCCGTACGCAATATCAAATCTGATCGCTCACTCAATCACATAATTCCACTTCCCTTTAAATTGATTCAATTTCAATTCAATTTGAATTAACTTCAATTCCTTTTCCAAATTCAAATCAATTCCCATTTGAACTTAAACTTATTCAACTTCAATCACAATTCCAAATTATTCAAATCAAATTTCAATTTGAAAAAATTCCAAATTCAATCTCACTTTAAACCATCTCGAATTATATAAATTCGAGTTAAATTTTCAAATGTTGATTTAATTCCTTAAATCAAATTAACCTTTTCTTTTAATTTAACAACCTAAATTTTTAAAACAAATTTAATTCTGAATCCAAATTTCAAATATTCATTTAAATTACTATTTCAAGTTTCAAGTAAGAGTTCAAATCTCTTTTTAAACAATTTAAATTTTAAGTTCAAAGTGATTTTATTTTCATCTTAATTTCTTAAAATCAAAATTATTTAAATAATTACAAATTAAAGATTCATTTCCATTTATATCTGCCATGGGTGTATATCATTTCAATCCATTTCTTAGTTCATTTTAAACATTCCAATTCACAATTTTATATATTAAAAATAACAACAGGATGATAACAGGATGTGACAAAATAAACAAACATTCAATTTATATAAAACATCCATCCATAGCATTCATCACACATTCCTAGAACTCAAACCCGCTTTGAGATCTTACATAACTCCCTTTCAAGGCCAGCCTATTTAACTTCCTTAAGTTAAATCTCAATTAATCCCGTTAATCTTGCTCAAATTTGAATTCCCACTTCAAATTTCAAATTTCTATCAATATTTTTCTTACTTATAAGTTCAAAAACTTATTTCACTTTGGGTTTTTAGATAACACTCCAGGGAAAATCAAAACTTAACACCTTAGAGTTTATTCCAATTCATTTTTTATATTTTGTATATCCATACATATATACATATTTATTTCTTAGTCCACCAGGTCATATTTTTAAACCATCCTTGGTTTTTATTCAAAACAAATTCCTTTACAAACAACTCTTATTTTAAAATAAGATCACATTCAAAAATATTCTGAATAATATTTGTTAGGAAATCAATTCTATGGTTTCGATGATAACAACTATACAATGGAAATCGAATATGCATATATATCTATATTTACAGGTAATTGATAAAGTAACATCACCAAAGAGACAAGAACAAGATAACATCACCAAAGAGACAAGAACAAGACTCAAAAGAAGTATCAAAAGGCTACAAGTCGAGAGAATCGGAAAAGGAATGATACAGGCACAGGAAAAGCAACATGCACAAATCCAGACGTCTGAGTGCACTAACCAGACGTCTGACTGAATTCTCTGGTTCGCAAATCAGACAGAATCAGACGTCTGGTTAATATACTCAGACGTTTGAAAAGCAACCATATACAAAAATATATGAGAACCAACGTTTGAAACATTGGGTCAAATTTTCCTAAGTTATCTTTTGTATTTAATATAATAAATTTTGAACTCGGCTGTGTATATTCAAAATACAACTGTCACAATTGAAAAGACACGATCGCTCCTCTTCACTGCAACTCTTCATCACCATTAGAAGCGACCTTAGAGCACTTACTAACAGATGCAACTACACAAAGGATCTCTCTACTGCTATAAATAACATCAGGAATTCAAGAGAAGAACTTACCTAACTTACTTGCTGTAACAACCCGCAAGTTCGTAAATTTTAATTATCGACAAAATGACGATTTAATCTAGTTGACAATTGATATTGAGTTTTAAATCGTATTTAAAATTCTTTAATAAAATTGTTAATCGTTGTTTGGGATTTTAAATCAAATTTGAAAGCCTTTTTAGTATTGGCAAAATTCTCTTTAAATCCTCTATTATATAAATTGATTAAGAATTGGTTAAAATTATTGCCGTGAGAAATTTCTAAAGCTCTAAAACCCGTTTCACCTCTCACATTTTATCGTGCAAACCCTAAAGGAATAAGCAATCGAACGAGAGATTAAAAATGGCGGCCTCGAAAGCTAGGGCTTTAAAATTTAGGGCTGCTCGTCAATTCTTTCGCTCGTTCTTCAATTGGGTAGCTGGGGCTTTGGAAAAATCGAAGGTGCCAACTTCAATCAGATCGATCGAAAGCTCCGGCGACCGTCGTGTCCTTCTCTTCGACAGAGGTGAGTGAAAGCTCACATCTAATTCACTCGACCCTGTTGGTTTTCGTTCGTTTCTAGATAGCTTCGATTTGTTAGTTTTTCCTTCGTTCTCTCGATTTCGATTTTGAAATGTTAATTGCTTTATCTCGGCTGCTTGATAAGGTTTAAATGGTCGAGACAATTTATGACTTGTTAAAATTTGAGTATATTTCGATGTTGATGATTTTCTGGCTTCGACTTGAGCTGCTTGATTATTTGAGATCATTTGTCCATTTACGTGTGTACACTTTGCTTGTTGTTCTCTGTCCGTGCTCACTGTGATTTGCTCTAGTTGCTTCAATGTGATGTTTATAGTGCATTTTAGTTTCATGATGTAAGTTTGCAGACTTGTATTGTCCACTATTGCCTTTTTGCTTGAATCTTCTTGTGTGTCTGCACATGTGTACTCGAGTCCATATTTGAATTGAGTACATTTGTGTTGTATCGATTTGGTATTTCCTTCTTCAAGTGTACTGATATGTACTTCGAGCATTGCCTGGAGCTGTTCTGAATACTTTAGTGCACTTGACCTTCTTGCTTCAAGTTGCATACACATATGTTACTTAAATCTTGAAACTGTTTTCAAGCTCGAATATAATTTGTGTCCACTGTTGTCATTTAGACTCGTATAGGTGTATACATATATTGGCATATATGTATATATATGTCTACATGGCCTTTGCCTTGTTTGGGAGCATTGTATTTGGTCTGGACATCATTTGTATACTGCATACTTGTAGTTCAATACTCCTCAGTGTCATTTTGATGTTGATCTAGTATTTGTTGGTCATTTGAACATCACTGAGTTGCATTTCCATGTTCGATCACTAAGCACTTGTCATGCTGCATGTTGCACTTCACTGTTTTGTTTATCACAGTTGCTCCATTATGACCTGAATCTTGTTGCTATAACATTGTAGTTCGCATGCACTTTGTATAGTTACCACTATTTCACTATGGCATTGCTTCACTTGACTTGTTTTTGTGTCACTGCATATATATATACTTTTGATTGCACTGTTGTAGCTGCACTTTTCTTTGTAGCTTTGTTGCATAACTGACTTCATAGATGTTTATCAACTTGAACATATTGCTATTGAATTCACCCCTGACCTGTACATGACTATTGTACTTCACTGCTTCATTTTTCATTTGAGTTACCTTGGTCATTTCCAGTTGCTTGAGCTTCACTTGAGCATCTGATGTTCACCTCTATTGCTACTGATCATTTCTATTGTTTGGTGCCTTCTTGATTCTGTGTACATGCTTCCCTTGTTAGCTGTAGTCTGTTTCATTTGTAACCTGTTGGGTTTTAAAGTCTAGTTTCATATGAATTTGGACTTGACTGTTGCATTGCTCCAATGTATTCATGTAGTCTGATCTGATTTCTGAATTTTGAAACTGTATGATTCATTGCATTGCCTCTGGCCTAATCTCTGACTTGATGTACTTGAATTGTATATTCACGTTGGAGTTGTTCGTTGTAGCTTGACCATTTACAAACTGCACTTGCTCTTGATCATGGTTGCAGTTTTCATTTATTCTTCAACATACCATGTTGTCCCGACCTTTGCATATCTTCTCTGAATTGTTGAGCCTGGACACATATTGTTCATGTGTACATATTTCGTATTCTCTTAGTTGAAGCTTTATGCTGCTGCACTGCCTTGTTCTCGAATCTGATACATTGCATTGATGCCTTGTATCATTTGCATTTTGTCATTTTGCTTCACCGATGACCTTATTTTCTAATGAGGCTGATCTGCGTCTTTTCTGTTGAGTGTTGTAGTGCCATATCTTTGGTGCTCTCGCCTTCAGTTTGCTATTTCCCTGTGCCTTGCTTTGCGACATGTTGAACTTGTTTCACTTGTTGTCTCTTTCACTGGATCACTGTTTCATTTCACTGATGCAGCCTTGCCCTTAAATACAAGTGGTGGCTGCATTTTCGTAGCAGTTTTACCCTTGTCCCTTGTGGTGACTTTATATTCTGTTGTGGCGAGGCGGTGCACGCGTGCGTGCACTATAGCCACACTAAATTGACAGATTTTAATCGATATTTCTTTTGTTCTTGATTCATCGACCTGTTGCGTAATTCGTAGGCTGTATTGGCAAGGCAGTACACGTTAGCGTGTACTGCAGCCAATTACCATTGATGTTTTTAAATTGACATTTCAATTGTTTAAACTGCTTTGGATTTCTGTTTTGTGGATTAACACTGTTTAGTGTTATTTCTCTTATCGAGAAGTTGGGTATACGAGATTTCTGTGACTGTCGTCCATTTGATATTTGATTATTATTGCTTTCGTGCATTAATAACTGAGTTTGAATTAGACTAACCCGTGTATTATTTTCTTTTGAATTTAATACTCGGGTCAGACCGAGTATTTACAGGTTGTAGATTTTTAGCTTTGGGTTGCTGCTAGAGCTATGAAGACTTTTTATATCACTTGAAGTGGTCTTCGTCTTGTTGTAGTAGTCAGTGTGTCTATTTTAAGATGATAATGTATTCATGTATATTAGCCGATAATGTACTTGTATATATAACTTCTTGAGTCGACAGTTGTAGTTGTATCATTTGTATTGTGTCAAATGTATTGTAACTGATATCAGTTATTATATATATGAGACTTTTCGTTCCATCTGTATTCCGCATTTATGTTATCTGTGTTATTTTTATATCTATTGTCCTAAACTATTATAGCCACTGTGTAGTAGCTTTGAGTTTGTATCGGTATGTCGGATTTCCTCTAAAGATGAAATGCAATGTTTTATTATCTGACATATCGGTGCTCGCACAAAGCAATTACATAGATGGTCGCTCCTCAACAGCCTTATTCTCCATGCTAGTTGACAGCACTACACCGTAGTGTTCTTGGCTAGCGTGGGTATAGAGGTGGGGCGTCACAGCTTGGTATCGGAGCCTGGGGTTTAGGACAATTATAAAACATAACTTAGATGGAACATGTGTTACAACTATTTGTCGATGTTTTATCTCTCATCTTTACATATGACTATTTTCGACTGTTAGGTATGAATTCCTAACGCTTTTTCTTGTGTTTTCGGCTTTGAATTGATTTAGCCGATGTTGATTTTTGCTTTAATTTGGCAAATTAAAGCCATTTTGACTTTTGGACTTTGTTCCACTTTTGTTCTATGCTATGAGTGTCATTGTGTACCTGTTACACTGTGATGAAAAATAGCTGGACCAGTTGCAAATTGAGTGATTTTGATTTCTCATTCACATCTAGTTTGAATCTCAGCGATTTTGAACTTGATATTTTGTGTTTTCCTCATCTTGAATTCCATTCGACGTCGGTCACTTTGTTTTTGAGAAATTGCTAATTTCTTGATTTTCAAGACTCTGATTTTGTTTGCCGTTGGTTTCCTAATTTGATCGATTCTTGATCATTTCCCCGATTTGTTGCTATCATTTATTAGCAACTTTGATGACATTTTCTTCGGGATTTTTGTGAACATACTTTCTGATGGATTCAGTATCGATTTCTTTAGATTCCATTCACATCTTCGTATGTGAATTCTTGTGATTGATTGTTTCTACAATCATTTTTGTGATTTGTCACTTTAAAAATATAAAGGTTTTCTATACTAATAGTAAATATTAAAATCCTTTTCTCCAAACGATTTCAAAACTATTTTACTACAAATCTCTTTTCCTAAATCATTTTCCAATCTATTAGTATATACAAGCCTTTATTTCACTCGTATGAGAAATTGAATTAAACGGCCTAGTAAAACAAGTGGTATGAAACGCTTGCGTTTACTTCGTCGGTTAACTCCTGGACTTGTTCGATTGAACCCTTTGTGACAATTTTCTAGTGAAGATTTACAATTTGTTCGTAAATATTTGAGTTAAGCTAGTGGTTATGGGACATGAAGCTAAACTCTTATATTCACTAACTTAATGTAATTGACACTTCTTAATGTTCATGACGATCATTATTATGATTTAGACTAGGCCTCATCGGTGTGATTTCGTCTCACACATATCTCTTGGGCTTTGAGGATTGTCTAGACACCATTGTGTGATTTCGTCTCACACATATTGCACGGTTAGACTAGGCCTTATCGGTGTGATTTCATCTCACACATATCTCTTGGGCTTTGAGGATTGTCTGGATACTTTTTGTGTGATTTCGTCTCACATATTTCTTTGTCTGCGGGGAGACTATACCCCGTTTATGTGATGTTTCGCCATCACATATCTAGGGTAGCACCCTACGGTCTTCGGGCCATTCCTGTGTGAAAATTTAATGGATAGCTTCCATGAGATAGCTTCTCGTCATGTGTTTACGCGTAGGTGAGTTTTCATGCTCCCATTCATGTGTTAGGCCTTTTCCCCTTTTTATAATTTAGACTAGCGATTGTGCGAAGTCTCTTTGTCTGCGTGGGAGACTATACCCCGTTTATGTGATGTTTCGCCATCACATATGTAGGGTAGCACCCTACGGTCTTCGGGCCATTCCTGTGTGATACGCGTAGGTGAGTTTTCATGCTCCCATTCATGTGTTAGGCCTCCCCCCCTTATTTATGTGTTTTCTGGATTTCTTGTGAAGATTTCTGGAATTTTGTGCTTCACCGATTTTCGTGATTTCTATTGATATGTTTATCAATTTTTGTGCATTGGTGAATTCATGTGTTATTGACTTGTTATGAATACAAGTTTAGGGTATGATATCCCTTTCTATCTTTGAGAAGATTCTTGTGACATTTTTGATGAATAAAAATTCATTTGGTATTATATCTCGATGCCAGTTATTTTGATGAGGTTTTGACGTGTTAACTTCAGTAACCGTCAATTTTGAAATGGATTTACAAGCGGTTCTCCCGCAATACTGATATTGCTAATTTAATCACGTATTTTCAAAATTCTTATTTTTAAAAGTTGTTTCAAAATATAAATTAAAATTGTAACGACCCGGGTTTTTCGACCCCGAAAATCCCGAATTGTTAAGGAAAGAAAAAGAAGAAGGAGATAGAAGAGAAAGAAGAAGAAGACAGAAACACCAATCATAGAAATCTCACATTCGCAGCGGATTAAAATATAATATCAAATAATAATATCAGTTATACAAAGAAAACTGTATTAGTCAATCACATTTTTATACATCAGAGTTACAACCATTTACATGAATTGGACAGTTATACAACTTGTTCCAGACTACAATTTATACAGACTACACAATATCATATACACAGCGGAATATACTCCATACGTTCCTACCATCCAGCTCGCCTCTTGAGCTCCAGAACGTCCTTACCTGAAATCTGTAATACTCGGTCTGACCCGAGCATTACATCAAAGTAACACCCGGGTCAGGCTGGAAACCAGCGTGAGTAAACCCATCCAACATGAAATATAAATCCATAGAACTTATTTAAACCCGGGTAACTCATACTTTACTACTAGTAAACAACTTATAGTCAACATTTTATTTTCACAAAACAATATCTAAGTATCCAACTTAGTTTAAATGGTCCAAATTCACTTAAATCATTCTATTCCAACTTATTGATTTTACATATCAATCTATAAAGAATTATAGATTACCAATTCGAAGTGGTTTCGGATATTTCTGATACCCGACTCCGGTCTCTTCGAATACAATATCATCCTAAATCCAAGTTGTTTAAGTGGATTCACTTAAATTTAAATACAGGGTGTCACATTCACACAACAATTTATCATCGATAGATAACCCACATTATCACAGTTCAAACCAAACATATCATATCACAATATATCACAAATTATCAGACTAGATATTAATCCAATCCTTCAATACAATTTACTCATCCATAAGCAAGATTAATTAGTTCATTTCTAATTAATTAAATTAACACGAAGTAAATTAATTACTTTTGAATCCTGCTTAATTAACCTTAACTAAACCATTTGAATTAATTAACCTTTAATCACTTATTAATTATCCTTGATTACCTATTTAACCCTTAATTTTTAAAATTTCTTAATACTTGATTAATTAACCCTAAATTATTAATTAATTAATTACTACTTACCAATTAATTACTTAATTAATTAATTACAATTTAATTAATTCTTAATACTTGATTTATTAACCCTTAATTATTAATTAATTAACTACTAATTACCAATTAATTACTTAATTAATTAACTACTAATTATTAATTAATTAACTTTAATTATCTAATTAATAATTCTTAATTACAAATTAATTAAACTCTTTAACTATTTATTTATTATTACTTAATTTGTAATTAAAATAATTAATTACTCTTTATTAAATTATCAAACCTTAATTATCCTTAACAAATCATTTTCCTTTGTTAATTACTTAATCACATTTTTAAACTTAACTTTAAATTAACATTTAATTTTATTTATAAAATGATTAAGTTTTAAACATTTTATTTAAGTTTTAACAAACTTAAATTTAATAATCATATCATTAAATAAAGTTTAAGATCGTTTAAAAAGAGATTTAAGAAAAATTTTAAACATAGAATCATTTAAAATTCCAAACCTTTATTTTATAAAACTTTAAAAAACGTGCTTGCACTTTCTTCTCTGATCCCTGCTTCGAGTTTCCCACGTTCTTACTCGAGATCGTCTCGAGTTTCTCTTTGCAGCTTCTTCTTCTTCCTATTTTCTTTATCAACTAAACTGCAATATTCACTACTCGCACACGAGAGTAACTTCGAGTCTGGCCCCTTAATTCCCGAGACTCCTTCGAGTCGCCCACGACCATCATTCCTGACACGCACCTCACCATTGTGCACGTGCACAGATGCTCCGACCACCTCTGATGAACTCGACTACCTCCGGCAAGTCATGAATCAACTCGACATCCAACTTCGAGCATCAAATTGAAAGCATCGAGCCTAAATCGAAAACGAGACTTCCACTTGAAACAGAAACTCGACATCACCTGGAACGAAACGTCTCGCCACCACGTCTCCGACCACCATTTCATCTGAAACTTCGGGCATAACCTCCCAAGTCATTTACGCATCCATCCCCATCACTCCCATGAAGCTCGATCCATCATAGATGCTCCAGTCGTCACGATTCCAACCACGACCAAACAAAGTGCCTAAACCCTATTTCGTCCAATCGCCAATGCCACAAAGGATGATAAAATCATCAGGCAGTTTTCTCGACATCTCTGGCCATCAACCAAGCTACGACAAGAATCTCGAGTATCAATTGTTTGAGGATTGCCAGAAATTTGTGAAAACCCATTTTCAATTCAACTCAAAACTGCTCTTAATTTACTCAATTAAAAATTACCAGATTTGTTTTGAAAATCTTATTTTCTTGAGTGGATTCACATTATATAATTTACTCAACGGATAACAACACTTGGTTTCAACAATTTTCCAAGATTCATACTGTATATTTCTTAACTCCAGGCAATTTCAAACCTGAATACTTAACTATGGTTTTAAAAGTTAAATTATATTTAAACAATCTTATCTTATTCAAAAGTTTAACAGAGAATAGATAAGAGAAATTTGAATTCTTGATTTATTTTTAACTCTGTACTTGGAAACAGATTTACATAATTCAAACAAAACAATAAACAGATCTACACTTATAAATATATACATGCAGGCCTATTTACATTCATACAAACAACACTTTAAATATATAGTCTCAAGATATCATGGTAGATCTAAGGTTTGTTTGCTTACTGGCACATTTGAACAGAGGGCAGATTTTATATATATACAGGTATATTCACATAGGGTCATAGTAATTCATATATAACTAGATAAAATCCATCATTCAAACAACTTTTTCATATAGGACTATCACATGCAAATAAAACTAGCAACCATATTACTGTTTTTAACATTTTGTTTACTCACCTTAATGATGAACAGAGAGCTATAAACTGAGGATGCCTTTTGATTTAAAAACTTGGAACTGGAAATCTTGTTTTAAAAATTGAGATGACTTGCTTGATGATCTGAAACTTAGTTGAGTTGCTGAAATGATCTTGAGTTTTAAATTTTGAAAGCTGGAACTTGTTTTGATTTTGTTGAGTTGCTTCCAGGTTTGATTTTTGAACTTTGCTCAGGTTTTACAGCTTCTAGGTTTTAGAAATTGAAAGAGAAGTTGCTATTTGATTTGAATCTTGACTTGATTAAAATTCCTTTCCTGGTTTTACTTTTGTTTTAATCTTCATCTTCAGGTTGTATTTCCAGGTTTGTAATTTTGTTCATTTTTGGATTTTGAGGCAATATCCAAGAAAATGAAGTGTAGGGGTTAGATGTGTTTATATATCTTTGTTCATCTCCCTTTTATTAAATTTAAAATGAAAAGAAATTTAGAAGTATGTGACACTTGTAATATTTGCATGATATAAATTTTACAAATGTTAAAATAGTTTACACTTGTTAATTCTCATATTTAAATGCTTACACATGTAACTTTATATTTTATTTAATATATTTCTATTTATATTAACATATGTTTTATTTTTAATATATGTTCTATATTTTTATTAATTCATTTCCTATTATTTACTTATATATCTTTTATAGAAAATGATTTTAAAAAGAATTAACTATACTTTAATAGATAAACACATATATATTATATTATAATTAGAAAAAAATAGTCTTAGTTTTAAAATATAGAGTATTTAAATCCAAATTATTTATAAGTTGAAAAAAATATTATTTATTATCAGATTTATTTGTTTAACCAATTAAAACCAGTTAATTTCCAATTAACAGATGTCTAAAAATCCGGGTTATCACATTCCTCCCCCCTTTGAATCTTTTCGTCCTCGAAAAGGAACGAAGCCAGAATTATTAAAATGCTTAAATTAGATAACTTTTCTTTGATCATTTTTTTTAAAACACTTTTAAAATCTATATTATATTATAAAATAGTTTTTATAAAAATATATTTTTACAACTCGATGTTTCAACAAGTCCATCCTTGTTCTTACAGAAATTCGGTCATACGTTGATCAGACGTAGGACTGAAAATCTATAAGTACTGGGTAGACCCGTTTTCAACACCCAGTGAAAACATTTGGAAAATAATTTTATTAAAAATATAGGAAACATTTTTGAAAATAGAGGAAATGTCTTTGGTGAGAATGCTCTGGAAATCATCACCCCTATCCATGGTCACAGTTACATCACGGGTTACGTTGCAATCGCAGCAAAAGTCCATGTAACTGATAACAGCATGGAACCCACAACAGATCGCAGTTACATTCCAGGGTTACGTTGCCGTCGCAGCAAAAGTCCATTTAACTGTTGGCTCTCAGCGGCACACACGATTTCGCTGTCAAAATGAAACTCCTCCACATAGGTCGCAGTCTACCGATATAAAATCAAACGCAGACTGTTGGCTCTCAGCGGCTCAAACGACTTTCGCTATGTTACCATAGTGTCACAGTCTACCGATATAAAATCAAACGTAGACAGTTGGCTCTCAGCGGCACACATGACTTCCGCTATGGTCTGCAGTAGATCGCAGTTACATTGAGTTAAATTGTTGTCACAGCATAACTCAAATGCCTCTGTGGGCACCAGCCCCTCGACTTTCGCTACACAAATAATCCTCAGGAACTAGTTTTGTCCGGACTCCTCACAGGATCAACTTTAGAAACCCCCCTTGGGGCTCAAGGCAGTACCACCCAGTGGTACTCCTGAGAAGTTCATTTCAAGGAAGCGCCTTTTCCCCCAAAGCTATTCTCAAAACACTTTATACTATATACTTATAGTATCTTCAAATCATACCCTTTATGATTTATCAAAATCTCCTTTACACAAAATCGATTACCAAAATCGATAATTCTCAAACTAGGCTTTCCAAAATCCAAAATTGATTTCTCAAAAATCAAAAGCCCTTTCCAAAATCCATAGGTTCCAAAAACCTTTTCCAAAATCATTCCCATAAAATCCTTTATATATATAGATATATATATAACTTTGAAAATCTTTGGATTATTTCAAACTTGTATAAAACTCTTTTATACTTCAAATACTTCCAAAACCCTTTTCTTCTGGCAATAGATTCAACAAGGGAAGATTTACCTTATATAACAAGGATATATAACTTTATTTTATTCTAAATCAAATATTCACATTTGATAAATCTTTTATAAAGTTATTAACCATATTTCTTTTCAAAAACCATTTTACAGTTCTTATCCACAAATCTTCAATATCAATTTCATTCAAATCCGTACGATGTACACATATCATCCGTACACAATATCAATCTGATCACTCAATCGATCACACAATTTCACTTCCGAACTAGTATCGTCCACCCGACTTCCTAGTGCGGACTCAGATCTGGTTTCTTGATTAGAAACCGTCATTCTCCTTGCATAGTCACAACTATGATAGAGAATATCCAGAACCAATCAAAAATCCATATTCAGGTTCGGCGTCGAAAATCGAGCGAAAAATCCCAACTCAGATCGATAATATTATCTCGAAATTCTGTGTTCGAATCTGGATCAAATCACTATGCGAATATACGTATATCCTACGTATTTATCTTTATTGGTTATTAGCCAAATCAATTCTCTTTTCTATTCACATTTCCTTTAGATTTCTATTCACTTATTCACAATTTCTTCCAATTCCAATTGAGTTATTGCTTCAATTACAAACAGTTTGAACTCTGACCAATTTAAATTTAAAAATAGCTTGAAAAAGTTTAAAATAGATAAGTAGTTGAAAAATAGTTATTAGTTTGTAAAATAGCTGTAAAATAGTTAAGTAGGTATAAAATAGTTAGATAATTGCAAAAATAGTTTTTTTTTAATTTTTTTTATAAAATAGTGATTAGATATAAATAACTGAAAAATAGTAATTAGTTTATAAGACAGTTTCAAAATAGTTAAATAGTTCTAAAATAATTGTAAAATAAGTATAAGATAGTTTGGGGTTTAAGAAGAAAGATTGTATAGTAAATAGTTTGAAAAAAATAGGTTTATATTAAAACAAATTACTTTGAAAATAGTCCAGAGTCAAACCGTTCAATTCCCTATCAATTCAATTTAAATTTCTACTTCCATTTAAATTGACTCAATACTTCAATTTCCATTGAAATTGATTTAATCCCAATTCAAGTTGAATTAACCTTAATTCCTTTCCAAATTCAAATCAATTTTCATTTGATTTTTAAACTTATTCAACTTTAATCACAATTCCAAATTATTTCAAATCAATTTCAATTTGAACAAATTTTATTTAAATCTCAACTTAAAACCATCTCGAATTATATAAATTCGAGTTAAATATTTTAAATATTGATTTAATCACTTAAGTCAAATTAACCCTTACTTTTAAATCAAATCAATCCAAAATCCAAAATTCCATTTTAAACTATCATTACTTAACTTATTTTAAATTTCAAATTTAAAAGTTCAAAGAAATTTTTATCTTCAAAATTCAATTTATTGCCCAATTTTATCTTCCAACTTTGAAACTGATTCTTAAACAATTTTAAGTTACAAATTCAATTCTTAATATTCAAATCTTAAGTTAAAAGGGATTCCATATCCTTAATTTCAAATTAAGGTTTAATTATCATTTATCTTTATAATGGATATATTATCACAATCCATTTCTTCATTCATTCAAACTAATCAAATTCACCATTTTAACTTTCCAAGTTAAATTTCAATTTCATCTTGAAATTTCCAATTCAAGTTGTTCATTCCAAACTCACTTAACTTTCCTTAAGTTAAATTCAATTTAATCTAGTCATCTTTACCCAATTTGAATTTCCATTTCAAATTTTAAACTTTATATTAATAAACTTTCCCACTTAAGTTTTTAAAACTTATCATATTTCCAGAAAATTCAAAACTCAACACTTAGTGTTTACTTCCAGTCAACTTTGACCTTATGTATATCTAACATATATACATATTTATTTCATTTGCACTTCAAGTCATACTTTAAATTTTAAACCATTCTTGGTTTTTAATTTCAAAACAAATTTCTTTAAAACAATCTCAAGTTTTCTGGACTTAGATTTAAAACTTCACAATTTTAAATTATCTTTAATTCCAATTGGATTTTTAATTTTAGTTTGGATCCATTTCAAACTTATCTTCATTTAATTTTAATTTGGTTGTATTACTATTACCTCTTAATTCTCATTATTATATTTAATTCAAATTAAATTAACAACCAATTTCTTTAATATATTTAATAATTAGAAAAATTATTTCTATATATATCAAAAGATAACCTATATAAATATCATTAAATTTTAAAACCATTTTAAAATTTTTATATAAGAAAATAACAAGTACGCCCTCATATATATATATATACACTCAACTCATTCTAGGGTACCATTGACCCTATCCTTAACGAGTAATCCCAACAGAGCCAAGGTTCTCGCTTAACCTTCAGCTCTGATACCAAATGTGACGACCCGAGGAAGTGGCGACCGGTAGGCTTTGCGACCATCCCAGACCCACCGTGGCACACAGTGATACCTCGAATTTGCTTTTACGGCCAGCCTCTCGACTCGCAACCAACCCTCACAAGGCCTTTACCTCTCAGGGACATGTAGGGGTAAGAGTCTCCCGTTCGCCACCAAACCGCGAAGCGAGAACCCCCTATCATGCTGTAATGTAGCAAACAATATTAATAGAGTATTGTTTTTATAATAAATAGACCTTAATAAAATAAGATTGTTATTTTCAAATTGGATGTGTTGTTTTAAATTTACTTTAAATTGGATTTTAAGAATATAATTTGAATTTGAATTTGAAATTCAAAAGAAGTAATATTTAAATAGTTTTAGACTTTAAAATATATGTATAAGCTTTTATTTATAAGTATAATTGGTTATTTCTTTAAAAAGTTATCTTTATATATAAATAGATAAGTAATAAGTGTTTAATAAATTAAGAAAAATCTTTTATTTACATTTAAGATAAATACAAACTAATTAATTAAAGGACATGTGTAAACCTATAAAGGATTGTTTAAAACAAGTGTTAACTAATTAACACATATAAAGACAAGTGTCATTCTTGTTTTTAATTTTTCTTTTATTTTAAAATAAATCATTTATATTTATAAAAAGATGTTTTCCTCATTCTCATTTCTTTTGCAAATCTTCATTCTCAAAATTAAAGAGAATTCAGCTGTAAACAAAATCCCCTCAAAAACAAAATCAGTAATCAACATTTCTTAAGCCAAAATCTCAAAACAAAGACCTGAAATTCATCTTAAAATCATAAGCCTGTAACCCATTTTCCAAAATACAACTAAATCGAAGTTTCAGCCTGCATCCTTTTCAAAATCTGGAAGCCTGCAATCTCTTTTTCAAATCTGGAAAATTAGAGCATGCATGCAACTGTAATCTCTTCAAACTAAAGCTGGCAATTCAAGTTTTCAAAGCACATCGAATATTCAAGTTTAAAAGTTTTAAAGAGCAAAGGCATCTCAGTTTAAAAGCATTTAAAGGATTTTCAAAGCAGTTTCAAATTTAAGATCTGTTTTTCATTTTCTGGTGAGTAACATTTATTTTAAAAACTTAAGTATATGATATCTGTTTGCATGCTATAAATTCTTGAATATATGATGAAATATGCCTGCATGTTGTTTAATATGTTTGGTATGTATGTATATTTTTGTATATATGGATGAATTGGTGTGCATGTCTGTTTCTTGCTCTGTTTCCAGTTTCAAGCTCAAAAGTTTGGATTTAAATCCTGTATCTTTTGACCTAGTAAAAATTGTTTTCAAAATTTTTACAGTTTGCATTTTCAATAGAATGAGGAAGCGATTTAAACGTTTCAGCAAAATCGAGGACTATGACCCCTTTCTTTTACTGGTTCGCTTAATTCCGGACTTGTCCGTTTGAGAATGTGAAATGTTATTTTTAAAACACACAATCCTGCACTTTCAAGGAAACGATAAAGAGATTTAAACGATTTAGCAAAAGTACGGAGTATGGAACCATACTTTTACTACTTCGGTTAATTCCGGACTCGTTAATTGAATATTTGTGACTTCTGATTATCGTTTTTGATAATCAGATATTTGTGAAATTTGATTATCGTTTGAGATAATTAAATATTTTTTCGATTTGATTAATCGAATGTTTGTGTTTCTGATTATCGTTTTTGATAATCGTATATTTCTTATTTCTGATTATCGTTTTTGATAATCAGATATTTGTGTTTCTGATTATCGTTTTTGATAATCGGATATTTCTTATTTCTGATTATCGTTTTTGATAATCAGATATTTGTGTTTCTGATTATCGTTTTTGATAATCAGATATTTCTTATTTCTGATTATCGTTTTTGATAATCAGATATTTGTGTTTTTGATTATCGTTTTTGATAATCGGATATTTCTTATTTCTGATTATCGTTTTTGATAATCAGATATTTGTGTTTCTGATTATCGTTTTTGATAATCAGATATTTCTTATTTCTGATTATCGTTTTTGATAATCAGATATTTGTGTTTCTGATTATCGTTTTTGATAATCGGATATTTCTTATTTCCGATTATCGTTTTTGATAATCAGATATTTGTGTTTCTGATTATCGTTTTTGATAATCGGATATTTCTTATTTCTATATTTGTGTTTCTGATTATCGTTTTTGATAATCGGATATTTCTTATTTCTGATTATCGTTTTTGATAATCAGATATTTGTGAAATTTGATTATCATTTGTGATAATTAAATATTTTCCAATTTGATTATCATTTGAGATAATTAAATATTTTTTGATTTGATTAATCGAATATTTGTGTTATGACTATCGTTTTTGATAATCAGATAATTGTGAATTTTGATTATCATTTTTGATAGTTAAACCTATTTGCGATTTGAAAATTCAATTATCGTTTTTGATGATTGAATATTTTCGATTTTGAGATTTGAGCTTCGTCTTTTTCTCTGGCGATTCAGGTGAGTAATTTGATTTACTCACATTCAATTCGTGCAGTACGTGAATTCTGCTTTGTTTCCTTTTCTTTTAAATGCTGGAACTTGATTGATTCTTGCTTTTGATAGTCGTCTGATTTTGATTCCTTGATCCCCACGATTGTTGATTCTTTTGATTTGAATCAATCGAACCTTTTGATTTCATATCTGACACTTCCTTGATTTCAATACTTCCCTGTTGACCTTTGCTTTGCTTATGCATCCGACATTGCCATGCTCTGTTGGTTGTTACCTTTTATCCATTTATTCCTTATGATTGCGAGGACGCAATTTCTTTAAGGAGGGGAGTCTATAACAACCCGCAAATTCGTAAATTTTAATTATCGACAAAATGACGATTTAATCTAGTTGACAATTGATATTGAGTTTTAAATCGTATTTAAAATTCTTTAATAAAATTATTAATCGTTGTTTGGGATTTTAAATCAAATTTGAAAGCCTTTTTAGTATTGGCAAAATTCTCTTTAAATCCTCTATTATATAAATTGATTAAGAATTGGTTAAAATTATTGCCGTGAGAAATTTCTAAAGCTCTAAAACCCGTTTCCCCTCTCACATTTTATCGTGCAAACCCTAAAGGAATAAGCAATCGAACGAGAGATTAAAAATGGCGGCCTCGAAAGCTAGGGCTTCAAAATTTAGGGCTGCTCGTCAATTCTTTCGCTCGTTCTTCAATTGGGTAGCTGGGGCTTTGGAAAAATCGAAGGTGCCGACTTCAATCAGATCGATCGAAAGCTCCGGCGACCGTCGTGTCCTTCTCTTCGACAGAGGTGAGTGAAAGCTCACATCTAATTCACTCGACCCTGTTGGTTTTCGTTCGTTTCTAGATAGCTTCGATTTGTTAGTTTTTCCTTCGTTCTCTCGATTTCGATTTTGAACTGTTAATTGCTTTATCTCGGCTGCTTGATAAGGTTTAAATGGTCGAGACGATTTATGACTTGTTAAAATTTGAGTATATTTCGATGTTGATGATTTTCTGGCTTCGACTTGAGCTGCTTGATTATTTGAGATCATTTGTCCATTTACGTGTGTACACTTTGCTTGTTGTTCTCTGTCTGTGCTCGCTGTGATTTGCTCTAGTTGCTTCAATGTGATGTTTATAGTGCATTTTAGTTTCATGATGTAAGTTTGCAGACTTGTATTGTCCACTGTTGCCTTTTTGCTTGAATCTTCTTGTGTGTATGCACATGTGTACTCGAGTCCATATTTGAATTGAGTACATTTGTGTTGTATCGATTTGGTATTTCCTTCTTCAAGTGTACTGATATGTACGTCGAGCATTGCCTGGAGCTGTTCTGAATACTTTAGTGCACTTGACCTTCTTGCTTCAAGTTGCATACACATATGTTACTTAAATCTTGAAACTGTTTTGAAGCTCGAATATAGTTTGTGTCCACTGTTGTCATTTAGACTCGTATAGGTGTATACATATATTGGCATATATGTATATATATGTCTACATGGCCTTTGCCTTGTTTGGGAGCATTGTATTTGGTCTGGACATCATTTGTATACTGCATACTTGTAGTTCAATATTCCTCAGTGTCATTTTGATGTTGATATAGTATTTGTTGGTCATTTGAACATCACTGAGTTGCATTTCCATGTTCGATCACTAAGCACTTGTCATGCTGCATGTTGCACTTCACTGTTTTGTTTATCACAGTTGCTCCATTATGACCTGAATCTTGTTGCTATAACATTGTAGTTCGCATGCACTTTGTATAGTTACCACTATTTCACTATGGCATTGCTTCACTTGACTTGTTTTTGTGTCACTGCATATATATATACTTTTGATTGCACTGTTGTAGCTGCACTTTTCTTTGTAGCTTTGTTGCATAACTGACTTCATAGATGTTTATCAACTTGAACATATTGCTATTGAATTCACCCCTGACCTGTACATGACTATTGTACTTCACTGCTTCATTGTTCATTTGAGTTACCTTGGTCATTTCCAGTTGCTTGAGCTTCACTTGAGCATCTGATGTTCACCTCTATTGCTACTGATCATTTCTATTGTTTGGTGCCTTCTTGATTCTGTGTACATGCTTCCCTTGTTAGCTGTAGTCTGTTTCATTTGTAACCTGTTGGGTTTTAAAGTCCAGTTTCATATGAATTTGGACTTGACTGTTGCATTGCTCCAATGTATTCATGTAGTCTGATCTGATTTCTGAATTTTGAAACTGTATGATTCATTGCATTGCCTCTGGCCTAATCTCTGACTTGATGTACTTGAATTGTATATTCACGTTGGAGTTGTTCGTTGTAGCTTGACCATTTACAAACTGCACTTGCGCTTGATCATGGTTGCAGTTTTCATTTATTCTTCAACATACCATGTTGTCCCGACCTTTGCATATCTTCTCTGAATTGTTGAGCCTGGACACATATTGTTCATGTGTACATATTTCGTATTCTCTTAGTTGAAGCTTTATGCTGCTGCACTGCCTTGTTCTTGAATCTGATACATTGCATTGATGCCTTGTATCATTTGCATTTTGTCATTTTGCTTCACCGATGACCTTATTTTCTAATGAGGCTGATCTGCGTCTTTTCTATTGAGTGTTGTAGTGCCATATCTTTGGTGCTCTCGCCTTCAGTTTGCTATTTCCCTGTGCCTTGCTTTGCGACATGTTGAACTTGTTTCACTTGTTGTCTCTTTCACTGATACACTGTTTCATTTCACTGATGCAGCCTTGCCCTTAAATACAAGTGGTGGCTGCATTTTCGTAGCAGTTTTACCCTTGTCCCTTATGGTGACTTTATATTCTGTTGTGGCGAGGTGGTGCACGCGTGCGTGCACTGTAGCCACACTGAATTGACAGATTTTAATCGATATTTCTTTTGTTCTTGATTCATCGACCTGTTGCGTAATTCGTAGGCTGTATTGGCGAGGCAGTACACGTTAGCGTGTACTGCAGCCAATTACCATTGATGTTTTTAAATTGACATTTCAATTGTTTAAACTGCTTAGGATTTCTGTTTTGTGGATTAACACTGTTTAGTGTTATATCTGCCGTTATCCGGTTCTCTTATCGAGAAGTTGGGTATACGAGATTTCTGTGACTGTCGTCCATTTGATATTTGATTATTATTGCTTCCGTGCATTAATAACTGAGTTTGAATTAGACTGACCCGTGTATTATTTTCTTTTGAATTTAATACTCGGGTCAGACCGAGTATTTACAGGTTGTAGATTTTTAGCTTTGGGTTGCTGCTAGAGCTATGAAGACTTTTTATATCACTTGAAGTGGTCTTCGTCTTGTTGTAGTAGTCAGTGTGTCTGTTTTAAGATGATAATGTATTCATGTATATTAGCCGATAATGTACTTGTATATATAACTTCTTGAGTCGACAGTTGTAGTTGTATCATTTGTATTGTGTCAAATGTAGTGTAACTGATATCAGTTATTATATATATGAGACTTTTCGTTCCATCTGTATTCCGCATTTATGTTATCTGTGTTATTTTTATATCTATTGTCCTAAACTATTATAGCCACTGTGTAGTAGCTTTGAGTTTGTATCGGTATGTCGGATTTCCTCTAAAGATGAAATGCAATGTTTTATTATCTGACATATCGGTGCTCGCACAAAGCAATTACATAGATGGTCGCTCCTCAACAGCCTTATTCTCCGTGCTAGTTGACAGCACTACACCGTAGTGTTCTTGGCTAGCGTGGGTATAGAGATGGGGCGTCACACTTGCACTTTCTACTCTTATATTCTGATATATTCTTGATCTCTAACAATCTATACTTGTACTCTACACTTCCAAATATACAGTTCCTCATAGACAACAATCTCTAGATATATATTGGAAGGATTTGCACTATATAGTCAAAATCCGTGTAATAGAGAATACAAAGTTGACAAAGAAACTCTGCTATTGTAAACATGTTCCTCCGGGTGAAGTGAGGGTTATTCGGTAAAAGGAAATTCCGAAGAGGAGCTTCGGGACTGGACGTAGGACGAGAGGTCCGAACCAGTATAAAATCCCTGGTGTGATTATTCTTATTTTCATATTTTAATATTGATACAATATAGTTTAAATTAGTCATATACTTGTCATTTGTATAATCGATCCACCATACTATAGAATTTCATTTGGTATCAGAGCAAGGTTTGATCAAATTACAGTAACACGTTTTTTGAATCATTTTTGATATGGAAAGTATTTTTCAAGACGAACAATCCACAGCACAACCCCCACTTTTTAATGGTTCTAACTATGCATACTGGTCAACATGTATGAGAATTTTTATGGAAGCTAATGGTCTAGAAATTTGGTCTTCAACTCAAGATAAATATGAAGCACCTACTACTGCTATGAACACATGGACCGATGCACAAAAGACCTTAGCATCAAATAATGTTAAAGCTATGAACGTTTTATTTTATTCTCTAGATAAAAATGAATTTTCACGTGTCATGTTATGTACAACTGCATTTGACATTTGGCGTACCTTACAAATCACACACGAAGGTACAACATAGGTCAAACAAACTAAGATTTCAATTTTGCAAAACCAATTTTCGTCATTTAAAATGAAGCAAAATGAAACTATTGTTGATATGTATTCTAGATTTCAAACTATCCAACATGATCTTATGGCATTAGGAGTTAAATTTACCGATTTTGATTTAGTTTCTCGAATACTCAACTCTTTGACACCAGATTGGGAAAGGAAAGTATTAGCTATTGAAGAAGCTAATGATCTCTCTACTCTCAAAACTGAAGAGTTGATAGGAAATTTAATGTCATATGAAGCTAATTTGCAGGCACGAAAAGAACTAAATTCAGAAAAGAAGAACATAGCATTTCCAGCAACAAAAAATGATGATTCTGATTTAGATGAAGAAGAAATAGTCTTCATTGCCATGAACTACAACAGATTCAAGAAATTTAGAAAGATGACAAAATTCCAAAAAGAAGGGAAGTCGAATACAATAAACTTATCTCAAATTAAGTGTTATGAATGTGATCAATACAGACATATGAAGAAGGATTGCCCTAAACTCAATAATGATAAAAAGAAGAACAAATTTGAAAAATTCAAGAAGAAGAAGGCTTTCAAAGTAACATGGGAAGACTCAGATTCTTCATCATCTGAAAGTGATAGTGATAGTGATGGAGAACAAGCTAATGTGTGTGGCAAAAACCGATGAGGTATGTCCATAACTTAGCTATGATGAATTATTAGAACTTAGCATGGAATTAGATGATAAATTTAGACAAATTAAAAAATTGAACAAAGAATATATAGCTAAAATAAATAGATTAGAACTTGAAGTAGGAATGTTAAAAGATGAAAAAATTATCTTAGAAGAAGAACTAGAATTATCTCAAGAAAAAATTAAAAATAATTTGATAGAAAGTAAGGCTATTACTATTGATTTTGAAAACACTAAAATAGTAAAGGATGATTTACTAAAAGAAAAAGTCAACTTGAAAAGCAATATTGAAATATTGAAAATTGAAAATTTAGAATTAAAAGAAAAATTAGATAAGATTACAAATAATGTGTCAAAATTCAATAAAGGGAAACAAGATTTGGAAAACCTTATCAAAACTTCAAAACCATCAGGCAATAGAAATGGAATAGGATTTAAAAATATTTCTAAACAAAAAGGAAATGATGTAAAAAAAAAATTTGTATACAAAAACTAAAAGTTTACCTATGTCTAGTATGAATACCAAAACTATGAAAATTTGGATTCCTAAGACAAATAATAATTTGATTAAACAAAAACATATTAATAATATTTTAAAGAATGTAGTCTATAATAAAAATTATATTTATAAAGGTACCAAACCATCGTGGGTATGGCTACCTTTTCCTAACAATTAGGACCCTAACAAAAGTATATGGGTACCAATTAAAACATCTTTTATTTTGCAGGTACCCAAAATAAAACATAAGGAGAAATGGATACTAGATAGCGGATGCTCCAAGCATATGACCGGAAATTCAAAAATGTTATCAAATATAACATACATCGATGGTGGAACGGTAACCTTTGGAGATAATTCAAAAGGATATGTCGTTGGCACTAGAGAAGTCATCAATTATAGTATTTCTAATTCTCCTATTATTACAAATGTTTTATTAGTAGAAAATATAAAACACAATCTACTAAGCATTAGTCAATTATGTGACAAAGGATTTCAAATAAATTTCGAAAAAGATAGATGTAATATTTTAGATAATAACAAACAACTTATATTTGACGGTTTTAGAAACAAAAATATCTATGTATTAAACATGAATATAAATAAAAATTCAAATTTATGTTTAACCGCCAAACATAATGATCCATGGTTATGGCATAAACATTTTTGCCACAACAATTTGAAAAGAATTAATAAATTGGCAAAATATGAGTTAGTTAGAGGCTTATCTAAAATAAATTACAAAGTAGAAAATTTATGTGACGATTGTCAAATTGGAAAACTAAAGAAAACCTCTTTTAAATCTAAAAATAATATTTCTACAAAACAACCATTAGAATTATTACATTTAGATTTATTCGGCCCAACACAAATACAATCTATAAATCACAACAAATATGTTTTCGTCATAGTTGATGATTTTTCAAGGTATACATGGACCTTGTTTTTAAAACATAAAAGCGATACTTTTGAAATGTTTAAAATATTTGCTAAAAGAATTAGAACACAAATGGACTTGAAAATTAAAAATATTCGAAGTGATCATGGAGGAGAATTCGAAAACGATCTTTTTACTAATTTTTGCAATAAGAAAGGAATAAGTCATAATTTTTCTTTTCCTCGCACACCTCAACAAAATGGTGTAGTAGAAAGAAAAAATCGCACGTTACAAGAATGTGCACGAACATTACTAAATAGTAGTGGTTTACCAAAACACTTTTGGCGGAAGCCATTGCCACAGCTTGTTACGTATTAAATCGAGTAACCATACGTCCTATGACTAAACAAACTTGTTTTGAAATATTTTTTGGAAGAAAACCTAAAGTATCATACTTTAAAACTTTCGGTTCAAAATGTTTTATATTAAATACAAAAGATAACTTAGGAAAATTTGACCCAAAGACCGATGAAGGTATCTTTGTTGGATATTCTGATCGTAGCAAAGCATATAGAATTTTTAATAAACGAAATAATACTATTGAAGAAAGTTTACATGTTTCGTTCGACAAAAATCTATTTAACAATCATACTAATGATGAAGAAGAGACTATTCCAATAATAAATTCAACAAAGTCTGTTAATAATGAAACAAATGTACAAAATAACACTTTAATATTATCCCCTAGAATTCTTAAGAATCATCCAAAAGATAATATCATTGGAGATCTCAATTCTAGAATAACTAGAAATCAACTTAATCAAATAAGCCATGTGGCATTTGTGTCAAATCTTGAACCAAAAAATTATAAAGAAGCTTCAAATGATAACTTTTGGATAATGGCTATGCAAGAAGAATTGAATCAATTTGAACGTAATAATGTTTGGGAACTAGTTCCAAGACCTGAAGACCAATCGGTTATAGGAACAAAATGGGTATTTAAAAACAAAGCAAACGAGAATGGAAATATTGTAAGAAATAAAGCACGCTTAGTTGCTCAAGGTTATAATCTAGAAGAAGGCATCGACTACGACGAAACTTTTGCACCAGTAGCAAGACTCGAGGCCATATGAACCTTACTCGCTTTTGCAAATCATCACAATTTTAAATTGTTTCAAATGGATGTCAAAAGTGCTTTCTTAAATGGTTTTATTAAAGAAAACGTATATGTTGAACAACCTCCTTTATTTACTCATGAAAAATATCCCGATCATGTTTTTAAATTACAAAAAGCTTTATATGGTTTAAAACAAGCTCCTCGAGCTTGGTACGAACGGCTTAAAAATCACTTAATTACATCGGGTTTTCAAATAGGAAAAATCGATACAACTTTATTTATTAAACGAGAAGATAACGATATTTTAGTTGTACAAATTTATGTAGACGATATTATTTTTGGTTCAACTAATTAAAATCTCTATAATCATTTCTCAAATATTATGACCAATGAATTTGAAATGTCTCACATGGGAGAACTAAATTTCTTTTTAGGTTTACAAATAAAACAACTTGAAAATGGTATTTTTATTCACCAAGAAAAATATTGTAACGACTTATTACGACGCTTTGGAATGGATAAAATTTCAAGCAAACCAACACCAATGAGTACTACTGTTCACTTAGAAAAAGATGAAAACGGAAAAGACTTTGATGAAAAATTATATCGTAACATGATTGGTTCTTTACTTTATTTAATGGCGAGTCGACCCGATATTATGATGAGTGTATGTCTTTGTGCTCGATTTCAAGCAAAACCAAAAGAATCTCATCTAAGAGTTGTTAAGCGTATTTTACATTATCTATCTAGTACTAGAGATTATGGTTTGTTTTACCCTAAAGGATCATCGTTTGAACTGATTTCATATAGTGATGCGGATTTCGGAGGGTGTAGAACAGATCGTAAGAGTACTACTAGAACATGTCACTTTATCGGACAATCATTAGTTTCATGGTTTAGCAAAAAGCAAAATTGTGTTTCTTTATCTACTTGCGAAGCCGAATATATCTCAGCAGCTCTAGCATGTGCACAAGTAATATACATGCAACAAACACTTACGGACTTCGGCAAAATTATCAATAAATCTCCAATATATTGTGATAATACAAGTGCAATAAATCTATCAAAACATCCTGTCAATCACTCACGAACTAAGCATATAGATATACGACATCATTTTTTACGACACAATGTTGAAAAAGGAAATATCTCATAAGAATACGTAAATACCGAAAATCAAATAGCAGACATTTTTACAAAACCATTAAATGAACAAAATTTTATTAAACTCCGACGTGATTTAGGGATTTGCTCTCTTCATGATCTTATTACTGAATAATTCATGCTTCATCTAGCCTATATTTAGTCAAGTATTTTTCTATCCACAAATTATAATCAGTAATTCATACACCCTTTGTTTTTTAGATAGTTAGTTTCTCTAAAAATAAATTTTTAACGTATATATAAACAATTATACTTAAAAAAAAATATACACACAATTCATATTTTTCTCAACAAACAAAATATAGCCATGTCTTCTGATAACTCTTATATCTCCATCTCGATGCCTACGCCGGATAGCTCGGTTGATACACCCCAGCGACTTCCTACACCCACACCAATTAATGAACCGACGCATATGTGGTCCTCATATCATACGGGATTTACTCCCGATAACAAGAAGACCAAAAGATCTCTGTTTGTATCTCCTAACACAAAAGAGAAAATTGATGAAGTTCATCATTATCAGAAACAACAGATAGATCTTCAACGAGAACTATATTTTGAGCAAAAAGTCACAGCGCGTCGCCTAAGCTTTTTGGAACAAGTAGCGATGAAGTTTTGTTCATCACGAAAGAAAGATATCCATGATCCACTGCCAAAACCTTATAGTTCTTTAGATTCCTCATCTTCATATCGTACTCCTTCGGATCCGTCACCGAGATGATTTTCTGGCTCTCCAAGAACCCACGAACGTGGTAATATATGGTCTCCACTTAAACCATGGAGGAATGACAACTCAGGAGATCGCAAAACTCCATCGCCTTCCAAATAAATTATATTTGTATATATATGCTTATTTGTTATTTTATTTCATAACAATAAAATTACTTGTTATAAGAATTCGAGAAATAAGCAAAACCATCAAATTTTAGGCTATTTTTAGCCACACTGCTTATTTCAGACGTCTGACTATGGACTTCAGACGTCTGACACAATGATATACGTCTAAAATTTAAGAACTGTGCATATGTCAGACGTCTGATACAACCCCCAAACGTCTGAAATTTTGCTCTGTCTTCTCCAAATAAAAATCATAACATTTCAGACGTCTGAAATAAAATCCAAACGTCTGCCTTAGTTCTCTGTCTCTCCAATTTTACAAATTCGATTAAACCAGGCGTATACATCAAAAACCAGATGTCTAATTTTATCTGCTGCACTTAATTTAGGGCAAACCAGACATCTGATCTCCAATCAAGACGTCTGATTCCCAATCGACCATTTAAATTCGCACAGATAACGTCATTTTTTTTATCTCAAAAATTATTATAACCTACGAATTTCTCAACGACGATTTTCTTTCCAAAGCATCCTCTTTTAGCAAATCTAATCATAATGCCTCCTCGAACTAAAAATTCCAAGATGTCAAAAAGAAAACAAGACCAACCGGCCTCATCTTCAAATCCTCAGGTGTGCTCCGATGAATAGATCGAAAGGTGGATGAATAAAGCGCCGCATTCCATCAAAAGGTATGAAGACATCCAAAAGAAAAAACTCCACATAGGTCCATTCTACAATCTCCTTAAATTCCCTATGTATGATCTTGATGAACTATGTGAAAATGCCGGGTT
Organism: Allium fistulosum; assembly: GCA_030737815.1. Taxonomy (NCBI): domain Eukaryota; kingdom Viridiplantae; phylum Streptophyta; class Magnoliopsida; order Asparagales; family Amaryllidaceae; genus Allium; species Allium fistulosum. The sequence goes on along the minus strand of CM060903.1, from coordinate 831,408,923 downwards.
GGAAACCCTTATTTCTTTTACTCCTAATGATGTCCAAATAGACCAATTAGCCATATTTTTATTCTATGCGAATTTAGACAGTACTTCAGTGCGGAACATTGAAAATGAGGATAACTGGCTCTGGTCTAGCGTATATGGGAACACGATTAGATTAACTCCAGGAATAATAGGTCAAACGCTAGGATGCTCTGACACAGTGGAAGATTTATACAACATTCCGGATATGCGCTTCAAGCCACGGAACAATATAACTCATCAAATTTGGGAGGACAAAATGCCAAAATTTACCTTCAAATTTCATCGTCCAAAAGCACGACTTCTCACCCGAATGATAATTAACACAATTATTCCACGAATGGGAAGTCACGAGCAAATCACCGAATTAGAGCACAAAGCCCTATACGCTCTATTTAGTGGAACAAGAGTAAATTGGGCTAAATTCATCTTCGACGAGCTAAAGCATTTTTGGACTCGATCAAGGCCGTCAATTATTTACCCAACCTATATTATGAGACTTCTTCGTGCATATAACATTCCATCCTATTTATCGACATTCGAAGAAATCTCGCCTAAGTATGCTTCCACCAAATTCTTCTCTCTAATGCACCTACCCGAAATCCCTCCAGAATTCATGTCCTTCGAAGATTGGACACACAATCGTCAATCTAGAAGAGTTGAGCCTCCTCCTCAACCTCACATTGATCCATCCCAAGAGGAGGAACAACATCGAGAAGCCACTCCTCCTCCTCCCGCACCATTTGATTATCCAGGACAAGATGAAATTATGGAGACTCGAACAGATACAAATCCAAACGAAAGCGTTCGAGATCTCACTCTTCGAAACCAACAAATTCTATCTCAAAATCAAAAGCTTTTGGCTAAGCGAATTGAAAACTTCGAAATATCATTTTCTACACGCCTAGCCACTGTTGAAGAATCCCTTTCCACTGTCTTGTCGGTTCTTAAAGAAGTACTACAACGGGTTCGCGGTCCAACACCACCGTCTGAAGATTAGCCAACCCCAGTATCTTCTCCTCCCGCAAAACATTCAAAACTCTCTGAGGATGAACCTCTCAAAGAAGCTTTGACATCTCCTACAAAGGGCACTTCTGAAAATGAAGAACCAAAGGAAGATGATCAAAATAAATCTTCTCCAAAGGAATCATAGATTTTGGGAATCATAGATTTTAGGTTTTTTGGAATATCAAATTTTGTATGAATCTATGTTTGTAATCACTCTTTAAGTTTAATAAAATTTCCTTTTTGACAATTGGCTTCAATTTTATAATTCTTTTTGATAATGCCAAAGGGGGAGAAATATAAGTATAATCATAAGACAATCAAAATAAGCACATATTCAGGGGGAGATTTATAATCTATATATAAGTACATTGAATAGTTGTCATCATCAAAAAGGGGAAGATTGTTAGGAAATCAATTCTATGGTTTCGATGATAACAACTATACAATGAAATCGAATATGCATATATATCTATATTTATAGGTAATTGATAAAGTAACATCACCAAAGAGACAAGAACAAGACTCAAAGGAAGTATCAAAAGGCTACAAGTCGAGAGAATCGGAAAAGGAATGATACAGGCACAGGAAAAGCAACATGCACAAATCCAGACGTCTGAGTGCACTAACCAGACGTCTGACTGAATTCTTTGGTTCGCAAATCAGACAGAATCAGACATCTGGTTAATATACTCAGACATCTGAAAAGCAACCATATACAAAAAATATATGAGAACCAGACTTCTGAAACATTGGGTCAAATTTTCCTAAGTTATCTTTTGGATTTAATATAATAAATTTTGAACTCGGCTGTGTATATTCAAAATACAACTGTCACAATTGAAAAGACACGATTGCTCCTCTTCACTGCAACTCTTCATCACCATTAGAAGTGACCTTAGAGCACTTACTAACATATGCAACTACACAAAGGATCTCTCTACTGCTATAAATAACATCAGGAATTCAAGAGAAGAACTTACCTGACTTACTTGCACTTTCTACTCTTATATTCTGATATATTCTTGATCTCTAGCAATCTATACTTGTACTCTACACTTCCAAATATACAGTTCCTCATAGACAACAATCTCTAGATATATATTGGAAGCATTTGCACTATATAGTCAAAATCCGTGTAATAGAGAACACAAAGTTGACAAAGAAACTCTGCTATTGTAAACCTGTTCCTCCGGGTGAAGTGAGGGTTATTCGGTAAATGGAAATTCCGAAGAGGAGCTTCGGGAATGGACGTAGGATGGGAGGTCCGAACCAGTATAAAATCCTTGGTGTGATTATTCTTATTTGCATATTTTAATATTGATACAATATAGTTTAAATTAGTCATACACTTGTCATTTGTATAATCGATCCACCATACTATAGACTTTCAATATTATTTATTATTTCTTTTAACATTCTGAAAACAATTTCAAATGTTTCTAGACTTAGAATTCAAAACTTCACTATTTAAATCCATTCTAACTTACAAGTCATACCCATCTAAAAGTTTACTTCCTTAAAACTTTCATTTTGTTTTATCAATAATTATTATTGGAAAACAAACATTACAATAACCATTTTATTTTCTGGTTTAAATCCATTTCTAATTTATATTTTTTTAATCCTTATTTGGATATATATATATATATATCACTTAAATTCTTATTCCATTTCAATAACCAACAACCAATTAATACATAATAATTAGAAAAATTATTGCTTTATATATATCAAAATGTAAGCTTATATAAAAATCATTTTTAAAAATCATTTTAAAATCTTTATATAAGAAAATAACAAGTACGTTCTCATATATAATACACTCAACTCATTCTAGGGTACTACTGACCCTATCCTTAATGAGTAAACCCACCAGAGCCAAGTTTCTCGCTTAACCTTCTGCTCTGATACCAAATGTAACGACCCAAAATTTTTGACCTCGAAAATTCAACACTAATACGTCCACTGTAGAAATGCCGAATAATCGACCGGAAATTCCAGATTGTTAGGGTTAAGAAGAAAGAGGTAGAAGAAGAAATAAAAAACCAAAAACACAGAATCTCACATTCGCAGCGGATCAAAATATAATATCAAATAACATCATTTATACAAAGGAAAACTATAAATGTCAATTTACAACAATATATCAGAGTACAATCATTCACATATAAACTGGACAGTTGTAACAACTTGTCCCAGACTACTATCAATACAATCTCAAATACACGGCGGAATATACTCCATACGTCTCTGCTATTCAGCTCGTCTCCTGAACTCCAGAACGTCCTAACCTGGAAATCTATAATACTCGGTCTGACCCGAGCATTACATTAAAGTAACACCCGAGTCAGGCTGGAAACCAGCGTGAGTAAACTCATTTAAATTGAAATACTAAGGTTATAAAGCTTCTTTGAAAACCAGGGTAACTCGTACCTTACTACGAGTTCTTATCTTATTATAGTCAAACAATTATTTCACAAAATAATATCTAAGTACCGTTACTTAGTTTCAATGGTCTAGTTTACTTAATTTATTCCATTCCAGCTTATTTGATTAACAAATCAAATCTATAAAGAATTATAGATTACTAATCGAAGTGGTTCCGGATATCGCAGATATCCGATCCCGGTCTCTTCGAATCAAATGTCATCCTTTAAGCCAAGATGTTTAAGTTAAACAATTTAATTTAAATTCAGGATATCATATTCACATGGCAATTCTATCATAGATAGATAACTTACATTATCACAATTCATCTAAAGCATCTCATATCACAGAGTATCACAATCACATATCAGATATATCAAATAATCCAAAGCACTCAATATTATTCAATCATCCATAAGCAAGATCAATCAATCACATTATTTATAATTAATTTAATTAATCTCAAAATAGATTAATTATCTATGAATTAATTACCTAACCCTGCTTGATCAACATTAATTAATTACAAACCATTAGTTATTAATTAATGAAATTAATTAATCATCCTTAATTATCCATCTTAAGTAATTATCCTCCATTGCTTATATTAATTAATTATCCCTTAATTAACCACGTAAATTAATTGACCTTTAATTAATTACATTAATTAATTAACCCTTAATTAATTATCCTTTAATCATAAATTAATTAACCTTTAATTACTAATTATCTTTTAATTACTTACATTAAGTAATTAACCTTTAATCACTTAAGTTAATTAATTAACCCTTAATTACTTAAGTCCTTAATTAATCTAAGATAAACCATTATCTTAATTAATTACTTAATTATTATTTAAATCTTATTTAATAAACCTTTGCAATTAATTATCATTAACATAAGAATTAACTGAAGACTCTTTAAGTTTCTTAATAATAAAAATCATTTCACCTTCTTTAATTAACTATTTAATTACATTATTTAAACTTATTTAAATAATGGTCACAAAATAAAATACTTTAGCTTTTAAAAACTTGTTAATAATTTACTATTGCTTTTACAAACTTGTATCATATTTTCCTTTATTTCAAAACTTGATATCATTCAAAAACCTGAGCCAACTCTCAAATACTCGAGCCAAACCCCGATAACCCACGCGAACAAACCCGAGAAAACTCATCTTTTCCGACGCCCAGATCAACTCTGACACGAACGTGCACACGTGCACGTGTACGATCGACTTTCGACCATCGCTGAGTCCTCTGACATGTCACCGCTTACCTTCTCACCTCAGGCAAACACCCAGGTCGACGATTCCGACTGGGATTCAAAATCGAACTATTCGATCGTTTTCTGGAAATCACCCCGATCGACAATTCTCCTCCACGCCATCGACTCCGACCACCTAGTCACAAGCCACCAATTCCAAAGCTTCGCCATGCCATGATGCATCTATCCAGACCATACCGGTCACCTCCGGCTTCCCCACGGCGACACAGTCACCCTGATTTTGACATCGACCAAAATAAGCCCTTAAATCCTATTACGACGCCGACCAACACTACGCCATAAATGACCTTCTGCAACATTTTTGCAAGGTGTTGCCAGCTAAAATGTTGCGATAGATATAAAATTTTGGTCCTACTACAACGTTGTATTTTTGGTGTTACCTTAGCCATAAAAATGTGTTGCTCTAGCTAAACAAGTGTAACACGATGCAACATTTTTATAAAGTGTTGCTATAGATGTATTCAAATTAAAAAATTAATAAAATTAGTAATCCGCGTGAAAACGATCCAACGGTTTATATTTAATCTGATTGTAAAAATGGATCGCCGCTACAATTTTCCCCAAATTTTCGTTTTCCCGCCTGAACTCCATTAGATCCCTTTCGGTTTTCATTTCTCAAATCAAAAAGCAAATAGAATACTTCAATGGAATTTCGAAAATCCTAAATTGATTACTCGCACTGTGTTCATCGATTTGAATCACAAACATCACCGTTCAAATCATGGAATCTGTAGCCCTCTCCTCTTTCAACACCCTCTTCTTCTGCCGCCCAATTTCTCAAATCGCGAAAAGAACGTGTATTTCTCAAATCGAAATAAAAAACACTCAATCCAAACTTGTTCGCACCCAGACAAAATTCTCAATCAAAATAAAATTGTTTGATTCAGGCGACTTAGGTGATTTAAGGTTTAGGGTTCGAAGAATTTGAGGTTGCGGTTTAAGAGTTTCTGGAATTAGAGGGGGCACGAAGGTGGTTTTAGATTTGGAGATCGTGAATTGGGTCTGGTCGCGAATGCAATCGGCGATTTGTGGCTTGATGATTTGTGGTTTGAATGAAGTCGCTAATGGAGTCTGGTTCAGGTCGTTTGGATTTTTTGTGTTTTTTTTGTTTTTTTTGAATTGGTGGTCGGGATTGCTGAGAAGATGGTCGATGTAGACAGAGTGAAGGCTGTTGTGGTGGTAGACCGTGAATGTAGGTGTCGAGAATGTTGTGAGGTGGTTTGAGGGTTTGGGTAGTTTCAGGTGGGATGAAGGAAGTGTTGAATGGTGATGTATGAAGGCAGTGCTCAAATCAGAAACACATTGATTGGTGAAGGTGCTCTTGTTCGTGTAATTCAAGACTCTGCTTCATTATTAAGGCATTTTCTACTTAGCTGGTGTTGATTATTTTCCAAATTATTCAATGCAGTGATGGAGCAATTCCTGCTACCACTCTGATAATGGGAGGAAACCCTATCAAAGGTGAAGTTTTTATTAGTCAAGCAATGTTTCTTTTTTATAGAAAATGATGTGATAAAAATTATGTTTTTAATAATATGATTTTCAGGTTTAAGGGGATCAAACCTTTGCTTATCGCTCATATTTGGAGTTCTAGCTGTTCGTTATATTTTGCTGCCTTTATTCGGCATAGTTATAGTCAAGGGAGCAGTGCATATAGGACTTGTGCATGCTGATTCATTTGTGCATCATTTTACGTCGTTTCAAAGAAGGCTCGACCTTCCGAAATCGGATGGACTGCGGTGCCCCGGACCCCCGCCGGCGCTGCGCCCGGACCCGCTTCTCGACTCGCCTTCGGCTCGGCACTCGGCTCGCCTTCGGCTCGGCATATATTTGTCAGTGTCGGTGTCTGTATAAATTGAAAGTGCATATGTAATGAGTGAACTGAGTGATGTAGTGAGGAATATTTATATATGTGAATATCAGTGTTATATATCATTGAATTGTAAAATAGTGGAGTCAGGAATTTGTACTATTTCAAATGTTGAAATAAAATATTTATTTAAATAAATTACTGTTTAAATATCAAATTCTGTGCAATAGCATTTTATTAAATAAATATTTATTTTTATTAAAAAATCAAATATGCTCTACATTGTGGGCCCCACAAATTCAAAAAGTTCATATCTATAGCAACATTTTGGAATGTTGCTACAGATACCTATGGGTGTTGCCATAGACCCAAATAGGGTTCTATTGCAACAATATTACTTATGTTGCCTTAGATAGTCAAAATGTTGCCTTTGAGGTCTAAGGCAACGGCAAAAATTGCATCACCCTAAAAGTGTTGCCATAGACCTATGGCAACATTTTTCGGGCCTGAGCCAACATTTTTTTTGTGTTGCAGTAGGCCATTTATGGCGTAGTGCAACCACCACGATGGTCGAGAATTTCGCTGACCATTTTTGTCGTGCTCGCCACCATCCAAACTTCCTCCAACCTCGACCCCGATGACCAACACCTCGTCGATCATCGGAAATTGCCATAAATCCAAATTCTGGTCAACTTGAAATCTTTCTTCAAATATAGGCTTAAAAATTATGAAATGATTTTCAAAAATCATTGTTTTGCAATACGAATTCATTCATATTATCAGAACTTGAAATCCAGATGTATGATTTTGGAATTATTTTGATTTTCTACTGTTATTTCTCATTCTTGAAATAAATACACAATATATAAACTTGAATTTATTTTTAACATTGATGTTATACTGTTTCAATCATCTTTTCTTCAGTAATCATAGCTCGAATTTGTATAAATTGGAAGATATGAATTTTTAAAATAAATTCTCAAGCATGTAGAACATAACAGAGCTTATAAATGTATATACCTAGACATGCACACCCAGTCTTCACCAAATTCAAAAAAATACATCCACATTTACAATGTAACTACACAGATTTATCAAGATCTATAACCAGATTTAAGTTTTAAAGGGGTTTAGTTTACTCACTGTATATTTTTGGTTTGAACGGAGAAGCCTGGGAATTTGTTCTTGATCGATCTTTGAACTTGAAAACTGGAAACTGATTTTGATCTGGAAACTTGGTTTGCTTGATTAAACTGAGTTGAATTGCTTCAGATTGAAATTTGCAAGAGGTTTGTTTTAGTTTTGAAGTTGGAATCTTGCTTGATGATTGTAAAGAGTTGTTTACTTTTTTTCTCTGGTTTGATTTTCTTTTTACAGGCTTTTGATTCTTAGTTTGAAAAATAAAGATAGGAAAGAAATAGAGAAAATGATGGTATAGATATATTTTAGCTTGATTTAATCTTTTATTTAAAAATGAAAAGAAAATAAATTGGATGACACTTGTAATTTGCATGAAAATTTTGCTTACATTTGTTAAACTATATGCTAAAAATCTTACACTTGTATTTAGCATGATTTAATAAATTTACATTTGTAATATGCATGTGTTAATTAATTTATATAAATGTTTTTATAAAACCTTATATTAAATTTCTACTTAGTTAATACATTTCTTACTCATAAGAAATAATTATTTATATTTATATTCATTTTCTATTATTTAGTTAATTTACTATAAGATTTATCATTTCCAGATATTTATAAATTCAATATTTATTATAGTTTCAAATCCATCTATATACATCCAGATATTTTAATTATCAGAATTTAATTTGTTCAGCTTACAAATCAGTATTTAATAAATTTAATCCTGTTAATTACCAGATGTCTAAAAATCCAGGTTATCACACCTATGGTCAAACTCTATCCCGATGTATTTGGTGAAGTCAGAGCTTTACCTCCTAAGCGGGAAATCGAATTTCGTATCGATCTTATTCCTAGAGCTCGACCTATAATTCTTTCTTCTAGAAGAATGGCACCCCGTGAGAATGTTGAGTTGAGGAAGCAAATTGCGGACTTGTTCTCCAAGGGTCTGATCAGACCTAGCCATTTTGAATGGGGAGCAGCGGTGGTTTTCATCACCAAGTCTGATGGTTCTTTGAGGATGTATGTTGATTATAGGGAGCTGAACAAGTTCAATATGAAAAAAAGATATCCTATGCCTCGTATCAATGATATGTTCGATCAGCTTTATGGAGCTATTGTTTTCTCTCAGCTTGATCTTGCCTCAGGCTTTCACCAGCTCAGAGTTGCTGAGGAAAGTATTCCCAAGACTGCTTTCCATACTGAGAATAGTTTCTATGAATGGTTAGTCATTCCTTTTGGTTTGACTAATGCTCATGCATTCTTTGTTGATCTTATGAATCATGTCTGCCGTGATGTGCTTAACAAATTTGTTCTAGTCTTTGTTTATGATATTCTCGTCTTCTCTAAGTCTGTGGAGGAGCTTGATTCCCATTTGAGCTTTGTTCTGGAGACTCCTAGGAGTCATCAGTTGAAAGCTAAATTCTCGTAATGCCATTTTTGGAAGGATGAAGTCCGATTTCTTGGGCATATTGTTTCTGGCAATGGAGTTTCTGTTGATCCAGTTAAGATCGCTGCAATCAATGTAAGTCTTTCTTTTCCTTCTTTTTCTCTTTATCATTCAATCATTCTGTATTTTCTGTTGTCCCTATATCTCTCCCTATTCTGTACAGGATTGGGAAACTCCTAGGACCCCGTTAGATATTCGTAGTTTTCTAGGCCTTGCCAGTTATTATCGGAGATTCATTAAGAATTTTGCTCGGATTGCTGCACTTTTCCTTGTTTTGACTCGTAAGAATGTTAAGTTTTACGAGAGTGTTTGGGTTATGGTGGATAGACTGACCAAGTCCATCCATTTCATTCTGGTCAAGTCTACTCGTTTTGCTTCCAGTTTGGCTGTGACCTATGTAAGGGAGGTTGTTCGTCTTCATGGTGTTCCTATCAGTATTGTTCATGATAGAGATCCCATGTTCACCAGTCAGTTTTGGAGAGTCTTTTAGGAATCTTTGGGTACTCACCTGAATCTGAGCATTGCTTACCATCCACAGACCGACGGTCAAACGGAAAGAGTGAATCAGATTTTGGAGGATCTTCCACGTACTTGTGTTCTTGATTATGGAGGATCTTGGGAAGATCATCTCCATCTCGTCGAATTTACCTATAACAACAGTTATCGGGTATAATTTCAATTGTCTGTTCTATCTTGTCTTAATCCTTTATCTATCTCATTCTATCTTTTATATCCAAGCTAGTATTGCAAAGTCTCTGTTTGTTGCTCTTTACGGACGACCTTGCAGATCTCCATCTTGCTGGATTGAATTCGGTAATCGTTTGGTTCGTTGGTCCTTTCTGTGAGGAATGCGGAATATGGATCTTAAGGCTAGAATGAACACTATAGGGGGGTGAATAGTGTTTATAAGAAATTACTAAATCTTTTTGAGTTATTGTTGATTTGTACACAAATGTATGCAATATTCAGACACAGATATAATCAAAGTATCAAACACAGATGCAGAAATAAAGTAAATGCAGTAAAGAAAAGAACACACCGGATTTTATACTGGTTCGGAGTTACCCTACATCCAGTCCCGCACAACTAAGTACGGATTTCCTTTCAAAAGCAATTCAACAATTACAACCCTCGATTTCAAGGCCACAAGGTACACCCTCCAGAATCACAATCCTCTATGTAGAGATACTTGATTTCCGGGCAACAAGTTCACCCAATTGATTTCTCAAGGCTACAATCACACCTTTTCTCACTTGATTGATTTCCAAGGCTACAATCACACCTTTTCTCGCTAGATAGATTACAAAGAAGCCTATAACTCTGAATAGCACTGGGATCTTATTGAGATAGTGATAGAGAATCAAACTAGAGATGATCTAGTTAGATTCAATGTTGATTTCGGCAGAGTGATGATAGGATTTTGAATAAGAAAATGTGGAAGAAGAAGAGAAGTGAAAAACCAGAACATCTATATATAAATTTGTTGAAACTAACCCCTATTTATAGAAGGACAACAGCCATGTCCATTCGTGAAAGGTTATGGCGAATAGACACTTCTTTTGAAATTCATATTTTTGAATCTAACTGTCACTATGTCGACATGGGGTACTAGGGCATGTCGACATCCCAAATCATTTTTTGAAGATTTGATTTTCTTTGAAAATAACCTTTATCTTATATTAAAAACTATTTAAACTTTATAAATATACTTGACTATAGATAAAATACATAGATAAATATAGAGAATAATATATATAAAATTTTACTATAATTTTATATTTAAATCTAAGTATAAATATATTATAATTAAAAGATAGTTTAAAACAAACGAAGTTTAAAACAAGAGTTTATTAAAAACAAAAACAAAGAATATTTTAAGGCTAAAACATCTTTTTGAAAATCATTTGAAAAGATAATTTTTAAGGCTAAAACATTTTGAAAAGTAGTTTTGAAAATCATTCTGAAGTAGTTTTGAAAATCATTTTGAAGTAGTTTTGCAAGCTTCTTCCTGCAGAATATCTCATCACATCAGGACTCGAGAACTTGTACAAAACCAGGATGTTCGTGGGTTTGTAAGCCACTTGTCGTAGGTTTGTAAGCTACTTGTCGTGGGTTTGTAAGCCACTAAAAAGGTAGAAATGGGTTCCATCCCAAAAGAAAAATGGAGTGAAGATTTCGGTGCTATTATGAAGTTTTAACATAATTCTAGACTCAATACTTATCTTGAAATCTTGAACTCTTGATAATCTTGATACTCATGAGTCTTCAATCTAGATATCTTGAATCTCTATACTGTACAGTCTTCATTCTTTGTACCTGCATGGTTAAATCCTGCATATACATATATATCTAAACTATAATGTTAGTATTTATATTTTATAATCTTATTCTAAGGTTGTTGTCATCAAAACCATCATCTCAAGGACTAACACTTTCCGCATCTTAAAAGGATTGATTCTTTAGCTTATCGCCTGGATTTGCCTGAGAAGTTTTCTGGGATGCATAATGTATTCCATGTTTTGCATTTTCCTCGGTATCTTCATGGTCCATCTCTTATTGTTCAACCTTCTGCTCTCGGGAGTTTGGATATTGAGCCAAACCTTACTGTCGAGAGGAGCCACTTCGTATTGTCGATAGAGGTACGAAGCAACTGAGAAGGAAATCTGTTAACCTGGTCAAAGTGCAGTGGAGTACTGATGACCGAGATTGTACTTGGGAGACGGAGAAGAGCATACGTGCTTAGAATCCGGAATTATTTGTTTCAGGTATTATTCGCTGTTCTATCTTATTTTCTTTGTCCTTCCGTGCCTCGTTCCTTTTCGAGGACGAAAAGTTTTGAGTGGGGGAGAGCGTAACAACCCATATTTTTAACAATTATTTTAAAATTGAATTTATTTGAAAACTTTGATTTTAAATCATTTTAAATTGGAATTTTGAAATTTTCCAATGTATTTTGGATTTTAGTTATAATTTATTTTCCAAATATAATAAACTAATGATTTTCTGGAAAAATTTATATTTTGCTCAACTTTAGTCAAACTTTGATTTTCAGTGAAATGTTAAAATTTGAATTTTATTTCTAATCTTTTTCTTTGAAACGGTATTTGTTTCTGATATTCGTCCTGCTTTTCGTTTTGTTAAATTCTATTTTATACTTTCTTTTAAATCTGATAAATTCAGCGTTTTACAAGAAATTATTTTCAGTATTTTATTGTCTATATTTTCATTGTTATTTCTATTTTATTTTTGTTTTGGACTTTGTTTATTTTATTTGTTGTTTTGAACTTGTTTGGTTTTGGGCTTGACAAGTGGGCTTGGAAATTCAAGGGACTTGAGTTTCTTTTATTTATTATGAAGAGATGCCTTTTCCACTCCTTAGCCGTATAAAAACCCTTTGATTCCTAGCCGTGCATAACAAAACACTTCTCATTCCCATCTCTTTCTCATTTCATTTTCCTAACAAAACAAATTACAGTAAGTTTTCATGCCTTCCTTTTCTCTTTTCCTTTCTCTTTTCTTTTTCTTTTGGTTGCAAGCTATGTTCGGCCACCATCACCAACCTTTTAGCCGACCACACCTTCTCCTCATCACCACCTATGACCGGCCATCATCACCATCTCCACCACTTCAACCTATTGTCGTGACCCATGGATCCAAATCCATCACCAAAACATGCTTCAAACCATAGCCGAACACCTCTACATCACCACTCCCTCTTTGTTTGCCTTGGCCACCACCAATTCCACCACCTTCCATGCCTTGCCGTGACCATCCCCTATCCATAATCGTGCCTCTTCAGACCTGACCTGACCACTTGACCAAACAAACAACCCAGGCCGAGCCACTTTTGCCTATGGCCGAACCAATAGTGCACATGACCTTTCACTTGCCTTTGACCTTTTGCCTTCCTAGTGTCTTTTGACTTGCCACCCTTTCACATACCCATAGCCGTTCACATCCATACCCCTATGCCCTGCCTTTTGCTTGCCTAGACCGAGCCTACCTGATCAAAACTGACCATAGCCGTTCATACTTGCCTTTAAACCATGGGGGCCGAGCCATTTATCATGTGGTCAAGCCTATTTGTGATGTGGCCGAGCCCACTTGATTTGGTTAAGTCCTCTTGCTTCACTTTGTTCATATTTTGATTTTTGTTTAAGTCTAAATTCTTTTGTACAATCATATACTTATATATGCTGTATATTTGTTGTTTTCAAGATTTGAATCTTGGCTCTCCATCTACTCGAATCTAGTTGTGCTTTTCAGAGTTTGGTTGTGTGTCTCGAAATTGTCGTCTCTAACTTTAAAAGGTGAGTCTATCACTCTCGACATTCGTACTTATATATTTGTGAAACGATGACAAGTGGATTTGTAGTAGTTGATATGCTATGTTGATAAGTTTATATATGCCTGTGATATGATGATTTATGATGTTATAACCTGATTATATATTTGTTACATCACCTGATATGATATGAGATGTTATACTGTTTATTTTATTTTCTGTTTCTCACACTGCAAGTTCCCTTTCACTATGGGTTGAAATGATACATACCCGAACAGATTTTAGAATAGGGAAAAATCGTTATGAGCTGAAATGATAGGCTCAAGCGATTTTTATTTGTAATTGACTTGGGATTGCGGGTTTGAAATGATAGAACCCGGGATTTTTATTTGACGGATTGAAATGATATATATCTGTATCACTTGACCTAGGTTAGAAAATATTATACAGACCCGTGGTTAATTTTAATAATAGTTTTCTGAAATTTATTAAGTATTTTGAAATTTAGTTATATGTAGATTTGAACTAAAGTTTGATTTAAATGGTTTAAATAAATGTATATATTGGTTTCTATAAGTTAGAAATTTATAGCTAATAAATGGTTTTAATTTACAACCTAAGATTTTATTTAAATATAATCTGACTTAATAATTTTAATTTAAAGTTGATTTAAGTGATTTTAATATAAATATTTTTTTAAAATTCTAAGTATTTGGAATATAAAATATATGAGATTTTTAATTAATTTGATGTTTAAAATGATTTAAATAAATTTTATAGTGATTTTCTATAAGTTAAAAATTGTATGATTTAATAAATGATTAAATGTAAATGTAAATTGTGATTTAACATAATAATTGAAATTTGATTTGAAATGGAAATTTAGGCTTAACTTAGAAATAAAATATTTTATTTATGAAATGAATATTTTTAAAAGTAAATAAAGTATCAAGTTATTGTTAAATTTAAAAGTTAAGCAATTTAAGTGTATTTTTGACTTAATAAATGAATTATGGTTTAATTGGATATTTTATTATTAAAATTTCATTTTTAAAAATCATAAGTGAAATGATATCCAAATAAATAATTTTGAAAAGTGATATATGTTTTATAAGTTAAAAATGGGGAAAACTGAAATTATAATGTTTCTGAAATGTTATAGTAAATCTCTGATTTGTATTGGCAGCATTTCTGAAATGCTGTGGTTTTAAGGTAGCATTTTATAAGTGTTGCTGTTTCTGAAAATGTACTGTTTCTGAAATAATACTATATCTGCAGTAGCGTTTTCTAAGTGCTGCTGTTTCTGAAAAAGACCATATTTCTGAAATACTACTATCTACTGTAGCAGTTTATAAGTGCTGTTGTTTCTGAAAAAGATTATATTTCTGAAATACTACTATCTACAGTAACATTTTCTAAGTGCTGCTGTTTCTGAAAGATGATATTTTCGAATACTAATATATGTATTATCACATTTTTCAAAGTGCTATGAATGCTGAAATACAATGTTTTGGAAAGGTATAATTGAATGAATGAACTTAGCAATGATACGACCTTGGAGATGAATATTATTTTGAAAGATATTGACATTAAATTTAATGGTTTTAAATGAATATGTTTTGATTTGAAATGTAAACCATTTTGAAATTTATAACCACGAGTTATAATAACGATTGGTTGTTAAAGAGACCGGGATCGGATATGGACATACTCTCTGTCGATACCGAAAACCACTTTAACAACTGTGTACATGGTGGAGATTCCAGAATGAAGTAGGATGGTGGCGATGATCCTATTGAGGTATATACGTGGACCTGACTCCCGTGAGTTGGCATAAGGTGGCTAAAACAGAAGCGATTGACAGGCCAATGAGCTAGCTCCTCTGATCGGACACACTTCTTCGATACCATTCTATTACTTTGTGATTGATTGGGTGCACCCTTTGATTTTTGGGAGTGTGGCTCGAGGTGGGCGGTAGTGGCTGCTATGTGTTACCACCAGCCCGGATGCGTAATTAGTATATCTACCCTGGCATTGCCTTGTTGTGTCGTGTCACCTACCCTAGCGCACCTTATACGAGTTTGATTTGTGTCGTACCTATGGAGTATCCTCTGGTAGCCTCCCGAACTGGAGGTATTACGGTACTGTATAGACTATTGGCACTATAAAATGTGTTAAGAGGGATATGGGTTACGCCTTAATGCTATTTTTAAATAGTGTACTTTACTTTAGACATTATTATAATAGCGTATATTACTACATAGTAAATAGTTTAACGGATCCTTAAAGGATGGGCGATCCCAATCATCCTTTAAGTTACTTGAGCATTTCTATTACAGTTCACTTGAGTTGGTTTACATTGCATAAGTATGTATGTCCTGACTCGAGTGTTTTGTATTTTTCTTTACGCTCGGGTCAGACTGAGCTGTACCAGTATTCGAGACTCACCTTTGGAGTTGGAGCTTCGCTTGGATCGATCTATTGATTCTGCTTTCAGTCATTCAGTTGATTCCAGTGATATATTCAGATCTTGTATTTGACTATTGTATTGAGACATCTTTGTATTCGTGACCTCTGTTGTATCTTGTTTAACTCTGTTATATATATATGGTAGCTTCATGAACTACTATTCTTTTGTTTCCGCTGCATTATTGTTATATTACTCTGTGTTTGTGATTCCGTGATTATTTATTTACTATATATATTGAGTTTTTGCCAAATTTTAAATTAACAATCTGATATTTTGAGCAATTCAAATCCGACATGTATGGATGCGAATGGTTGAAAATTTCAGGTCGTTACAACACGACTAAAATAGAATTTATAAACAAAATATTTTACATTGGATTAAAAAATAGTACCATAAATAATAATTTTCTTCATATGGGACTTAATACTATAACTTGATCCATTGGTTTATTTACTTGATTTGTTTGAAGGATATTTGTAAACAACTTGCATGGTTATATCTTTGCCTTCATGCTACTTTCATGAGCATAAAAATTGATACATTTATTTTATTGCATTGATTAGAACATAATTTGACATTTCTACTAAAGCAATTGCTAAACAAAATCACCTTTTGGACAATATCTTAAGCATTTGTCAAGAAGTGAGAAATAGTCAATTTAATTATCGATAATCCTACAATAACACAAAGGTTCGAAAATAATTGCAAAAATAAATATAGCTACGGCCCGTGTGCGAAGCACGGGTTCGCACTAGTATACTATAAAAGTTATAATATAATAAAAAATTTCAAAATGTTTAAAAATTTATATGAATTAATTTTGAAAATTTTAAATTTATTAACAAGATTAGCAAAATAGATAAATTAATTAATTGAGTTAATTAATGACAAATATATACATGTATTATATATTTTGTTATATGTTATGTTGTCTCAAAATGTTTAAAATAACATAAGTATACATATATATATATATAAATGGATTTCAAAATTAATATAATTTAATTAAAATTTCTTAACTAAATAAATAAATTAAAAGGTTAACTATAATATATATATATATATGTGATATACTATAAAGGTTGTAGTATATCATAAATATTAAATATAAATGTTATATCAATATAAAATTAATTAAAATGTTAATTAATTAAAATTCATTAAATAAATTTGAATAAATATAATATTATACATAGGACTATTATATAAGTAATATGAAATCTAAAATTTATATAATAATAAAACTTATATAATATGAATAAATAATTAAAGGTGGAACACTAAAGAAACCATAAATAGACTTTAAGGAATAAATACATACGTATATGTACGTATACCATGATTTCTAATGTGTCTGACACTTGAATCACAAGGGTATTTCATAAGAAATACATTTTTCCATAAGTCAGTATCACTTGACATAATATATTAAAGATTATGAATCTTTAGTATAAAGTTGTCCTCTATCATTTATATATTAATAGAATACTTGCATACTCTTTTGTTATTGAACTTTCCTCAAGCTAGGGATGTTATGTGTAGTACTATTAATATATTGAATAGACAAGGTAAGATAGTTTCACGTTGTTTGTTGAGTTTTCCTCAAAGTAAGTGCATTATACTTAGGCCATTGTGAAATGATAGGTACGAGTGAATATTCCCAGTTTACCTATTGAGATTTCCTCAAGGTGAAGGAGGGATTAGGACAAGGAACCATGGGTTAGGAGTTGTATGTGGTACAACTGCTATGGAATTATCCATCATATGTGGGTCTATGATTTTTGAGCTTTCCTTAAGATCGTAATCTCAAGGCATGCGGGTCTTAACCCCACCAGTAAAGTCAAAAGACTTCTATGTTTCACTTAGGGTTTGGTGAAACATAAAAGAATAGTGGAAGTCATATTAGAAAAATGAAATAATAACATTTAACCTTTATAATATTGTAAGAACATATGTTATATAATGTTATAATAATCCACCTGATAAATTTGTGCATTTAATATGATTCATAAAATGTTTATCGATTAAGATACACAAATGGACTAACTTGAAGATTGACAAATAGAATTACAATATATACTTACTGTCAAATACTTCTTGCATGATAATGTTTTCTATACACATGCAAGTGCCGAATTTTACAACTACTTAACACATTCATTTGTTTGGTCACTGATATGTTTATTTGGTCGAGACCGTGTATTGCATTCTATGGGTTTCGAACTCAAAAGCAATACAAGACTATGGAAAATTTTCCATATACTATTGCATATAAGTGTTATATGGTGAACGGTCAAGTTCATATTGCATGATATTTTGATGAAATTAGTTCATCCAAAATAAGCAAATCAACCATAATGCGAGATCAAGTATTCAATTTGATTGATTGTAATAAAGATCATATTATGTTAAATGTCATAAAAATTGCAACATATTTGATATCCTTAAATGTTAAGAATGATCGAGTGCGCTTTTGTAAAGAGTTTGTTATGATATTGTAGTAAAGATATTCTTTTGTATAGTTCGGCCATTTAGAAAGAAAAATGAGTGTATAAGAGTAGGTGTGATTTAAGGTATAGTTGTGATGAAGAGAGTGAATAGTCACTTCTGCTTCATAAAGAAACATTAGAAATGAGAATTATAATAACAATAGTAACTGATATTTAACAATGGAATAAGAAATTCGATTTCTATTTCAAAATGTATTTTCATATAGAAAAATGTATTCTATGATATTTATTTCTTTGAGTTCAAGATATCTGAATAAAGAACTCTTCACTGTAAACTAGTTGCAACATATGAAATAAGTAATCTATATTAAGTGAACGATGAACCTTCGAATTTAGTACGCTATTATAGTAATGGCGGAAATAGTGGGAGCATTCCATATAGCACTTATTGATTGCATCAAATTACGAGGATTGTTTTCATAAAACATAACGAACATTATCTATGAAAGAACGACTATTTTTCGGTGTCGACTGAAAAATAAACATAGTTATATGTGAATATTATGCATTATGAAATAAAATTATAATATGGTATTTGTTATCATAAAAAAAGTGATGCATTGGAAAATACTGAAGTATCTAAAATTATTTACAATTATTTTGGGATTATGGACTAAGCCGTAGTTCTAAGAAATAATTTTTATTATATGATTATGAATCATGCTATAATAGTTAATGACATCTCAAACTATTAAGGGCCATGCACCCACTTAGTGGAAGCGTCATAAGAGTTTATGAACTCTTCGGATTGATACATATAGTTGTATACAATCATTAGTCTATTAATACCAAAACGATTCCATATACTTCGTCATATTCACCAACGAGTTATCACAGACATGGACATGTGTATTTGATATGCATGTATAAGTTTATGATAGGCTCATAGAATATAAAATGGAAGTAGATAAAATAACATGTGAAAGAAATGATTTGATTGAACATGTGAATATACTAGAAAGAGTTCCATGTGTACCTAATATGAATAAAGACTCGGTCTCAAAGGTCATTCCTAACTATAATAAATAATGATGTATTGATAAGGAGTAATCAAACTTTGTTGGACAAAGCACGATTAATGATGAGTGAAGTTGAGTTAAAAACTTTCTATGAGGTGTGTACTTAAGAGTAGTACACATGGTTAAAATTAATATCATCAAAAGAATAATTTATAAAATCATACAAGATAAGGGTTTATAAGAAATCCATACATATCTTAGGCCAAGGAGTTGACAGGTAGCACGAGTCAAAAGATTGCACATAATAATTGTACATAAGGGATCCTATATGAATTGTCCCAAGAGAATTTTGGGCGATAGTCATTAGATGACTAATTCATGCTATGAACCTAAATATATTGCGAATTAATGCAAAATCGGTTTTATATAAGGCAATTCATAAAATGTATATGAATGCCCATTCTGTTGCATTGAGAAAGAACTATTGTTTCAAAAAATTCCAACTTCATAGCGAAGGAATTTCTTGAAGAAATTATTGGTATAAATGAATTTGGATACGATCTAATGATAAAATTAATTATAAGGGATGAATTGAAATTGACCAAACCTAAATGAACACAATACGTTAGAACATTTAATGAGTACTCTTGTATATTAAAGAGAAACTATGGGTTTCTTGTCAATGTAAAGAATAAATAATCCTCGGTTGTTCAATTAAACCATTAAGAGTATTGACTCTATGATATGGTACGATGCCCAGATCCAAAATAGATTCCAAGTAAATTATCAAAATATGATTTTGATAGTTGTATCCAAAATGATATGATTCATTGGCTGTAAGTGTGTCTTCAAAAGAAATACTAATGCAATTGGAATAAAATGTGCAATATTGATCATAATAAAATCATTAATTTCACTTGTTGAAATTAATGTAATAGATTCACCATTCGATGTGCTCAAGTTGGTTTGGATTTTACTCACAAAATTATCGCATGGTATACGTTTGGTACGTATGTGTTGATACATAAAATTGTAAATAATAATTTAGAGTAAACTATTTAGACATAATAACCAAAGTATCTTGAAATCAGTGGGAGCGATATTGAGTTTATGAGGTTTTAGATATGATCCAAGAATAGGTACGAAAGTATCATTCGATAAGCATTGAAATTGAACAAATGTTTTAATAGTAATATCAAGTAGTTTGATTTGTCAATCAAAATGTAGAGGTGTGCTCATAAGAAAGAAAGTTAAAAGGTACATAAATATTTCTATACCATAAGTAAACAACACGGTGCTGATTGTTAACGATGTATTTGTGTTAAAACCAGCTTTAGTTGTTTTAGTACTCGACGTTGGATTTGTAAAGGATGTCTTTTATAGTAAGTATAAAAGACATTGGGAATGTCCCAAATTATAAGCAAGAACACCTTATTAAAATGTTTAATACAGAACATGTAAGATGGATTCCTTATGCATTGGCAATAGGAATTATCATACATATTATGTTGTCTACGATTTCATGATTTGTTTATGTATTTGATACATGAAGCAAATATTAAATCCAAATAAATAACAGTAAATGGTTGTTAGAGGCGTTCTTGTGTATTTATGAAATACTAGATAACTGTTTACAGAAACAACAAACTCCTTATGAAGGAGTGTACAGACTCAAATTTTCATAAGTGATATTGAGTATAATATATCAATAATAAATCCAAGTTAAGAATTTTTAGGTTGGAAATGTTCCAAATGAAAGATTATGACTGATTCAATGAAAAAAGGTTAAGTACATCGCCTTAAATGGCACCACAATAAAAGCAATACATATAACTATAAATGTACAAATTTATAACTTAGCCGAGGGTGATTTCAAATATTGAGAAACTCATATCATTGTTATATGATAACAATGTCATGATATAGTTCATAACATAACTTAGACTTAGAGCTCATTAGAAGTCGAGAGAAGTGTTCCACATGATAAAGGTAGTTTATCAGCGTCGAAGAGAGTTGATTAATAGAGTATAAAATTTAAACATAATAGCATACCCATTGAGAGATTGACCCAATTGGTTTCGAGAAAACCGATTAGAGAAGTTGGAATAAGATTCCATAATTGACCCCAAGTGCAACTGGGAGATTGATAGAGTTGGGGGGTATGCCCTAGGGGTAATTGTGTAATTTGTTACATATATTGTGACAACCTGCACCTCTCGACACATCGTCCAAAGCCTCGGATGACTTTAGGACTCGTGTCGGTGCGAAATGTACGAGCTATCGGTTTTTTTAATAATATTATAGAGATTAAGAAAAATAGATATGATCTATGATATACTACACTTTTAGAACTCATGGTGAAAGGAACAAAAATATAAATATAAAAAAATAACCATCTCAGAAAATATCTCAAAACACGGTCTCAGAAAACAGAATGTAGTCAAATATAGAGTGCATTGAAATACAACTCATTATATGATAAAATATTAAGTGTTGATAAGATAGACAGTCACATGGGGAGTAAATTAAAGGATAAGCAACACCTGTAATGAGCTTGCCTCTCCATGTACGGGAATTGGGCTAATCACCTATTGCCCTACCCTCCTGTGGTGGGGAAAAGAAAGGAAAAGGGAAGGTCAGACAAAAGTTTCGTGAATGAGGACATGTTTAATATACGGTGTTCATGTGAAGTTGACTTCTATTCTACTCCATGTGACCTAGGAGCTCTACAAGTGTCTGTATATTCCTAGGGTCCTTCACTTAGAGGTTTTTATTTAATACATACCTACATTAACTTTGTGCAGGATCCTACAAGGATCGAACTACGAATCAAACATCAATAACTAACGATTCGGCATAGCTACTAGTGCAATTCAACATAGGGTCGTCCTACACCTTTCCCGTATGGGGCTACATGTCACACATTACGTTTGTAACTATCTCACATAGGTTTTCTCTACAATTTCAATAAATTTCCCACAACTATGACTACACGTACCCAACGAGCTCGCAATGCGGACTTGCTGGTTTGTCTCATCGTATGAATCCGTGTCCACCTCTCAATAGTAGTCTACGTTGCTTATTACACGTGTCAGAATCCATTAACAACGCAGTATGACGTCGCATCAATATCTGTACATACCAAGGAACCCACATTGTGATGGGCCCATACACTTCATCAAGCATCGGTCAGTGCTGTGCGTCCACGGTCGAACCTCCTGTGAGTGCCATTTGCGATAGAATCACCCCCAGTCGAATAATCGACCATACTGGATAATGAGCAATTACCCAATGCCGCAAAATCCTAGCATCGTCTCATAGGGAACTAGATTCCCTACCATTCCTAACACTCATATATATATATAATATAATATAATATATATATAAAGAATTAACTATAGTTTAAAACCTGGGTCTTAGGCCGAGGTTCGGTTTGCACTTCAGAATGCCTACTGGTCGACCGCGATACCCGGGAAGATTGAGCATTTGCTGTCGACCGCTTAGGTAACGTGGTCGACTAGTCATTGTGTAAATTTTAGGGTGTTTTATTATAGTTTATTTGATTTATATTTATTATTAATTTCATTCGTTATGTGATTTCGACAGTAAACCTTACACTTATAGTTTTAAGGTTTTATAATCCTCATGAATCCAAAGTGATAATTGTTTATTTTCAAAAACAGTCTAATCTTAATTTATCATCAATCTAACCAAGTTATATTAACAGGTTAGGGGAATTTCTATTTGTGGGTTTAACCTAGAATAACGTATGTTTCTTAACCAATTTATACCAATTTAATTTGTAAATTCAACTTAGATTTAAAAACATAATTCTTAAATTTATTTCTCACATCCTAAATCAGATAGTGTAAATTAAAGTTAACTACAAATAATCATCTTATTAATATGTTCTCACTCACCTCAGATCTAAGCTTTATTCTTATTCTCCATTCAAAAATCAACACTCGATTGCTTGCCTCTTCCTTGATCTGATCTCCTTGTATTCTTTTTATTTCATTTTATTTTGAAAAATTTTATAAGTGGAGGGAAGAGATTTTGATAGAGTTTCGATATACTTACAATTTCTAATGAATTAGGGTTTAAGTAGCTCCATATTTATAGGGATTTTAGATTTGTCTTGACTATTAGATTAATCTTAGAGAATATTAGGTTTCATCTAGAACGTCGGATAATAAGTTCATGGCCAAGCAAAATATTTCGCTCAATCCAGGTCGTTCGTCGCTTCAGATTTGCCAACTTTTAACGTCAACTGGACGACCGCTAGGAGGCAATGGTCTACTACTACCTATCGACCAGCACACCTAGGGTGTCAACTGGTGTAGTAGTTTAATTAAGGAAATTTTATTATTTCATTTATTTCATTTATTTCATTTTCAAATTTTAAAACGCTCGTAACTTCTCTATAGTTACTCCGATTTCAAAATGCTATATATGAAAATTGTCTAGAAAATTGCTATAAACGCAACGTTGCAAGTTTCATAGCTAAATTCGGATATTTGTGAAAAAATTATTTTCGTCGTTGTTATATCTTATTTAATTCTTTTATTGAATTTTCCGCTTAAATATCTGGGATGTTACATTCTCCCTCCTTAAAAGGACTTCTTCCTCGAAATCTCAAAGGACGGAAACATGTAACTTGTGCATGCAACAATCAATAGCTACAACCATCTATTCATCCATCATCCACGACAATCATTGTCCTTAGTAAATTTCTAATGTAGTTTATGCTTATGCAAATGTGAAATGCACATGAACTTATAATAATGCAAAGAGTAGGCTATCTTCTGATCTAGTCGACCTCCTGTCATGCAAGTACTCATGCCATGTGTCCAAGAGGTATGCAATATCCTAAGTAAATATTCTTGAAATTCTACATGTATGCGCAACCATTCAATCTATATGCAACATCCACATTCATAATACTTAACAAGATAAAAAAAATAAAGAAGAGATGATGTGAGTGTGTGTACCGTCTAAAGAATATACTTTCCTAAACGTGTAAAAGAAACAATCCAAATAATACATCCACTAGCATCCATCATCCATAACATGTCCTAATGGCACATTCACAACCATTTCATCTAATGATCTCTACCTAAAGGGGTATAACTAGCTCAGTCTTAATGCGTAAGTAACCTATGCTTATTAGATTTAAATCAGAAACGTACCAGAAAAGTGTTGTGGGTGGGTAGCTTGGACTTCTCCTCGTTCTCTCATGTACTCTCTGTTGGATTATCTCCCCAATGGACCTTCAAAAGTTTGATTTATTTGTTGCAGAGTCGCTTTGTACTATGCTCAAGAATACAAGTTGGTGCACGATGAACAAGTGACTCCCTCTTTACATCCACCTCCTCCAACTGACTCGGCTCGACTATGGTAGTTGAATAATGTAAGCACTTCTGTAAGTGCAACACAAGGAAAACATTTTATACTCCCCCAACTTCTTAGGAAGTTCCACTCTATATGCCAATTTCCTACCCTACTACTAATCATAAAAGGTTCTACAAACCTTGGTGCTAGATTCCCTAAACTACTAAATCTCATAACGTGCCTCAGCGATAAGACTTTCAAAAACACCATGTCGTCTACTATGAACTCTAACTCCATACGTCTCCTATCAACATAATATTTATGCATATCCTATGTGATTTTCATTCTTCTACGGATCAATTCTACTTTCTTTGATGTCTCCCTTACCATGTCCGGCCAAAGAATAATCCTATCTATAGTGTCCCACCAACACGATGGTAATATACAAGGTTTCTCATATAGTGCCTGAAATGGTGCCATCCTAATGCTCGCCTGATAGATGTTATTATAGGTAAATTCCACCAATGGCAAGTGATCCTACCAAGAGCCTCCAAAATCCAAGATGCACATCAAAAGTAAGTCCTCCAATACCCGGTTCACTCACTCCGTCTGTCTTTCCATCTGTGGGTGATAAGCAGTGCTTAAGCTCAACTCGGTGCCCAAAGCCTCCTGTAGACCCCTCCAAACTCGCTAGTGAAAAGTGGATCTCGATTGCTAACGATGTTAGCAGGAACTCCATGTAACCTAACGAACTCCTTCACATATAGAGTCGCCAAAGATGTTCCCATCCTCATACTCCTAACTGGAATAAAATGAGCACATTTGGTCAGCCGATCGACTATGACCTAAATACTCTCATTCCCTCTTCTACTCCTAGGTAAACCATTGATGCAATCCATGCAAATACCCTCGCACTTCACTAAGGAATATCCAATAGCTGCAAAATCCTCCTTGCTTCTTCTGCTCCACCTTTACCCTTTGGCAAGTCATATATCGAGCTACATACTCCGCTCCATGTTTCTTCGTTCCCGGCCAATGGAAGACACTCTTCATGTCATGGTACATTTTGTCTCCTTGGGGATAAATGGTCATCCTAGAACGTGAGACTCAGCTAGCACCACGTCTATCAAATCCATACTAAGAAGAACACATAACCTACCAAGCCTCCGTAACCACCCCTTCAAGTCAATGGCATAATGCCTTAAATGACTCGACTGCTCTCCTTTACCAGGCTTCTCAAGAATATCAACTACCTGCTTATCTTGCTTCTGATTGGATCCAATACGTTCCATAAGTGTAGGCCACACATCTAAAGCTGCTAACAATCCTGGGATAATGGTCGAAAATCAAATGTAGAAATGAACTCCAAATGCTTCTACTTCAAGAACAAAGGACTCAATACTGCATGTTGTCTACTCAAGGCATCGGCCACCACATTGCTCTTGCATGGAGTGAATAAGATATCAAAATCGTAAGATGCCAAAAACTCCATCCACCTCTTCTACCTTAAATTCAAGTCCTTCGAGGAGAACAAATATTTCATAGACTTATGATTCGTATACAGCTCAAATCGGTCTTCTAAAAGATAATGCCTACATGACTTGAGCATAAAGACAATGGTTGAACTCAAGATAACAGGTAGGGTAGTTTCTCTCGTGGACCTTCAATTGTCGACTAGCATAGCTCAACGCTCTTCCTTCTTGCATCAAGACCACTCCCAACCCCATACCACAAGCGTCGGTATAAACTTTGAATGTCTTCTACCATCGGGCAATACCAAAATAGGTGCACTAGTCAACACCTCCTTCAACTTAATAAAAGCATCCTCATGCTTCGCATACTACGAGAAAACTAAATTCTTCTTGGTGAGGCGGGTCAGAGGCATAAAGATCTTCATGAATTCCTTAATGAACTTCTGATAGTAGTCCGCCAAACCAAGGAATCTCCTCACCTACATGGCATTCTCTGGCATATGTGAATCCTAAACTATAGTAGCTTTACTAGGATTGACGGTCAATCCACTTTCCGAGAAAACGTGCCTTATGCCAAAATTGGCACTTAGAAAACTTCGCCTTCAACTTATGCTCACGGAGTATATTGAGCACTTTTTCTAAATGTAATGCATGCTCCTATTCACTCTTCAAATGGACCAAAATGTCATCCATAAATACTACGATGGACTTGTTAAGCAACCCTCTGAAAACTTGGCTCATCAGATAAATAAAGTAGGCAGGTGCATTGGTTACTCCAAAGGGCATGACTAACCACTCATAAAGTTCGTCGGGTATATGAAAAGCAATCTTCTGGTACTCAACCAAACATAACTGGTGGAATCTGGTAGCCAAATCAAGTTGCGAGAACACCTTCGCACCAACCAACAGATCAAAGAGATCTTTTATACGGGGTAGTGGATACTGATTCTTCTTTGTCAGTTTATACAGCTACCTATAGTCGACGCATAGCCTTGGAGAACCATTTGCCTTGGTTGCAAAGATGACCGGTTCTTCCTACTTTGAAATGCTCCTTCTAATGAAGCCCTTCTCCAACAGCTTGTTAACCTGCTTAATCTACTCACGTCTCTCCTTTAGAGCCATATGCCTTAAGGGTAAGGCAATAGGTCTGACGTTCTTCACAAGATAAATTCGAAACTCAATTTCTCACTTGGGTGGGAGACTGGTAACCTCGAAAAATACATCTGAGTAATATCTACCTACAGGTACTGAATCTAGCCCGTTGTGTGATAGGTTAGGTAGCTCAACATAATTGATCCTCGGGGATCGCAATAAACCTCTGAGTTATGTCCACTATCACGTACTCAAACTAACAACCTTACAATCACAATCTAGGATAGCCTCATACATCATCCAATCCATGCCCAATATTAACCCAAACCAAGAAAATTCTAAGAAAAAAGCACTATAATCGAACTCGACCCTCAAAATGAATAATTTCAAACCCTTACATGCCATAGACAAATAAACCGATCCTCCTATAGGGTTTGACACAACTATAGGGTCCACAATTATGCTAGTATCTAAGTGTAACCCATCCACAAGTCTACTCGAGATAAAAGTGTGTGATGTCCCCATGTCAAATAAAGTGCGAATATATAAAGTTAACACTCCTTCGATCATGACCTTCTTCTCCTTATCTACAACCAGTGGCAAAATCGAGCTAGGTACTACTTCCAATGCATAAGTTCGGACCACCTAGGTAGAGATCTTTAGAGGCGCTGGACACTCTCATTTCATGTGCCCGAACCGATTGCAATTGTAACATTTGACCTTCGAACCATCTATCTTACACTCCTTCGCAAAATGTCCCTTCCTTCCACACTTCCTGCGATGCATATCCTACTTCTTTATCTTTCCCTTAGGTCCAAAGTCTCCCTTGAGATGACTCTATTGCACTGCCATTCCTCCAGTCTTCTTGGGACCTTCCTTTAATACCTCCTTAGAGACAGTATTCAACAAGGCCATCTCCGCCAAACACTTATCTGTAGCATCCATGAGAATATGACATAGAGCTAATCCTTGAAGGGGTTGGTTCGGCTCTTTAGCAAATGTCAAAACCTTTTTATGTGGGGTAGTAATCAACTCCATCCCGAACTTAGCCAACTCGTTGAATTGATTGACATAATCCTTTACTGACATGTCCTCTTGCTTTAGATGAGTAAACCTCTCCAACTGCACTCCCTCTTCATCTCTTGGCAAAATATTCATCTCAAAACATCTTCGAAACTCTTTCTAAGTAATCTCTCCTCTATTGGTCTTAGTCTCAACTACCTCCCACCAACTCAGGGCCTCCCCTCATAACTGCCAAGTAGTTAGCTACCTCCTCGCCTCATCAATAAGACCCATCAATCCAAAAATCCACTCACAAGTACGGATCCCTATCCTCGAATTTACAAAAGACTCGCTCCTTACATGCAGCATTCCTCCAAGGCTTAAAAAATCCTTATACAACTTAGCAAAATCCAAAGCAGTTGGATGGGCCGAAACTGCACCAGTCGCTCTCTCCCCATGGGTCCTCTAGTGGGATTAGTCGGGTTTTATATAATATTAAAATGATTAATAATAAACATATATGATCTAAAAATTTACTACACTTTTAGAACTCACAGTGGAAGGAACAAAATATAAATATAGAAAATAACCATCTTAGAAAATATCTTAAAACACGGTCTTAGAAAACAGTTGAAGTCAAATATAAAGTACACAGAAATACATCTCATAGTCTGATAAAATATTAAGTACTGATAAAATAGACGGTAACATAGAGTGTAAATAAAAGGATAATCAACTTTTGTGATGAGCCCGCCTCTCCACGTAGTGAATCAAGCCAATCACCTACTGCCATTTCCTTTTATGGTAGGGAAAAGAAAGGAAAAGGGTGGGTCAGACAAAAGACTGGTGAATGAGTACATGTTTAATAAATGGTGATCATGTACAATTGACTTTAAATTCTACTCCATGTGACCTAGGGTGCTCTACAAGTGTCAGTGTATTCCTAGAGTCCTTCACTTAAGGGTTTTTATTTAATACACACCTACACAAACTAACTTGTGCAAGCTCCTATAAGGATCGAACTACGGATCGAACCTCAATAACTAACAGTCGATCATAACTACTAGAGCTACTCAACATAGGGTCATCCTACAACTTTCTCATACGAGACTACATCTCACACATTATGTCTACGCGTAACTATCTCGCGTACGTTTTTACTACAATTTCCACATGGGAATAAATTTCCCACAACTACGACTATACATACCCCAACTACCCATTAAGGGGGAGCCCATAATGCCTACTCATCGATGTGTCTCATCGTCTACATCCTTGTCCACCTCTCAATGGTAGTTTATAGCACATATTACATGCATCGAGATCATCAACAACACAATATCATGTCACGTTAATATCTGTGCATACCAAGGAACTCCCATTATGTTGGGCCCATACAGTTCATCTGGCATAAATCAGTGCTAGGCGTCCACCATATAACCTTTTGTGAGTGCCGATTGCGATAGAATCAGCCGCAGTGGAATACAATTGGTAAAGAGCATTCACCCAATCTCGCAGCGTCCTAGCATCGTCTTATAGGGAACTAGCTTCCCTACTATTCCTAACACTTTTGGAATTGTGTATGTATAAACAATTAACTATAATTTAAAACCTAAGCCTTAGGCTGAAGTTAAATCTATGTTTCAGAACAACTACCAATCGACCGCTATACCCCAGACAGTTGACCATTTGCTGTCGGCCGCTCTAGTAGCACGGTCGGTTGGTCACTGTCTAAATTTTAGGAATTTTTATTACAGTTTATTCGATTTTGATTTATTCATTCATTATGTGATTTCGATAGTAAACCTTACACTTACAGTTTTTAGGTTTTACAATCCCCATGAATCCAAAGTGATATTTGTCTATTTTGAAAATCAGTCTAATCTAAGTTATCATCAATTTAACCAAGTTATATTAATAGGTTAGGGGAATTTCTATTTGATTAGAATGGATTTAACCTAGAATAACATATATTTCTTAACCAGTTTATACCAATTTAATTCACAAATTCAACTTAGATTTAATAATCTAATTCTTAAATTTAGTTCTAACATCCTAGAGCAGATAGTGTAAATTAAAGTTAACTACAAATAATCATCTTATTAAAATATTCCCCCTCACCTTGGATCCAAGCTTTATTCCTATTCTCCGTTCAAAAGTCAACACTCGATAGCTTGATGCTTCCTTAATTTGATCACCTTGTATTCGTTTTATTTTATTTTATTTTAGAGAATTTTATAAGTGGAGAAGAAGAGATTTTGATAGAGTTTCGGTATACTAACAATTTCTAATGAATCAGGGTTAGGTCAGCTCTGTGTTTACAGGGGTTTTAGATTAGCCCTAACCGTTAGATAAATCCTAGAGAATATTCGGTTTCATCCAGAACATCAAATAGTTACTTCACGGCCAAGCAAAATATATTGTTCAATTCAGGACGTTCATCGCTTCAGATTTGCCGACTTTTAACGTCAACCAATTGACTGCTAGGAGGCACTGATCGACTGCTACTTGTCGATCGGCACACCCTAGGATGTCGATCGGTAGAGTAGTTTAATCAAGAAAGTTCTATTATTTAATTTATTTTGTTTTCAAAATTTAAAACGCTTGTAACTTCTCTATACTCACTCCGATTTTAAAATGTTATATATGAAAATTATTCAAAAAATCTATACAAACACAATGTGGCAAGTTTCGTAGTTAAATTTGGATGTTTGTAAAAAAAATTCGCCCTTATTATATCTAATTTAATTCTTTTATTGATTTTTTCACTTAAATTTCCGGGTGTTACATATATCTAACTCGATAACCAATCTTGTTTGAAATAAAATGTGTTTTCTTTCTATTATATACATGATATAATGTGTTATATTAATTAATTTAATTAAAGTGAATATTAGGCTCAGGTCCCTAATAAGTTTCAAAATACACAAAAACCCCAGTAAAAAATGTATGTAAATTAGGTCCCTAGATGCATATAGTTATGCAATTATTCACTGAATAATTGCAGACATTAATGCAATTATATCCAAAAGTTGCATAAATTTATGCAATTTTTTCGATGAATAATTGTGGAAATTTCCGCAATTTTTTTGGCGAATAATTAGGGAATTTTCTGCAATTTTTTGGTGAATAATTGCGGAATTTTCCGCAATTTTTCAGTGAATAATTGCGGAAATGTCTGCAATTTTTTGATATAATTGCATAAATGTCTGCAATTATTCACTGAATAATTGCATAAGTGTATGCCATTATTCGGTAACTTAATTCTAGGGACCTAATTTATAAACTTTTTTTACTGGGGTTTTTGTGTATTTTGAAACTTATTAGGGACCTGTGCCAAACTACCCTTAATTAAAAGTATATTTAATAGAAATCCATAAATGGTATGTCTGTGATAGTAGTTACAAAGTGCTGTAATCGTGAGTAATTTATCATAATAAAAAGAAATATACCATTTCAAAATTTTCTAATCAAGACGTATTGAGACTGGATATCGATACATCCATTGACACTAGAGTACATAACGCTCTCCAAATGTTGGGCAGTTTATTACTCATGGCCATTTGGGGCACCAAGGAGTTACAGACTAATAGTTATTGGATAACTATGGAATGACTCACTCGATAGTTTTCTACTGGTTAATATAACTAAGGTCATA
Organism: Allium fistulosum; assembly: GCA_030737815.1. Taxonomy (NCBI): domain Eukaryota; kingdom Viridiplantae; phylum Streptophyta; class Magnoliopsida; order Asparagales; family Amaryllidaceae; genus Allium; species Allium fistulosum. Next base: position 831,377,001 of record CM060903.1, on the reverse strand, counting down.
CAGAACGAAGTGACAAAATTACATAGATCTGTTGACTTGAGAATATTATCGATCTTCAATGTGGAATGTTCACTTTGATTATAGTTAAATCTTAGCTTCCATGAATGACTATAGTTGGGTCAAGTAGAAGCATTAAAAGTGAAACACTATTCAAGAGAGGATTCGTCTCCTCGGTTATAAGAGGTTAGTGTCATGGTCAACTGAAGTAAACTCAAAGTCAAAGTCTCTGGCTGGAGCATTTTGATTAATAATTATTATTGTTGTTGAATCAAGGACGTTTTGTTTTAGCTATAGAGTTGGATGTGGATGATATTGGAATTTTAACCATTACTAAATTCCATAAGTCTAAAGTGATATAGATTCGACGAAGAGAATTGGGGTAAATGAAAGTCACAATTAGGTGATGCTTAACAAAGTAAAATTGGATTTTTACAAAATCAAGTAAGCTATAAATTTAGTCGAAATGTCACACCACCAGCTAAGTGACATGTGAACGATAATATTTGAATAGTTCGATATTAATTGCTGACCAAATTTACTCCAAATGGGTCACACAACCGAGATAATGAATACTCCTTTGACCAAATGATTTATTTAATTTGTAATTGTTAAAAATTAATTAAATTAATTAATATTTGTGAAATATTAATTATAAAATTTTGACTTTGATTTGATAAACAAATATTAAATGTATTTATAATAATTATAAATATATTAATCGATATATGATATCGATAAGCATTTAAATTAGATTTAACTGCAAAATATTTATTTAGACCATAAATAGGTTTAAAGCCCATAAAGTAGGCTGGTTTGTTCGGCCATAATAAGAGTTAAAGGCGGCCATATGATTGTGCTATAGAGGCATTGAGATGGAGGGCTAAGATAGAAGAGAATTAGTAAGAGATGATGTAGGATCTTGATCCTAAAATATCTCTAAATTATCCTCTATATAAGCAACTCTACCCTCGGTTGTTTTAGATCCTTTCTTTAGCATCCATATCCCCTCTAGATCTGGCCAAACTCACCCCTCCATCTCTCTAATTTTCCAAGTTCAAATCGAATCAAGTGTTGTTCGATAGCTGGTGATCAACGATTCAAAGACTAGCAATCTGCTGGATTAGAAATTAGTTCAAGGAGAAATATCATCATTTCAAGGTGTTCATTCAGGCATTGGGAGTAAGGTACATTTCTAACTAATATATGATTATTAATGTTTAGGTATAATGTCTATATTATATACATAATATTGTTAGTTGGGTGATGATTCCGATATACATACACATATACATACATACATACATACATACATATATATATATATATATTGTCATAACTAGATTGGTTGTATATGTATGTATAATTGTATATTAAAAAAAATTAACATATATATATACACCTATATGCAACACAACTAAAAAACAATTTTTTTTATTTAAGATAACTTAATACAATATTTAAATACGTATACACGGTGCATAATTTAATACTACATCATGCTTATATGAAATATAGTTATATAATTTTATATATGAGTTTCTAAAGGTATACTATTTTCGTCAAAAATAAATATAATTCTATATATTACTTTTAAATATTATTCAAATTAATATATATATATATATATCAATTATATTAATATAAATATATATATCATAAAATATTGTTTTATATTTTGTAAAATTAAAGTATTACCTAATTTACTATCGGTAAAAATTAAAAAAATCATTATCTTATATATAAAGCAAATACTTGAGGAGGTGAAGCCTTTTTCGGATTGCCAAAACTGCCATTTCGTTCATTTGGAAAGAAAACTGTTTAAAAGGGTATATCTGCCTTTTCAACATTTACACGTTTCCATCACATTCGTACGCCCACATTCTCAACCCAGTTCCCCATTTCCCCATTTCCCCAAACCCAATTTTCCTTTCTTCTGACTTCCAATTCTTTTCAGCTTCTCCTGTACAAAAATTACATTCAAAATTGAGGAAGCCATTAGTTTGAAGGACACTTAAATCTGAAGTACGGATAAAATTCGACGTACTTGCTCTGTAGTGATTTGGGGCTGAGGGTTTGTCGACTTTTTCTACACTACTTTCTATTCTATTATGATCTTTTTAGCTTAACTGTGTATTCATCCATTTATGATCAGATTAATGTTCCCAAGATATTGAGAGTAGAGAGAATGGAGTGGGCTTGGTAATGGCAGAATAGGGCTGAGATGTAAGACGTCAATGCTTTTTCATGTTCCAACCGAATCCAAAAATTTGTAAGCTTTTCATTGCTACATTTTATAAGATAAAGTTTTGATTTTTAAACGTTTGGGTAGATTCTATATCAGGCTAAGATCTGCTTTCTATTCTAGATTAACTTGTACATAAATTATTTACATTCCAAGGAAATTAAATTGTCTTTCGATTAAAAGAATGATTCTGCTCTATGCTTTTTCATGTTCCAGTCGAATCCTACTGTTTATAAAATATTCTATTTACACTTGATTTTTTAGTCATCTTAATATTAATACCTACACTCTAACTTGCTTTGATTTTATCTTTTTATTAACCTTTTTGTCCTAATCGAAGATGATCAACATCAATTTCGGTTTCCAAAATCAAGATTAATAAAAAGGTAATTCGTTGCGGTTTGTATCCACATTAAGCAAGTCATTGGTGATATTAGATGCAGTTGTGATTCATCAGGTACGATTTGATTTACCAACTTATATAATTTTCATATCAGTTCAATAATGAGTAGTACGTTCAAATAATTTTTCTAAGTTAAGTACATCACATGCCATTTTTATTTCTATAAACCATTAGAATGTATTAGTCAGTATGTTGTTACCTTTTTTTCTATTGTAGGTACCGTGTCTGATGAAATTTCAACAAAAAAAGATTAAGAAGAACAGTTATTCAACTTCCATGATAAAATATGGCATCTTTTTAACAAGTATATTACAATAGAAACTTAAATGTATAGGATGTGATGCAACCAAATTTATATTTGGTACTACAATAATGGTTACAAATTGTGAGTGCATCATGTTTGCATCTCCCTGACTAGAAAAATGTTCTGTCTTCTTTTTTGTTCTAAGTTCTAACCCAATAATAAACCTACTAAGTTCATTCACAACTTTGAAAGAATTTTTTAATATTATTTTCCTTATAGGAAACTTTCAGTTTTACCATGTTTATTATGCTTTTCGAAGGTTGTTTGAAGAACTAATGATTTGTATCAAGTTTTAGTTTTTATATGGTTTCTTTATCTTGAATGATTCCATGATTAATCATATGTAATAAGCCTTTTTCATCCACTTTATTCTTGGTTTTTGAAGTTGAAGTTTGATGTAGTAAAACTATTCTTGAGATTTGTACTTGCTTGGCTAATGCTTGAAATGTACTGTAAAACTTTAGACGGTGTTAGTTTATTTGACTAGATTCTAAAAATATATTTACTATAAAAGCAGATGCACTTTAATTTACAATAAGAACTATGATTTTATCACTATATTTTTATAGATACGTGTTTAACTATAGAGAGTAGGGCTAACGAAACTTTTGAGGGAGCATATGCAGCAAAGATGATTATATTACCATTTTACAAAGGTTTAATTAATTTGTTGAAATCTACTTTATTTGAAAGATTTCCAATTAGCTGGTTTGGTGTGTTACTGTACTACTTTATGAGTTTAATGTATGTGTATTTTGCACTTTACATGACAAATTTCTTAATGAAAACCGGATAGCTATATGATTTTTTTAATGTTCATAGCTACAAATAAGTGAAGCAATGCTCACTGGGACTAATATTTTGACATTGCTGTATTATTATTTTCTCTTTGAATTTACGAGAAGATGTGAATTTCTTGGGTACATGGGCCAATGATATGAGATGATTATTAGATAATGGGGTACATGGGCCAATGATATGAGATGATTATTAGATAATGAAGTTTCAGTTTTAAAGATATGGTCTTCTTCATTTTTAGAGGTATAGTTTTCACTAAATGCAAGTACTGTTTCATTTTTTTCATTTAATAAAATAATATAATTTGTCATATTATGTTCAATGTTCAATTTTTTGGTATTCAAAAAGTATATATTATGTCGATTGGTCATATTGTACCTCTAAATTATTTATTTGCACAAGGTCGTTTCTTATTTGGTTTCTTATGCATTATTTAGGGATTTTGAATGCATGACTCATTTATTTGCCAAGCAAGAGCATGTATAAGCATTTGCATTATGCGGAAGCACTATTTTGTATGTTATATGTAAATATATATTTTTTTGTAAATTATCCATCATCTAATCAATCATAGCATGACTGAAACTTCATTCTTTCTAAAGATTTGGATTTAAGATTTTATGCATTGCTTATAAAGCCCTAGCAAAAAAAAGAACTGCAGGTTATTGTTACTATCTTTTTAATGAAGATTGTTGGTTTTTATTAATTTTATGGAAATATCATATGTAGCAATTGATTGTGTAATCTTTGCATCCATTGTTTACCCAATTTATACCGTTGATATATTTTTATCCTAATACCAATAATTTGAGATTGATGGTTATTTTAATATAGAATTTATATAAGAATTAGATTATTTTACACTTATTAAGTTAACATGCTCAAAGCAATTCCCATATTTGTTATATCTGTTGCTAAATTAATATTATACCATTACTTTAATAGGACAAGGTTGCGATTTTATTTTCTATAATTTCTTATGTCTCTATGTGATACTGATGAAGAAAACTTGGATCTTTCTTATGTTCCTATAGGATATTGATGGAGAACGCTTAGATCTGTGTTTGCTAACGGTGGTTGGGTTGAAGTATGGTGACAGAGTATTTGGGTAAGGTTTCCTCTCTCATTTTTCATTTAACTTGAATTTTCTTTTATTTAAATTATAACTGTAATAAATTTATTTGGGAGAAAACTATATTCTACCTGAATTTCAATGTTTTTTTGTCCTATTTTCCTACTTTTCCACGAGATATATTTTATGGTTTGGTTGTTTTGAAAAATTATTACGTAATTTAATTTAGATATCCTGCTTTCAAATCATTTAGAGTTGAACCAGTTTACTATTGTAGAGTTTATTTTGTTGTCAATATTGTCAATTTTAAAAGTTGGAATAGTTAGGGTAACTTGAATTTTTTTTTGTGGTACGGTAAGACAAATTATTTTTTTCTCTGTTGCTCAACCATTCAGATCCAACGTATGGCTAATTACCTAGCAACCCCATTCAAGGCCGTCTTATAGCATAAATTTTCATACATAAAGCTGCATGGTTACCACTTCCATAAATAGAAAATATTATCAAAGTCTTTCTGTATGTTAATATAAAATAATAATTTAACAAGGACTTTTTGTCTGTTCTATTATTCCCAGGCTAATGCTGTAAAGGATCATTTCTCATGTTATGGTGTCATCGCTTCTGCTTTAGTCGAAAATCCAGGTCATATTGATAGTACAAATCCAACAAGTTGTAAGAACCTTTCAGCTTGCATAACCTTTGCTAATCGTCAATCTGCTGAAAACGCTTTGGTGAAAGGCACACGTTGAGGTGGTCATAATTTAACTTTTAAGTGGTTGACTGCTACCCAAAAAATTCATAAGAATGATCATAGCTCATAAGAAACTTCATCAAATTTACCAACCTCAACATACGAAAATGACAAAGCTAAGAAAACATCTTCACAACATCATTTGTCAGAGCTAATGAGAAAGTCACCGAGCTAATGAGAAAGTCACTTATAGATACATATACACTTGCATATGGAAACGATGCAGCTACTGCATCACAAAAGGAAAACAATAAATCTAACAGAAAAAAGTTGAATGAAAAGGAAAGAATCATTTGGGGAGAAACGTACATGAATGTGACTCTAACTAATTATAGTATATTCCATTTCAAGCTTATGTAATTTTCTTCTTTCATTTAGTTGTCTAACTATAACTAATTTCTTACATGTTCTTATTATTATTGATATGTCTCCTACATATGCATCTATCAATAAATATCCAAATGATGCCCTTAAGCTACAAAAATGCTCCTTCAATGCAGAAATGGTGTATTTTAGATTTATCTTTCTCCTTTTTCTTTTCATTTACGGATATGCATGATCTTTAAAATGTCCAATTCCCAAACATTTTTACGTATAATGACATGATTCATATAAGTTTCAAGCAAATGCACCAAAATTTCTTTAAATTGCATCTAGATTACATTGTAGAAGTTTGATTAACATGTTAACAAGCTACTAGCATTACAATGTAATCAATAGTTGTAGTTTGATTAAATTTATCATGATCTAGAGATTTTTCTTTGTAGGAATTTGTTGACAACTTGCCAGCTTAGGTATAAGAATGATCATAGCTCATAAGAAACTTCATCAAATTTACCAACCTCAACATACGAAAATGACAAAGCTAAGAAAACATCTTCACAACATCATTTGTCAGAGCTAATGAGAAAGTCACCGAGCTAATGAGAAAGTCACTTATAGATACATATACACTTGCATATGGAAACGATGCAGCTACTGCATCACAAAAGGAAAACAATAAATCTAACAGAAAAAAGTTGAATGAAAAGGAAAGAATCATTTGGGGAGAAACGTACATGAATGTGACTCTAACTAATTATAGTATATTCCATTTCAAGCTTATGTAATTTTCTTCTTTCATTTAGTTGTCTAACTATAACTAATTTCTTACATGTTCTTATTATTATTGATATGTCTCCTACATATGCATCTATCAATAAATATCCAAATGATGCCCTTAAGCTACAAAAATGCTCCTTCAATGCAGAAATGGTGTATTTTAGATTTATCTTTCTCCTTTTTCTTTTCATTTACGGATATGCATGATCTTTAAAATGTCCAATTCCCAAACATTTTTACGTATAATGACATGATTCATATAAGTTTCAAGCAAATGCACCAAAATTTCTTTAAATTGCATCTAGATTACATTGTAGAAGTTTGATTAACATGTTAACAAGCTACTAGCATTACAATGTAATCAATAGTTGTAGTTTGATTAAATTTATCATGATCTAGAGATTTTTCTTTGTAGGAATTTGTTGACAACTTGCCAGCTGCAAATGGCTTTAGAGCTTTACTATTTTCTAATGCAGGTATAATTAGTTGCATGAGTTTAGAATCCACGTACACTTCAAATCCACGTTGTAAGATCCAAAAAGTTTACAAACGATGTTTTTTAATATCAGTTACTCCTGTGCACGTGCACCGCACGTGCCAAAGTACTCGTTTTTAATAATTTAAATATAAGTCGAAATTAAAAACTAGATTTAATATTGTTTTTAAATATAAATTACTTTCTAATATTTAAAATTATATATTTCATATTTTTAATATAAACTTAAATTGCAAAATTAAGTTTTTAAAAACAATTTTTTATTAGTTTTTAATAAATATCCATATATTTATTTAAATATATTTTAGTAAATATTCGTACAGAATTTTATTAATTTTTTATGTATATTTAAAATATATTTTATGTATAAATTTAAAATGTTAATATATATACATATATATTTTTTATTGTAATATTATTTATGCATAAACATATTAGATTTAATATATATATATATATATTATATTCGTATATTATTTTCGACTTTAATATATATATATATATATATATATTTAAATTATATTTTATGTAATTTATAAATAATTTAAATTCCATAAATATGTTTATCGATATATATATATATATATATATATATATATATAATTGTTTAAACAAAATATGATTTATATACATATACATATATGTATATTTGTATTATTATGTGTGTGTGTGTGTATAAACATACATTGGGCAAAATAGTGGTATATATGATGAGCTAATGTGTCTGTTGTGGTGTAAATCTCAATACCTATACATGGGCATGTTATATCTTATACGGATTGATATGTTACATATGCGCGTGCGCACACACACACAGATATATATATATATATATATATATATATATATGTATGTATGTATGTATGTATGTATATGATACACGTATATATATAATGCAACATTAATTAATATAAAATCATTTTATAAATTTAAATAAAATAAACATTTTATTTAAATGAAAATTTAGAAATGTTCTAAATAAGTTAGACTTCATAGGCTCGATCAAGATCCAAAATGGTAAATATATTAAATTTATCCATTACTTCCACTACGGGATGGTCTAGCTATGGTTCAATCTTTTAAGAATTATCGATTAACCAATTTGCTATGGCCAAAAACTTTGAATTCACATTGACTAGCAATTACAATGATACTAACCATCTAAAGGAGGTGCATCCTCTCTTGAATAGTATTTCACCTCAAGTGGTTCAACTTATTCTCAAATATGGCCTTAACGTAGTCATCATTGTTGTGTGATTAACCACAATCAAAGTATTGTTTAGATACTTATGATTTATAGTATTCTCAAGCCAAAAGACCTCTTCATGCAATCACGTGAGAACATCTATTTGTCATTTAACCTAAAAAAGACTCTCGAGTGAATCATTCTATAATTATCCAAATAATCGCACATAAGTAAGTCCTTGCTGCCTCTAGTGGTTATTATTAATGTAATACCTCCCATTCCAAAACCCAAAGATAAAATGCTAATGTGATGCAGTCACATTAGCTTTATCTTTGGATGATAGAATGAGTTCAATATATTTATAAAACAGTCAAAGTAAACAAAGCAACTAAATATTTTCATTACACATAATTGTAGTCTTTGCATTTTCATTAACCCAAAAGTGCGCCCATGCAGGGGTCAAAATACAATAGAACATAAATAGAATGCCATTTCCGACATCTGATGATGTCATATGATAACTTAAATAGCGGAATCAAACAACTTTTATTTGCAAGCAAACCTCCTGCTTTTGTCTTCGGCATGCTTGTTCGTCCATCCAAAGCTACTTGTCTAAGTCCATAAACTTAGCCTACTTAATCGAGTACCCAGGAATTTAGGGTAAAACAATAATGAAATACTAGTTGGACATAAAGCCTGGTATGAGTAATACATTACCCTAGACACGTCATATAGTGAGATCAACCCGCTAAAGCATGGAACAGTTTCCCCTCAATATTCAACAATCATAATTCACCAACATGAATACAAGTCATACCAAATATATGTGTTACCTACACTTCTTACTATTCCATACGAGTATCAAGGTGATTATGCTTTTGGCTGCCACAAAGGCCTTATGCCTTTACAATAACTTTATGTCATATTTACTTTACTTTCGGCTGCCACTAAGGCCTTATGCCTTTCTTTTATCTTATCACTGTGTTAATAGGTTTTACCTTTAGCTACCACTGAGGCCTTATGCCTCGTTATTGAATGCAATGTCTGTTTTTGGACATTTGGTATTCACATAGGCCTTGCACCTCTCTTTCAATTAATCCATGAATAGTCCTTTGAATGCTACACAAGCCTTATACTGTCGCATTCATTTAATTTGCTTTTAGATGCCATATAGACTTTATACTGTCTCATCCATTTAATGTCGTAATTAGGCATACAGATGCCACAGGCCCTTGTACCAACTTTAACGTTTTAGTATGATTAGGCTTTCAGTTGCCATCTATACTTTATATCAAAAACTTCTTCTTAAGATTTAATCTCCTTTGAGAGTCAATACATCTCGGCTATACTACCTTTGGCCTTGTCTAGCAAATCCTGGTTCATTATTAGTTCATTTGGGCATTTCCTCCTTCCTCCACTTTAGGTCTCGATACCCCTATTCCTTGTCTATTGGTACTCTTACATGCATGTGTTGCTTACGCATTAGCCTACGACTGAAGCATTCTCCTCCAGTTAGCACATTCAACTTACTCTTTTAGACCTATCTAGTTTATTATACTTAGACTTTATATAACCTTATACTATTTTATATTAGCCCTTCGGTTTCGGTTTCGGTCTGGTCCTTCCGCAACCATTCCTTTGTTTACTATCTCAACTTTTCTATAGGTGGTAAAGTCTGACTTTTAAACCTGTCTGGTCCTCACCTTTACACATGTCGCCTCTAGATTCGTTTAGCTACCACTTTTAGTTAGTGACAGTGTCCTTTATGTTATTTAGCAACTATATGGGACTGTTTCCCATTATTACTTAGCCATATAATTTACATGCATAAATAGGTCTAGGACCTTAAAATTGCTTACGATATATTACTATTTATCTCAAAAATCATTATTTTAGCATGGGAAATCATTTACAAAATATCAAGAAGGTGTAATTATATTATTTAGCATAATGTTTTCCATATTTCTATTTGATAGCCATTTTCCCTTATTTTTTAATTCATGGATTTTTTTCAAAAATTCATATCTAAATAATTTAATGTAGGAAAATCGTCTAACTTAAAACTCATCTTTGAAATTTTATTTAAAACATCATGTTATGTTTCCTTATTATTTTGAAGTCATCAGGCTAGGGAAACATAACTAAGCATCCTCCAACATAGTTATTTTACCCCAAAGTCAGTCATTAAAACATAGGTTATCTCATTTAAACATCATATGAATATGAAATCTACCATATTTTATCAAAACCAAATTTAAACAATAATTAAAATGGTAAATAGGGATAACATTACTCATCTATGTCTTTGGATTTACTAGATCTTTAGTTTCCTTTGGTTCCTTAGTTGTATTTCTTTATTTTCTTCTTTTCTCTCTTCCTTAGGCTGCCATTAATGAGTTTCCAAGTTTTTGTTTTTGTTTAAGTGAAATGAGAATACCTGAATAAAATATGGGTTTCTTTGTTTTATTATATCCCTTCCTCATAATTACTTAAGTCGTTGGACTTATGGCACTATGTTTTAATTTATTTCATTCTAAAGTCGTGTGTACCATAGTAAAATAAGTAAATGCATATGATACTTACTATAATAAGCCACTATTTATTTTAAATTGTAATGCTACAAGTAAATAAGTGTTTCCCAATTATTTACCTTATCCAAAGCCCATGTTTTTCAATTAATTACTTATTTATTATTTTTTAAGATTTGGGGTGTTACAAGCTTCCCCCGAGGGTATTTCATCCCTGAAATTTGAATGGGGTATGGTAGTGATTCAAAATCTCTCGTGTACTCTCTAGCATGAACGCATAAGTTCCCTACCTATATGTTTTAAACAAAAATCCACTAGTGCATCAATAATACATAACAAAATCAATTACAAATCTCAACACATATAAATATAGTCTATAACACATGTAGCAAACTCTAATAATAAGTCTAGACAAAAAACTTGGGATAAGTCCTTCTAACTTTATCATCTGTTTCCTAAGTACCATCCTCCTAGACCTCACTCTATTGGACCTTTACAAGCTTCACTTTTTTATTCTGAAGCTTCTTTACGTCATGGTCTAAAGTCTGAACGGATTTCCTTACATAAGTCATATTTGGTTCAACAACCAAGTAATCCATAGCTCTTAGATTTACTGTTGCCTTAAAGTCTAAGATACACTTCCTCAAATGTGAAACATGAAAAGCATTTTGGACCCCGGTCAAAGAACTTGGCAACTCAACTCTAAAAGCTACCTTGTCTATCTTCTTAAGTATTGGAAAGGGACCAACATATTTAGGTGCTAACTTCCCTCCCTTTACGAGCCTCATAGTGCTTCTCATTGCCGATACCTTAACAAATACATGATCTCCCAGATCAAACTCCAAGACCATCCCCCTTCTATTGGCATAGGACTTCTGCCTTGATTGGGAATCCCTCATCCTTTTCCAAATTATCTAGACCTTTTCCAAAGCTTCTCTAATAAGATCTGGTCCTAATACGAGTCTATCTCCCATCTCATACCAACACACTAGTGACTTACATAGTCTTCCATCGAATAGGGTTAAATATAGCTTTCGAAGAGGTTGCTGCCTTCTTGTTTTGAAAGGATAGCTTTCGAATGAGTTGCCATGTTTTATGTTTTAAAATGGAGCTTTTGGAAGGTAGTTTGAGCCTAGTCGAAACCATGCTGTCGTCTTCATACCTTTCGAATAGGTTGAAGTTTTCAATGAGTTCGAAAGGTAAGCTTTTGTTGTATAAATATAACAAGCCGCTTCCCAATGCTTTCGAAAGGCTTCAGTAGCCATTTAAACTAAAGGTTTCGAAGGCAATGGCTTCGAAAGGTATTTCAAAGTTATCGTTCCAATTATTTTACTTAAAGACCGATGCTTTTGAAAGGACAGTTCCGAAGCCATCTGTTTTCCCCAAACTCTTTTACTTGAAGGTTAATGGTTTCGAAAGGGTTACTTTCGTTTATATTCACTTTGACCCAAAGTTATTTTTAAGGATAAACCCAATGGTTTTGAAGGAGGTACTTTCAAGTGGTTTTGAAGCTATGCTTTTACAAGTTGGAAAGATATGCTTTAATACTTTCGAAAGGAATGTTTTGATGGTTTCGAAAGGAAGGTTTTGATGCTTTCGAAAGAGATATTTTAAAGCGTTTCGAAAGGCATATGTTTAGTGTTTTGAAAAGAAGATTTGTATGCTTTAGAAACATATATTCTAATGGTTTCGAAAGTAAAGGTCTAAGGTTTCGAAAGCCTTAGTTTTCAAAACAAAGAACCCAATCTCATTTTTAGAAGCAAAACCCATGGCAATATAAAAGAGCTTTGAAATGGTTTTTAATTTTGGAGTTTTTGAAAAAGCTTTCCTTGGTAAAAATAATGGGTTAAAGGTGTTAACCATGTTTCAAGTGGAAATGATTTCAAGGATATTAAACCATAAATATTGGTATTGTTATGTTATTGTATGTGCTTCTTCTATAAACATATTCACTGTATAATGGACCCATAACTTTATCTTGGGGAGTAAGTGAAGAATAACCAGCTAGGTTGACCCAGTAGTGAATATAAATTAAGTTAACTCCTGAATGAGTAGAGTTGCATCTAGGAGGTCAGGTAGATCAGAACATAGGATGCCCAAAGACTGATCAAGAAGTTGTCAATTTAGACAGGTTCATAGTAAACCCATGAAAACTATGATTTGGGAGAGTTATTGGAAGGGGTCAATAGGTTCATAGTGATCCCATGAAAACTATACCCGGATAAAGTTATTGACAGAGATCGATAGGTTCATAGTCAACCCATGAAAACTATGATATAAGAGAAGTTATTGGAGATGCTAATAGGTTCAGAGAGAACCCATGAAATACTGAAGTTATTGGCAGGGGCCAATAGGTTCTTATTGATCCTATGAAAATTATGAAACCAGACGGATATATAGTCCATAAGCTTTGAACAGGTTATTAGTCAGCCCATGAAAACTAATAGATTAATAATGACCCTAAAAACTATAACTGAAACAGATATTATAGGTTAATAATGACGCTAAAAACTATAACTAAAACAGATAGTCCATTGAATGAGGATGAGAAATCCAGGATGTTTTGCTTCTTTGCATATTATCATGATATTTTAAATTGCAATGTTTTTAACCATTATGAATGCAGGAGCACGGTATATGGTTATTATAAATTTTTGGGTAAGATACTAGTGAGGGGAAAACCCGTTCTACTAAGTGGCGTGGTCTCTCTATATATCTAAATGGTTCGAGATGGTAGGTTATTATTCATACCAGGCTTTATGTCCGACTCGAAGTTTATGTTTTCCCTTTAAACACTCAGGTGCTCAATTGATTTTGAGTAAATTGAGAGTTGAGGTTTTCAGGTTCTCCTCTAGTCGAATAAGCTTCCAAAGACATACAGGATGCAAGCTAGCTAATAAGTGTTCTTTTCTATTTGATTCCACCGTGTTTTGATGTAAAGGCAAAGTTGTTTAATTGACTATGTTAGACTCTAATCATCCAAGGGGGCATCTTCATATGTCACTCTTGGCGTAGTTTGTAATAATTATATTTTCACTGAACAGGGTTCTCGATGTTGGGATTATGTAATGAATTTGAAATATGATTGAAATGAAATGGAAAATTTGTTTAATGGTTTTGAATTTTTTTCATATCGATGTGTTTCTCTTATATTAATGTATCTAAAATTACAACATTTGGTCAGAATTAATAACTACGGATGACTGCAACATCCGTAGCCATTAGTTTTGGGCCTCCAAGTGAGGGATGTTGCAAGTTGGTATCAGAGCATAGGTTTATGAAAACTTAAAATGATTTTTTGAAACATAATCCAATGAATCGGAAAATAAGATCGGGGTTCGGGTTAATGCTATAGTAACATACTTGTATTTGATATATATGTAAGTACGTATTCCCTCTCTCTCAGACGATTCTTCTGTATCTTAGTATGGCTCGTATGCAGATTTATGGGAAAGGAAGATATGGAGGCAGGAAACGGAGGAGGAAATCTTGATGGAGGAAGCACCACATCAAATGGAAATGCTTGACCCAACAGGAGAAACCAGGGTCGACATGCAAATGCTAATCAAAATGCAGATGCCAACGTAGGTGCTAGAAATCCGCCAGTAGATATGGGGATGATGTATAAGTTCTTGGTCAATCTGGTGCAAGTAGGAGCTGCCGTAGGAGTAGCTGGGGTAATGCCAGTAATGTTGGAGGAGCTAATCCTATAGCCCCAGTTGGCAACAACTATGCTAAATTGAGTAGAGATTATACCAATCTTGGTGGGAAGCCATTTTTGGGAATAGAATATGCTATAGAAGTTAAGAATTGGCTATTGCATTGTGAAAGAATCTTTTCTGACTTAGGATTGAACGATGAGCAGAAAAGGAGGCTTGATTTTAGATAGATGCAAGGAGCGGCACTTTATTGGTGGAATAGTGTCACTACTGGAGTTCCCGAGGAAGAGCTGACTTGGGTGGAATTTCGAAGGAGATTCAAGGAGAGGTTTTTGTTTGAAGTTGCCAAGTCAACATTGTTGAGGAAGTTCATGGATTTAGTGCAAGGCGAGATGTCGACGATTGAGTATGCCCCGAAGTTTGATGAGTTATCCAGATATGGACATGCTACCATTGACACCGTCATCAAGAGGAACGAGAAGTTTATTCGGGGATTTGAGACCCGAGATTTCTAGGGCGACCCTACCACATCTTCGTGATCCTTGTAATGTTGTTGTGCAAATGGAAATCTGACATGAGGAGATGCTTGCTACTTACGGGAAGGAGAAATGGGTTGAAACCCGGAGTTTTCTTGGAAAGAAAAGGAAGTTCTTCAAGAAGAAGAGAACCTAGAAAGGTGAACCCGCCAAGAAGGAAAAGGCTAATTTGGTTTGCTTTAAGTGCGATAAGAAGGGTCATTATGCTCATGAATGCCGAACTGGCAAGGGGAAGAAGGCTGCAGAAAAGATAGGTGTGAAGTGCTTTAACTGCGATCAGGTTGGGCATTATAAGAATTTGTGTCCAGAACCAGTCAGGCGGATAGGGAAAAAGTCTTTGCTGTTGGACCATCGTCTGCTAGGCCAACTGCTGCTGAGAAGTGAAAGACTATGATGGAAGGTGCGCTCTTGATTCAAAGTATACCAGTTAGTGTACTATTTGATACCACTGCATCGCATTCATTTATATCTTAGTGTTTGGTTAATAGGTTATGTTTAGAACCCACATACCTTGTTACTTCCTTAAGGGTTGCAAATCCGATAGGAGGGTATGCAAATCTATGAATGAGATGTGACCAGTTAGAACTTGATTTTTTAGGTCAAAAGTTTGCATGCAGTCTGTATGTTTTTGATTTCGTAGATTTTGAGACCATTTTGGGTATGGATTGGTTGGGTAGATACGAGGTTAGGATATTTTTGCCAGGATGGGAAAATATCGTTGAGACACCCTGAGAGTCATAGACGAATTATATTCTCAGTGGAGGATTCTGACCGGAGTGCTTGTGCATTGTTGAATGCTATGAAAGCAGAAGAAGAGTTAAGTCAGGTTCGAGTGGAAAGAGAATTTGCAGATGTTTTTGAGCTGTTTATAGGACTACCACCGAAATGAGTCATTGTGTTTCGGATAGATTTTATGCCAGGAGCAGAACCTATAAGTAGGCTACCTGGCAGGATGACACCGACCGAGATGAAGGAATCGAAGGTGCAGCTAGTGGATCCAAAAGGGAGAAATTTTATTAGACCAAGCAGTTCGCCTTGGGGTGTGACCGTGGTGTTTATGAAGAAACCGGATGGGTCATTAAGGCTGTGCATTGACTATCCTAAATTGAACGAGAAGATGATTGAGAATAAATATCCTTTGCCGAGAATCGACAATTTATTTAATCAGTTGTGTGGAACCAGAGTATTTTCCCAATTGGATTTGACAACAGGTTTCCATCAGTTAAGAGTGGCAGAGGACAGTATTCCGTTGGCAGCATTTCGGACTAGGTATGGTTCTATGATGGGTTGATAATGCCCTTTGGGTTAACGAATGCACCAGCTTTCTTCGTGGATAGGTTTGTGTTAGTATTTATAGATGACATTTTAGTGTACTCTAAGGTTTAAAGAGAGCATGAAGGTCATCTAAGAGTAGTGCTTGAGACATTGAGGCAGCATCAGCTGAAAGCGAAGTTTTCCGAGTGTCATTTCTGGAAGAAAGAGGTTAAGTTTCTTGGTACGGTGGTTCCAGAGAAGGGTTTGCCAGTCGATCCAGATAAGATCGAAGCTGTTAATAACTGGAAGAGACCAGAGACGGTGACCGAGATTAGAATTTTCTCGGACTTGCTGGCTATTACCGGAGATTCATTAAAGATTTTTCACGGATAGCAGTGCCTTTGACTAAGTTAACCAAGAAGGACGTGAAGTTTATTTGATCTGACAAACATGAGGAAGAATTCCTTAAGTTAAAGCATTTGTTGACCAACGCGCCTGTGTTAGTGGTTCCTGACGGAAACCAAGGGTTGGTGGTGTATACCGATGCATGCGGAACCGGATTAGGAGCTGTGTTGATGTAGAAGGGTAAAGTCATTGCCTACGCTTCACAATAGCTTAAACCGCATGAGGTGAGATATCCTACTCATGATTTGGAGTTGGCTGCGGTGGTCTTTGTATTGAAGATATGGAGACATTATCTCTTTGGGGAGAGATTTGAGCTATATACATATCATAAGTCCTTAAGATATTTATTCTCTCAGAAGGAATTGAATATGAGGCAGCAGAGGTGGTTGGAGTTTTTAGCAGCTTATGATTTTGGTATAGAGTGTACACCTGGGAAAGGAAATAAAGTAGCAGATGCTCTTAGAAGAAAACATCAGAATGTGGTGTTAGCTATGTTGGCAGAATGGAAAGATTTAGAAGCTTTGACTACTTGTAGTGTGCAGTTAAGATCGACTGCTAGTTCTAGTCGGAGCACCGCCATATTGTCCTGTTTGGAAGTTCAACTAATGTTCATTGAAAGGATTGCTTCTAAGCAGAAAGAGGATCCATTATTAGCCGAGAAGATTAGAAGGCTTTAGATTGGGTCAGAGATTGATGATCTAAGAACTTTAGTCTTCACCAGAGGGGATGGTTGAGAAAGAAGGGACGGTTGTGTGTTCCAAAT
Organism: Allium fistulosum; assembly: GCA_030737815.1. Taxonomy (NCBI): domain Eukaryota; kingdom Viridiplantae; phylum Streptophyta; class Magnoliopsida; order Asparagales; family Amaryllidaceae; genus Allium; species Allium fistulosum. Next base: position 831,359,503 of record CM060903.1, on the reverse strand, counting down.
GTTGAGGACTTAAGGAAAGAAGTTCTTAGGGAGTGTCATCGATCTAAATTTATTATTCATCCCGAAGGAATCAAGATGTATTAGGATATGAAGAAGAGCTTCTACTAGGAAAGTATGAAGAAGGATGTTGGCATGTGGGTTAGGCAGTGTGCGAACTGTCAACAAGTGAAGGCTGAACATCAGAAGCCGAGTGGATTACTTTAACCTTTGGAGATACTAGTTTGGAAATGGGATTCGATATCCATGGATTTCATAGACGGGTTGCCGAGGTCGAATAGAGGAAATGAAAGTATATGGGTAATAGTGAACAGGTTGACCAAGAGTGCCCATTTCATTCCAGTTAAGTCAACCAGGACGACACCTGTTTTAGCTAAGTTGTTTATGAAGAACATAGTTCGACTACATGGAATTCCTAGTACTATAGTCAGTGACAGAGATGCTTCGTTTACTAGTGAATTTTGGAAGAGTCTATAGGAGGCATTAGGTACCTAGCTCAAGATGAGTACTGCATATCGCCCTCAGACGATTGGGCAGACATATAGAACCAATAAGGTACTCAAGGATTTATTGAGGGCTTGTGTGCTAGACTTTGGTGGGTCTTGGGAAGATCACCTACACTTGGTTGAGACTTCCTATAATAACAGTTATTAGACTAGTATAGGAATGGCGCCTTTTGAATATTTGTATGGAAGGTCATGCAAATCACCAGCATGTTAGTTGGAATTGAAGAGAGATTAGTCTTTGGTCCAGATCTGGTTAGAGAGACGACAGAGAAGATTGAGTTGATCCAAGAAAGGATGAAGGTATCTCAATCTAGACAGAAGAGTTGCGCATATAAGAAGCGTAAAGATCTAGAATTCTTAATTAGAGATAGAGTCTTCATTAAGGTATCACCGATGAAGGATGTGGTATGATTCGGAAAGTCAAGGAAACTGGCACCGAGATATGTTGGTCTGTTCCTAGTTATAGAGAGGACCGGAAAGCTCGCGTATAGAGTAGAGTTTCCGACCAGTGTGGCAGGTGTCCATAATGTGTTTCATGTGTCTCATCTTTGCAAGTATGTGCATGATCCAGAGACTACTATTCCTCTGACAGAGTTGGAAGATTTGATAGTAGAACCGAATTTGTTTTGTTAGATAACCAGTTCGGGTTGTGGTGAGAGATGAAAAGAGGTTAAGGAACAAGACAGTCAAGTTGGTGAAAGTTCAGTGGAGCGACAATGAGAAGGATTGTACTTGGGAGACAGAAGATATATTTAGAGATACTTATCCTGATCTGCTATGAGGGAATGTTCTATATTTGCTTTATATAGACTGATGCTAGTTAGGGAGGCTAGTAAGGTAGTTAGAAGATGTTACAGATGATTGTTATGTTTAGTATTTAGTCCTTACTGAATTTCGAGGACGAAATTCTTTAAGGAGGGGAGCCTATAACACCCCTAATATTAAATAACATTATTCAGGAGATTTAATTAGATAAATTAAATAGAATAATGTGAAGATTAGAGTGATAAGGGGATTGAGATTTGAAAACTACATAGAGACCGTGCATAATTAAATAAAATTAAAAGAATGAGTTTATGGAAATGGTTTTATAAGTTAACTGATAAGAGAATAAGGTAAGGGCGTTATGGGAAATAGCTATCCACCATAGCCCTTAACCCATGAACCCTTATTCCCATTTTCATTCCATACATTTATAATTCAAAAGCATAAGAAAAGGGGAGCTCAAAGCCAGCCATAACCTAGGAGAAAAATTAGTTAAAAGCTAAGGAATCAAGTAAGGAGAATTATGCAAGATCAAATCTCAAGTTCCTTATCCAAAGCAAGGTGAATAATAATCAAAACCATCTCATTTTCGTTTTTAAAGAGCATTTGATTTTGGGTTTTAAGTTTAAAACCTTTATGATGATTTTAATGATGATATGCTTGGATTACATGATATGTTTGATTCAAACAAGTATGTTGGATAAATGTTTTATTTGATTTTAAGGCTAAAATCGTATATATTGGGTTTTGAATGCCATGAGAATTTAATATGTTATGAAAAACATTATTTTGGAGATGGGTATACATTTTCATAATTATCCAACATATGAATAATTGATTATGAATTTTTGAAGGAAGAAATAAATAATTGGGTTTAAAAATTTATTCCGGGTGTTATATAAAGGATTTTGGGTCCAAAATATAAATATGTTAGATAACATAGTAAAATTGAATTATGATGATTTTTTGGGGATTTTTCCTAAGTAATTTACTAGGGAAATTAAATTAACTCAGTAGGAGGACTTGAATGTCTTAATTGTTTTATTAAAGGGAAGGGCTTCTTTGCTAATTATTTTTAATTAATTCTGGATTAATACGATAGTCTTTTAGAAAAGATTTTGGTAAAGTTTATGGCAACCAATCATATTTTTACAAATAGGTTAGTTAGTTGAAAAGTGTTTACTTAAAAAGGCAACTAAACAGTTTTGTAAAGATTTATTGTTTCGCCACTTCCAGTAGCAACCTTTCGACCCATACTTCCGCCCCCAACCAAGTCGAAACCAATACACATGGTATCAATGCTTTGGTACGTAGTGGATTGGAGAAAAGCGGAAGGTATAGAGTCAAAACCATGCTTTCGAAGGGGTCGAGGCCATTTTAAATAGCTTTCGATGGTCTTTGTTTTGCTTTCAAAAGAGATGTCGCTTGCCTTGATTTCAAAGAGATGCTTTCAAAAGGGTTAAATATATCTTTCAAAGAGGTTGCCACCTTCTTGTTTTAAACGATAGCTTTCGAATGAGTTGCCACGTTTTATGTTTTAAAATGGAGCTTTCGAAAGGGTAGTTTGAACCTAGTCGAAACCATGCTGCCGTCTTCAAACCTTTCGAATAGGTTGAAGTTTTCAATGATTTTGAAAGGGAAGCTTTTGTTGTACAAATATAACAAGCAGCTTCCCAATGCTTTCGAAAGTGCTTCAGTAGCCATTTAAACTAAAGGTTTCGAAGGCAATGGCTTCGAAAGGTATTTTGAAACTATCCTTCCAATTGTTTTACTTAAAGACTAATGCTTTCGAAAGGATGGTTTCGAAGCCATCTATTTTCCCAAAAATCTTTTACTTGAAGGTTATAGGTTTCGAAAGGATTACTTTCGTTTATATTCACTTTGACCCAAAAGTTATTTTTAAGGATATACCCAATGGTTTTGAAAGAGGTACTTTCAAATGGTTTCGAAGCCATGCTTCTACAAGTAGTAAAGATATGCTTTAAAACTTTCAAAAGGAATGTTCTAATGGTTTCGAAAGGAAGGTTTTGATGCTTTCGAAAGAGATGTTTTAAAGCATTTCGAAAGGCACATGTTTAGTGTTTTGAAAAGAAGATTTGAATGCCTTCGAAAGATATATTCTAATGGTTTCAAAAGTAAAGGTCTAAGGTTTCGAAAGCCTTAGTTTTTAAAACAAAGAACCCAATCTCATTTTTAGAAGCAAAACCCATGGCAATATAAAAGAGCTTTGAAATGGTTTTTAATTTTGGAGTTTTTGAAAAAGCTTTCCTTGGTAAAAATAATGGGTTAAAGGTGTTAACCATGTTTCAAGTGGAAATGATTTCAAGGATATTAAACCATAAATATTGGTATTGTTATGTTATTGTATGTGCTTCTTCTATAAACATATTCACTGTATAATGGATCCATTCCTGTATCTTGGGGAGTAAGGGCAAAATAACCAGCTAGGTTGACCCAGTACTGAATATAAATTTAGTTAACTCCTGAATGAGTAGAGTTGCATCTAGAAGGTCAGGTAGACCAGAAAATAGGATGCCCAAAGACTGATCTAGAAGTTGTCAGTTTAGACAGGTTTATAATAAACCCATGAAAACTATGTTTGGAGAGAGTTATTGGCAGGGGCCAATAGGTTCGTAGTGATCCCATAAAAACTATATCCGGATAAAGTTATTGACAGAGATCAATAGGTTCATAGCCAACCCATGAAAACTATGATATAAGAGAAGCTATTGGAGATACCAATAAGTTCAGAGAGAACCAATGAAAACTGAAGTTATTAGGAGGGGCCAATAGGTTCTTAGCGATCCTATGAAAACTATGACACCAAACAGATAGTCCATAAGCTTTGAATAGGTTATTAGTTAGCCCATGAAAACTAATGGGTTAATAGTGACCCTAGAAACTATAATTGAGACAGATAGTCGAATAAATGAGGATGGGAAATCCAGGATGTTTTGCTTGTTATCATGATATTCTGAATTGTAATGTTTTTAACCATTGTGGATGCAGAAGCACAGTATATGGTTATTATAAATTTTTGGGTAAGATACTAGTGAGGAGAAAACCCTTTCCGCTAAGTGGTATGGTCTTACTAGATTTCTAAATGGTTCATGATGGTAAGTTATTATTTGTACCAGGCTTTATGCCTAACTTGAAGTTTATGTTTTCCCCTTAAACTCTTGGGTGCTCAATTGATTTTTAGTAGATTGAGAGTTGAGGTTTTCAGGTTCTCCTCTAGACGAATAAGCTTTTGGAGACGTGCAGGAGGCAAGCTAGCTAATAGGAGTCCTTTTCTATTTGATTCCGCTGTGTTTTGATGTAAAGGAAAAGTTGTTTAATTGCCTATGTTTAGACTCTGATCATCCAATGGGGCAACTTCATATATCACTCTTGGCGTAGTTTGTAATAATTATATTTTCTCTGAATGGGGTTCTCGAATTTGGGATTATGTAATAAATTTGAAATATGATTGAAATGGAATGAGAAATTTGTTTAATGGTTTTAAAAAAATTCATATCCATGTGTTTCTTTTATATCAATGTATCTAACATTACCGCATTTGGTCACTAAGAATTAATAACCATGGATGACTACAATATCCGTAGCCGTTAGTTTTGGGCATCCAAGTGGGGGATGTTACACAAAGAAACTCCAAACCTCCAAAATAGTCTTGGGTCTCCTCCGTCCAATCACAGATTCTACCTTCGAAGGCTCTATGGCTAAGCCTCTCTCTGAAATAACATGGCTTAAGAACTTATCTTCCTTTCTTCAAAAATGCATCTAATATATTTTGCCTTTAGCTTATGTTGGCTTAATGCCTCCAATATAAGTCTTAGTTGAACCTCATGTGCCTTCTCATCTTTTGAGTACACTAAGATGTAATCTATAGATACCAACACATATTGGTCTAAAGAGTGCCAGACATTGAAAAGTACAATCTAGTACCACTTAGTACATCTACTACTGCAGCATGTCTGCCATAAGCATGCCTACTCTTGTAGCATGCCTCCTTTCTCAATACAAAGCATATACCAGTACGGTATTACAGCTGACATGCATATTGGTTACATATTCCAACCACCTTTCCAGTTGTCTTCCATCAATCCACTTGACCAGATCTACGACTAGGGATGATTCTTTCTTGTTTGCAGCATAATCTCAGCCATCCATCGATCTACATCAATTGCTATAAATACTCCTTGCCATACAACATCAAAGGGGTTGAAAACTGGTTGAATTTTAGCTAATCTCTAGTATCAGAATTCAGCTTCCAACAACCAAAGACCTTAAAGCTCTTAAGTTTTGTAGTAATGTAAGCTTAAGTACTAATTTCATAGTATTCTTTTGTAATTCTTTATATTTATAAGAGAAACATAGTAAGAGATTTTCATAATGGATGTAGGCAAGCTTTTGTCGAACCACTCTACACCTTGCATCGCTTGCTTTATCTTTACTCATTTACTCCTCATTTTTTTAAGCCTAGCATTAGTAAGTAACTTCTGCTATGCATTTGTATAATTCCAAGGTTAGTTAAATATTAGTCAACGGTACCCTCTTGATGTCCCTAGCAACCTTGAGTAATGCACTGCCTAACACTTGGAAAATGTTATGTACTCTATTCTCAATGGATGAATTGATATCCTTTCTCAAAACATCTCGATTAGGAATATTTAAAGTAATATATGATTTTAATATGATAAATCTCCCATGATTATAGCATATTATAATTTCTATCACATAACATATTATTTAAGGGTTTTCTACTTAGTATGCTTTGAGTTAATTACTTAATTAATTATATCAAAATTTGACAAAGTATATTATAAAAATCAAACACCATTTATGTGAACAATATTGGTTATCAAGTTATATATATATAACAAATTACATAATTGCAACTAGGGAATACCCCTAAATCTATCATTATGAACATCTTATTCTTCTTTAGCGGAGTGTCAATAAAGTACATCCCATATTCTGATAGCATGTCGAATTGAGCAACATACTCTTAAAAGGACAAGTTGTCTAATTTTAGATCAACAAATCTTCTAAATAGCACCGACTTATGAACTACCAGTATAAACTTTTCATCAAATTTAGCTTTGAACTAAGCCTAAGTAAAGTGGTACTTAAGAGTAGCAGCTTTAAGGGCATTCCAACTGCCCATCACCCTTCCTCGTAGTTGTTTATAAACCAATTTCCTCTTCATCGCATTCTCAACCTCACGGTCACCGAAGATGCGTTCGTAGATATCAAGCGAATCCTATACTTTAATAGCTAATTCTGTTCTAAGAAATGTCCTAAGACCAATGAAGTCCTTATCCAATTTGGAAAAATCAGCCTTTGGCGCCTACACTAGAGCACCATCACTTACTTGACCATGAGCTCATCCTTGGGGATTCTGCATTATGTTCATCATCATAGTATTGAACATATTCTACATATCGAGGTTTGCAAGTGTCTCATTTCCTGCACTAGTCTTGACTCTAGATGTGGAGTTGCATCCATGTTGCTTGTATGTCTGCTCATTCTTACAATATGTAATAAGAATGATCAGTCTTTCATAATGGAATACTAGCATAATTGGTACTCACACATGCAACACGACTTACTACTATACAGTTTTTAAGATCAATATAATAAGTATGTTCTCTTATATATCGCCGATCTATTCTAGAGTGATAACTCTTCTCAAGCTCTAGTGGTTTCTAGTATCAATTTAGACTATAGTGACAAGACCTAAGCTTGAAATTGTTTGACCTAAGCTCGATACCAAATGTGTTAGCCACCTATACCTTCGGTACCAAAAATACCTAAACAGTGCATTGCAACGGTATTTGATAGATATGGAGTTGAGATTAGGGGTAAAGTAACTAAAACCAAATAGAATCTGTCTTATATATCACATCGCATAGGATAAAATATGGTAAGCAACATAGATATAATAAAGGTGAGATGGCAATATAATTAGATGAATAGAAACCAATCAAAGTACATTAGATCCATCAAGTTATACAAAATAAGTGGAATAAAGTTTATACATTAAACCTAGTAAACTCCAAAGGAAAACCGTCTTTAATAGAGAAATAGTACTAATAATAGCTCTGTGGTAATGCATAGTGAAACAGCAATAATAACTCCAAAATATAGTATATGAAAGTGCTAGCCACCTGTGCGTCCTCCACACAGACCCACGTGTTATCTTAGACATATTCTCCCTAAGCTACTCATTTAATAGTACTCGAGATAATAAGAATCAAAGCTTAAAATATCAAGTTAGATAATAGTTTGGTATAAGCGATCTATAATCCCAAAACTATAAAAATCGGTATAGTAAATAGGAACACAAGGTATAGAGAATCATACCCGACCTATCCCTGCATCCAACAAGTTACCACATATAATGGTAGATGCTAATCTATTATCATAGGGGTTTGCTACTAGTCAAAGTACAGTATGGGTGTCTAGGTACCTAAGTCAACAATACATAAACCAAGTGACATTCGTAATAGAGCATAAAAAATATAGCATCCATCGAACAAACCTCACATCATTCACTCAAGTGTGTTGGATATATGATATTTCATACAACCATATCAACCGTTAGAGACTACTCAACATCTCGGTTTCTCAATGCTCGAATCCATGCCACTTCAAAGGTTGGGAACTAGACCCACTTATCAAAAAGGTCCAGGGTACACAGATCCATATCAACAAATCCATGGTCACTTATCGATAAATCCAGGTAAGAGTCCTTACATATCCCATCTTTACGAGCACTAAATGAAACCTTCAAGTTACCAGCGATCCCTTAGCACACATCCCTATAGTATAACACATCATATGTCCTACTCCATAAGTCTACTTCAATAAACTTGTCTTCATTGGGTCCCTGTCACTCCCATCATCGAGTCGTTAAAGTTTGGAATATCTATGGACACTTCTTAATAGTCATAGAATCTCCCCACATCAATCTTGAAGTTGTCTAACAAATCCTTGCTGAAGCCCAAAGTAACTAAGCTAAATCACTGCATTGATCTCGCATCATCTCCTTCATATGCTAAGTCATCCGACTATGGTCGTATCTACTATTCCTTTACACATTCTACCTACAATCGATGGGGCATGCTTCCCTAGATGCCTTTATCATTACACCAAATACAAGATGGTTTGATACCAACCGATATAGATGGGTACCTACCCATTTTGGTTCACACTTAGCCAAAAAAGGGCTAAGTGTTTTAACTCCAAGGACCCCTAGGTAAACTCCTTTGCAAAGATCAAAGTCTCTCTCATGTTTCCTACATCCAAGCCTAAAGTCAACATCAAAGTCTCCAAGCTTCAATCATTCGACAACGGCCATCGTTCGGTTATAAGCCCCCTTGTGTTTTCTACTCTATGTCCCAAACTAGACAATGTGACACCTCTATGCAAGTTCCAAAGTATATCTCCAAAGTGCACATTGCAAAACTTTCACTTATTTCTCCAAAGTGCATATTGCAAAATTTTCACCTCCTCGCTGAGTTAGTGGAATGCCCTAAGGAAAATTATGTAATTTGATACATATATCTAACTTGATAACCAATCTTATTCATAATAAAGTTATTTTTTGATGCAATAATGCATAATAACGTATCTAATCTCTAATATGATGATATAGTAAGTAAGTAATTAATTTAAGGTATATTGACAAGAAGCTAATTCAACATCGCTTAAGATGGTTTGGACATCTTCAACGGAGGCCGCAGAGGCACATGTGTGTGTTGTAATTATAGACCGCGTCGAATGCTCAAAGAGAGGTAGAGGTTGATCAAGATTGACATGGGAGGAAGCAGTAAAAAGGGACTTGAAGAATTGGAGTATATTTGAAGAGCTAGTGTAGGACAAGAGCGTGTGGAAGTTAGCGATCCATGTACCGGAATCATGGGCTATGAGTTTTATAAGTTTTAGATTATAGAACTAAGGAACATGAGCCTAAGACATAGCATTTGGTCTTTGACCGATATTAATATTAGTACCATCATCACTATTAGTATTATTATTATCATTTTTTTATATACATATACATACATACATATATATATATCTTTATTTTTATTTTATTTAGTTATTATTATTATTAATTTACTTATTTGACTTTATTTTATTATTGCTATTGTTATTGTTATTGTTATTATTATGACTTTTAAATTGACTTTATCATTTAGTTTTGGGTTCCATCTCTAGCGACCCCAACTTTTTGGGAATAATGACTTAGTTGTTGTTGTTATAGTAGTAGTTACAAAATGTCGTAGTCATAAGAAATTTATCATATTGTATAATAACATATTGTTCCAATTATTTCTAGTCGGGATGTTCCAAGAAAGGATATCGATACATCTGTTAAGACCAAAGTAAACGCACTTCAAATGTTAGGCAGTGTAGTACTCATGGTTATTGGGACACCAAAGGGTTATGTATCTATGGTTATTGGATAAATATGGAGTAACCCGTTCGAGAGTTTCCTGATGGTTAATAACTAGGCAAACAGGAAATCTTGAGTGGTGATATTACTCATTTCTCTCAACTTGAGACTACAATTGAACTTCAATATGGAAACTCCACTTTGATTATAGTTACATTGTGGCATAGCGTCCATTAAACAACTACAATTAGGTCTGAGTTGAAGAATTGGAAGTGGAACACTATTCAATAGAGAATTCGTCCTCTCGGTTGTATGAGGTTAGTAGCATGGTCAACTCAAAATCAAAATCTCTAGCTAGAGTAGTACGATTAACTGTTATTGTTGAACCAAGGACTTTGTTTATGGACTGATCAATTTGAATATGGATGATATTGGTATTCAACTGAAACTAAATCTCATAAATCATAATGTGATGTAGTATTGGCAAAGAGATTTAGTCTAAATAATCTTATTAAACAGTACCGCTTTAAATCGTAAAATTAGATTTAACCGATGATATTTGTAAGTGATGAATTAAGTCAACTTGTCACATCACTAGATAAGGTGACGTGTGGGCACTAGTATTTGAATTTTTCAAATATTAATTGTTGCCTAAATTTGCACTCGTGAGTCGCACAACCCAATCTATTCAGTCTTCAAAACACCGCTTGATTTATTTGACTTATAATAGTTAAAAATTAATTAATATTTATAGAGAATTAATTATTATTTTATTTATTGTATTGGATGTGCTTTGTAAAATGAAGTTGTCTCTCGAAATGTTCGGGGCACCATTAGTAATTTATTGGATGCACATATAAAGTTTTATACGTGTATATCGAAATACGATACCAATAACAATTTAAATTGAATAAATTGTTATTGAGTTGAGTGGGGTTTTTTTTTCATTATGGACTCTAATTCAGGCGACAAGAAAGAGGGGGTAAAATGGGCTATTTGGATTTTGAATTGGTAAGATATATTAATGCAAGATATTTTCCCAAATCTCCCTATATATTCAAATCAATAGCCTCCACTTTCTGGTGATCTTTTTGCCTCCATCCTCCTCACTCTTGGCCATATGCTACCTTCCCATCTCCATCATTTTATTACCACTAACACATGCAATCGATCAAATAAAAATAATATCTAGTGTTTCCACGCTTATCTCTTACAAAGAAGGTTGTAGATCTGTGAGATCAAAGAGGACTGTTCAAATCAAAGTATGTTTCTATAGCTTCATCTCAAGATATAATTCCAATATATACTATATAACCATATATGTGTGTAGATTATGTTATATCACCTTTTTATATGGATTATGGCCAGTAGTTCATATCATTATAATATATATATATATATGTATGTATATTATTTAATCTATGTATATCACATGATCATTATAATAGTAATTGATCATAAATATACTATATATATACATATGTAATAATGTTTCGATCATTATAAAAAAATTAATATTATTATTTTAATATATATATATATAATTATATCGATTGTTTAATTTAAAACTATGTTTAGTGATTTTCAAATGTGTTATTGATAAATTAAACTAAAGAAAACTATTATGCAAATTATATTTATTCTTGAATTATAAAATTATTTTAATGAATATATGTATGTACATTATTTAAAATATAGCAAAGTAAAATTAGATAAATTATTTTTAATAGTTTGAATTTTAAATTATAGATATAGATTTAAATTTAAATTTTCCTTAATAAGTCAAACTAGATATTTTAAAGCTTAAACTTGAATTTATAGACTTAGTCAAATCTATTTTTGTATAATTTTATAAATAATTTTAATTAGATTATTCATAATTGATACACAAAAACACATTTATATTTGTTTATTATGAAATATTCTTACTAGCAATTAATATATATATATATATATGAAGCCAAGTATATATATAGTAGATGTAAATCCCAACATCTACTTGTGTATATATATATAACCATATACACCTCACGCAGTGTTGAATGTTCACATTATACACAATGAGTATATAATGATATAATCATTTACTATATATAAAATAATTTCAATTAAATCCACTTATTAATTAAATCTGAAAATTAAATAAAATATGATTTTATTTAAATTAATTAGAATGGTTCTAATTCTACCTTTAGACTTCATATGCCCAATAGATCCAAAGTAAGGACTTTTTTTAAAAATCTACCATATTTATCCACTTTCGACTAGCATAGTTCCAACAATGGTATCGAAGCTCTAATGGTCTACGCGGTCTAAATTAGCAACTTTAGGATCAACTAATAGAGCCTACTTATATGATGGGTGCCTAGAATAGTAACGTCTAGGCTTGGGATTGAATAACCAAGTATTCTCCCTTTCCTAGCTACAGGCTTGTCCTAATAGGTGGTGTAAATCCAAAAGATTAACCCAATTGTAAAGGTCCAAATTGGTTTGGGTATAAGGCCAATTTTTCAAAATCTTATTTGAAAATTAAAAAACAATTTAAATTCAATATATAAAATAAATTTTATAAAGGTTATCAAAAGTTTTCGAAAAATTATTTTTGAAAAAAAAATTAAATTTTTCAAAATTATTTAGTAATTTAATTAATTGGATTAATTAAATAAATAATTCAATAGAAGTTAAATAATTAAAATAAACATACGTATTAATATGTGTGTGTATATATATGTTATATTTGAATGTATATATATTTGTATATGGTATTAAATTATTTAAGGCAAACAATAATTAAATATTTTCAAATTTTTTAATTAAATTTTTTATTAAATAAAATTATTATTCAATGAATTAATTAAATGTTAAGTAAAAAAAATTATATATATACATATATACATATACATATAAGGATATATGTATATAAAACTATAAGTATTATAGTTAATATTCAACTTAAATTATTTAGGATAAATAAAATAAAATTTTAAATTTTAAATACTTTAATTATTTTGTTAATTTAATTAATAAATTAAAATTAGTTAAATTAGATTTAATTAATAATATACATAAGAATAATATATAAGTTAATTAAATTATAATCTACCATAAATGAATTAATATATTTTTAGCAAAGCTAGTATGGTTTATTGAGCCCTTTCCAAATTTATTTGAAATAAAATAACAATAGGCCATGAGCAACTGAAATGAAATGAATTAAACTTATATAATATAAATATATAAAACTTGGGTAGAACTATAAGAAACCCAACTTAGGTTTAAGGAATGAATACATGCATATTGTACGTATATTGTGATTTATGATGTCCGACACTTGAGTCACGAGGGTATTTCTTAATAAACACATTGTTCCCTAAATCGATACTACTCATGTGTATACCTATTAAAGATTAGGAATCCTTAATATCTAAGTTATCCTCTACCATTTATATATTTGTTAATTACTTGCATACTCTTTAGTTGTTGATATTCCTTGAGTTAGTGATGTTATGTGTAATACTATTAATATATTGATTAGACAAGGTAAGATACATGCACACATTTGTCATTATTCCTCAAGGTAAGTGCATTTATACTTAGGCCATCGCGAAATAGTGGATATGAGTGTAACACCTCTAATTTTTGTTTAACATTATTCAAGAGATTTAATTAGATATATTAAATATAATAATGTAGGGTGATAGGAAGAATGAGATTTGTTAATTAAATAAGTCATGCCTTAAGTAATCAATTAAAAAGATTGATTCGAACATAAAATAGAAAGAAAGTAATGAGAGGGGCATAATGGGAATGTCTCCTTTATTTATTTCCTTAAACCCTTCCTCTGTCATTCATTCTTATTTCATTTTACAAATCAAAAACAAAAAATAAGAGAAGGCCGGCCATCGGCAAGGAAGGTGTAACAACCCATAATTTTAATAAATATTTTAAATAAATTTTTATTTTAAAACTTTGATCTTTACATAATTTTAAATTGAAGTTTGGAATTTTTCCAGGGTATTTTGGATTTTTTCTCTATTTTATTTTTCCAAATACAATTAAATATTGATTTTCGGAAATGTTATATTTTGTCAAACTTTGACATTTATTGAAATTAATTGAAATTTTAAATTTTAAACTTTTCCTTTGAAACAGTAATTGGTTTTGATATCTGTTCTGTTTTCGTTTCAATAAATTCCGTTTTAAAACTTTTAAAAATTTGATAAATTTAGCATTTTATACGTAGAATTTTATCTGCACTTTATTTTTCATTTTCTATTTTATTTGCCATCCTTTATTTTTGTTTGCGTTTTGAATTAGATTGTGTGAATCTTGTTGAGTTGGAATTTCCTTTACTAGTTGTATTTTTGTTTACAATTTTAATTCTAGTTTCAATAAAATATACTATTTTCTTTATTTATTTTCCTATTTTTCTAAGACTAATTATTTATTTTCTTTTCCACTTTATTTTTTTTTTACTTTTTGTTTTATTTAATTGATTTTTATTTGTTTATTTTGAATTAAAATGAATTGGAAATTCAAAGAGACAAGCTTTACACTTTAACTTGTGACCTTCCCTTTTCTTTGCCTTTTCATTTCCTTGTCTCTTCATTTTTCTTGGTCGTTCTTTTCCTTTGGTTTGGCCGTGTATTTCCATTGCTAAATCACGTGAAAAAAAACTTCTCAACACATCATCATTCACGACCATTTCTTATTTTTGAAAATTTTGTAAGTCATGGCTTCTCTCTTCTCTTTTTTTTCTTCTTTTTCTTTGATTTTTTGCTTGTTCATCTCATCTTTGCTCGGCCTCTACCCACCATCATCTCCACCGACCACCACCACCACCTCCTCCCCCTCATCTTCCACGGCCAACAACCTTCCTCCTCTGACCAAACACTGCCGTGACCACCCTATGAGGCCAACACCAAAAACATTGCAAAAACTCCAAAACAATTGCATAGCCGAGCCTCTTTGTCACCATCCCCTTCATTTTTCACTTCGACCACCACCCTTAGCTCCATCACCATCATGACCTGACCTTTGACCACCAGCACGACCTCTGACCTGACCTGAACCAGAGCATGGCCGAGCCCAATATAGTGTAGGGCCGTAGGCCGAGTCTATGTTGCAACCAAACTCCTTTTAGGCCTTGACCCTTTGCAATCCTCACTTGTAACTCCATTCTCTTCACATTCCCTTGCCTAGTCGTGTGTTATTGAGTCCAAACCCGAACCATTTCCACCTCTAAAACATGTATGGCCGAGCATATGATGAGTCATGGTCAAGCATTTGTGATTTGGAAGCAAGGTTATGCCATTTGTCTCTTTTGTCAATTCAAATTCCACTTTGTTTCAATTTATCTTTGTATTATAAATATATATTTATATTGCTTTGTTTTATTGTTGTATACAAGATTAATATCTTGGCTCTCTCTCCACTTGAATCCAAAGTCGTGCTATATCGTGCTTTCTGAATTTATCCATGTGTTTTGATTTGCGAACTCCAGCTTAAAAAGGTGAGTATTCACTCATGACATTTATACTTATATAATTTGTGAAGTGACAACAAGTGAATGTGTAGTATTTTTATATCATGTTATATCTGCCTGTGATGTGAATTATATGATGTTAAACCCTGTTATAAACTTGTCACATCATCTGCTATGTTATTTCTGTTATACTGTTTATTTATTTCTGTTTCTCACACTGCAAGTTCCCTGTAGAATAGAATCACTATGGGTTGAAATGATACATACCCGGATGGACTTTAGAATAGGGAAAAATCATTATGGGCTGAAATGATAGGCCTAAGAAATTTTTATTTAACTTGGAATTGTGGGTTTGAAATGATAGAACCCGGATTTTTCTTTGTAAAGTACGAATTGAAATGATATAGTATCTGTATCACTTGACAGGTTAGAAAATAGTATACAGACCTGTGGTTATTTTATATATTTCTCTGGATATTTTTAAGTATTTTAAAAATGTAAATCATGACATTTTGATTTAATTTGAATTTAAAATGATTTATTAAAGTGTTATTGATTTTTCTATGAATATAAAATGTTAAACAAATGAATGCTTAAAATGGTAATTTGGAATTTAACTTGACTTGGAATTTGTGAGATTTGGTTTTAAAAATGGAAGTTTGAGTAAAGGAAAATAAAATGGAGATTTAGTTTTATTTGTGAAATGGTAAATTAAATTAAAGTGTTAAGTGAATGCAAAGAATAGGAAAATTGTACACTTGAATTAAATAAGTGAAGTAACGAAAATTTGATATTTATTTGTGAAATTTACTTTATAAAAATCATAAGTTAAAGGGTATTTAAATGACCATTTTAAAGTGGAAAAATATGATTTTTATACAATTAAAATGGTTTAAATTGAAGTTTAATTGTTTTTGAAATTTTAGTGTAAATCTGGAAATTATATTAGTAGCAGTTCAGAAATGCTATCGTTTCTGAATAATAACTAAAATCTGAACTAAAGTGAATCTGTAGCACTTTGTAAGTGCTATAGTTGCAGAAATGAACTAAAAGGCTAAAATGAACTAAGGGCTATTACAGCACTTTGTAAGTGTTGTAGTCGCAGAAACAAAATTTAAAACCTGAAACTAATAACAGAGCTATTGTAGCACTTGTTAAGTGCTGTAGTTGGCTGAAATGTGATTTTGAATGTAATTGAACTGGTACAGCAGTTTGTAAAAGCTGTCTTTGCTGAATTGAACTATTTTGCAACTAAAACTGAACTATTACAGCAGTTTTTGTAAAATGCTATCTTTGTTGAATTGAATTGTTTTCAAATGTAACTAACCGCAGTATTTCTAAGTGCTGCGGAAGCTGAAATTTAAATGTTTAAAGTATTTAAATGAGCTCAGAAAAGGTTAAATTTTGAGAATTTAATATTTGATTTGAAGGTATAATGACTTCATCCTTTAATGGTTTAAATGAACAATTTTAATTCGAAATTATAAACCATTTTGAAATCTATAACCACGGGTACACTTATCTGTATGCCATTTTATTTCCTTGTGATTTATTTGGATGCACACATTAATTTGAGAGTGTGGCTAGAGGTGGACGATTACTGCAGCTATGCGCTACTCTAGTCACATTTACACTGTTATTTTCATTGTTTACTTTAATATGGATATTTCTATGATAACGTTTATTACTACTTAATTGATGGTTTACGGATCCTTAAAGGATGGGCGATCCCAAGCATCCTTTAAGTTATTGTGCATTGCTATTACAGTTCACTTGAGTTGGTTTACATTGTATAAGTATGTACCTCCTGACTCGAGTGTTTGTGTTTTACTTTACGCTCGGATCAGCCTGAGAATCACAGCTTTGGATTCACCTTCTGGAGCTAGAGATTTGTTGGAGCTTATTTGTCTATCTGTTCATCGATTACTATTCCAGTTATTTCCTAATCAGTATTGTCTCTGTATTATTGACTTATGTATCCTGACTTCTATTGTATCTATTTTGACTATGAGATTTTGTATATGTTTTGAGAGTTTGTATATAGTAGCTTCATGAACTACTATGGTATTTATTTCCGCTGCAAGTTATTCTGATATTCTGTGTCTATGGTTCTGTGCTTGATTTTATTTGCTTCCAATTTTCTTGACAATCCACTGTTTTGAAGAATTCAAGTCCGACATGTGTGGATTTATTGTCGATTTGAATGGTCCAAAATAGTGGGATGTTACATTTGGTATTAGAGCTTTGGTTTTGGGCAAACCTTAGCCTGCGGAGCAAAAACTCATTAGAGATAGGGTAGAAATACCCTAGAATGATTGAAATCAATCTCAGAATCATTTCTTTGTGAGAGAACGTATTTTCGAAGTATAAAATGATTTTCAAATGATTTTAAAGAATTTTCAAATGATTTTAAAGAATTTTCAAAGATTATTTGGATATAAATTTTCTTGCTTTGAAAGTAAAAATTTTCTAAACTTCATTCCTTTCGTATCCACCTTGTTAGTAATTTCTTTGATTAGGATCCTCTTAAATTTTAAACTTCTAGCTTGTTTGGTCTAGATTCATTGTTGATAGGAATCTATTTTGGGTATGGAAAAATCAGTAGTATGATAGGTTGCTTTAAGTGAACTCTATTGTATCTTTTGCTTAGCTGAAATTGTCAAACTAATATATCTATGCTACTGTTTTTCGTATGATATGAAATTGAGTCTTTTCCAAATTTTGAATGGGAATTCTTTTGTATTAATATAGGTTGTATATCTCTAATCTTGGTTGGGATTCCTATCGATTAGGATTCCTTTGAACTTTGGAATGCTCCCACTTGTTCTGAAATCCATTTTTGTCTCCCCTATCTGTATTCTTTTGATTTTGGAGCATTGCATAACCCCACTTTGAATAACCTCTATAAAGATCAGTGATTCCGCCAATCTTTGAATGATTTGTAAAAGGGGCAAACTCCCTTATAATTGGCATTGATTCACCGGAGATTTCTGTATCCTCAATTTACGATGTTTTCTATCTTCTGCTATACCTGGATTCTATCTCTGGCGATCGAAGGTCGATTTGCCTTAGATTTTCGCATCGATTATATTCCTGAAGTCGCGGTTGACCGGTTAAGGTCGCCCGTGATTCATATAGGCTTATCCATCTTCTATTTGGTAATTTAAGTATCTTATCTTCGTTTGAGCTTATCTTTGAATCAGAATTCTATTTGATTAGAGTTCCTCTAAATTTGAATCTCTTTGAAATCCACCCTTGAATCATCCCATGGAAAATTTATGGTTGATTTTACTTTTGGAATTGTGTATTCATAGGGATTGTTATTTTGATAAGGATGACCATATTTATATAAAAGAGAAATGTTTTCGATAAGGATTATTTACCCTTTTAAAATGAGAATTTGAAGTTTCGAAAGGATTTGAAATTTTGAAAATTATATAAGAAAATTGATTTATATAAAATGATTTATAACTGAAGGGTCTTGAATTTGAAATTTTGAGAGATTGAACTCCGGCATTTTTAAATTGGTTTAAGATTTTGAAATATGTAATAATACGATTTGAAAGTATTTTCCGAATAAGAAATGTTTCAAATGATTTTAATGGGTTTCAATGATTTCGAAGAAATTTCAAAAAAAAAAGTTTTCGAGAAAATAGAAGTCCAGAACCCACTTATGTCGTTGGAAAATAATTTCGGTGATGAATGCATGCATCATCAACATTGATTTTCGAGTTTCAGAGTGGGGGAGAGGCCATTTCGCTAGCTTTGCTATGCGATTGATTTGTGAAACCAATTTTGATTTCAAATTCCGAAGTATGATTTGATATTCGAGAAATATATGTATATATTTGAACAGTTTGAAATGAGCCGGTGTTCAGTCCTTGAGTTTCAGATTTGATTGATATAACCCTATCTTTTGGAATTGATTTACTTATTTGTTGGTGATTTCCAACTCTTGGATTGAAATATGATTTCTTCGACTATTTTGAAGGTTCGAGCACTTCCAAATCAAGGTTAACTTTTCAAAGCTAAGTAATTTTGAAATGTATAAAGTATATAAGTTTGGTATGTATGTTTAGAGTTTGTAGTAATATGATTTAAATAAGTTTGAAACTGTTTTGTTAAGTAAATGAATAAGACTATTTTGAATTGTACTAATTTGAAATTTAGTTTTAAAAATATTTTGAATAAAATTTAGTTTAAATGTTTTAACTTAGTAACATCTTTATAAAACTATATATTTAACAAGTTGGAATAGATACATAAGTGGTACGTATGTTGTTTTATTCGCATAATTAATTTGATCCAGGTTTGAGTACACAAGTTCGAGGTGAATTACACCATTTCGTGTTAGGATTTTTCATTTGATTCTTGATGGCGAATATTTGATATGGATTTTGGGCTTGACTCTAGAATTCTCTATCATAGTATATGGCTATGCAAGGAGACTGATGGATTCTAGTCGAGAAATCATATCGAAGTCCGCATTAGGGAAGTCGAATGGACAATACTAGTTCGAAAGCGAACTTGTGTGATCGAGCGAGCGATCGAATGTGATGTTGCGAAATGGTGACATATGTACATCTTATATTCTAATATCATTGATATACTTGACGCTAAAATTGGAAGTTGTTGGGTTGGATATCTTTGTAGTTTAATTGGAATTTTTCTTTTATACAAAACTACTATCAATTTAAAACCACTTTTTTAAAACTATTTTTCTTTTATTTTTCTTAAACAAAACTATTTTATACAAAACTATTTTACAAAACTATTTTATATACAAAACTATTTACAAAACTATTTTATATACAAAACTATTTTACAAACTATTTTTATATACAAAACTATTCTAAATTCAAAACCTTTTAGTAAGCAAAGATGTTCAATTCCATATGGCTCTTCATGCAGCATAAATGATTTTTGAAAATTTTTGATCCTGATATAAGATGGACCTTATGCAAGTATAAGATGATTTTGAAAGCCATTGATTTTGGAAATGAATTATTTGACTTAAATTATATTGATTTAGAAACTTGGATTATTTTCTAAACTTATTATTTTGGAAACTGAAGATATTTGATTTGGAAGAATAATTTAGTGAAAGCGTATATGATTTTGAAAATTGTATTGATATTGAAAAAAATTGAAATTTGAGAACCTTATGTTACTAAATACTTAATTTGGGAGTTATCGAACTTATATAAAATTGATTTGTATAAGTATGATGTTGATTAGAAAACTATTGATTTTGGAAGGTATTTTTATTTGAAAATGAAATCTTATATATAATGGACTTTATATAAGTATGATATTTGACATTGATTTGAGAAGGTACTATATGATACATATTTTTGAAGTAAAGATATGGAAAGTGCCTTTTGCTTGATATCCGCTTTGTGGCCACATTGTGGATTCATTCTATCGATATTATTCTCTCTGATTTGGTTTTCCGGATATGATACTCGAGTGTCACTCGAATTCCATGGCAATCTCCATGGTCTTACGAGCGCGACTGCATAGCGTAATTCACCTGGCTGAGATGGCCTAGGGGTACGGATTGTTTCCTGGGGGATCTAGGCGTTACCATTGTGTATCCTGAGATCTATGTAGGTCGTATTTAGTAGCGAAATCCGTAGGGCTGAGATAGCTTACGGATATGGATTGTTTCATGGGGGATCCAGGCGTAACCATTGTGTATCTGCGGTCTACTAGTCATCATGGCGTTATTCGCAGGGCAGAGAAAGCTTACAGATACGGATTGTTTCCTGGGGGATCCAGGCATAACCATTGTGTATCTGCGATCCATGGTTAGACAATGTTTTGGTTGTTTTGGTTGTTTTGTTTGGATTGTACTTTCCATATCTATTTTTAAAAGTTTTCCAGTATTTTCACTGGGTGTTGAAACAAGTGTACTAAGTACCTGGAGAATTCTAGCTTTGCGCCTGATCAACGCACTGCCAGAGTCTACAGGAACGAGGATAAACTTGTTAAGACATCGAGTTATAAAAGTATTTTGATAAAGTGTTATATAAAGGATATTTTGATTGGTTATTTTTCCTTTCTAAAAGATTTTAAAGTGTTTTAAATATTGTTTACCTTTTTACTGACAATTTGAATTTAAAAGACTTCTATGGATATAATAAAATGGATTTGACCAAATTATTAAATATCAAAGAATTCTGATTGAATTTATATGGTTTTAAATTAATGGCTCATCCTTGTCTTTCGACCTATTTTCCCTCCTAGTTATCCCGATTCACCATTTTTCCTGTTGGTTATTCCTATTCTCCTATTTTCTTCCTTTTCGAGGACGAAAAGATTTGAGTGGGGGAGAGTGTAACAACCCATAATTTTAATAAATATTTTAAATAAATTTTTATTTTGAAACTTTGATCTTTACATAATTTTAAATTGAAGTTTGGAATTTTTCCAAGGTAATTTGGATTTTTTCGCTATTTTATTTTTCCAAATACAATTAAATATTGATTTCTGGAAATGTTATATTTTGTCAAACTTTGACTTTTATTGAAATTAATTGAAATTTTAAATTTTAAACTTTTCCTTTGAAACAGTAATTGGTTTTGATATCTGTTCTGTTTTCGTTTCATCGAATTCCGTTTTAAAACTTTTAAAAATTTAATAAATTCAGCATTTTATACGCAGAATTTTATCTACACTTTATTTTTCATTTTCTATTTTATTTTCCATCCTTTATTTTTGTTCGGGTTTTGAATTAGATTGTGTGAATCTTGTTGAGTTGGAATTTCCTTTACTAGTTGTATTTTTGTTTACAATTTTAATTCTAGTTTCAATAAAATATACTATTTTCTTTATTTATTTTCCTATTTTTCTAAGACTAATTATCTATTTTCTTTTCCACTTTATTGTGTTTTACTTTTTATTTTATTTAATTGATTTTTATTTGTTTATATTGAATTAAAATGAATTGGAAATTCAAAGAGACAAGCTTTACACTTTAACTTGTGACCTTCCCTTTTCTTTGCCTTTTCATTTCCTTGTCTCTTCATTTTTCTTGGTCTTTATTTTCCTTTGGTTTGGCCGTGTATTTCCATTGCTAAATCACGTGAATAAAAACTTCTCAACACATCATCATTTACGGCCATTTCTTAATTCTGAAAATTTTGTAAGTCATGGCTTCTCTCTTCTCTTTTTCTTCTTATTTTTCTTTGATTTTTTGCTTGTTCATCTCATGTTTGCTCGGCCTCTACCCACCATCATCTCCGCCGACCACCACCATCACCTCCTCCCCCTCATCTTCCACGGCCAACAACCTTCCTCCTCCGACCAAACACTGTCGTGACCACCCTATGAGGCCAACACCAAAAACATTGCAAAAACTCCAAAACAATTGCATAGCCGAGCCTCTTTGTCACCATCCCTTTCATTTTTCACTTCGGCCACCACCCCTAGCTCCACCACCATCATGACCTGACCTTTGACCACCAGCATCACCTCTGACCTGACCTGAACCAGAGCATGGCCGAGCCCAATATAGTGTAGGCCGAGCCTATGTTGCAACCAAACTCCTTTTAGGCCTTAACCCTTTGCATTCCTCACTTGTAACTCCATTCTCCTCACATTCCCTTGCCTAGTCGTGTGTTATTGAGTCCAAACCCGAACCATTTCCACCTCTAAAACATGTATGGCCGAGCATATGATGAGTCATGGTCAAGCATTTGTGATTTGGTAGCAAGGTTAAGCCATTTGTCTCTTTTGTCAATTCAAATTCCACTTTGTTTCAATTTATCTTTGTATTATAAATATATATATTTATATTTCTTTGTTTTATTGTTGTATACAAGATTAATATCTTGGCTCTCTCTCCACTTGAATCCAAAGTCGTGCTATATCGTGCTTTCTGAATTTATCCGTGTGTTTTGATTTGCGAACTCCAGCTTAAAAAGGTGAGTATTCACTCATGACATTTATACTTAAGTGACAACAAGTGAATGTGTCGAATTTTTATATCATGTTATATCTGCTTGTGATGTGAATTATATGATGTTAAACCCTGTTATAAACTTGTCACATCATCTGCTATGTTATTTTTGTTATACTATTTATTTATTTCTGTTTCTCACACTTCAAGTTCAATGTAGAATAGAATCACTATGGGTTGAAATGATACATACCCGAACGGACTTTAGAATAGGGAAAAATCGTTATGGGCTGAAATGATAGGCTTGAACGTTTTTATTTATTTTTATTTAACTTGGGATTGCGGGTTTGAAATGATAGAACTCGGATTTTTCTTTGTAAATTACGAATTGAAATGATACACTATCTGTATCACTTGACATGTTAGAAAATAGTATACAGACCCGTGGTTATTTTATATATTTCTCTGGATATTTTTAAGTATTTTAAAAATGTAAATCATGACATTTTGATTTAATTTGAATTTAAAATGATTTATTAAAGTGTTATTGATTTTTCTATGAATATAAAATGTTAAACAAATGAATGCTTAAAATGGTAATTTGGAATTTAACTTGACTTGGAATTTGTGAGATTTGGTTTAAAAATGGAAGTTTGAGTAAAGGAAAATAAAATGGAGATTTAGTTTTATTTGTGAAATGATAAATTAAATTAAAGTGTTAAGTGAATGCAAAGAATAGGAAAATTGTACACTTGAATTTAATAAGTGAAGTAATGAAAATTTGATATATATTTGTGAAATTTACTTTATAAAAATCATAAGTTAAAGGGTATTTAAATGACCATTTTAAAGTGGAAAAATATGATTTTTATACAATTAAAATGGTTTAAATTGAAGTTTAATTGTTTCTGAAATTTTAGTGTAAATCTGGAAATTTAATTAGTAGCACTTCAGAAATGCTATCGTTTCTGAATAATAACTAAAATCTGAACTAAAGTGAATCTGTAGCACTTTGTAAGTGCTATAGTTGCAGAAATGAACTCAAAGGCTAAAATGAACTAAGGGCTATTACAGCACTTTGTAAGTGCTGTAGTCGCAGAAACTAAATTTAAAACCTGAAACTAATTACAGAGTTATTTTAGCACTTGTTAAGTGCTGTAGTTGGCTGAAATGTGATTTTGAATGTAATTGAACTGGTAAAGCAGTTTGTAAAAGCTATCTTTGCTGAATTGAACTATTTTGCAACTAAAACTGAACTATTACAGCAGTTTTTGTAAAATGCTATCTTTGTTGAATTGAATTGTTTTCAAATGTAACTAACCGCAGTATTTCTAAGTGTTGCGGAAGCTGAAATTTAAATGTTTAAAGTATTTAAATGAGCTCAGAAAAGGTTAAATTTTGAGAATTTAATATTTGATTTGAAGGTATAATGACTTCATCCTTTAATGGTTTAAATGAACAATTTTAATTCGAAATTATAAACCATTTTGAAATCTATAACCACGGGTACACTTATTTGTATGGAATTTTATTTCCTTGTGATTTATTTGGATGCACACTTTAATTTGAGAGTGTGGATAGAGGTGGACGATTACTGCAGGTATGCGCTACTCTAGTCACATTTACACTGTTATTTGCATTGTTTACTTTAATATGGATATTTCTATGATAACGTTTATTACTACTTAATTGATGGTTTACGGATCCTTAAAGGATGGGCGATCCCAAGCATCCTTTAAGTTATTGTGCATTGCTATTACAGTTCACTTGAGTTGGTTTACATTTTATAAGTATGTATGTCCTGACTTGAGTGTTTGTGTTTTACTTTACGCTCGGGTCAGCCTGAGAATCACAGCTTTGGATTCACCTTCTGGAGCTAGAGATTTGTTGGAGCTTATTTTTCTATCTGTTCATCGATTACTATTCCAGTTATTTCCTATTCAGTATTGTCTCTGTATTATTGACTTATGTATCCTGACTTCTATTGTATCTATTTTGACTGTGAGATTTTGTATATGTTTTGAGAGTTTGTATATAGTAGCTTCATGAACTACTATGGTATTTTATTTCCGCTGCGAGTTATTCTGATATTCTGTGTCTGTGGTTTTGTGCTTGATTTTATTTGCTCCAAATTTTCTTGACAATCCACTGTTTTGAAGTATTCAAGTCCGACATGTGTGGATTTATTGTCGATTTGAATGGTCCAAAATAGTGGGATGTTACAGAAGAAAAGAAGGGGAAATCTAAAGAGAATCAAAGGAAAAGCTTAAGGGGATTAATCAACAACAGATATTAATCTCTCTTATCCAATATAAGGTGAATAATAGTATCCATCTCATTTATTTATGCTTATTTTTGGATCTATGAATGATTTTCGAATTGATTGTGGATATATGTATGCTTTGATTGATGATTATCATTTTTGGATTGAATGATGATTTATTGGAATTTTTATAGAATTGTTTTAATAGTTTATAAAGGCAAAACCTATGTTTTTAATCTCCAATTGATTTGAGATTTATATATGTTGTGTAAAACATTATTTTGGAGAAGGTTTTTTTATTCATAATTTTTCAAGTTTATTTAATATTTTATGAATTTCCTAAGATGGAAAAGGAGTATATTTCTAGTTAAATAATTTGGACCTGAAATTTTTATATGTGAAAGAAGATGTGAATTTGATTTTTTGTGCCTTTTACGGATTTTTCCCTAACAGTTATGATTTTCTATAAATTATTGATGGTAGAAAGGCTATTAATTAGTGATGTTAATTATAGGGGTTTTCTAATTATTTTGGGAAGGAAAAATGTAATCCTCCAGTAAATTTCTTAAGAGGGTATGAAAAGTAATTTTTTAACCAATCATATTTTAACAAGAGGCAAAAGTTGGTGAAAAGATTTGTCTTTAAAATGAAAAAAATCGATTTTATATTTATTTACAAGAATGCCATAGTGCTAAACCTAGAGGTTCAACACCCCTGCTCCTTGCCCACGACTTCTATGAAAGTCGATAACTGGAATAACTATTTGATAGTTATACGAGGTATCGAATTTATAAATTCGACATCTGTTTGGGATTATGCATGCAATATCTACTTTGTAGATATGTGTTAGCTCTTGTAGAGATTCGGCACTTAGTAATTTAGGGGATTTGGTATCTCTGGTTTATAAAGACTCGACATCATACAGTTTTGAGACTCGGCACCATTCTTTTAAAAGGTTTGGCACCTTTTTTGTTTATGGGTTCGACCCTCTCAAGATTTTAAAGAACCGACACCAACAAGTTTTAGGCGCATGGACCCCAAATTTTTAAGGGTTCGATAACCCTGAGTGTTTTACTCAAAACATCTTGTCTCCTATATTTTTGATACCTATTGCGGCATAGTAGATGTATGTTTATAAACTCGATATCTTTGTTTTATAGGTTCGAACGCCTTATGATATGCAAACTAGAAAGCTATGTTTTAAAGGTACGATAGCATATGTATTATAGAAAATCGATAACCATATATCTTCAACATTATGGTCATTTGTTTTAAAGACTCGAAATAGAGGCTCGACACCCTATTTTAGTGGCATAGATGCCGCATGTTTATAAATTGAATAGCTTTATTTAGTGGCTCGATGATCCATATGTTTTAGAGGCTCGGCAACCTCATTTTGATTCCGAATGATTAAAAGAAGCTAATTAAAGATGATCGTATTTTAGCATATGATCCTAGCTAAGAAAAGAGGCTATGTTTTCCTTGTTTTGAAGAATGATTTTAAGTGATTAATCATTTGTAAAGATAAATGTTTTCAAGTGAATAAAATGGTGTTTAGCCCAAGTTTTATAGAGATTTTGCCAAGAACAATATTACTTGAATTAAGTAATTTGTGATGACAATGACTGTTGATTAAACATATTTAAAGAAATAATGTTATATGTTCTTGTTAGCATATGATAAGTTATATTTATATGATTTGCATTGTCATACTCACACCATCATGACCCATCATTTTCTCTTGGGGTGTAAGGGCAGAAATTACCAGTTAGGTTGACCTAGTAGTGAGTATAGTCAGACTAAACTCCTGAGTGAGTAGAATTGCATCCAAGAGATCAAATAGATCAACATTGTGTTGGATGCCTCGAACTGTTCAAAAGAATACTTGATTATTCCTAACCGTAGGAGGAGGTAGGTTATTGGTTAACCTGTGAAAACCAATAGGTTCATAGTAATCCTGAAAAAACTATGATATATGCGATGGATAGTCCACATGATATATGAGATGGATAGTCCATATGATTCTTAATGGGTTTATAGTAACCCTAGGAAAACTATGATTGTATGATGGACAGTTCACATGATCCGAGATAGATAGTCCATATAATATGTGAGATGGGTGGTCCACATGAGTTTAGAAAAATAGTCCATTTAATTTGAGACAGATGGTCAACATACTAGGGACAAATAGTCCATTTTATGAGATTAGGTAGATTATGGGAGTGGATAACCCCATGAAGATAGATTAGTCAGACTTACCCACGTTGCATGCCTGCATTTGATTGTATTATGATGTTCTAACCAATCTGGTCAGAGGTGCATGATTTATGATTGACATATTAGGACAAGATACTATTGAGGGGAAAACCCATTCCGCTTAGCGACATGGTCTTACTAGATATGTATTTTGATTCGAGATGGCATACTATTAATCATGCCAGACTTTTTGTCTAACCCAAAGTTTTTTCCCCTTAAACTCTCGAGTACTCATTTGAGTAGGCCGAAAGTAAGGTTTTTAGGTTTTCAGGATAGACGAATAAGCTTCTGGAAATGAGCAAAAGGCAAGCTAGCTAACATTAGGAGTTTATTTCCACTGTGTTGTTTAAAACTTATGTTTTGTTTGAATGGATGTAATGACAGGATTTATAACTGTCAAGTAGTTAGACTCTGATCACCCAATGGGGCATCTTCATATGTTGCTCTTGGAGTATAATTGTAATTATTATTATATTTTCTCTGAACGTGGAATCGATAGGATTATGTAATGGGATGTAATGAATATGAAAGTTATTAATGAAATGAGTTAATTTGTTTTTTTCATATTCATATGCTCTTGGTGTTATAGATATAATTAACTAATCCCATTTTATTATCGGAAATTAATAATATGGATAAATGCAGCATCCATGGCATCATCCATGGAGCTTAGTTTTAGGCCTCAAAATGGTGGATGTTACAATGAGTGAATAGTCTCTTTCGATTTGTTGATATTCCTCAAGGTCAAGGTGAGATTAGGACAAAGATCATGGTTTAGGAGTTTTATATGATACAACTATTAAGGTATTATCCATCGCATGTGGGCCTATGATTTGTTGATATTCCTCAAGGTCAGAATCCCAAGGCAAGCGAGTCCTAACAACCACTAGAGAAATCGAAAGATTTCTATGTTTTCTCTTGTGGTTTTGAAAAACATAAAAGTCTAGTCGGAGCTTAGTAGATAAATGAAATAAAAACTTTTAACCTATCTAATATTGTAAGAATATATGCTATACAAGTTAAATTAATATACTTAGACAAATTTGTGCAATTAATGTAATTGATAAAATGTTTATCAGTTAAATTATATATACAAATGAATTGAATTAAGAATGGACACAGAAATATAAAATATGCTTACCAATAATTTTTTTAGCATTTTGTTACTTCAAGACCCATGTAAGTACTTAATTACACAACTACTAGAATGTTGATACCTTAATCAAAGGTGTTTATTTGTTCGAGACCATATATTGTCTCCTATGAGTTTCGAACTCTAAAAGAAAAACTAAAATATAGATATTTGGTCCATAATCGATCACATATAAATGTTGTATAGTGAACAAACACGATTTGTAATTTACAAAACTATAATGAAATTAGTTCATTCAAATAATCAATTAAACCATAATGCGAGATTATGTACTTAATATGATTGATTAGTATGAGGATCTTGTTGTGTTAGATGTAACACAAGACCAAGAGCTACTAGATGTACTTTGGAATTTGATCACTGAAATTTTAGTTTGATTAGTTTACGTAAATTGCAACTTATTTAATATCCTTAAATGTTAAGGATGACTAAATGCACTTGTGTAAATAACTTTTTATGGCCTTGTAGTAAGGGTTTCCTTTTGAATGGTTCGACCATCTGAAAACGAAAGCAAATGCATGAGAGAGTATGTGACTTAAGGTGCGGTTGGGATGAAGAGAATGAACGATCAGTTCTACTTCATAAAGAGACATCGGAAATGAAAGTTGTATAAATACTAAATGATGCTTAATATGGATTGAGAAATATGATTTCTATTCCAAATGTATTTTCAGACAGAAAATTATTTTCTATAAAAGTTATTTCTTCAAGTTTAAGATATTTGATCTAAAACTCTAGATCATGAAATAGTTATAGTAAATAAAATAAAATTATGTAGTATGTGGTTCAATGGAGCATTGCATTTCGTACGCTATTGTGATGCAGCGCAATCTTTATTTGACCAAGGCATAAGTCGTCTACGACTTAAGGAGGCGGTGATGAGTCGTCCACGACTCATCTGGTCAACCAAAGGTGAAGGCATAAGTCGTCTACGACTTATGGAGCCATGTGAGGGGAAGCGGCGAGCTAACGAATGGACATTGAGTCGTCTACGACCTACCAGTTCAGATGGGAGGAAGTTACGACTTAAGGAGAGCATGAGTCGTTCGGTGTTGATGAGTCGTATACGAGTTAACGGTGCAGCTATAAGTCGTCCATGACTCAACTGGATGGAAGATATATGTCGTCTCCGACTTAAGGAAACAGGTATGAGTCGTTCACGACTCAACGGAGATGAGGAGGTAAGTCAACCACGAGTTAAAGACAGAGCTATAAGTCGTCTACGACTTAAGAAGAAGGATCCAGGAAGGGCAACACGAGTTGAAAACAAACAAGGGATAAGTCGTCTACGACTTAAGAGAAGGGATGAGTCGCTGAAGA
The DNA here is from genome assembly GCA_030737815.1 of Allium fistulosum. Taxonomy (NCBI): domain Eukaryota; kingdom Viridiplantae; phylum Streptophyta; class Magnoliopsida; order Asparagales; family Amaryllidaceae; genus Allium; species Allium fistulosum. The sequence continues at coordinate 831,329,451 of CM060903.1, read as the reverse complement.
CTGAAGCATGGGATCTTCCTCCGAGTTAATCTCTACCGTTGGGATGAGTCGCTGAACACTGAAGCGTGGTATCTTCTGCGAGTTAATCTACACCGTGGATTCTTAAGTCGAAGGAAGTGACTGTTGTGTTGGTTGTTAAGTCGCATCTGTTATAAGTCGTCTGTCTTCTGTTGGGTTGTAAGTCGTGTACGACTTATGATGAGTCGGAGACTTTGATAAGTCGGAACCGACTTAGTACTTGTAATATTTTTAAGTTTTTCTGAACTGTGTTGTAAATAGTATACGACTTATGTTAAGTCGGAGATGTTGATAAGTCGGTTGCCGACTTATGACTTGTACTTTTCTGTTTTGGTGTGTTGTAGCCTATAAATAGGCAAGTGAAGTCATTTGTAAGCGTTGTTGATTTTTGAATAAAATTCTCTTTTGATTGCTTTGTGCTTTCATTCAAATTGGTAGTTGAGTGTAATCTCCTATCTCCTCTTTCGGATAATCGAGTGCGCTCGATTCAACGATTGTAGAAGCCGATTCGCGGAATCAAGTGCGCTTGATCAACGCTTGAAGAATTGAAGATCTTTGAACCCGGTATCGTGCGCGATCAACGAGTTCGAGATAGCTAGAGTTCGGTATCTTCGGATCAACGAATTCGGGCAATTCAGCATTCATCAATCCATCGACTGCTACTTTCATCGATCTACATCATTTTTGAAATATCCGCTGCGTCATATTGTAATAATGGTGGAAATAGTGGGAGCATACCATACAACACTTCTTAGTGGTCGCATCAAGTTAAGAAAAAATATTTTAGTAAATATGTAACAACCCTGGTTGGAGATTACCGCTAATATTAAATTATAATGTTAATTATAATTTAATATTGGATTTATTGATTTAATTGGAGAAAATTTTGAAGTATATTGTTTAGTTGATGTAAACAATATTGTTGGATAAAATCTTGGGTAAATGAAATTGATCGTGTTTCATCGTGAGAACATGAGATTTTTATTGAGTTTTAGGGATGTTAAAATAATTATTTACACTTTATTGGATGGAAAATGTATTTTAATTAACTAAAATAGGTTAAATTTGCTTTATTTCTTTAAATAGTGTAAATTTGTTAAAAATAAGAGTTTGTTGATAAAATAACATTTAAAATTGTTGAAATATAATGATTTTATCATCTTAATAAATTCTAGACATTGCAACGATCGCAACGCAATTTATTTCGTTTAAAAAGGATGAAAATTAAGAAAGATATGAATTAAAAACCTTTGTATATATAAAACACTTAATTATTTAGGCTAAGTATTTAATTTTGGGCTAATGGGTTGAATTCAAACCCAAACCCACTTGAGATGAGGCTTCTGGAGAAATGAGAAGTACGTACAGACACTTCTCTTCCTTCTCATCTTCTCAAAACAAAGAAAAAGAAAACTCCAGTAACTCAATAATGGCCTCCATGCTAAAATTTTTTTAATCTCCTAATTAAATCCGCAAAATCTGGAGTTTCTATTGCTAAAAACATAATCTAAGGTAATCTCCTACCTCAATAATCCTTAACTCATGAAAAATCTCAGTTTCAGTTACTGCAAGTTTTGTTTTGACGATTTTTCTTCTTGCATGTTCTTGTTTCAGCTTTTACAGGTCCTCCTAGCTCCAATTCTCGCTGAAAGTCTCCATCTTTTGACCAAAATCATCATCTTTTGCCGCTAACAGTAAGTGAAAACTTGCAGCAAACCGTAAGCAAATAAAATACTTCGTTGTGTATACTGAGATGTTTTTTTTGATCTTTTTGATATGTTTATCCGGCTGAAATAGTGTCAATTTCATTTGCCCATATCTTATTCATCCGGAGTCGGATTACTGTCTAATTTGTTCAGTTTGTAGTACATTTGTTAGAGTTCATTCCTGCAAAATTTTATTGAGTTTTGAGTCCGTTTGGACCTCCTTATTTGCTGTCAAAGTTGCAAAACCGAGAGGGTATTTGCACAGAAAATAATAATAGTGCTCTATTGGCTGAATAGTATTTCGAGCATAACTTTTGCTTTTCAAATCGGAATTTAGAAATTTAAGATGTTCTGGAATCCTTGTTAAATATGCCACAACTTTCATGTTTTCAGTATTTAATGATTTTGAGGTCTACAGTGAAAAACTGACTTTTTTTATCGCTGGTCAGTGTTGATAGCCAGTGAGTATAATTTTTTTTTTCTAAGTAGTATTTCGCTCATAACTTATTCGTTACTGATCGGAATATCGAAATTTTTGAAGTTCTGGAAACCTTAGGATGTAGGCTACAACTTTCATGTTTTGAGTTTTATATGATTTTAAAGTATACAGGATGGAAAATTGATATTTTTACTGCTGGTTGTCATTGACAGCCATAATATTTATATATTTGTCCTATTTCGACGGTTTCATTCGCATTCTTTTGCAAAAATTTTTATATAAAATTTTGATGCTAATATTTGATCTTTTTTTTTCCAGCCATGGACTAATTAATTTAGGATGAGATTTGAATTTAAATTAATTTAAATTCGATTTAAATTTGAATATCGGTTTAGGCCGATTAAATTACAAATTGATATTTTCTTGAGTTTGGATTTATTGATTTAATTGGAGAAAATTTTGAAGTATATTGTTTAGTTGAAGTAAACAATATTGTTGGATAAAATCTTGGGTAAATGAAATTGATCGTGTTTCATCGTGAGAACATGAGATTTTCTCAATTTAAAATGGTTATTAATTAACAAATTACAATAAATATTTCTAGTAATGGTGTTTTTATGTTTTAGGGATGTTAAAATAATTATTTACACTTTATTGGATGGAAAATGTATTTTAATTAACTAAAATAGGTTAAATTTGCTTTATTTCTTTAAATAGTGTAAATTTGTTAAAAATAAGAGTTTGTTGATAAAATAACATTTAAAATTGTTGAAATATGATGATTTTATCATCTTAATAAATTCTAGACATTGCAATGATCGCAACGCAATTTATTTCGTTTAAAAAGGATGAAAATTAAGAAAGATATGAATTAAAAACCTTTGTATATTTAAAACACTTTATTATTTAGGCTAAGTATTTAATTTTGGGCTAATGGGTTGAATTCAAACCCAAACCCACTTGAGATGAGGCTTCTGGAGAAATGAGAAGTACCTACAGGCACTTCTCTTCCTTCTCATCTTCTCAAAACAGAGAAAAAGAAAACTCCAGTAACTCAATAATGGCCTCCATGCTAAAAATCTTTTAATCTCCTAATTAAATCCGCAAAATCTGGAGTTTCTATTGCTAAAAACATAATCTAAGGTAATCTCCTACCTCAATAATCCTTAACTCATGAAAAATCTCAGTTTCAGTTACTGTAAGTTTTGTTTTGACGATTTTTCTTCGTGCATGTTCTTGTTTCAGCTTCTACAGGTCCTCCTAGCTCCAATTCTCGCTGAAAGTCTCCATCTTTTGACCAAAATCATCATCTTTTGCCGCTAACAGTAAGTGAAAACTTGCAGCAAACCGTAAGCAAATAAAATACTTCGTTGTGTATACTGTGATGTTTTGTTTTGATCTTTTTGATATGTTTATCCGGCTGAAATAGTGTCAATTTCATTTGCCCATATCTTGTTCATCCGTAGTCGGATTACTGTCAAATTTGTTCAGTTTGTAGTACATTTGTTAGAGTTCATTCCTGCAAAATTTATTGAGTTTTGAGTCCGTTTGGACCTACTTATTTGCTGTCAAAGTTGCAAAACCGAGAGGGTATTTGCACAGAAAATAATAATAGTGCTCTATTGGCTAAATAGTATTTCGAGCATAACTTTTGCTTTTCAAATCGGAATTTAGAAATTTAAGATGTTCTGGAATCCTTGTGAAATATGCCACAACTTTCATGTTTTCAGTATTTAATGATTTTGAGGTCTACATAGTGAAAAACTGACTTTTTTTATCGCTGGTCAGTGTTGATAGCCAGTGAGTATAATTTTTTTTTTCTAAGTAGTATTTCGCTCATAACTTATTCGTTACTGATCGGAATATCGAAATTTTTGAATTTCTGGAAACCTTAGGATGTAGGCTACAACTTTCATGTTTTGAGTTTTATATGATTTTAAAGTATACAGAATGGAAAATTGATGTTTTTACTGCTGGTTGTCATTGACAGCCATAATATTTATATATTTGTCCTATTTCGACGGTTTCATTCGCATTCTTTTGCAAAAAAATTTATATGAAATTTTGATGCTAATATTTGATCTTTTTTTTTCCAGCCATGGACTAATTAATTTAGGATGAGATTTGAATTTAAATTAATTTAAATTTGAATATTGGTTTAGGCCGATTAAATTACAAATTGATATTTTCTTGAGTTTGGATTTATTGATTTAATTGGAGAAAATTTTGAAGTATATTGTTTAGTTGATGTAAACAATATTATTGGATAAAATCTTGGGTAAATGAAATTGATCGTATTTCATCGTGAGAACATGAGATTTTTTCAATTTAAAATGGTTATTAATTAATAAATTACAATAAATATTTCTAGTAATGGTGTTTTTATGTTTTAGGGATGTTAAAATAATTATTTACACTTTATTGGATGGAAAATGTATTTTAATTAACTAAAATAGGTTAAATTTGCTTTATTTCTTTAAATAGTGTAAATTTGTTAAAAATAAGAGTTTGTTGATAAAATAACATTTAAAATTGTTGAAATATGATGATTTTATCATCTTAATAAATTCTAGACATTGCAACGATCGCAACGCAATTTATTTCATTTAAAAAGGATGAAAATTAAGAAAGATATGAATTAAAAACCTTTGTATATATAAAACACTTTATTATTTAGGCTAAGTATTTAATTTTGGGCTAATGGGTTGAATTCAAACCCAAACCCACTTGAGATGAGGCTTCTGGAGAAATGAGAAGTACGTACAGGCACTTCTCTTCCTTCTCATCTTCTCAAAACAGAGAAAAAGAAAACTCCAGTAACTCAATAATGACCTCCATGCTAAAAATCTTTTAATCTCCTAATTAAATCCGCAAAATCTGGAGTTTCTATTGCTAAAAACATAATCTAAGGTAATCTCCTACCTCAATAATCCTTAACTCACGAAAAATCTCAGTTTCAGTTATTGTAAGTTTTGTTTTGACGATTTTTTTCTTGCATGTTCTTGTTTCAGCTTCTACAGGTCCTCCTAGCTCCAATTCTCGCTGAAAGTCTCCATCTTTTGACCAAAATCATTATCTTTTGCCGCTAACAGTAAGTGAAAACTTGCTGCAAACCGTAAGCAAATAAAATACTTCGTTGTGTATACTGTGATGTTTTGTTTTGATCTTTTTGATATGTTTATCCGGCTGAAACAGTGTCAATTTCATTTGCCCATATCTTGTTCATCCGGAGTCGGATTACTGTCAAATTTGTTCAGTTTGTAGTACATTTGTTAGAGTTCATTCCTGCAAAATTTATTGAGTTTTGAGTCCGTTTGGACCTACTTATTTGCTGTCAAAGTTGCAAAACCGAGAGGGTATTTGCACAGAAAATAATAATAGTGCTCTATTGGCTGAATAGTATTTCAAGCATAACTTTTGCTTTTCAAATCGGAATTAGAAATTTAAGATGTTCTGGAATCCTTGTGAAATATGCCACAACTTTCATGTTTTCAGTATTTAATGATTTTTGAGGTCTACATAGTAAAAAACTGACTTTTTTTATCGCTGGTCAGTGTTGATAGCCAGTGAGTATAATTTTTTTTTTCTAAGTAGTATTTCGCTCATAGCTTATTCGTTACTGATCGGAATATCGAAATTTTTGAATTTCTGGAAACCTTAGGATGTAGGCTACAACTTTCATGTTTTGAGTTTTATATGATTTTAAAGTATACAGGATGGAAAATTGATGTTTTTACTGCTGGTTGTCATTGACAGCCATAATATTTATATATTTGTCCTATTTCGACGGTTTCATTCGCATTCTTTTGCAAAAAAATTTATATGAAATTTTGATGCTAATATTTGATCTTTTATTTTCCAGCCATGGACTAATTAATTTAGGATGAGATTTGAATTTAAATTAATTTAAATTCGATTTAAATTTGAATATCGGTTTAGGCCGATTAAATTACAAATTGATATTTTCTTGAGTTTGGATTTATTGGTTTAATTGGAGAAAATTTTGAAGTATATTGTTTAGTTGATGTAAACAATATTGTTGGATAAAATCTTGGGTAAATGAAATTGATCGTGTTTCATCGTGAGAACATGAGATTTTTTCAATTTAAAATGGTTATTAATTAACAAATTACAATAAATATTTCTAGTAATGGTGTTTTTATGTTTTAGGGATGTTAAAATAATTATTTACACTTTATTGGATGGAAAATGTATTTTAATTAACTAAAATAGGTTAAATTTGCTTTATTTCTTTAAATAGTGTAAATTTGTTAAAAATAAGAGTTTGTTGATAAAATAACATTTAAAATTGTTGAAATATGATGATTTTATCATCTTAATAAATTCTAGACATTGCAACGATCGCAACGCAATTTATTTCGTTTAAAAAGGATGAAAATTAAGAAAGATATGAATTAAAAACCTTTGTATATATAAAACACTTTATTATTTAGGCTAAGTATTTAATTTTGGGCTAATGGGTTGAATTCAAACCCAAACCCACTTGAGATGAGGCTTCTGGAGAAATGAGAAGTACGTACAGGCACTTCTCTTCCTTCTCATCTTCTCAAAACAGAGAAAAAGAAAACTCCAGTAACTCAATAATGGCCTCCATGCTAAAAATCTTTTAATCTCCTAATTAAATCCGCAAAATCTGGAGTTTCTATTGCTAAAAACATAATCTAAGGTAATCTCCTACCTCAATAATCCTTAACTCATGAAAAATCTCAGTTTCAGTTACTGTAAGTTTTGTTTTGACGATTTTTCTTCTTGCATGTTCTTGTTTCAGCTTCTACAGGTCCTCCTAGCTCCAATTCTCGCTGAAAGTCTCCATCTTTTGACCAAAATCATCATCTTTTGCCTCTAACAGTAAGTGAAAACTTGCAGCAAACCGTAAGAAAAAAAATACTTCGTTGTGTATACTGTGATGTTTTGTTTTGATCTTTTTGATATGTTTATCCGGCTGAAATAGTGTCAATTTCATTTGCCCATATCTTGTTCATCCGGAGTCGGATTACTATCAAATTTGTTCAGTTTGTAGTACATTTGTTAGAGTTCATTCCTGCAAAATTTTATTGAGTTTTGAGTCCGTTTGGACCTTCTTATTTGCTGTCAAAGTTGCAAAACCGAGAGGGTATTTGCACAGAAAATAATAATAGTGCTCTATTGGCTGAATAGTATTTCGAGCATAACTTTTGCTTTTCAAATCGGAATTTAGAAATTTAAGATGTTCTGGAATCCTTGTGAAATATGCCACAACTTTCATGTTTTCAGTTTTTAATGATTTTGAGGTCTACATAGTGAAAAACTGACTTTTTTTATCGCTGGTCAGTGTTGATAGCCAGTGAGTATAATTTTTTTTTTCTAAATAGTATTTCGCTCATAACTTATTCGTTACTGATCGGAATATCGAAATTTTTGAAGTTCTGGAAACCTTAGGATGTAGGCTACAACTTTCATGTTTTGAGTTTTATATGATTTTAAAGTATACAGGATGGAAAATTGATGATTTTACTGCTGGTTGTCATTGACAGCCATAATATTTATATATTTGTCCTATTTCGACGGTTTCATTCGCATTCTTTTGCGAAAAAAATTATATGAAATTTTGATGCTAATATTTGATCTTTTTTTTTCCAGCCATAGACTAATTAATTTAGGATGAGATTTGAATTTAAATTAATTTAAATTCGATTTAAATTTGAATATCGGTTTAGGCCGATTAAATTACAAATTGATATTTTCTTGAGTTTGGATTTATTGGTTTAATTGGAGAAAATTTTGAAGTATATTGTTTAGTTGATGTAAACAATATTGTTGGATAAAATCTTGGGTAAATGAAATTGATCGTGTTTCATCGTGAGAACATGAGATTTTTTCAATTTAAAATGGTTATTAATTAACAAATTACAATAAATATTTCTAGTAATGGTGTTTTTATGTTTTAGGGATGTTAAAATAATTATTTACACTTTATTGGATGGAAAATGTATTTTAATTAACTAAAATAGGTTAAATTTGCTTTATTTCTTTAAATAGTGTAAATTTGTTAAAAATAAGAGTTTGTTGATAAAATAACATTTAAAATTGTTGAAATATGATGATTTTATCATCTTAATAAATTCTAGACATTGCAACGATCGCAACGCAATTTATTTCGTTTAAAAAGGATGAAAATTAAGAAAGATATGAATTAAAAACCTTTGTATATATAAAACACTTTATTATTTAGGCTAAGTATTTAATTTTGGGCTAATGGGTTGAATTCAAACCCAAACCCACTTGAGATGAGGCTTCTGGAGAAATGAGAAGTACGTACAGGCACTTCTCTTCCTTCTCATCTTCTCAAAACAGAGAAAAAGAAAACTCCAGTAACTCAATAATGGCCTCCATGCTAAAAATCTTTTAATCTCCTAATTAAATCCGCAAAATCTGGAGTTTCTATTGCTAAAAACATAATCTAAGGAATCTCCTACCTCAATAATCCTTAACTCATGAAAAATCTCAGTTTCAGTTACTGTAAGTTTTGTTTTGACGATTTTTCTTCTTGCATGTTCTTGTTTCAGCTTCTACAGGTCCTCCTAGCTCCAATTCTCGCTGAAAGTCTCCATCTTTTGACCAAAATCATCATCTTTTGCCTCTAACAGTAAGTGAAAACTTGCAGCAAACCGTAAGAAAAAAAAATACTTCGTTGTGTATACTGTGATGTTTTGTTTTGATCTTTTTGATATGTTTATCCGGCTGAAATAGTGTCAATTTCATTTGCCCATATCTTGTTCATCCGGAGTCGGATTACTGTCAAATTTGTTCAGTTTGTAGTACATTTGTTAGAGTTCATTCCTGCAAAATTTTATTGAGTTTTGAGTCCGTTTGGACCTTCTTATTTGCTGTCAAAGTTGCAAAACCGAGAGGGTATTTGCACAGAAAATAATAATAGTGCTCTATTGGCTGAATAGTATTTCGAGCATAACTTTTGCTTTTCAAATCGGAATTTAGAAATTTAAGATGTTCTGGAATCCTTGTGAAATATGCCACAACTTTCATGTTTTCAGTTTTTAATGATTTTGAGGTCTACATAGTGAAAAACTGACTTTTTTTATCGCTGGTCAGTGTTGATAGCCAGTGAGTATAATTTTTTTTTTCTAAATAGTATTTCGCTCATAACTTATTCGTTACTGATCGGAATATCGAAATTTTTGAAGTTCTGAAAACCTTAGGATGTAGGCTACAACTTTCATGTTTTGAGTTTTATATGATTTTAAAGTATACAGGATGGAAAATTGATGATTTTACTGCTGGTTGTCATTGACAGCCATAATATTTATATATTTGTCCTATTTCGACGGTTTCATTCGCATTCTTTTGCGAAAAAAATTATATGAAATTTTGATGCTAATATTTTATCTTTTTTTTTCCAGCCATAGACTAATTAATTTAGGATGAGATTTGAATTTAAATTAATTTAAATTCGATTTAAATTTGAATATCGGTTTAGGCCGATTAAATTACAAATTGATATTTTCTTGAGTTTGGATTTATTGGTTTAATTGGAGAAAATTTTGAAGTATATTGTTTAGTTGATGTAAACAATATTGTTGGATAAAATCTTGGGTAAATGAAATTGATCGTGTTTCATCGTGAGAACATGAGATTTTTTCAATTTAAAATGGTTATTAATTAACAAATTACAATAAATATTTCTAGTAATGGTGTTTTTATGTTTTAGGGATGTTAAAATAATTATTTACACTTTATTGGATGGAAAATGTATTTTAATTAACTAAAATAGGTTAAATTTGCTTTATTTCTTTAAATAGTGTAAATTTGTTAAAAATAAGAGTTTGTTGATAAAATAACATTTAAAATTGTTGAAATATGATGATTTTATCATCTTAATAAATTCTAGACATTGCAACGATCGCAACGCAATTTATTTCGTTTAAAAAGGATGAAAATTAAGAAAGATATGAATTAAAAACCTTTGTATATATAAAACACTTTATTATTTAGGCTAAGTATTTAATTTTGGGCTAATGGGTTGAATTCAAACCCAAACCCACTTGAGATGAGGCTTCTGGAGAAATGAGAAGTACGTACAGGCACTTCTCTTCCTTCTCATCTTCTCAAAACAGAGAAAAAGAAAACTCCAGTAACTCAATAATGGCCTCCATGCTAAAAATCTTTTAATCTCCTAATTAAATCCGCAAAATCTGGAGTTTCTATTGCTAAAAACATAATCTAAGGTAATCTCCTACCTCAATAATCCTTAACTCATGAAAAATCTCAGTTTCAGTTACTGTAAGTTTTGTTTTGACGATTTTTCTTCTTGCATGTTCTTGTTTCAGCTTCTACAGGTCCTCCTAGCTCCAATTCTCGCTGAAAGTCTCCATCTTTTGACCAAAATCATCATCTTTTGCCTCTAACAGTAAGTGAAAACTTGCAGCAAACCGTAAGAAAAAAAAATACTTCGTTGTGTATACTGTGATGTTTTGTTTTGATCTTTTTGATATGTTTATCCGGCTGAAATAGTGTCAATTTCATTTGCCCATATCTTGTTCATCCGGAGTCGGATTACTGTCAAATTTGTTCAGTTTGTAGTACATTTGTTAGAGTTCATTCCTGCAAAATTTTATTGAGTTTTGAGTCCGTTTGGACCTTCTTATTTGCTGTCAAAGTTGCAAAACCGAGAGGGTATTTGCACAGAAAATAATAATAGTGCTCTATTGGCTGAATAGTATTTCGAGCATAACTTTTGCTTTTCAAATCGGAATTTAGAAATTTAAGATGTTCTGGAATCCTTGTGAAATATGCCACAACTTTCATGTTTTCAGTTTTTAATGATTTTGAGGTCTACATAGTGAAAAACTGACTTTTTTTATCGCTGGTCAGTGTTGATAGCCAGTGAGTATAATTTTTTTTTTCTAAATAGTATTTCGCTCATAACTTATTCGTTACTGATCGGAATATCGAAATTTTTGAAGTTCTGGAAACCTTAGGATGTAGGCTACAACTTTCATGTTTTGAGTTTTATATGATTTTAAAGTATACAGGATGGAAAATTGATGATTTTACTGCTGGTTGTCATTGACAGCCATAATATTTATATATTTGTCCTATTTCGACGGTTTCATTCGCATTCTTTTGCGAAAAAAATTATATGAAATTTTGATGCTAATATTTGATCTTTTTTTTTCCAGCCATAGACTAATTAATTTAGGATGAGATTTGAATTTAAATTAATTTAAAATTGAATATCGGTTTAGGCCGATTAAATTACAAATTGATATTTTCTTGAGTTTGGATTTATTGATTTAATTGGAGAAAATTTTGAAGTATATTGTTTAGTTGATGTAAACAATATTGTGGGATAAAATCTTGGGTAAATGAAATTGATCGTGTTTCATCGTGAGAACATGAGATTTTTTCAATTTAAAATGGTTATTAATTAACAAATTACAATAAATATTTCTAGTAATGGTGTTTTTATGTTTTAGGGATGTTAAAATAATTATTTACACTTTATTGGATGGAAAATGTATTTTAATTAACTAAAATAGGTTAAATTTGCTTTATTTCTTTAAATAGTTTAAATTTGTTAAAAATAAGAGTTTGTTGATAAAATAACATTTAAAATTGTTGAAATATGATGATTTTATCATCTTAATAAATTCTAGACATTGCAACGATCGCAACGCAATTTATTTCATTTAAAAAGGATGAAAATTAAGAAAGATATGAATTAAAAACCTTTGTATATATAAAACACTTTATTATTTAGACTAAGTATTTAATTTTGGGCTAATGGGTTGAAATCAAACCCAAACCCACTTGAGATGAGGCTTCGGGAGAAATGAGAAGTACGTACAGGCACTTCTCTTCCTTCTCATCTTCTCAAAACAGAGAAAAAGAAAACTCCAGTAACTCAATAATGGCCTCCATGCTAAAAATCTTTTAATCTCCTAATTAAATCCGCAAAATCTGGAGTTTCTATTGCTAAAAACATAATCTAAGGTAATCTCCTACCTCAATAATCCTTAACTCATGAAAAATCTCAGTTTCAGTTACTGTAAGTTTTGTTTTGACGATTTTTCTTCTTGCATGTTCTTGTTTCAGCTTCTACAGGTCCTCCTAGCTCCAATTCTCGCTGAAAGTCTCCATCTTTTGACCAAAATCATCATCTTTTGCCGTAACAGTAAGTGAAAACTTGCAGCAAACCGTAAGCAAATAAAATACTTCGTTGTGTATACTGTGATGTTTTGTTTTGATCTTTTTGATATGTTTATCCGGCTGAAATAGTGTCAATTTCATTTGCCCATATCTTGTTCATCCGGAGTCGGATTACTGTCAAATTTGTTCAGTTTGTAGTACATTTGTTAGAGTTCATTCCTACAAAATTTATTGAGTTTTGAGTCCGTTTGGACCTACTTATTTGCTGTCAAAGTTGCAAAACCGAGAGGGTATTTGCACAGAAAATAATAATAGTGCTCTATTGGCTGAATAGTATTTCGAGCATAACTTTTGCTTTTCAAATCGGAATTTAGAAATTTAAGATGTTCTGGAATCCTTGTGAAATATGCCACAACTTTCATGTTTTCAGTATTTAATGATTTTTGAGGTCTACATAATGAAAAACTGACTTTTTTTATCGCTGGTCAGTGTTGATAGCCAGTGAGTATAATTTTTTTTTCCTAAGTAGTATTTCGCTCATAACTTATTCGTTACTGATCGGAATATCGAAATTTTTGAAGTTCTGGAAACCTTAGGATGTAGGCTACAACTTTCATGTTTTGAGTTTTATATGATTTTAAAGTATACAGAATGGAAAATTGATGTTTTTACTGCTGGTTGTCATTGACAGCCATAATATTTATATATTTGTCCTATTTCGACGGTTTCATTCGCATTCTTTTGCAAAAAAAATTATATGAAATTTTGATGCTAATATTTGATCTTTTTTTTTCCAGCCATGGACTAATTAATTTAGGATGAGATTTGAATTTAAATTTGAATATCGGTTTAGGCCGATTAAATTACAAATTGATATTTTCTTGAGTTTGGATTTATTGATTTAATTGGAGAAAATTTTGAAGTATATTGTTTAGTTGATGTAAACAGTATTATTGGATAAAATCTTGGGTAAATGAAATTGATCGTATTTCATCGTGAGAACATGAGATTTTTTCAATTTAAAATGGTTATTAATTAACAAATTACAATAAATATTTCTAGTAATGGTGTTTTTATGTTTTAGGGATGTTAAAATAATTATTTACACTTTATTGGATGGAAAATGTATTTTAATTAACTAAAATAGGTTAAATTTGCTTTATTTCTTTAAATAGTGTAAATTTGTTAAAAATAAGAGTTTGTTGATAAAATAACATTTAAAATTGTTGAAATATGATGATTTTATCATCTTAATAAATTCTAGACATTGCAACGATCGCAATGCAATTTATTTCGTTTAAAAAGGATGAAAATTAAGAAAGATATGAATTAAAAACCTTTGTATATATAAAACACTTTATTATTTAGGCTAAGTATTTAATTTTGGGCTAATGGGTTGAATTCAAACCCAAACCCACTTGAGATGAGGCTTCTGGAGAAATGAGAAGTACGTACAGGCACTTCTCTTCCTTCTCATCTTCTCAAAACAGAGAAAAAGAAAACTCCAGTAACTCAATAATGGCCTCCATGCTAAAAATCTTTTAATCTCCTAATTAAATCCGCAAAATCTGGAGTTTCTATTGCTAAAAACATAATCTAAGGTAATCTCCTACCTCAATAATTCTTAACTCATGAAAAATCTCAGTTTCAGTTACTGCAAGTTTTGTTTTGACGATTTTTCTTCTTGCATGTTCTTGTTTCAGCTTCTACAGGTCCTCCTAGCTCCAATTCTCGCTGAAAGTCTCCATCTTTTGACCAAAATCATCATCTTTTGCCGCTAACAGTAAGTGAAAACTTGCAGCAAACCGTAAGCAAATAAAATACTTCGTTGTGTATACTGTGATGTTTTGTTTTGATCTTTTTGATATGTTTATCCGGCTGAAATAGTGTCAATTTCATTTGCCCATATCTTGTTCATCCGGAGTCGGATTACTGTCAAATTTGTTCAGTTTGTAGTACATTTGTTAGAGTTCATTCCTGCAAAATTTATTGAGTTTTGAGTCCGTTTGGACCTACTTATTTGCTGTCAAAGTTGCAAAACCGAGAGGGTATTTGCACAGAAAATAATAATAGTGCTCTATTGGCTGAATAGTATTTCGAGCATAACTTTTGCTTTTCAAATCGGAATTTAGAAATTTAAGATGTTCTGGAATCCTTGTGAAATATGCCACAACTTTCATGTTTTCAGTATTTAATGATTTTTGAGGTCTACATAGTGAAAAACTGACTTTTTTATCGCTGGTCAGTGTTGATAGCCAGTGAGTATAATTTTTTTTTTCTAAGTAGTATTTCGCTCATAACTTATTCGTTACTGATCGGAATATCGAAATTTTTGAAGTTCTGGAAACCTTAGGATGTAGGCTAAAACTTTCATGTTTTGAGTTTTATATGATTTTAAAGTATACAGGATCGAAAATTGATGTTTTTACTGCTGGTTGTCATTGACAGCCATAATATTTATATATTTGTCCTATTTCGACGGTTTCATTCGCATTCTTTTGCAAAAAAATTTATATGAAATTTTGATTCTAATATTTGATCTCTTTTTTTTCCAGCCATGGACTAATTAATTTAGGATGAGATTTGAATTTAAATTAATTTAAATTCGATTTAAATTTGAATATCGGTTTAGGCCGATTAAATTACAAATTGATATTTTCTTGAGTTTGGATTTATTGATTTAATTGGAGAAAATTTTAAAGTATATTGTTTAGTTGATGTAAACAATATTGTTGGATAAAATCTTGGGTAAATGAAATTGATCGTGTTTCATCGTGAGAACATGAGATTTTTTCAATTTAAAATGGTTATTAATTAACAAATTACAATAAATATTTCTAGTAATGGTGTTTTTATGTTTTAGGGATGTTAAAATAATTATTTACACTTTATTGGATGGAAAATGTATTTTAATTAACTAAAATAGGTTAAATTTGCTTTATTTCTTTAAATAGTGTAAATTTGTTAAAAATAAGAGTTTGTTGATAAAATAACATTTAAAATTGTTGAAATATGATGATTTTATCATCTTAATAAATTCTAGACATTGCAACGATCGCAACGCAATTTATTTCGTTTAAAAAGGATGAAAATTAAGAAAGATATGAATTAAAAACCTTTGTATATATAAAACACTTTATTATTTAGGCTAAGTATTTAATTTTGGGCTAATGGGTTGAATTCAAACCCAAACCCACTTGAGATGAGGCTTCTGGAGAAATGAGAAGTACGTACAGGCACTTCTCTTCCTTCTCATCTTCTCAAAACAGAGAAAAAGAAAACTCCAATAACTCAATAATGGCCTCCATGCTAAAAATCTTTTAATCTCCTAATTAAATCCGCAAAATCTGGAGTTTCTATTGCTAAAAACATAATCTAAGGTAATCTCCTACCTCAATAATCCTTAACTCATGAAAAATCTCAATTTCAGTTACTGCAAGTTTTGTTTTGACGATTTTTCTTCTTGCATGTTCTTGTTTCAGCTTCTACAGGTCCTCCTAGCTCCAATTCTCGCTGAAAGTCTCCATCTTTTGACCAAAATCATCATCTTTTGCCGCTAACAGTAAGTGAAAACTTGCAGCAAACCGTAAGAAAATAAAATACTTCGTTGTGTATACTATGATGTTTTGTTTTGATCTTTTTGATATGTTTATCCGGCTGAAACAGTGTCAATTTCATTTGCCCATATCTTGTTCATCCGGAGTCGGATTACTGTCAAATTTGTTCAGTTTGTAGTACATTTGTTAGAGTTCATTCCTGCAAAATTTTATTGAGTTTTGAGTCCGTTTGGACCTCCTTATTTGCTGTCAAAGTTGCAAAACCGAGAGGGTATTTGCACAGAAAATAATAATAGTGCTCTATTGGCTGAATAGTATTTCGAGTATAACTTTTGCTTTTCAAATCGGAATTTAAAAATTTAAGATGTTCTGGAATCCTTGTGAAATATGCCACAACTTTCATGTTTTCAGTTTTTAATGATTTTGAGGTCTACATAGTGAAAAACTGACTTTTTTTATCGCTGGTCAGTGTTGATAGCCAGTGAGTATAATTTTTTTTTTCTAAGTAGTATTTCGCTCATAACTTATTCGTTACTGATCGGAATATCGAAATTTTTGAAGTTCTGGAAACCTTAGGATGTAGGCTACAACTTTCATGTTTTGAGTTTTATATGATTTTAAAGTATACAGGATGGAAAATTGATGTTTTTACTACTGGTTGTCATTGACAGCCATAATATTTATATATTTGTCCTATTTCGACGGTTTCATTCGCATTCTTTTGCGAAAAAAATTATAAGAAATTTTGATGCTAATATTTGATCTTTTTTTTTCCAGCCATAGACTAATTAATTTAGGATGAGATTTGAATTTAAATTAATTTAAATTCGATTTAAATTTGAATATCGGTTTAGGCCGATTAAATTACAAATTGATATTTTCTTGAGTTTGGATTTATTGATTTAATTGGAGAAAATTTTAAAGTATATTGTTTAGTTGATGTAAACAATATTGTTGGATAAAATCTTGGGTAAATGAAATTGATCGTGTTTCATCGTGAGAACATGAGATTTTTTCAATTTAAAATGGTTATTAATTAACAAATTACAATAAATATTTCTAGTAATGGTGTTTTTATGTTTTAGGGATGTTAAAATAATTATTTACACTTTATTGGATGGAAAATGTATTTTAATTAACTAAAATAGGTTAAATTTGCTTTATTTCTTTAAATAGTGTAAATTTGTTAAAAATAAGAGTTTGTTGATAAAATAACATTTAAAATTGTTGAAATATGATGATTTTATCATCTTAATAAATTCTAGACATTGTAACGATCGCAACGCAATTTATTTCGTTTAAAAAGAATGAAAATTAAGAAAGATATGAATTAAAAACCTTTGTATATATAAAACACTTTATTATTTAGGCTAAGTATTTAATTTTGGGCTAATGGGTTGAATTCAAACCCAAACCCACTTGAGATGAGGCTTCTGGAGAAATGAGAAGTACGTACAGGCACTTCTCTTCCTTCTCATCTTCTCAAAACAGAGAAAAAGAAAACTCCAGTAACTCAATAATGGCCTCCATGCTAAAAATCTTTTAATCTCCTAATTAAATCCGCAAAATCTGGAGTTTCTATTGCTAAAAACATAATCTAAGGTAATCTCCTACCTCAATAATCCTTAACTCATGAAACATCTCAGTTTCAGTTACTGTAAGTTTTGTTTTGACGATTTTTCTTCTTGCATGTTCTTGTTTCAGCTTCTACAGGTCCTCCTAGCTCCAATTCTCGCTGAAAGTCTCCATCTTTTGACCAAAATCATCATCTTTTGCCGCTAACAGTAAGTGAAAACTTGCAGCAAACCGTAAGCAAATAAAATACTTCGTTGTGTATACTGTGATGTTTTGTTTTGATCTTTTTGATATGTTTATCCGGCTGAAATAGTGTCAATTTCATTTGCCCATATCTTGTTCATCCGGAGTGGGATTACTGTCAAATTTGTTCAGTTTGTAGTACATTTGTTAGAGTTCATTCCTGCAAAATTTTATTGAGTTTTGAGTCCGTTTGGACCTCCTTATTTGCTGTCAAAGTTGCAAAACCGAGAGGGTATTTGCACAGAAAATAATAATAGTGCTCTATTGGCTGAATAGTATTTCAAGCATAACTTTTGCTTTTCAAATCGGAATTTAGAAATTTAAGATGTTCTGGAATCCTTGTGAAATATGCCACAACTTTCATGTTTTCAGTATTTAATGATTTTGAGGTCTATATAGTGAAAAATTGACTTTTTTTATCGCTGGTCAGTGTTGATAGCCAGTGAGTATAATTTTTTTTTTCTAAGTAGTATTTCGCTCATAACTTATTCGTTACTGATCGGAATATCGAAATTTTTGAAGTTCTGGAAACCTTAGGATGTAGGCTACAACTTTCATGTTTTGAGTTTTATATGATGTTAAAGTATACAGGATGGAAAATTGATGTTTTTACTGCTGATTGTCATTGACAGCCATAATATTTATATATTTGTCCTATTTCGACGGTTTCATTCGCATTCTTTTGCAAAAAAATTTATATGAAATTTTGATGCTAATATTTGATCTTTTTTTTTCCAGCCATAGACTAATTAATTTAGGATGAGATTTGAATTTAAATTAATTTAAATTCGATTTAAATTTGAATATCGGTTTAGGCCGATTAAATTACAAATTGATATTTTCTTGAGTTTGGATTTATTGATTTAATTGGAGAAAATTTTGAAGTATATTGTTTAGTTGATGTAAACAATATTGTTGGATAAAATCTTGGGTAAATGAAATTGATCGTGTTTCATCGTGAGAACATGAGATTTTTTCAATTTAAAATGGTTATTAATTAACAAATTACAATAAATATTTCTAGTAATGGTGTTTTTATGTTTTAGGGATGTTAAAATAATTATTTACACTTTATTGGATGGAAAATGTATTTTAATTAACTAAAATAGGTCAAATTTGCTTTATTTCTTTAAATAGTGTAAATTTGTTAAAAATAAGAGTTTGTTGATAAAATAACATTTAAAATTATTGAAATATGATGATTTTATCATCTTAATAAATTCTAGACATTGCAACGATCGCAACGCAATTTATTTCGTTTAAAAAGGATGAAAATTAAGAAAGATATGAATTAAAAACCTTTGTATATATAAAACACTTTATTATTTAGGCTAAGTATTTAATTTTGGGCTAATGGGTTGAATTCAAACCCAAACCCACTTGAGATGAGGCTTCTGGAGAAATGAGAAGTACGTACAGGCACTTCTCTTCCTTCTCATCTTCTCAAAACAGAGAAAAAGAAAACTCCAGTAACTCAATAATGGCCTCCATGCTAAAAATCTTTTAATCTCCTAATTAAATCCGCAAAATCTGGAGTTTCTATTACTAAAAACATAATCTAAGGTAATATCCTACCTTAATAATCCTTAACTCATGAAAAATCTCAGTTTCAGTTACTGCAAGTTTTGTTTTGACGATTTTTCTTCTTGCATGTTCTTGTTTCAGCTTCTACAGGTCCTCCTAGCTCCAATTCTCGCTGAAAGTCTCCATCTTTTGACCAAAATCATCATCTTTTGCCGCTAACAGTAAGTGAAAACTTGCAGCAAACCGTAAGAAAATAAAATACTTCGTTGTGTATACTGTGATGTTTTGTTTTGATCTTTTTGATATGTTTATCCGGCTGAAAAAGTGTCAATTTCATTTGCCCATATCTTGTTCATCCGAAGTCGGATTACTGTCAAATTTGTTCAGTTTGTAGTACATTTGTTAGAGTTCATTCCTGCAAAATTTTATTGAGTTTTGAGTCTGTTTGGACCTCCTTATTTGCTGTCAAAGTTGCAAAACCGAGAGGGTATTTGCACAGAAAATAATAATAGTGCTCTATTGGCTGAATAGTATTTCGAGCATAACTTTTGGTTTTCAAATCGGAATTTAGAAATTTAAGATGTTCTGGAATCCTTGTGAAATATGCCACAACTTTCATGTTTTCAGTATTTAATGATTTTGAGGTCTACATAGTGAAAAACTGACTTTTTTATCGCTGGTCAGTGTTGATAGCCAGTGAGTATCACTACTGAATCTAACAATACTAGAGGCTTACACATATGCCCCTACTATTATAAATTAGGACATAAAACTAAATTAAATTGCCTCTAATGTTAAGGGAGGCAAATTAAAATCAGCCTGAAAAAAAGGCGTCCTTAATAACAATTTGAGGCAGACTTGACTTTATAACTGCCTCTATTTTCGTTGCTGCCACCTAAGATTGTAAATATATTAGAGGGAAACTGTACCGCCTCTATTGATTTTTAAAACATTAGAGGCCAAAATAGTTGTCACTTTTCATTATACAACTGCCCCTGTTGATGCAAATATGATACAAAGCAACAAAATAATGTTTACACAAATGTTGAATAGACACTACTGCAAGCATTATCATTATCAAAACACAAACAGGATAATATAGTTCACATAAATGTAAAATAAGAACTTGTACCATCTTAACACAATACCAACAGTAAATACATATTTTCCAAGTCAAAATAACTAAACTCAATGACAATAAAATGGCAAATGCAAAATAATTAATCTAACACTCTCTGCCTCAAAAATCTTAAAGATTAGCTAAGTGTTTTAATCAAATACTGTGGATCCATACTAAACTCTACTGCATGTAAAATGAAACGTCTTGGTGTTTGCATGATCGACCATTTCCAATTGCAGCAAATCAACACCCTTCTCCTATGTAATAACATTGATTTATAGAGAATCTTCTGATTGGATCACATAATAGCATTTTCTGCAAAAGTTTGAAAAGATAATCACCAGAAGTAAAAAAGAAGCACATAATTCAATTCATTTCACCATTCTATAATTGATTAAATGCATCATAAAAGATCATAAGATCATGCACTTTGTATAATATACATACACGATCAAGTATAGGTATAAATTCATCGATTTTACAATTGTAATTTGGCTACTAAAACTAAGGATGAGAGATGAATTGTTAATGTATCATATTATATGATGACAATGTGAATAAAATTAATGTTTAAGTTTTGAAAGCTGATTGGTACAAACTTTTCTCGCCACAATTAAGAAAAATATTTATGCTTTTGAGATTATACGAGAGCATAGATTTTCTTTTATTATGTTTGGCAACCTTACTAAAAATTGATAGGTTAAACAAAGCACATCAATGATTAGGTTGGTAAGACCAAGCAGTGAAGTAGTATTTCTACAGTAGCTTTCTTGTTCTTATGAATTCACAAATTATGAATGATATCACAAATTATGACTAAAGAATCATCTTATAAATTCAGTGAGAAAATACCATATATTCAGGGTGAGTATTAAAATATCTGAAAGAGAAAACTAAAATGAGGCCACAAAAGTATAGATTACTCCATGAATTTTGCATGGATTCACTGATTAATTATGTGGATGAGAATACAGTTTACTCTGATAAAATAAGTCTTCGCCACATAAAGTACTATACTATAAAAAGCATGATATAAATATAGATATAAATGTAGAAAAATCATAAATTAAATTACCGCCACTTGTTCCGATGCAGCATCCACCCAACTTCTATTTTTTTTCCTTTCTTCTATGAACCAGCTCACATGCTTCAATAAGATCGGGTTTGCGGCCAAACTTCGCCTTCAATTAAAATAAAAAAATGACAATAATCAAATGAAGTGTTTTATCCAAGAAAAAAACATAGATTAAATTAGAAGGAAAGCCTGAAAGCAACATACTATACTTAGAGGGAAACTGCAATTAAAAAATAAAAGTACGAGAACTTATGAAATTAGCTATATGTCCTACGAAAGGCTTAATTACTTAAGTAAAAATAAAAGTACGAGAACTTATGAAGTGTTTTAGATGCTTTTAAGATTTGTGGTTTAATTACTTAAGTAAAATTCTCAAGAACATAAGGAACTGTATATTTTTATTATATAGGTGAAGAAGATTAATGGTTCTCGATCCATTTAGCAATGGATGGTCTATGAACAGATGATTTTTTTCTCCAATCCAAATTCAGTGAATTCATTCAAATTTGAGGAGCATGCAAATCCTTTCTTGAATCAGAATACTTAATAACAATTTTTAGTATGTGCTTTTAAGTTCAGTTTCTAGTCAAAGTAATCCTTCCTCTTTAAGTACAAATATTAGTAGTATTACTACAAATAGCAACAATATTATTAGCAATAAGAACAATACTTGTAGTAATGATATCGAATCACCTGAAGATTCCGAAGTTTTATCGTATATAGTTCTTAGTTACATTAGCAAAATGTTAATGGAGGAAGATATGGAAGACAAGGTTAACCTTATGTTTCAAGAAGAATCTATTATTGAAGCAGCTGAAAAACCTTTTTATGATATTTTAGGCGAGAAATATTCACCATCCGATAGCAGTATTAGCAAAAATTTCATTACTAAGATAGAATCCTATCATAATTCAGTAGATAATTCTCATGATAAGTTTATACATATACTTGGAGAGAGCAGTTTTGCCTGGCAATTTAGAAAAGAAGCTAAAGAAGTACGTAAATTTCTTCCTAGTAATAATAAGCTTGTTATTGGCAGTGGGCTGCCTACCAATTTATTGGATGATGTGAAGGCTGAAGAGTATCAAGTTCAAGTACCAAAAGGTAGGGAAAAGACAAACATGGAGGATTTGGATCAAATCAAAGTGTAAAGCAAACTGCAGTTTTTGCATCTAATGAAAAAACCATTCAAACTCTAATGTTATATTATTATGCCAAAAAGGAAAGAAGTGTGAAAACGGACTAGATGCCCTAAGAGAAGCAATTTAAAAAAGCAGGATTTCATAAAATAGTGCCAATGGCTCAAATGGCAGGGCAAGAGTAAAGAAGCAACATAAGAAAGAAGTAGTGGATTTAAGAACATTGTTGGTGTGTTGTGCTCAAGCAGTAGCCGTGGATGATCGAAGAAGTGCAAACGAATTACTAAAGCAAATCAGACAATATTCCTCACCATTTGGCGATGGTTGTCAAAGGCTGGCACATTGTTTTGCAGATGGACTTGAAGCTCGATTAGCTGGAACCGATAGCTAAATCTACCATTCCCTTGTTGCTAAAAGAACAACTACTACTGACATGTTAAAAGCTTATCAGCTGTATTTAGCAGCATGCCCATTTAAGAGAATATCTCATTTTTTTTCAAACCAAACCATAATAAATGCAATTGAGAACGCTTCAAGAATCCATATCATAGATTTTGGTATATACTTTGGTTACCAATGATCATGCCTTGTACAAAGATTATCAAGTAGACATGTTCCATCCAAACTTAGAATAACAGGAATTGATGTACCTCAACCTGGTTTTCGACCCACTGAGCGAATGAAAGACGGGTAAATGGTTAGCTGCCTATGCAAGAATCTTCAATGTTCCTTTCATGACCCATTTTAGAGAATCATTCTTCCATTTCTCAGCTTTGTTCAATATGCTTGAAACCACTGTGCCCAGAGAGGATGCACATAGGCTTCTGATTGAGAGGATTTGTTTTGCCATGAGGCGTTGAATGTGATATCTTATGAAGGTGCACAGATAGTGGAGAGGCCTGAAGCTTACAAGTAATGGCAATTTCATAATTTAAGGGCGGGCTTTGCTCAACTTCCATTGAATCCGGATATTATGAAAAGAGCAAAAGATAAAGTGATGGATGCTTATCATAAGGATTTCATCATAGATGAAGATAGTAAATGGTTATTGGAAGGTTGGAAAGGAAGAACCATATATGCTATCTCTACATGGAACTAACTGAACTTGATGATCTGCCAAGTTATGACTTAAATTTTGGATTGCTAGCTTATTGACTAGTAGAAAAGGTAATCTTATGACTTAGTACAAAACTGTGGGATCCACTGTCCTTTAGGTACAAGTCTTTTGCATTTTTTTAAAAATAAATATACAACTGCAGCATTATTGTTTCATTGTTAGGAAAAAAGCACAAAAAATGTTTATCTGTGGTCAAGTTTTGTTTCATTAGTACAAAACCATTTTAGGCACTTTAGACCAAAACCAAACAGATGCATCTGAAGTTCATGAATCGTATGTCCTCAAGATATGCAAAAGAAACTTCATAATGGAGACATAAAATATAACACAAGTAGGAAAAAAGCTTTTAACTGTTATAATATAGTTACCTGTTCCTTGAAAGTAGCAAACACTTCAAGTTCTGCTGCCCTATTTTCACCAGCTTCAAAATGACAAGTGGTTGTGCATGTAACAAATAAAGTAGCCAAATTAGGAGAAATATAAGAATTTAGTAATCAGTTGTAGTAAATCATATTAGAAAATATTGCATAATCAAAATTAAAATATTAATATTCAGATAACCGTAGTAGTGATTAAAAGAATGGTAGTATCAATCAAGTAGGGCCATGAAAGTGATGGTAAAAATATTGGTAAACAGTGAATCATGAAAACAAAGCGATGATAAAAATTGCATAATCAGTGAATCGAATTAGAAAATCAAAACTGCGATCCACTAATATCAATTTTGTAGTGTTATGAACAATCAACTTGCAATTAGGGTTTGGTTGATAATCGCATCAGAAGATTAAATCATTATAAATGAAATTGATACCTCAAAATTGTGCAAATTTCTGGATCATGTTGGAGAATAATCTTGTCAACTGGAGTGTAAGCAGCAAGTTAACTGATATGAAATGGAGGACGAAAATTGGCTCGAATTCCTCAATTTTTTGCTGCCAGGTGAATATGTTTGGAAATTAGAGACGTTTGTTTCTGCCCTAAGTGATAACAACGGAGGCCTATTTTATTTCCGCCCCAATTAACTCTAGGGGCAGTAAGATTTATCGGCTAAAATAATTACCAAGGGCAGATATGATTTTTGCCTCTAATAATGTATCATTAGGGACAAAATGTTAATTTGCCCTTAATTTAGTGTCCCTAATTGTTTTAAAATCGGTAGTGTATAATTTTTTTTTTCTAAGTAGTATTTCGCTCATAACTTATTCGTTACTGATCGGAATATCGAAATTTTTGAAGTTCTGGAAACCGTAGTATGTAGGCTACAACTTTCATGTTTTGAGTTTTATATGATTTTAAAGTACACAGGATGGAAAATTGATGTTTTTACTGCTGGTTGTCATTGACAGCCATAATATTTATATATTTGTCCTATTTCGACGGTTTCATTCGCATTCTTTTGCAAATTTTTTTATATGAAATTTTGATGCTAATATTTGA
The DNA here is from genome assembly GCA_030737815.1 of Allium fistulosum. Classification (NCBI taxonomy): domain Eukaryota; kingdom Viridiplantae; phylum Streptophyta; class Magnoliopsida; order Asparagales; family Amaryllidaceae; genus Allium; species Allium fistulosum. Next base: position 831,304,334 of record CM060903.1, on the reverse strand, counting down.
TCTTTTTTTTTCCAGCCATGGACTAATTAATTTAGGATGAGATTTGAATTTAAATTAATTTAAATTCGATTTAAATTTGAATATCGGTTTAGGCCGATTAAATTACAAATTGATATTTTCTTGAGTTTGGATTTATTGATTTAATTGGAGAAAATTTTGAAGTATATTGTTTAGTTGATGTAAACAATATTGTTGGATAAAATCTTGGGTAAATGAAATTGATCGTGTTTCATCGTGAGAACATGAGATTTTTTCAATTTAAAATGGTTATTAATTAACAAATTACAATAAATATTTCTAGTAATGGTGTTTTTATGTTTTAGGGATGTTAAAATAATTATTTACACTTTATTGGATGAAAAATGTATTTTAATTAACTAAAATAGGTTAAATTTGCTTTATTTCTTTAAATAGTGTAAATTTGTTAAAAATAAGAGTTTGTTGATAAAATAACATTTAAAATTGTTGAAATATGATGATTTTATCATCTTAATAAATTCTAGACATTGCAACGATCGCAACGCAATTTATTTCGTTTAAAAAGGATGAAAATTAAGAAAGATATGAATTAAAAACCTTTGTATATATAAAACACTTTATTATTTAGGCTAAGTATTTAATTTTGGGCTAATGGGTTGAATTCAAACCCAAACCCACTTGAGATGAGGCTTCTGGAGAAATGAGAAGTACGTACAGGAACTTCTCTTCCTTCTCATCTTCTCAAAACAGAGAAAAAGAAAACTCCAGTAACTCAATAATGGCCTCCATGCTAAAAATCTTTTAATCTCCTAATTAAATCCGCAAAATCTGGAGTTTCTATTGCTAAAAACATAATCTAAGGTAATCTCCTACCTCAATAATCCTTAACTCATGAAAAATCTCAGTTTCAGTTACTGCAAGTTTTGTTTTGACGATTTTTCTTCTTGCATGTTCTTGTTTCAGCTTCTACAGGTCCTCCTAGCTCCAATTCTCGCTGAAAGTCTCCATCTATTGACCAAAATCATCATCTTTTGCCGCTAACAGTAAGTGAAAACTTGCAGCAAACCGTAAGCAAATAAAATACTTCGTTGTGTATACTGTGATGTTTTGTTTTGATCTTTTTGATATGTTTATCCGGCTGAAATAGTGTCAATTTCATTTGCCCATATCTTGTTCATCCGGAGTCGGATTACTGTCAAATTTGTTCTGTTTGTAGTACATTTGTTAGAATTCATTCCTGCAAAATTTTATTGAGTTTTGAGTCCGTTTGGACCTCCTTATTTGCTGTCAAAGTTGCAAAACCGAGAGGGTATTTGCACAGAAAATAATAATAGTGCTCTATTGGCTGAATAGTATTTCGAGCATAACTTTTGCTTTTCAAATCGGAATTTAGAAATTTAAAATGTTCTGGAATCCTTGTGAAATATGCCACAACTTTCATGTTTTCAGTATTTAATGATTTTGAGGTCTACATAGTGAAAAACTGACTTTTTTTATCGCTGGTCAGTGTTGATAGCCAGTGAGTATAATTTTTTTTTTCTAAGTAGTATTTCGCTCAAAACTTATTCGTTACTGATCGGAATATCGAAATTTTTGAAGTTTGGAAACCTTAGGATGTAGGCTACAACTTTCATGTTTTGAGTTTTATATGATTTTAAAGTATACAGGATGGAAAATTGATGTTTTTACTGCTGGTTGTCATTGACAGCCATAATATTTATATATTTGTCCTATTTCGACGGTTTCATTCGCATTCTTTTGCAAAAAAATTTATATGAAATTTTGATGCTAATATTTGATCTTTTTTTTTCCAGCCATAGACTAATTAATTTAGGATGAGATTTGAATTTAAATTAATTTAAATTCGATTTAAATTTGAATATCGGTTTAGGCCGATTAAATTACAAATTGATATTTTCTCGAGTTTGGATTTATTGATTTAATTGGAGAAAATTTTGAAGTATATTGTTTAGTTGATGTAAACAATATTGTTGGATAAAATCTTGGGTAAATGAAATTGATCGTGTTTCATCGTGAGAACATGAGATTTTTTCAATTTAAAATGGTTATTAATTAACAAATTACAATAAATATTTCTAGTAATGGTGTTTTTATGTTTTAGGGATGTTAAAATAATTATTTACACTTTATTGGATGGAAAATGTATTTTAATTAACTAAAATAGTTTAAATTTGCTTTATTTCTTTAAATAGTGTAAATTTGTTAAAAATAAGAGTTTGTTGATAAAATAACATTTAAAATTGTTGAAATATGATGATTTTATCATCTTAATAAATTCTAGACATTGCAACGATCGCAACGCAATTTATTTCATTTAAAAAGGATGAAAATTAAGAAAGATATGAATTAAAAACCTTTGTATATATAAAACACTTTATTATTTAGGCTAAGTATTTAATTTTGGGCTAATGGGTTGAATTCAAACCCAAACCCACTTGAGATGAGGCTTCTGGAGAAATGAGAAGTACGTACATGCACTTCTCTTCCTTCTCATCTTCTCAAAACAGAGAAAAAGAAAACTCCAGTAACTCAATAATGGCCTCCATGCTAAAAATCTTTTAATCTCCTAATTAAATCCGCAATATCTGGAGTTTCTATTGCTAAAAACATAATCTAAGGTAATCTCCTACCTCAATAATCCTTAACTCATGAAAAATCTCAGTTTCAGTTACTGTAAGTTTTGTTTTGACGATTTTTCTTCTTGCATGTTCTTGTTTCAGCTTCTACAGGTCCTCCTAGCTCCAATTCTCGCTGAAAGTCTCCATCTTTTGACCAAAATCATCATCTTTTGCCGCTAACAGTAAGTGAAAACTTGCAGCAAACCGTAAGAAAATAAAATACTTCGTTGTGTATATTGTGATGTTTTGTTTTGATCTTTTTGATATGTTTATCCGGCTGAAATAGTGTCAATTTCATTTGCCCATATCTTGTTCATCCGGAGTCGGATTACTGTCAAATTTGTTCAGTTTGTAGTACATTTGTTAGAGTTCATTCCTGCATAATTTTATTGAGTTTTGAGTCCGTTTGGACCTCCTTATTTGTTGTCAAAGTTGCAAAACCGAGAGGGTATTTGCACAGAAAATAATAATAGTGCTCTATTGGCTGAATAGTATTTCGAGCATAACTTTTGCTTTTCAAATCGGAATTTAGAAATTTAAGATGTTCTGGAATCCTTGTGAAATATGCCACAACTTTCATGTTTTCAGTATTTAATGATTTTGAGGTCTACATAGTGAAAAACTGACTTTTTTTATAGCTGGTCAGTGTTGATAGCCAGTGAGTATAATTTTTTTTTTCTAAGTAGTATTTCGCTCATAACTTATTCGTTACTGATCGGAATATCGAAATTTTTGAATTTCTGGAAACCTTAGGATGTAGGCTACAACTTTCATGTTTTGAGTTTTATATGATTTTAAAGTATACAGGATGGAAAATTGATGTTTTTACTGCTGGTTGTCATTGACAGCCATAATATTTATATATTTGTCCTATTTCGACGGTTTCATTCGCATTCTTTTGCAAATTTTTTTATATGAAATTATGATGCTAATATTTGATCTTTTTTTTTTCCAGCCATGGACTAATTAATTTAGGATGAGATTTGAATTTAAATTAATTTAAATTCGATTTAAATTTGAATATCGGTTTAGGCCGATTAAATTACAAATTGATATTTTCTTGAGTTTGGATTTATTGATTTAATTGGAGAAAATTTTGAAGTATATTGTTTAGTTGATGTAAACAATATTGTTGGATAAAATCTTGGGTAAATGAAATTGATCGTGTTTCATCGTGAGAACATGAGATTTTTTCAATTTAAAATGGTTATTAATTAACAAATTACAATAAATATTTCTAGTAATGGTGTTTTTATGTTTTAGGGATGTTAAAATAATTATTTACACTTTATTGGATGGAAAATGTATTTTAATTAACTAAAATAGGTTAAATTTGCTTTATTTTTTTAAATAGTGTAAATTTGTTAAAAATAAGAGTTTGTTGATAAAATAACATTTAAAATTGTTGAAATATGATGATTTTATCATCTTAATAAATTCTAGACATTGCAACGATCGCAACGCAATTTATTTCGTTTAAAAAGGATGAAAATTAAGAAAGATATGAATTAAAAACCTTTGTATATATAAAACACTTTATTATTTAGGCTAAGTATTTAATTTTGGGCTAATGGGTTGAATTCAAACCCAAACCCACTTGAGATGAGGCTTCTGGAGAAATGAGAAGTACGTACAGGCACTTCTCTTCCTTCTCATCTTCTCAAAACAGAGAAAAAGAAAACTCCAGTAACTCAATAATGGCCTCCATGCTAAAAATCTTTTAATCTCCTAATTAAATCCGCAAAATCTGGAGTTTCTATTGCTAAACACATAATCTAAGGTAATCTCCTACCTCAATAATCCTTAACTCATGAAACATCTCAGTTTCAGTTACTGTAAGTTTTGTTTTGACGATTTTTCTTCTTGCATGTTCTTGTTTCAGCTTCTACAGGTCCTCCTAGCTCCAATTCTCGCTGAAAGTCTCCATCTTTTGACCAAAATCATCATCTTTTGCCGCTAACAGTAAGTGAAAACTTGCAGCAAACCGTAAGCAAATAAAATACTTCGTTGTGTATACTGTGATGTTTTGTTTTGATCTTTTTGATATGTTTATCCGGCTGAAATAGTGTCAATTTCATTTGCCCATATCTTGTTCATCCGGTGTCGGAAATCTGTCAAATTTGTTCAGTTTGTAGTACATTTGTTAGAGTTCATTCGTGACAAAATTTAATTGAGTTTTGAGTCCGTTTGGACCTCCTTATTTGCTGTCAAAGTTGCAAAACCGAGAGGGTATTTGCACAGAAAATAATAATAGTGCTCTATTGGCTGAATAGTATTTCGAGCATAACTTTTGCTTTTCAAATCGGAATTTAGAAATTTAAGATGTTCTGGAATCCTTGTGAAATATGCCACAACTTTCGTGTTTTCAGTATTTAATGATTTTGAGGTCTACATAGTGAAAAATTGACTTTTTTTATCGCTGGTCAGTGTTGATAGCCAGTGAGTATAATTTTTTTTTTCTAAGTAGTATTTCGCTCATAACATATTCGTTACTGATCGGAATATCGAAAATTTTGAAGTTCTGAAAACCTTAGGATGTAGGCTACAACTTTCATGTTTTGAGTTTTATATGATTTTAAAGTATACAGGATGGAAAATTGATGTTTTTACTGCTGGTTGTCATTGACAGCCATAATATTTATATATTTGTCCTATTTCGACGTTTCATTCGCATTCTTTTGCAAAAAAATTTATATGAAATTTTGATGCTAATATTTGATCTTTTTTTTTCCAGCCATAGACTATTTAATTTAGGATGAGATTTGAATTTAAATTAATTTAAATTCGATGTAAATTTGAATATCGGTTTAGGCCGATTAAATTACAAATTGATATTTTCTTGAGTTTGGATTTATTGATTTAATTGGAGAAAATTTTGAAGTATATTGTTTAGTTGATGTAAACAATATTGTTGGATAAAATCTTGGGTAAATGAAATTGATCGTGTTTCATCGTGAGAACATGAGATTTTTTCAATTTAAAATGGTTATTAATTAACAAATTACAATAAATATTTCTAGTAATGGTGTTTTTATGTTTTAGGGATGTTAAAATAATTATTTACACTTTATTGGATGGAAAATGTATTTTAATTAACTAAAATAGGTTAAATTTGCTTTATTTCCTTAAATAGTGTAAATTTGTTAAAAATAAGAGTTTGTTGATAAAATAACATTTAAAATTATTGAAATATGATGATTTTATCATCTTAATAAATTCTAGACATTGCAACGATCGCAACGCAATTTATTTCGTTTAAAAAGGATGAAAATTAAGAAAGATATGAATTAAAAACCTTTGTATATATAAAACACTTTATTATTTAGGCTAAGTATTTAATTTTGGGCTAATGGGTTGAATTCAAACCCAAACCCACTTGAGATGAGGCTTTTTGAGAAATGAGAAGTACGTACAGGCACTTCTCTTCCTTCTCATCTTCTCAAAACAGAGAAAAAGAAAACTCCAGTAACTCAATAATGGCCTCCATGCTAAAAATCTTTTAATCTCCTAATTAAATCCGCAAAATCTGGAGTTTCTATTGCTAAAAACATAATCTAAGGTAATCTCCTACCTCAATAATCCTTAACTCATGAAAAATCTCAGTTTCAGTTACTGCAAGTTTTGTTTTGACGATTTTTCTTCTTGCATGTTCTTGTTTCAGCTTCTACAGGTCCTCCTAGCTCCAATTCTCGCTGAAAGTCTCCATCTTTTGACCAAAATCATCATCTTTTGCCGCTAACAGTAAGTGAAAACTTGCAGCAAACCGTAAGAAAATAAAATACTTCGTTGTGTATACTGTGATGTTTTGTTTTGATCTTTTTGATATGTTTATCCGGCTGAAATAGTGTCAATTTCATTTGCCCATATCTTGTTCATCCGGAGTCGGATTACTGTCAAATTTGTTCAGTTTGTAGTACATTTGTTAGAGTTCATTCCTGCAAAATTTTATTGAGTTTTGAGTCCGTTTGGACCTCCTTATTTGCTGTCAAAGTTGCAAAACCGAGAGGGTATTTGCACAGAAAATAATAATAGTGCTCTATTGGCTGAATAGTATTTCGAGCATAACTTTTGCTTTTCAAATCAGAATTTATAAATTTAAGATGTTCTGGAATCCTTGTGAAATATGCCACAACTTTCATGTTTTCAGTATTTAATGATTTTGAGGTCTACATAGTGAAAAACTGACTTTTTTATCGCTGGTCAGTGTTGATAGCCAGTGAGTATAATTTTTTTTTTCTAAGTAGTATTTCGCTCATAACTTATTCGTTACTGATCGGAATATCGAAATTTTTGAAGTTCTGGAAACCGTAGTATGTAGGCTACAACTTTCATGTTTTGAGTTTTATATGATTTTAAAGTACACAGGATGGAAAATTGATGTTTTTACTGCTGTTTGTCATTGACAGCCATAATATTTATATATTTGTCCTATTTCGACGGTTTCATTCGCATTCTTTTGCAAAAAAATTTATATGAAATTTTGATGCTAATATTTGATCTTTTTTTTTCCAGCCATGGACTAATTAATTTAGGATGAGATTTGAATTTAAATTAATTTAAATTCGATTTAAATTTGAATATCGGTTTAGGCCGATTAAATTACAAATTGATATTTTCTTGAGTTTGGATTTATTGATTTAATTGGAGAAAATTTTGAAGTATATTGTTTAGTTGATGTAAACAATATTGTTGGATAAAATCTTGGGTAAATGAAATTGATCGTGTTTCATCGTGAGAACATGAGATTTTTTCAATTTAAAATGGTTATTAATTAACAAATTACTATAAATATTTCTAGTAATGGTGTTTTTATGTTTTAGGGATGTTAAAATAATTATTTACACTTTATTGGATGGAAAATGTATTTTAATTAACTAAAATAGGTTAAATTTGCTTTATTTCTTTAAATAGTGTAAATTTGTTAAAAATAAGAGTTTGTTGATAAAATAACATTTAAAATTGTTGAAATATGATGATTTTATCATCTTAATAAATTCTAGACATTGCAACGATTGCAACGCAATTTATTTCGTTTAAAAAGGATGAAAATTAAGAAAGATATAAATTAAAAACCGTTGTATATATAAAACACTTTATTATTTAGGCTAAGTATTTAATTTTGGGCTAATGGGTTGAATTCAAACCCAAACCCACTTGAGATGAGGCTTCTGGAGAAATGAGAAGTACGTACAGGCACTTCTCTTCCTTCTCATCTTCTCAAAACAGAGAAAAAGAAAACTCCAGTAACTCAATAATGGCCTCCATGCTAAAAATCTTTTAATCTCCTAATTAAATCCGCAAAATCTGGAGTTTCTATTGCTAAAAACATAATCTAAGGTAATCTCCTACATCAATAATCCTTAACTCATGAAAAATCTCAGTTTCAGTTACTGTAAGTTTTGTTTTGACGATTTTTCTTCTTGCATGTTCTTGTTTCAGCTTCTACAGGTCCTCCTAGCTCCAATTCTCGCTGAAAGTCTCCATCTTTTGACCAAAATCATCATCTTTTGCCGCTAACAGTAAGTGAAAACTTGCAGCAAACCGTAAGCAAATAAAATACTTCGTTGTGTATACTGTGATGTTTTGTTTTGATCTTTTTGATATGTTTATTCGGCTGAAATAGTGTCAATTTCATTTGCCCATATCTTGTTCATCCAGAGTCGGATTACTGTCAAATTTGTTCAGTTTGTAGTACATTTGTTAGAGTTCATTCCTGCAAAAATTTATTGAGTTTTGAGTCCGTTTGGACCTCCTTATTTGCTGTCAAAGTTGCAAAATCGAGAGGGTGTTTGCACAGAAAATAATAATAGTGCTCTATTGGCTGAATAGTATTTCGAGCATAACTTTTGCTTTTCAAATCGGAATTTAGAAATTTAAGATGTTCTGGAATCCTTGTGAAATATGCCACAACTTTCATGTTTTCAGTATTTAATGATTTTGAGGTCTACATAGTGAAAAACTGACTTTTTTTATCGCTGGTCAGTGTTGATAGCCAGTGAGTATAATTTTTTTTTTCTAAGTAGTATTTCGCTCATAACTTATTTGTTACTGATCGGAATATCGGAATTTTTGAAGTTCTGGAAACCTTAGGATGTAGGCTACAACTTTCATGTTTTGAGTTTTATATGATTTTAAAGTATACAGGATCGAAAATTGATGTTTTTACTGCTGGTTGTCATTGACAGCCATAATATTTATATATTTGTCCTATTTCGACGGTTTCATTCGCATTCTTTTGCAAATTTTTTTATATGAAATTTTGATGCTAATATTTGATCTTTTTGTTTTCCAGCCATGGACTAATTAATTTAGGACGAGATTTGAATTTAAATTAATTTAAATTCGATTTAAATTTGAATATCGGTTTAGGTCGATTAAATTACAAATTGATATTTTCTTGAGTTTGGATTTATTGATTTAATTGGAGAAAATTTTGAAGTATATTGTTTAGTTGATGTAAACAATATTGTTGGATAAAATCTTGGGTAAATGAAATTGATCGTGTTTCATCGTGAGAACATGAGATTTTTTCAATTTAAAATGGTTATTAATTAACAAATTACAATAAATATTTCTAGTAATGGTGTTTTTATGTTTTAGGGATGTTAAAATAATTATTTACACTTTATTGGATGGAAAATGTATTTTAATTAACTAAAATAGGTTAAATTTGCTTTATTTCTTTAAATAGTGTAAATTTGTTAAAAATAAGAGTTTGTTGATAAAATAACATTTAAAATTGTTGAAATATGATGATTTTATCATCTTAATAAATTCTAGACATTGCAACGATCGCAACGCAATTTATTTCGTTTAAAAAGGATGAAAATTAAGAAAGATATGAATTAAAAACCTTTGTATATATAAAACACTTTATTATTTAGGCTAAGTATTTAATTTTGGGCTAATGGGTTGAATTCTGATGAAGCGGCATACCTGGATGATGCAGTATATCATCGCCGACCTATCATCGCCGACCTATCATCGCCGACCCATCACCGCGACTCACGACACCACTTCGCTGCCGCCCAAAACCCTAGTTCGCGACACGACCTAAAGCCTAAGTCGGAGCCGAGATACCCCATAAGTCGGCGACGAGATACCATAAGTCGGAACCGAGATATTTCCCCTGAGTCGATTGCCGAGTTAAGCTGAGTCGTTGCCGAGGTAACGTGAACCACTGCAGATTTTAAGTCGCGAGCGAACATTGTTGAGTTGTTGCCGAGATAAGCTGAAGCCTAAATCCATAAGTCGGAGCCGAGATACTCATAGGTTGTTGCCGAGATAAGCTTCCATTAAATCGTTGCCGAGTTACCCTTAAGTCGCGAAAAGGAAGATTAAGTCGTTGCCGAGTTAAATACTTGTATTTTTCTTTGAAGCTTTTGTATGTGTTTTGTAACTGTTTGGGCTTAAGTCGTGTACGACTTATGTTAAGTCGGAGACGTTGTTAAGTCGGTTGCCGACTTAGGAGTTGTATTTTTTTTCTTTTTTTTTTCTACTTGCGTGTTGTAGCCTATAAATAGGCGAGTTGTTTCATTTTTAAAGGTTGTTGAATATTGAATAAAATTCTCTTTTGTTAGCTTGTTGCTTTCAATTTCAATTGGTAGTCGAGTGTATCTCCTATCTCCACTAACGTCATTCGAGTGCGCTCGGATCATCGTTTATTGAAGCCGATTCACGGTATCTTGTGCGCAAGATCAACGTCGAAGAATCGTAGATCTCTTTCCGGTATCTTCGGATCAACGAGTCAGAGATAGCTAGAGTTCGGTATCTTCGGATCAACGAATTCGGGCAATTCAGCATTCATCAATCCATCGATTGCTATTTCATCGATTGAAGATCGTTTTGAATTATCCGCTGCGTCAGTTTTGGTATCAGAGCTTGCTTTAGCCAATCATAGCTAAATCGAGTCTTGGAGCCGAGAATTTGAAGTGTTGAAGTTGTGTTCATCGTGTTCATCATATTTTGCAACAAAGTTGGAGTTTTCGATCCATTTCATTTTGGATCAAAGTTCGAAAGGCGTTTGAAAACTTGAAGTGTGAATTTGTTGAAGTGTTTGTGAAGGGTTCAATCATGCCGCCAAGACGAGTTCAACGTCATCGCAATATTAATGCTTTGTACGGAAGAGAAGAAGCCGATGAGATGGAGCAAAGAATTAACGAGAATTTCAATGAGAAGCTTACGGAAGGGATTGGTCGATTAGAGAGGATGATGTTGGAGATGAGTCAAAATCAGAGAAGAGTATCACCTGAATCGAGCCATGGAAGAAGTAGAATTTCACCACATTCTAATCGGGAGAGAAGTGTCGATAGTGATCATAGAAGCGTGGATCGAGATTGTGATAGAAATGTTGATGATCGAGGTCGTGATAGAAATGTGACTGATCGAGATCGGAGGAATGTGGATCGTAGGAATGTTGGTGGAAGAAATGGTGGTGGTAGAGATGTTGGTGGTCAGGATCGACATCGATATACATCGGATGGTGAAGAAGAGTATGATGGTGGTAGTGTTCATGGACGAGGACGTGGACGAGGAAGGAATCAATCGGAGTACGATTACAAGTGGGAATCGGGAATGAAGACAGAAATTCCAGAATTCAAAGGTGGTATGCAAGCCGAAGAGTTTTTGGATTGGATGGCTAATGTTGAAGAAATTTTTGATTTCAAAGAAGTTCCAGAACGTCGTAGAGTGAAGTTGGTTGCTACAAGGTTGAGGGGTAGAGCTTTGGCATGGTGGCAGCAAACTAAACTTACACGTGAACGAATGGGGAAGTCAAAAGTTGAATCTTGGGAGAAGATGAAGAAATTGATGAAAGCAACGTTCTTACCTTACAATTATCAATCTCTGATGTATCATAGTTTGCAGAACTTGAGACAGGGCACAAAGACTGTTAATGATTACGCAGATGAGTTTTATCAGCTTATCGCAAGGAACGATATTATGGAAACGGAAGAGCAGCTGATATCTAGATTCATTGGGGGATTGAGAATGCAGATTCAGGATATGGTTAATATGTTCGATCCAAGATCTGTGGCGGAAGCACATCAGAAAGCGTTGGCTTGGGAGAAGCAGGGACGCCGAGGAGGGGGTGTGTTTACGAATTCCAATAATCAAGTGAAGGGTGTTGGTGGAAGTTCTAATGTGTCTAAACCTATCAGTAAACCAGTGGTGAAGGAGGTTGAGAAGGCAAAGGTTAACAACGGTTTCAAATGTTACAACTGTCAGGAGTTGGGTCATAAAAGCAATGAGTGTCCAAAGCCAAAGAAGAGAGCAATGATTGCTGAGGTTGAGGATGAGGATGAAGAAGCCGAATGCTCTAATTCTTTACCAGTTGAGGAGGAAGATTTACTGTCGGGAGATGACGGGTATGCATTGATGATGAGGAGAAGTTGTTTAACACCGAAGCTAGAAGAGGAAAGTAGTTGGTTGAGGAACAATATCTTTCAATCTACATGCACTATTCTGGGAAGAGTTTGTAAATTTGTTATTGATGCTGGGAGTTGCGATAATATTATCTCTACAGAAGCAGTGAAGAAGTTGGAGTTGAAAACTGAGAAACATCCTAAACCGTACAAGTTAGCTTGGTTGAGGAAGGGTGGTGAAGTGAAAGTTGGACGTAGAGCTTGTGTGAAGTTTTCAATTGGGCAGAAATACAAAGATGAAATCTGGTGTGACGTCGTAGATATGGACGTTTGTCATTTGTTGCTGGGGAGACCGTGGCAGTTTGATAGAGCGGTACAACATGATGGACGGACCAACAGTTACAGTTTCATGTTCGAAGGTACAAAGATTACTTTGGTTCCGAAGAAACGCCAACAGGAAGAAAACAAAGTGGAGGAAATCGAAGAGCTGAAAACTTTATTGACTTTGAAGGAGTTTGTTAAAGAAGTTGAAGAAGAGCCGGAAGTATTCTTGTTGATTGGACGAGAAAGCAGTGAAGAGATTGAAATTCCAGAAGAAGTTAAACCAGTTCTGAAAGAATTTGACGATGTATTTCCAGAGGAATTACCAACGGAGTTGCCACCGTTGAGGGATATACAACATCAGATAGATCTTGTTCCCGGTGCTGTATTGCCACACAGACCACATTATCGAATGAGTCCGAAGGAACATGAAGAATTGCGGAGGCAGGTAGAGGAATTGCTTGAACAGGGGCGTGTGCAGGAGAGTTTGAGTCCTTGTGTTGTACCAGCTTTATTGGTACCCAAGAAGGATGGGACATGGAGAATGTGCACTGACAGTCGAGCATTGAATAAGATTACCGTGAGATATAGATTTCCAATGCCGAGGTTGGATGACTTGTTGGATCAGATAAGCGGAGCTACTATCTTTTCTAAGATTGATTTGAAGAGTGGATATCATCAAATTCGTATCAGACCAGGAGATGAGTGGAAAACTGCTTTTAAAACCAGAGAGGGTCTATACGAGTGGTTGGTTATGCCGTTTGGTTTATCAAATGCACCGAGTACTTTTATGAGGGTGATGAATCAAATTTTTCGACCATTCATTGGGAAATTCGTGGTGGTGTATTTCGATGATATTCTTATTTACAGTGGGAGTCCAGAGGAACATTTGAATCATCTTAGAGAAGTGCTGATGGTATTGCGACAAGAACAATTCTATGCTGCAACGAAGAAATGCGTGTTCATGACGCATAGTGTTTTATTTCTGGGGTATGTTGTTTCAGAGAAAGGAATAAAGGTTGACCAAAGTAAAGTTGAGGCGATCAGAAACTGGCCGCAGCCCAAGACGATAACGGAAGTTCGTAGTTTTCATGGGTTGGCTTCATTTTATCGAAGGTTTATCCCACACTTTAGTAGTGTGATGGCGCCTGTTACAGATTGTATGAAAGGCAAACAGTTTTCATGGTCAGAGGAAGCAGGGATTGCTTTTGGAAAAATCAAGGAATTGCTGACATCTGCACCAATTCTAGTGCTACCTGATTTTCAGTTGGTGTTTGAACTACATACTGATGCATCCAAGGTTGGGATTGGAGGGGTGTTGAGTCAGAAGGGGCGTCCTATTGCATATTTCAGTGAGAAGTTGTCAGGAGCGAAGATGCGATACAGTACATATGATGTGGAGTTTTATGCCGTTGTGCAATCTATTAAACACTGGAGACACTATCTATTTCAGAAGGAGTTTGTTCTTTACACTGATCATGAAGCATTGAAGCATTTGCAAGGGCAAGACAAGATTTCAGCGAGACATGCATCGTGGATTGCATATCTGCAACAGTTTACTTTTGTTGTTAAACACAAGTCAGGGGTGACAAATCGTGTGGCTGATGCTTTGAGTAGGAGGAGTCATTTGTTGACTACGCTGAAAGTTGAAGTGGCGGGGTTTGAAATGTTGCCGGAATTATTTGTTGAAGATCCTTACTTCATGAAGTTTGTTGATAAAGTTAAGGAGGGAAAGACAGATGAGTTTTTGATGGTAGATGGTTTCCTTTTTAAAGGAAGTCGATTGTGCATCCCAGACTGTAGCTTGAGAATGAAGATTGTTAAAGAACTACATGAAGAAGGCCATGTGGGTAGAGATCGTACTTTGCAGTTAATTTCTCAATCTTATTTTTGGCCGTCAATGAGGAAAGAGGTGGAAAGATTTGTTGAGAGATGTCTTATTTGTCAGGTTTCGAAAGGAACTGCGACTAATGCTGGTTTATATATGCCATTACCTGTACCAATTAAACCATGGGTTGATGTGAGTATGGACTTCGTGTTGGGATTACCGAGGACACAACGAGGTAACGATTCCATATATGTGGTGGTGGACAGATTCTCGAAAATGACACATTTTATAGCCTGTAAGAAGACAGCGGATGCAGTTCGAGTGGCACAGTTATTCTTTAAAGAAATATATCGTTTACATGGTTTACCCGAATCTATTGTTTCTGACCGAGATACTCGATTTTTGAGTCACTTTTGGTTGAGTTTGTGGAAAATGGTGGGAACGAAGCTGAAATTTAGTAGTGCTTATCATCCGCAAACAGATGGACAGACTGAGGTGGTTAATCGATCGTTGGGAAACTTGTTGAGGTGTCTTGTACAAGATAACCTAAAGAGTTGGGATGTGAAGTTATGTCAGGCAGAATTTGCCCATAATCATGCTGTGAATCGAAGTACGGGGTTCAGTCCATTCCAGATTGTTTATTCGAGCTTACCGAAGGGACCTTTGGATTTAACGGTAATACCACAATCAAAGAAGACAGTTAAGAAAGCTGCTGATTTTGTTGAAGGGTTGACGGAGTGCCATAGAATCGTTCAGGAACGATTGGAAAAGACAAATGAGAAGTACAAACAAATGGCGGATAAGAAACGAAGGAGTGTAGTCTTCAAAGAGGGTGATTTTGTTTACGCGGTATTGACGAAAGATCGTTTTCCAGTTGGGACTTACAACAAGCTGAAAGCTCGCAATATTGGACCAGTAGAAATCTTGAAGAAAATCAATGACAATGCTTATCAGTTAAAGTTGCCAGATCACATTCACACTGCTGACGTTTTCAACGTTAAACATTTGATTCCGTACCAGGGAGATGAGCTTGCTGAAGAAGAGAGAAGTACAAATTCGAGGTCGAATTTTTGTCAACAAGGGGAGGATGATGAAGCGGCATACCTGGATGATGCAGTATATCATCGCCGACCTATCATCGCCGACCTATCATCGCCGACCCATCACCGCGACTCACGACACCACTTCGCTGCCGCCCAAAACCCTAGTTCGCGACATGACCTAAAGCCTAAGTCGGAGCCGAGATACCCCATAAGTCGGCGACGAGATACCATAAGTCGGAACCGAGATATTTCCCCTGAGTCGATTGCCGAGTTAAGCTGAGTCGTTGCCGAGGTAACGTGAACCACTGCAGATTTTAAGTCGCGAGCGAACATTGTTGAGTTGTTGCCGAGATAAGCTGAAGCCTAAATCCATAAGTCGGAGCCGAGATACTCATAGGTCGTTGCCGAGATAAGCTTCCATTAAATCGTTGCCGAGTTACCCTTAAGTCGCGAAAAGGAAGATTAAGTCGTTGCCGAGTTAAATACTTGTATTTTTCTTTGAAGCTTTTGTATGTGTTTTGTAACTGTTTGGGCTTAAGTCGTGTACGACTTATGTTAAGTCGGAGACGTTGTTAAGTCGGTTGCCGACTTAGGAGTTGTATTTTTTTTCTTTTTTTTTCTACTTGCGTGTTGTAGCCTATAAATAGGCGAGTTGTTTCATTTGTAAAGGTTGTTGAATATTGAATAAAATTCTCTTTTGTTAGCTTGTTGCTTTCAATTTCAATTGGTAGTCGAGTGTATCTCCTATCTCCACTAACGTCATTCGAGTGCGCTCGGATCATCGTTTGTTGAAGCCGATTCACGGTATCTTGTGCGCAAGATCAACGTCGAAGAATCGTAGATCTCTTTCCGGTATCTTCGGATCAACGAGTCAGAGATAGCTAGAGTTCGGTATCTTCGGATCAACGAATTCGGGCAATTCAGCATTCATCAATCCATCGATTGCTATTTCATCGATTGAAGATCGTTTTGAATTATCCGCTGCGTCAAATTAAAACCCAAACCCACTTGAGATGAGGCTTCTGGAGAAATGAGAAGTACGTACAGGCACTTCTCTTCCTTCTCATCTTCTCAAAACAGAGAAAAAGAAAACTCCAGTAACTCAATAATGGCCTCCATGTTAAAAATCTTTTAATCTCCTAATTAAATCCGCAAAATCTAGAGTTTCTATTGCTAAAAACATAATCTAAGGTAATCTCCTACCTCAATAATCCTTAACTCATGAAAAATCTCAGTTTCAGTTACTGTAAGTTTTGTTTTGACGATTTTTCTTCTTGCATGTTCTTGTTTCAGCTTCTACAGGTCCTCCTAGCTCCAATTCTCGCTGAAAGTCTCCATCTTTTGACCAAAATCATCATCTTTTGCCGCTAACAGTAAGTAAAAACTTGCAGCAAACCGTAAGCAAATAAAATACTTCGTTGTGTATACTGTGATGTTTTGTTTTGATCTTTTTGATATGTTTATCCGGCTGAAATAGTGTCAATTTCATTTGCCCATATCTTATTCATCCGGAGTCGGATTACTGTCTAATTTGTTCAGTTTGTAGTACATTTGTTAGAGTTCATTCCTGCAAAATTTTATTGAGTTTTGAGTCCGTTTGGACCTCCTTATTTGCTGTCAAAGTTGCAAAACCGAGAGGGTATTTGCACAGAAAATAATAATAGTGCTCTATTGGCTGAATAGTATTTCGAGCATAACTTTTGCTTTTCAAATCGGAATTTAGAAATTTAAGATGTTCTGGAATCCTTGTTAAATATGCCACAACTTTCATGTTTTCAGTATTTAATGATTTTGAGGTCTACAGTGAAAAACTGACTTTTTTTATCGTTGGTCAGAGTTGATAGCCAGTGAGTATAATTTTTTTTTTCTAAGTAGTATTTCGCTCATAACTTATTCGTTACTGATCGGAATATCGAAATTTTTGAAGTTCTGGAAACCTTAGGATGTAGGCTACAACTTTCATGTTTTGAGTTTTATATGATTTTAAAGTACACAGGATGGAAAATTGATATTTTTACTGCTGGTTGTCATTGACAGCCATAATATTTATATATTTGTCCTATTTCGACGGTTTCATTCGCATTCTTTTGCAAATTTTTTTATATGAAATTTTGATGCTAATATTTGATCTTTTTTTTTCCAGCCATGGACTAATTAATTTAGGATGAGATTTGAATTTAAATTAATTTAAATTCGATTTAAATTTGAATATCGGTTTAGGCCGATTAAATTACAAATTGATATTTTCTTGAGTTTGGATTTATTGATTTAATTGGAGAAAATTTTGAAGTATATTGTTTAGTTGAAGTAAACAATATTGTTGGATAAAATCTTGGGTAAATGAAATTGATCGTGTTTCATCGTGAGAACATGAGATTTTCTCAATTTAAAATGGTTATTAATTAACAAATTACAATAAATATTCCTAGTAATGGTGTTTTTATGTTTTAGGGATGTTAAAATAATTATTTACACTTTATTGGATGGAAAATGTATTTTAATTAACTAAAATAGGTTAAATTTGCTTTATTTCTTTAAATAGTGTAAATTTGTTAAAAATAAGATTTGTTGATAAAATAACATTTAAAATTGTTGAAATATGATGATTTTATCATCTTAATAAATTCTAGACATTGCAACGATCGCAACCCAATTTATTTCGTTTAAAAAGGATGAAAATTAAGAAAGATATGAATTAAAAACCGTTGTATATATAAAACACTTTATTATTTAGGCTAAGTATTTAATTTTGGGCTAATGGGTTGAATTCAAACCCAAACCCACTTGAGATGAGGCTTCTGGAGAAATGAGAAGTACGTACAGGCACTTCTCTTCCTTCTCATCTTCTCAAAACAGAGAAAAAGAAAACTCCAGTAACTCAATAATGGCCTCCATGCTAAAAATCTTTTAATCTCCTAATTAAATCCGCAAAATCTGGAGTTTCTATTGCTAAAAACATAATCTAAGGTAATCTCCTACGTCAATAATCCTTAACTCATGAAAATTCTCAGTTTCAGTTACTGTAAGTTTTGTTTTGACGATTTTTCTTCTTGCATGTTCTTGTTTCAGCTTCTACAGGTCCTCCTAGCTCCAATTCTCGCTGAAAGTCTCCATCTTTTGACCAAAATCATCATCTTTTGCCGCTAACAGTAAGTGAAAACTTGCAGCAAACCGTAAGCAAATAAAATACTTCGTTGTGTATACTGTGATGTTTTGTTTTGATCTTTTTGATATGTTTATTCGGCTGAAATAGTGTCAATTTCATTTGCCCATATCTTGTTCATCCAGAGTCGGATTACTGTCAAATTTGTTCAGTTTGTAGTACATTTGTTAGAGTTCATTCCTGCAAAATTTTATTGAGTTTTGAGTCCGTTTGGACCTCCTTATTTGCTGTCAAAGTTGCAAAATCGAGAGGGTATTTGCACAGAAAATAATAATAGTGCTCTATTGGCTGAATAGTATTTCGAGCATAACTTTTGCTTTTCAAATCGGAATTTAGAAATTTAAGATGTTCTGGAATCCTTGTGAAATATGCCACAACTTTCATGTTTTCAGTATTAAATGATTTTGAGGTCTACATAGTGAAAAACTGACTTTTTTTATCGCTGGTCAGTGTTGATAGCCAGTGAGTATAATTTTTTTTTTCTAAGTAGTATTTCGCTCATAACTTATTCGTTACTGATCGGAATATCGGAATTTTTGAAGTTCTGGAAACCTTAGGATGTAGGCTACAACTTTCATGTTTTGAGTTTTATATGATTTTAAAGTATACAGGATCGAAAATTGATGTTTTTACTGCTGGTTGTCATTGACAGCCATAATATTTATATATTTGTCCTATTTCGACGGTTTCATTCGCATTCTTTTGCAAATTTTTTTATATGAAATTTTGATGCTAATATTTGATCTTTTTGTTTTCCAGCCATGGACTAATTAATTTAGGACGAGATTTGAATTTAAATTAATTTAAATTCGATTTAAATTTGAATATCGGTTTAGGTCGATTAAATTACAAATTGATATTTTCTTGAGTTTGGATTTATTGATTTAATTGGAGAAAATTTTGAAGTATATTGTTTAGTTGATGTAAACAATATTGTTGGATAAAATCTTGGGTAAATGAAATTGATCGTGTTTCATCGTGAGAACATGAGATTTTTTCAATTTAAAATGGTTATTAATTAACAAATTACAATAAATATTTCTAGTAATGGTGTTTTTATGTTTTAGGGATGTTAAAATAATTATTTACACTTTATTGGATGGAAAATTTATTTTAATTAACTAAAATAGGTTAAATTTGCTTTATTTCTTTAAATAGTGTAAATTTGTTAAAAATAAGAGTTTGTTGATAAAATAACATTTAAAATTGTTGAAATATGATGATTTTATCATCTTAATAAATTCTAGTTGCAACGATCGCAATGCAATTTATTTCGTTTAAAAAGGATGAAAATTAAGAAAGATATGAATTAAAAACCTTTGTATATATAAAACACTTTATTATTTAGGCTAAGTATTTAATTTTGGGCTAATGGGTTGAATTCAAACCCAAACCCACTTGAGATGAGGCTTCTGGAGAAATGAGAAGTACGTACAGGCACTTCTCTTTCTTCTCATCTTCTCAAAACAGAGAAAAAGAAAACTCCAGTAACTCAATAATGGCCTCCATGCTAAAAATCTTTTAATCTCCTAATTAAATCCGCAAAATCTGGAGTTTCTATTGCTAAAAACATAATCTAAGGTAATCTCCTACCTCAATAATCCTTAACTCATGAAAAATCTCAGTTTCAGTTACTGCAAGTTTTGTTTTGACGATTTTTCTTCTTGCATGTTCTTGTTTCAGCTTCTACAGGTCCTCCTAGCTCCAATTCTCGCTGAAAGTCTCCATCTTTTGACCAAAATCATCATCTTTTGCCGCTAACAGTAAGTGAAAACTTGCAGCAAACCGTAAGCAAATAAAATACTTCGTTGTGTATACTGTGATGTTTTGTTTTGATCTTTTTGATATGTTTATTCGGCTGAAATAGTGTCAATTTCATTTGCCCATATCTTGTTCATCCAGAGTCGGATTACTGTCAAATTTGTTCAGTTTGTAGTACATTTGTTAGAGTTCATTCCTGCAAAATTTTATTGAGTTTTGAGTCCGTTTGGACCTCCTTATTTGCTGTCAAAGTTGCAAAATCGAGAGGGTATTTGCACAGAAAATAATAATAGTGCTCTATTGGCTGAATAGTATTTCGAGCATAACTTTTGCTTTTCAAATCGGAATTTAGAAATTTAAGATGTTCTGGAATCCTTGTGAAATATGCCACAACTTTCATGTTTTCAGTATTTAATGATTTTGAGGTCTACATAGTGAAAAACTGACTTTTTTTATCGCTGGTCAGTGTTGATAGCCAGTGAGTATAATTTTTTTTTTCTAAGTAGTATTTCGCTCATAACTTATTCGTTACTGATCGGAATATCGGAATTTTTGAAGTTCTGGAAACCTTAGGATGTAGGCTACAACTTTCATGTTTTGAGTTTTATATGATTTTAAAGTATACAGGATCGAAAATTGATGTTTTTACTGCTGGTTGTCATTGACAGCCATAATATTTATATATTTGTCCTATTTCGACGGTTTCATTCGCATTCTTTTGCAAATTTTTTTATATGAAATTTTGATGCTAATATTTGATCTTTTTGTTTTCCAGCCATGGACTAATTAATTTAGGACGAGATTTGAATTTAAATTAATTTAAATTCGATTTAAATTTGAATATCGGTTTAGGTCGATTAAATTACAAATTGATATTTTCTTGAGTTTGGATTTATTGATTTAATTGGAGAAAATTTTGAAGTATATTGTTTAGTTGATGTAAACAATATTGTTGGATAAAATCTTGGGTAAATGAAATTGATCGTGTTTCATCGTGAGAACATGAGATTTTTTCAATTTAAAATGGTTATTAATTAACAAATTACAATAAATATTTCTAGTAATGGTGTTTTTATGTTTTAGGGATGTTAAAATAATTATTTACACTTTATTGGATGGAAAATTTATTTTAATTAACTAAAATAGGTTAAATTTGCTTTATTTCTTTAAATAGTGTAAATTTGTTAAAAATAAGAGTTTGTTGATAAAATAACATTTAAAATTGTTGAAATATGATGATTTTATCATCTTAATAAATTCTAGTTGCAACGATCGCAACGCAATTTATTTCGTTTAAAAAGGATGAAAATTAAGAAAGATATGAATTAAAAACCTTTGTATATATAAAACACTTTATTATTTAGGCTAAGTATTTAATTTTGGGCTAATGGGTTGAATTCAAACCCAAACCCACTTGAGATGAGGCTTCTGGAGAAATGAGAAGTACGTACAGGCACTTCTCTTCCTTCTCATCTTCTCAAAACAGAGAAAAAGAAAACTCCAGTAACTCAATAATGGCCTCCATGCTAAAAATCTTTTAATCTCCTAATTAAATCCGCAAAATCTGGAGTTTCTATTGCTAAAAACATAATCTAAGGTAATCTCCTACCTCAATAATCCTTAACTCATGAAAAATCTCAGTTTCAGTTACTGCAAGTTTTGTTTTGACGATTTTTCTTCTTGCATGTTCTTGTTTCAGCTTCT
Organism: Allium fistulosum; assembly: GCA_030737815.1. Classification (NCBI taxonomy): domain Eukaryota; kingdom Viridiplantae; phylum Streptophyta; class Magnoliopsida; order Asparagales; family Amaryllidaceae; genus Allium; species Allium fistulosum. The sequence continues at coordinate 831,282,534 of CM060903.1, read as the reverse complement.
ACAGGTCCTCCTAGCTCCAATTCTCGCTGAAAGTCTCCATCTTTTGACCAAAATCATCATCTTTTGCCGCTAACAGTAAGTGAAAACTTGCAGCAAACCGTAAGCAAATAAAATACTTCGTTGTGTATACTGAGATGTTTTGTTTTGATCTTTTTGATACGTTTATCCGGCTGAAATAGTGTCAATTTCATTTGCCCATATCTTATTCATCCGGAGTCGGATTACTGTCTAATTTGTTCAGTTTGTAGTACATTTGTTAGAGTTCATTCCTGCAAAATTTTATTGAGTTTTGAGTCCGTTTGGACCTCCTTATTTGCTGTCAAAGTTGCAAAACCGAGAGGGTATTTGCACAGAAAATAATAATAGTGCTCTATTGGCTGAATAGTATTTCGAGCATAACTTTTGCTTTTCAAATCGGAATTTAGAAATTTAAGATGTTCTGGAATCCTTGTTAAATATGCCACAACTTTCATGTTTTCAGTATTTAATGATTTTGAGGTCTACAGTGAAAAACTGACTTTTTTTATCGCTGGTCAGTGTTGATAGCCAGTGAGTATAATTTTTTTTTTCTAAGTAGTATTTCGCTCATAACTTATTCGTTACTGATCGGAATATCGAAATTTTTGAAGTTCTGGAAACCTTAGGATGTAGGCTACAACTTTCATGTTTTGAGTTTTATATGATTTTAAAGTACACAGGATGGAAAATTGATATTTTTACTGCTGGTTGTCATTGAAAGCCATAATATTTATATATTTGTCCTATTTCGACGGTTTCATTCGCATTCTTTTGCAAATTTTTTTATATGAAATTTTGATGCTAATATTTGATCTTTTTTTTTCCAGCCATGGACTAATTAATTTAGGATGAGATTTGAATTTAAATCAATTTAAATTCGATTTAAATTTGAATATCGGTTTAGGCCGATTAAATTACAAATTGATATTTTCTTGAGTTTGGATTTATTGATTTAATTGGAGAAAATTTTGAAGTATATTGTTTAGTTGAAGTAAACAATATTGTTGGATAAAATCTTGGGTAAATGAAATTGATCGTGTTTCATCGTGAGAACATGAGATTTTCTCAATTTAAAATGGTTATTAATTAACAAATTACAATAAATATTTCTAGTAATGGTGTTTTTATGTTTTAGGGATGTTAAAATAATTATTTACACTTTATTGGATGGAAAATGTATTTTAATTAACTAAAATAGGTTAAATTTGCTTTATTTCTTTAAATAGTGTAAATTTGTTAAAAATAAGAGTTTGTTGATAAAATAACATTTAAAATTGTTGAAATATGATGATTTTATCATCTTAATAAATTCTAGACATTGCAACGATCGCAACACAATTTATTTCGTTTAAAAAGGATGAAAATTAAGAAAGATATGAATTAAAAACCGTTGTATATATAAAACACTTTATTATTTAGGCTAAGTATTTAATTTTGGGCTAATGGGTTGAATTCAAACCCAAACCCACTTGAGATGAGGCTTCTGGAGAAATGAGAAGTACGTACAGGCACTTCTCTTCCTTCTCATCTTCTCAAAACAGAGAAAAAGAAAACTCCAGTAACTCAATAATGGCCTCAATGCTAAAAATCTTTTAATCTCCTAATTAAATCCGCAAAATCTAGAGTTTCTATTGCTAAAAACATAATCTAAGGTAATCTCCTACCTCAATAATCCTTAACTCATGAAAAATCTCAGTTTCAGTTACTGTAAGTTTTGTTTTGACGATTTTTCTTCTTGCATGTTCTTGTTTCAGCTTCTACAGGTCCTCCTAGCTCCAATTCTCGCTGAAAGTCTCCATCTTTTGACCAAAATCATCATCTTTTGCCGCTAACAGTAAGTAAAAACTTGCAGTAAACCGTAAGCAAATAAAATACTTCGTTGTGTATACTGTGATGTTTTGTTTTGATCTTTTTGATATGTTTATCCGGCTGAAATAGTGTCAATTTCATTTGCCCATATCTTGTTCATCCAGAGTCGGATTACTGTCAAATTTGTTCAGTTTGTAGTACATTTGTTAGAGTTCATTCCTGCAAAAATTTATTGAGTTTTGAGTCAGTTTGGACCTCCTTATTTGCTGTCAAAGTTGCAAAACCGAGAGGGTATTTGCACAGAAAATAATAATAGTGCTCTATTGGCTGAATAGTATTTCAAGCATAACTTTTTCTTTTCAAATCGGAATTTAGAAATTTAAGATGTTCTGGAATCCTTGTTAAATATGCCACAACTTTCATGTTTTCAGTATTTAATGATTTTGAGGTCTACATAGTGAAAAACTGACTTTTTTTATCGCTGGTCAGTGTTGATAGCCAGTGAGTATAATTTTTTTTTTCTAAGTAGTATTTCGCTCATAACTTATTCGTTACTGATCGGAATATCGAAATTTTTGAAGTTCTGGAAACCTTAGGATGTAGGCTACAAATTTCATGTTTTGAGTTTTATATGATTTTAAAGTATACAGAATGGAAAATTGATGTTTTTACTGCTGGTTGTCATTGACAGCCATAATATTTATATATTTGTCCTATTTCGACGGTTTCATTCGCATTCTTTTGCAAAAAATTTTATATGAAATTTTGATGCTAATATTTGATCTTTTTTTTTCAGCCATGGACTAATTAATTTAGGATGAGATTTGAATTTAAATTAATTTAAATTCGATTTAAATTTGAATATCGGTTTAGGCCGATTAAATTACAAATTGATATTTTCTTGAGTTTGGATTTATTGATTTAATTGGAGAAAATTTTGAAGTATATTGTTTAGTTGATGTAAACAATATTGTTGGATAAAATCTTGGGTAAATGAAATTGATCGTGTTTCATCGTGAGAACATGAGATTTTTTCAATTTAAAATGGTTATTAATTAACAAATTACAATAAATATTTCTAGTAATGGTTTTTTTATGTTTTAGGGATGTTAAAATAATTATTTACACTTTATTGGATGGAAAATGTATTTTAATTAACTAAAATAGGTTAAATTTGCTTTATTTCTTTAAATAGTGTAAATTTGTTAAAAATAAGAGTTTGTTGATAAAATAACATTTAAAATTGTTGAAATATAATGATTTTATCATCTTAATAAATTCTAGACATTGCAACGATCGCAACGCAATTTATTTCGTTTAAAAAGGATGAAAATTAAGAAAGATATGAATTAAAAACCTTTGTATATATAAAACACTTTATTATTTAGGCTAAGTATTTAATTTTGGGCTAATGGGTTGAATTCAAACCCAAACCCACTTGAGATGAGGCTTCTGGAGAAATGAGAAGCACGTACAGGCACTTCTCTTCCTTCTCATCTTCTCAAAACAGAGAAAAAGAAAACTCTAGTAACTCAATAATGGCCTCCATGCTAAAAATCTTTTAATCTCCTAATTAAATCCGCAAAATCTGGAGTTTCTATTGCTAAAAACATAATCTAAGGTAATATCCTACCTCAATAATCCTTAACTCATGAAAAATCTCAGTTTCAGTTACTGTAAGTTTTGTTTTGACGATTTTTCTTCTTGCATGTTCTTGTTTCAGCTTCTACAGGTCCTCCTAGCTCCAATTCTCGCTGAAAGTCTCCATCTTTTGACCAAAATCATCATCTTTTGCCGCTAACAGTAAGTGAAAACTTGCAGCAAACCGTAAGCAAATAAAATACTTCGTTGTGTATACTGTGATGTTTTGTTTTGATCTTTTTGATATGTTTATCCGGCTGAAATAGTGTCAATTTCATTTGCCCATATCTTGTTCATCCGGAGTCGGATTACTGTCAAATTTGTTCAGTTTGTAGTATATTTGTTAGAGTTCATTCCTGCAAAATTTTATTGAGTTTTGAGTCCGTTTGGACCACCTTATTTGCTGTCAAATTTGCAAAACCGAGAGGGTATTTGCACAGGAAATAATAATAGTACTCTATTGGCTGAATAGTATTTCGAGCATAACTTTTGCTTTTCAAATCGGAATTTAGAAATTTAAGATGTTCTGGAATCCTTGTGAAATATGCCACAACTTTCATGTTTTCAGTATTTAATGATTTTTGAGGTCTACATAGTGAAAAACTGACTTTTTTTATCGCTGGTCAGTGTTGATAGCCAGTGAGTATAATTTTTTTTCCTAAGTAGTATTTCGCTCATAACTTATTCGTTACTGATCGGAATATCGAAATTTTTGAATTTCTGGAAACCTTAGGATGTAGGCTACAACTTTCATGTTTTGAGTTTTATATGATTTTAAAGTATACAGGATAGAAAATTGATGTTTTTACTGCTGGTTGTCATTGACAGCCATAATATTTATATATTTGTCCTATTTCGACGGTTTCATTCGCATTCTTTTGCAAATTTTTTTATATGAAATTTTGATGCTAATATTTGATCTTTTTTTTTTCCAGCCATGGACTAATTAATTTAGGATGAGATTTGAATTTAAATTAATTTAAATTCGATTTAAATTTGAATATCGGTTTAGGCCGATTAAATTACAAATTGATATTTTCTTGAGTTTGGATTTATTGATTTAATTGGAGAAAATTTTAAAGTATATTGTTTAGTTGATGTAAACAATATTGTTGGATAAAATCTTGGGTAAATGAAATTGATCGTGTTTCATCGTGAGAACATGAGATTTTTTCAATTTAAAATGGTTATTAATTAACAAATTACAATAAATATTTCTAGTAATGGTGTTTTTATGTTTTAGGGATGTTAAAATAATTATTTACACTTTATTGGATGGAAAATGTATTTTAATTAACTAAAATAGGTTAAATTTGCTTTATTTCTTTAAATAGTGTAAATTTGTTAAAAATAAGAGTTTGTTGATAAAATAACATTTAAAATTGTTGAAATATGATGATTTTATCATCTTAATAAATTCTAGACATTGCAACGATCGCAACGCAATTTATTTCGTTTAAAAAGGATGAAAATTAAGAAAGATATGAATTAAAAACCTTTGTATATATAAAACACTTTATTATTTAGGCTAAGTATTTAATTTTGGGCTAATGGGTTGAATTCAAACCCAAACCCACTTGAGATGAGGCTTCTGGAGAAATGAGAAGTACGTACAGGCACTTCTCTTCCTTCTCATCTTCTCAAAACAGAGAAAAAGAAAACTCCAGTAACTCAATAATGGCCTCCATGCTAAAAATCTTTTAATCTCCTAATTAAATCCGCAAAATCTGGAGTTTCTATTGCTAAAAACATAATCTAAGGTAATCTCCTACCTCAATAATCCTTAACTCATGAAAAATCTCAGTTTCAGTTACTGCAAGTTTTGTTTTGACGATTTTTCTTCTTGCATGTTCTTGTTTCAGCTTTTACAGGTCCTCCTAGCTCCAATTCTCGTTGAAAGTCTCCATCTTTTGACCAAAATCATCATCTTTTGCCGCTAACAGTAAGTGAAAACTTGCAGCAAACCGTAAGCAAATAAAATACTTCGTTGTGTATACTGAGATGTTTTGTTTTGATCTTTTTGATATGTTTATCCGGCTGAAATAGTGTCAATTTCATTTGCCCATATCTTATTCATCCGGAGTCGGATTACTGTCTAATTTGTTCAGTTTGTAGTACATTTGTTAGAGTTCATTCTTGCAAAATTTTATTGAGTTTTGAGTCCGTTTGGACCTCCTTATTTGCTGTCAAAGTTGCAAAACCGAGAGGGTATTTGCACAGAAAATAATAATAGTGCTCTATTGGCTGAATAGTATTTCGAGCATAACTTTTGCTTTTCAAATCGGAATTTAGAAATTTAAGATGTTCTGGAATCCTTGTTAAATATGCCACAACTTTCATTATTTCAGTATTTAATGATTTTGAGGTCTACAGTGAAAAACTGACTTTTTTTATCGCTGGTCAGTGTTGATAGCCAGTGAGTATAATTTTTTTTTTCTAAGTAGTATTTCGCTCATAACTTATTCGTTACTGATCGGAATATCGAAATTTTTGAAGTTCTGGAAACCTTAAGATGTAGGCTACAACTTTCATGTTTTGAGTTTTATATGATTTTAAAGTATACAGGATGGAAAATTGATATTTTTACTGCTGGTTGTCATTGACAGCCACAATATTTATATATTTGTCCTATTTCGACGGTTTCATTCGCATTCTTTTGCAAAAATTTTTATATGAAATTTGGATGCTAATATTTGATCTTTTTTTTTCCAGCCATGGACTAATTAATTTAGGATGAGATTTGAATTTAAATTAATTTAAATTCGATTTAAATTTGAATATCGGTTTAGGCCGATTAAATTACAAATTGATATTTTCTTGAGTTTGGATTTATTGATTTAATTGGAGAAAATTTTGAAGTATATTGTTTAGTTGAAGTAAACAATATTGTTGGATAAAATCTTGGGTAAATGAAATTGATCGTGTTTCATCGTGAGAACATGAGATTTTCTCAATTTAAAATGGTTATTAATTAACAAATTACAATAAATATTTCTAGTAATGGTGTTTTTATGTTTTAGGGATGTTAAAATAATTATTTACACTTTATTGGATGGAAAATGTATTTTAATTAACTAAAATAGGTTAAATTTGCTTTATTTCTTTAAATAGTGTAAATTTGTTAAAAATAAGAGTTTGTTGATAAAATAACATTTAAAATTGTTGAAATATGATGATTTTATCATCTTAATAAATTCTAGACATTGCAACGATCGCAACGCAATTTATTTCGTTTAAAAAGGATGAAAATTAAGAAAGATATGAATTAAAAACCTTTGTATATATAAAACACTTTATTATTTAGGCTAAGTATTTAATTTTGGGCTAATGGGTTGAATTCAAACCCAAACCCACTTGAGATGAGGCTTCTGGAGAAATGAGAAGTACCTACAGGCACTTCTCTTCCTTCTCATCTTCTCAAAACAGAGAAAAAGAAAACTCCAGTAACTCAATAATGGCCTTCATGCTAAAAATCTTTTAATCTCCTAATTAAATCCGCAAAATCTGGAGTTTCTATTGCTAAAAACATAATCTAAGGTAATCTCCTACCTCAATAATCCTTAACTCATGAAAAATCTCAGTTTCAGTTACTGTAAGTTTTGTTTTGACGATTTTTCTTCGTGCATGTTCTTGTTTCAGCTTCTACAGGTCCTCCTAGCTCCAATTCTCGCTGAAAGTCTCCATCTTTTGACCAAAATCATCATCTTTTGCCGCTAACAGTAAGTGAAAACTTGCAGCAAACCGTAAGCAAATAAAATACTTCGTTGTGTATACTGTGATGTTTTGTTTTGATCTTTTTGATATGTTTATCCGGCTGAAATAGTGTCAATTTCATTTGCCCATATCTTGTTCATCCGGAGTCGGATTACTGTCAAATTTGTTCAGTTTGTAGTACATTTGTTAGAGTTCATTCCTGCAAAATTTTATTGAGTTTTGAGTCCGTTTGGACCTTCTTATTTGCTGTCAAAGTTGCAAAACCGAGAGGGTATTTGCACAGAAAATAATAATAGTGCTCTATTGGCTGAATAGTATTTCGAGCATAACTTTTGCTTTTCAAATCGGAATTTAGAAATTTAAGATGTTCTGGAATCCTTGTGAAATATGCCACAACTTTCATGTTTTCAGTTTTTAATGATTTTGAGGTCTACATAGTGAAAAACTGACTTTTTTTATCGCTGGTCAGTGTTGATAGCCAGTGAGTATAATTTTTTTTTTCTAAGTAGTATTTCGCTCATAACTTATTCGTTACTGATCGGAATATCGAAATTTTTGAATTTCTGGAAACCTTAGGATGTAGGCTACAACTTTCATGTTTTGAGTTTTATATGATTTTAAAGTATACAGGATGGAAAATTGATGTTTTTACTGCTGGTTGTCATTGACAGCCATAATATTTATATATTTGTCCTATTTCGACGGTTTCATTCGCATTCTTTTGCAAAAAAATTTATATGAAATTTTGATGCTAATATTTGATCTTTTTTTTTCCAGCCATGGACTAATTAATTTAGGATGAGATTTGAATTTAAATTAATTTAAATTTGAATATTGGTTTAGGCCGATTAAATTACAAATTGATATTTTCTTGAGTTTGGATTTATTGATTTAATTGGAGAAAATTTTGAAGTATATTGTTTAGTTGATGTAAACAATATTATTGGATAAAATCTTGGGTAAATGAAATTGATCGTATTTCATCGTGAGAACATGAGATTTTTTCAATTTAAAATGGTTATTAATTAATAAATTACAATAAATATTTCTAGTAATGGTGTTTTTATGTTTTAGGGATGTTAAAATAATTATTTACACTTTATTGGATGGAAAATGTATTTTAATTAACTAAAATAGGTTAAATTTGCTTTATTTCTTTAAATAGTGTAAATTTGTTAAAAATAAGAGTTTGTTGATAAAATAACATTTAAAATTGTTGAAATATGATGATTTTATCATCTTAATAAATTCTAGACATTGCAACGATCGCAACGCAATTTATTTCATTTAAAAAGGATGAAAATTAAGAAAGATATGAATTAAAAACCTTTGTATATATAAAACACTTTATTATTTAGGCTAAGTATTTAATTTTGGGCTAATGGGTTGAATTCAAACCCAAACCCACTTGAGATGAGGCTTCTGGAGAAATGAGAAGTACGTACAGGCACTTCTCTTCCTTCTCATCTTCTCAAAACAGAGAAAAAGAAAACTCCAGTAACTCAATAATGACCTCCATGCTAAAAATCTTTTAATCTCCTAATTAAATCCGCAAAATCTGGAGTTTCTATTGCTAAAAACATAATCTAAGGTAATCTCCTACCTCAATAATCCTTAACTCACGAAAAATCTCAGTTTCAGTTACTGTAAGTTTTGTTTTGACGATTTTTTTCTTGCATGTTCTTGTTTCAGCTTCTACAGGTCCTCCTAGCTCCAATTCTCGCTGAAAGTCTCCATCTTTTGGCCAAAATCATTATCTTTTGCCGCTAACAGTAAGTGAAAACTTGCTGCAAACCGTAAGCAAATAAAATACTTCGTTGTGTATACTGTGATGTTTTGTTTTGATCTTTTTGATATGTTTATCCGGCTGAAACATTGTCAATTTCATTTGCCCATATCTTGTTCATCCGGAGTCGGATTACTGTCAAATTTGTTCAGTTTGTAGTACATTTGTTAGAGTTCATTCCTGCAAAATTTATTGAGTTTTGAGTCCGTTTGGACCTACTTATTTGCTGTCAAAGTTGCAAAACCGAGAGGGTATTTGCACAGAAAATAATAATAGTGCTCTATTGGCTGAATAGTATTTCGAGCATAACTTTTGCTTTTCAAATCGGAATTTAGAAATTTAAGATGTTCTGGAATCCTTGTGAAATATGCCACAACTTTCATGTTTTCAGTATTTAATGATTTTTGAGGTCTACATAGTAAAAAACTGACTTTTTTTATCGCTGGTCAGTGTTGATAGCCAGTGAGTATAATTTTTTTTTTCTAAGTAGTATTTCGCTCATAACTTATTCGTTACTAATCGGAATATCGAAATTTTTGAATTTCTGGAAACCTTAGGATGTAGGCTACAACTTTCATGTTTTGAGTTTTATATCATTTTAAAGTATACAGGATGGAAAATTGATGTTTTTACTGCTGGTTGTCATTGACAGCCATAATATTTATATATTTGTCCTATTTCGACGGTTTCATTCGCATTCTTTTGCAAAAAAATTTATATGAAATTTTGATGCTAATATTTGATCTTTTATTTTCCAGCCATGGACTAATTAATTTAGGATGAGATTTGAATTTAAATTAATTTAAATTCGATTTAAATTTGAATATCGGTTTAGGCCGATTAAATTACAAATTGATATTTTCTTGAGTTTGGATTTATTGATTTAATTGGAGAAAATTTTGAAGTATATTGTTTAGTTGATGTAAACAATATTGTTGGATAAAATCTTGGGTAAATGAAATTGATCGTGTTTCATCGTGAGAACATGAGATTTTTTCAATTTAAAATGGTTATTAATTAACAAATTACAATAAATATTTCTAGTAATGGTGTTTTTATGTTTTAGGGATGTTAAAATAATTATTTACACTTTATTGGATGGAAAATGTATTTTAATTAACTAAAATAGGTTAAATTTGCTTTATTTCTTTAAATAGTGTAAATTTGTTAAAAATAAGAGTTTGTTGATAAAATAACATTTAAAATTGTTGAAATATGATGATTTTATCATCTTAATAAATTCTAGACATTGCAACGATCGCAACGCAATTTATTTCGTTTAAAAAGGATGAAAATTAAGAAAGATATGAATTAAAAACCTTTGTATATATAAAACACTTTATTATTTAGGCTAAGTATTTAATTTTGGGCTAATGGGTTGAATTCAAACCCAAACCCACTTGAGATGAGGCTTCTGGAGAAATGAGAAGTACGTACAGGCACTTCTCTTCCTTCTCATCTTCTCAAAACAGAGAAAAAGAAAACTCCAGTAACTCAATAATGGCCTCCATGCTAAAAATCTTTTAATCTCCTAATTAAATCCGCAAAATCTGGAGTTTCTATTGCTAAAAACATAATCTAAGGTAATCTCCTACCTCAATAATCCTTAACTCATGAAAAATCTCAATTTCAGTTACTGCAAGTTTTGTTTTGACGATTTTTCTTCTTGCATGTTCTTGTTTCAGCTTCTACAGGTCCTCCTAGCTCCAATTCTCGCTGAAAGTCTCCATCTTTTGACCAAAATCATCATCTTTTGCCGCTAACAGTAAGTGAAAACTTGCAGCAAACCGTAAGAAAATAAAATACTTCGTTGTGTATACTGTGATGTTTTGTTTTGATCTTTTTGATATGTTTATCCGGCTGAAATAGTGTCAATTTCATTTGCCCATATCTTGTTCATCCGGAGTCGGATTACTGTCAAATTTGTTCAGTTTGTAGTACATTTGTTAGAGTTCATTCCTGCAAAATTTTATTGAGTTTTGAGTCCGTTTGGACCTCCTTATTTGCTGTCAAAGTTGCAAAACCGAGAGGGTATTTGCACAGAAAATAATAATAGTGCTCTATTGGCTGAATAGTATTTCGAGCATAACTTTTGCTTTTCAAATCGGAATTTAGAAATTTCAGATGTTCTGGAATCCTTGTGAAATATGCCACAACTTTCATTTTTTCAGTTTTTAATGATTTTGAGGTCTACATAGTGAAAAACTGACTTTTTTTATCGCTGGACAGTGTTGATAGCCAGTGAGTATAATTTTTTTTTTCTAAGTAGTATTTCGCTCATAACTTATTCGTTACTGATCGAAATATCGAAATTTTTGAATTTCTGGAAACCTTAGGATGTAGGCTACAACTTTCATGTTTTGAGTTTTATATGATTTTAAAGTATACAGGATGGAAAATTGATGTTTTTACTGCTGGTTGTCATTGACAGCCATAATATTTATATATTTGTCCTATTTCGACGGTTTCATTCGCATTCTTTTGCAAAAAAATTTATATGAAATTTTGATGCTAATATTTGATCTTTTTTTTTCCAGCCATGGACTAATTAATTTAGGATGAGATTTGAATTTAAATTAATTTAAATTTGAATATCGGTTTAGGCCGATTAAATTACAAATTGATATTTTCTTGAGTTTGGATTTATTGATTTAATTGGAGAAAATTTTGAAGTATATTGTTTAGTTGATGTAAACAATATTGTTGGATAAAATCTTGGGTAAATGAAATTGATCGTGTTTCATCGTGAGAACATGAGATTTTTTCAATTTAAAATGGTTATTAATTAACAAATTACAATAAATATTTCTAGTAATGGTGTTTTTATGTTTTAGGGATGTTAAAATAATTATTTACACTTTATTGGATGGAAAATGTATTTTAATTAACTAAAATAGGTTAAATTTGCTTTATTTCTTTAAATAATTTAAATTTGTTAAAAATAAGAGTTTGTTGATAAAATAACATTTAAAATTGTTGAAATATGATGATTTTATCATCTTAATAAATTCTAGACATTGCAACGATCGCAACGCAATTTATTTCATTTAAAAAGGATGAAAATTAAGAAAGATATGAATTAAAAACCTTTGTATATATAAAACACTTTATTATTTAGGCTAAGTATTTAATTTTGGGCTAATGGGTTGAATTCAAACCCAAACCCACTTGAGATGAGGCTTCGGGAGAAATGAGAAGTACGTACAGGCACTTCTCTTCCTTCTCATCTTCTCAAAACAGAGAAAAAGAAAACTCCAGTAACTCAATAATGGCCTCCATGCTAAAAATCTTTTAATCTCCTAATTAAATCCGCAAAATCTAGAGTTTCTATTGCTAAAAACATAATCTAAGGTAATCTCCTACCTCAATAATCCTTAACTCATGAAAAATCTCAGTTTCAGTTACTGTAAGTTTTGTTTTGACGATTTTTCTTCTTGCATATTCTTGTTTCAGCTTCTACAGGTCCTTCTAGCTCCAATTCTCGCTGAAAGTCTCCATCTTTTGACCAAAATCATCATCTTTTGCCGTAACAGTAAGTGAAAACTTGCAGCAAACCGTAAGCAAACAAAATACTTCGTTGTGTATACTGTGATGTTTTGTTTTGATCTTTTTGATATGTTTATCCAGCTGAAATAGTGTCAATTTCATTTGCCCATATCTTGTTCATCCGGAGTCGGATTACTGTCAAATTTGTTCAGTTTGTAGTACATTTGTTAGAGTTCATTCCTGCAAAATTTATTGAGTTTTGAGTCCGTTTGGACCTACTTATTTGCTGTCAAAGTTGCAAAACCGAGAGGGTATTTGCACAGAAAATAATAATAGTGCTCTATTGGCTGAATAGTATTTCGAGCATAACTTTTGCTTTTCAAATCGGAATTTAGAAATTTAAGATGTTCTGGAATCCTTGTGAAATATGCCACAACTTTCATGTTTTCAGTATTTAATGATTTTTGAGGTCTACATAATGAAAAACTGACTTTTTTTATCGCTGGTCAGTGTTGATAGCCAGTGAGTATAATTTTTTTTTTCTAAGTAGTATTTCGCTCATAACTTATTCGTTACTGATCGGAATATCGAAATTTTTGAATTTCTGGAAACCTTAGGATGTAGGCTACAACTTTCATGTTTTGAGTTTTATATGATTTTAAAGTATACAGGATGGAAAATTGATGTTTTTACTGCTGGTTGTCATTGACAGCCATAATATTTATATATTTGTCCTATTTCGACGGTTTCATTCGCATTCTTTTGCAAAAAAAATTATATGAAATTTTGATGCTAATATTTGATCTTTTTTTTCCAGCCATGGACTAATTAATTTAGGATGAGATTTGAATTTAAATTAATTTAAATTCAATTTAAATTTGAATATCGGTTTAGGCCGATTAAATTACAAATTGATATTTTCTTGAGTTTGGATTTATTGATTTAATTGGAGAAAATTTTGAAGTATATTGTTTAGTTGATGTAAACAATATTATTGGATAAAATCTTGGGTAAATGAAATTGATCGTATTTCATCGTGAGAACATGAGATTTTTTCAATTTAAAATGGTTATTAATTAACAAATTACAATAAATATTTCTAGTAATGGTGTTTTTATGTTTTAGGGATGTTAAAATAATTATTTACACTTTATTGGATGGAAAATGTATTTTAATTAACTAAAATAGGTTAAATTTGCTTTATTTCTTTAAATAGTGTAAATTTGTTAAAAATAAGAGTTTGTTGATAAACTAACATTTAAAATTGTTGAAATATGATGATTTTATCATCTTAATAAATTCTAGACATTGCAACGATCGCAACGCAATTTATTTCGTTTAAAAAGGATGAAAATTAAGAAAGATATGAATTAAAAACCTTTGTATATATAAAACACTTTATTATTTAGGCTAAGTATTTAATTTTGGGCTAATGGGTTGAATTCAAACCCAAACCCACTTGAGATGAGGCTTCTGGAGAAATGAGAAGTACGTACAGGCACTTCTCTTCCTTCTCATCTTCTCAAAACAGAGAAAAAGAAAACTCCAGTAACTCAATAATGGCCTCCATGCTAAAAATCTTTTAATCTCCTAATTAAATCCGCAAAATCTGGAGTTTCTATTGCTAAAAACATAATCTAAGGTAATCTCCTACCTCAATAATCCTTAACTCATGAAAAATCTCAGTTTCAGTTACTGCAAGTTTTGTTTTGACGATTTTTCTTCTTGCATGTTCTTGTTTCAGCTTCTACAGGTCCTCCTAGCTCTAATTCTCGCTGAAAGTCTCCATCTTTTGACCAAAATCATCATCTTTTGCCGCTAACAGTAAGTGAAAACTTGCAGCAAACCGTAAGCAAATAAAATACTTCGTTGTGTATACTGTGATGTTTTGTTTTGATCTTTTTGATATGTTTATCCGGCTGAAATAGTGTCAATTTCATTTGCCCATATCTTGTTCATCCGGAGTCGGATTACTGTCAAATTTGTTCAGTTTGTAGTACATTTGTTAGAGTTCATTCCTGCAAAATTTATTGAGTTTTGAGTCCGTTTGGACCTACTTATTTGCTGTCAAAGTTGCAAAACCGAGAGGGTATTTGCACAGAAAATAATAATAGTGCTCCATTGGCTGAATAGTATTTCGAGCATAACTTTTGCTTTTCAAATCGGAATTTAGAAATTTAAGATGTTCTGGAATCCTTGTGAAATATGCCACAACTTTCATGTTTTCAGTATTTAATGATTTTTGAGGTCTACATAGTGAAAAACTGACTTTTTTATCGCTGGTCAGTGTTGATAGCCAGTGAGTATAATTTTTTTTTTCTAAGTAGTATTTCGCTCATAACTTATTCGTTACTGATCGGAATATCGAAATTTTTGAAGTTCTGGAAACCTTAGGATGTAGGCTACAACTTTCATGTTTTGAGTTTTATATGATTTTAAAGTATACAGGAGCGAAAATTGATGTTTTTACTGCTGGTTGTCATTGACAGCCATAATATTTATATATTTGTCCTATTTCGACGGTTTCATTCGCATTCTTTTGCAAAAAAATTTATATGAAATTTTGATGCTAATATTTCATCTCTTTTTTTTCCAGCCATGGACTAATTAATTTAGGATGAGATTTGAATTTAAATTAATTTAAATTCGATTTAAATTTGAATATCGGTTTAGGCCGATTAAATTACAAATTGATATTTTCTTGAGTTTGGATTTATTGATTTAATTGGAGAAAATTTTAAAGTATATTGTTTAGTTGATGTAAACAATATTGTTGGATAAAATCTTGGGTAAATGAAATTGATCGTGTTTCATCGTGAGAACATGAGATTTTTTCAATTTAAAATGGTTATTAATTAACAAATTACAATAAATATTTCTAGTAATGGTGTTTTTATGTTTTAGGGATGTTAAAATAATTATTTACACTTTATTGGATGGAAAATGTATTTTAATTAACTAAAATAGGTTAAATTTGCTTTATTTCTTTAAATAGTGTAAATTTGTTAAAAATAAGAGTTTGTTGATAAACTAACATTTAAAATTGTTGAAATATGATGATTTTATCATCTTAATAAATTCTAGACATTGCAACGATCGCAACGCAATTTATTTCGTTTAAAAAGGATGAAAATTAAGAAAGATATGAATTAAAAACCTTTGTATATATAAAACACTTTATTATTTAGGCTAAGTATTTAATTTTGGGCTAATGGGTTGAATTCAAACCCAAACCCACTTGAGATGAGGCTTCTGGAGAAATGAGAAGTACGTACAGGCACTTCTCTTCCTTCTCATCTTCTCAAAACAGAGAAAAAGAAAACTCCAGTAACTCAATAATGGCCTCCATGCTAAAAATCTTTTAATCTCCTAATTAAATCCGCAAAATCTGGAGTTTCTATTGCTAAAAACATAATCTAAGGTAATCTCCTACCTCAATAATCCTTAACTCATGAAACATCTCAGTTTCAGTTACTGTAAGTTTTGTTTTGACGATTTTTCTTCTTGCATGTTCTTGTTTCAGCTTCTACAGGTCCTCCTAGCTCCAATTCTCGCTGAAAGTCTCCATCTTTTGACCAAAATCATCATCTTTTGCCGCTAACAGTAAGTGAAAACTTGCAGCAAACCGTAAGCAAATAAAATACTTCGTTGTGTATACTGTGATGTTTTGTTTTGATCTTTTTGATATGTTTATCCGGCTGAAATAGTGTCAATTTCATTTGCCCATATCTTGTTCATCCGGAGTCGGATTACTGTCAAATTTGTTCAGTTTGTAGTACATTTGTTAGAGTTCATTCCTGCAAAATTTTATTGAGTTTTGAGTCCGTTTGGACCTCCTTATTTGCTGTCAAAGTTGCAAAACCGAGAGGGTATTTGCACAGAAAATAATAATAGTTCTCTATTGGCTGAATAGTATTTTAAGCATAACTTTTGCTTTTCAAATCGGAATTTAGAAATTTAAGATGTTCTGGAATCCTTGTGAAATATGCCACAACTTTCATGTTTTCAGTATTTAATGATTTTGAGGTCTACATAGTGAAAAATTGACTTTTTTTATCGCTGGTCAGTGTTGATAGCCAGTGAGTATAATTTTTTTTTTCTAAGTAGTATTTCGCTCATAACTTATTCGTTACTGATCGGAATATCGAAATTTTTGAAGTTTGGAAACCTTAGGATGTAGGCTACAACTTTCATGTTTTGAGTTTTATATGATTTTAAAGTATACAGGATGGAAAATTGATGTTTTTACTGCTGGTTGTCATTGACAGCCATAATATTTATATATTTGTCCTATTTCGACGGTTTCATTCGCATTCTTTTGCAAAAAAAATTATATGAAATTTTGATGCTAATATTTGATCTTTTTTTTCCAGCCATGGACTAATTAATTTAGGATGAGATTTGAATTTAAATTAATTTAAATTCAATTTAAATTTGAATATCGGTTTAGGCCGATTAAATTACAAATTGATATTTTCTTGAGTTTGGATTTATTGATTTAATTGGAGAAAATTTTGAAGTATATTGTTTAGTTGATGTAAACAATATTATTGGATAAAATCTTGGGTAAATGAAATTGATCGTATTTCATCGTGAGAACATGAGATTTTTTCAATTTAAAATGGTTATTAATTAACAAATTACAATAAATATTTCTAGTAATGGTGTTTTTATGTTTTAGGGATGTTAAAATAATTATTTACACTCTATTGGATGGAAAATGTATTTTAATTAACTAAAATAGGTTAAATTTGCTTTATTTCTTTAAATAGTGTAAATTTGTTAAAAATAAGAGTTTGTTGATAAAATAACATTTAAAATTATTGAAATATGATGATTTTATCATCTTAATAAATTCTAGACATTGCAACGATCGCAACGCAATTTATTTTGTTTAAAAAGGATGAAAATTAAGAAAGATATGAATTAAAAACCTTTGTATATATAAAACACTTTATTATTTAGGCTAAGTATTTAATTTTGGGCTAATGGGTTGAATTCAAACCCAAACCCACTTGAGATGAGGCTTCTGGAGAAATGAGAAGTACGTACAGGCACTTCTCTTCCTTCTCATCTTCTCGAAACAGAGAAAAAGAAAACTCCAGTAACTCAATAATGGCCTCCATGCTAAAAATCTTTTAATCTCCTAATTAAATCCGCAAAATCTGAAGTTTCTATTGCTAAAAACATAATCTAAGGTAATCTCCTACCTCAATAATCCTTAACTCATGAAAAATCTCAGTTTCAGTTACTGTAAGTTTTGTTTTGACGATTTTTCTTCTTGCATGTTCTTGTTTCAGCTTCTACAGGTCCTCCTAGCTCCAATTCTCGCTGAAAGTCTCCATCTTTTGACCAAAATCATCATCTTTTGCCGCTAACAGTAAGTGAAAACTTGCAGCAAACCGTAAGCAAATAAAATACTTCGTTGTGTATACTGTGATGTTTTGTTTTGATCTTTTTGATATGTTTATCCGGCTGAAATAGTGTCAATTTCATTTGCCCATATCTTGTTCATCCGGAGTCGGATTACTGTCAAATTTGTTCAGTTTGTAGTACATTTGTTAGAGTTCATTCCTGCAAAATTTATTGAGTTTTGAGTCCGTTTGGACCTACTTATTTGCTGTCAAAGTTGCAAAACCGAGAGGGTATTTGCATAGAAAATAATAATAGTGCTCTATTGGCTGAATAGTATTTCGAGCATAACTTTTGCTTTTCAAATCGGAATTTAGAAATTTAAGATGTTCTGGAATCCTTGTGAAATATGCCACAACTTTCATGTTTTCAGTATTTAATGATTTTTGAGGTCTACATAGTGAAAAACTGACTTTTTTTTATCGCTGGTCAGTGTTGATAGCCAGTGAGTATAATTTTTTTTCCTAAGTAGTATTTCGCTCATAACTTATTCGTTACTGATCGGAATATCGAAATTTTTGAATTTCTGGAAACCTTAGGATGTAGGCTACAACTTTCATGTTTTTAGTTTTATATGATTTTAAAGTATACAGGATGGAAAATTGATGTTTTTATTGCTGGTTGTCATTGACAGCCATAATATTTATATATTTGTCCTATTTCGACGGTTTCATTCGCATTCTTTTGCAAAATTTTTTATATGAAATTTTGATGCTAATATTTGATCTTTTTTTTTTCCAGCCATGGACTAATTAATTTAGGATGAGATTTGAATTTAAATTAATTTAAATTCGATTTAAATTTGAATATCGGTTTAGGCCGATTAAATTACAAATTGATATTTTCTTGAGTTTGGATTTATTGATTTAATTGGAGAAAATTTTAAAGTATATTGTTTAGTTGATGTAAACAATATTGTTGGATAAAATCTTGGGTAAATGAAATTGATCGTGTTTCATCGTGAGAACATGAGATTTTTTCAATTTAAAATGGTTATTAATTAACAAATTACAATAAATATTTCTAGTAATGGTGTTTTTATGTTTTAGGGATGTTAAAATAATTATTTACACTTTATTGGATGGAAAATGTATTTTAATTAACTAAAATAGGTTAAATTTGCTTTATTTCTTTAAATAGTGTAAATTTGTTAAAAATAAGAGTTTGTTGATAAAATAACATTTAAAATTGTTGAAATATGATGATTTTATCATCTTAATAAATTCTAGACATTGCAACGATCGCAACGCAATTTATTTCGTTTAAAAAGGATGAAAATTAAGAAAGATATGAATTAACAACCTTTGTATATATAAAACACTTTATTATTTAGGCTAAGTATTTAATTTTGGGCTAATGGGTTGAATTCAAACCCAAACCCACTTGAGATGAGGCTTCTGGAGAAATGAGAAGTACGTACAGGCACTTCTCTTCCTTCTCATCTTCTAAAAACAGAGAAAAAGAAAACTCCAGTAACTCAATAATGGCCTCCATGCTAAAAATCTTTTAATCTCCTAATTAAATCCGCAAAATCTGGAGTTTCTATTGCTAAAAACATAATCTAAGGTAATATCCTACCTCAATAATCCTTAACTCATGAAACATCTCAGTTTCAGTTACTGTAAGTTTTGTTTTGACGATTTTTCTTCTTGCATGTTCTTGTTTCAGCTTCTACAGGTCCTCCTAGCTCCAATTCTCGCTGAAAGTCTCCATCTTTTGACCAAAATCATCATCTTTTGCCGCTAACAGTAAGTGAAAACTTGCAGCAAACCGTAAGCAAATAAAATACTTCGTTGTGTATACTGTGATGTTTTGTTTTGATCTTTTTGATATGTTTATCCGGCTGAAATAGTGTCAATTTCATTTGCCCATATCTTGTTCATCCGGAGTCGGATTACTGTCAAATTTGTTCAGTTTGTAGTACATTTGTTAGAGTTCATTCCTGCAAAATTTTATTGAGTTTTGAGTCCGTTTGGACCTCCTTATTTGCTGTCAAAGTTGCAAAACCGAGAGGGTATTTGCACAGAAAATAATAATAGTGCTCTATTGGCTGAATAGTATTTCGAGCATAACTTTTGCTTTTCAAATCGGAATTTAGAAATTTAAAATGTTCTGGAATCCTTGTGAAATATGCCACAACTTTCATGTTTTCAGTATTTAATGATTTTGAGGTCTACATAGTGAAAAACTGACTTTTTTTATCGCTGGTCAGTGTTGATAGCCAGTGAGTATAATTTTTTTTTTCTAAGTAGTATTTCGCTCATAACTTATTCGTTACTGATCGGAATATCGAAATTTTTGAAGTTTGGAAACCTTAGGATGTAGGCTACAACTTTCATGTTTTGAGTTTTATATGATTTTAAAGTATACAGGATGGAAAATTGATGTTTTTACTGCTGGTTGTCATTGACAGCCATAATATTTATATATTTGTCCTATTTCGACGGTTTCATTCGCATTCTTTTGCAAAAAAATTTATATGAAATTTTGATGCTAATATTTGATCTTTTTTTTTCAGCCATAGACTAATTAATTTAGGATGAGATTTGAATTTAAATTAATTTAAATTCGATTTAAATTTGAATATCGGTTTAGGCCGATTAAATTACAAATTGATATTTTCTCGAGTTTGGATTTATTGATTTAATTGGAGAAAATTTTGAAGTATATTGTTTAGTTGATGTAAACAATATTGTTGGATAAAATCTTGGGTAAATGAAATTGATCGTGTTTCATCGTGAGAACATGAGATTTTTTCAATTTAAAATGGTTATTAATTAACAAATTACAATAAATATTTCTAGTAATGGTGTTTTTATGTTTTAGGGATGTTAAAATAATTATTTACACTTTATTGGATGGAAAATGTATTTTAATTAACTAAAATAGTTTAAATTTGCTTTATTTCTTTAAATAGTGTAAATTTGTTAAAAATAAGAGTTTGTTGATAAAATAACATTTAAAATTATTGAAATATGATGATTTTATCATCTTAATAAATTCTAGACATTGCAACGATCGCAACGCAATTTATTTTGTTTAAAAAGGATGAAAATTAAGAAAGATATGAATTAAAAACCTTTGTATATATAAAACACTTTATTATTTAGGCTAAGTATTTAATTTTGGGCTAATGGGTTGAATTCAAACCCAAACCCACTTGAGATGAGGCTTCTGGAGAAATGAGAAGTACGTACAGGCACTTCTCTTCCTTCTCATCTTCTCAAAACAGAGAAAAAGAAAACTCCAGTAACTCAATAATGGCCTCCATGCTAAAAATCTTTTAATCTCCTAATTAAATCCGCAAAATCTGGAGTTTCTATTGCTAAAAACATAATCTAAGGTAATCTCCTACCTCAATAATCCTTAACTCATGAAAAATCTCAGTTTCAGTTACTGTAAGTTTTGTTTTGACGATTTTTCTTCTTGCATGTTCTTGTTTCAGCTTCTACAGGTCCTCCTAGCTCCAATTCTCGCTGAAAGTCTCCATCTTTTGACCAAAATCATCATCTTTTGCCGCTAACAGTAAGTGAAAACTTGCAGCAAACCGTAAGAAAATAAAATACTTCGTTGTGTATATTGTGATGTTTTGTTTTGATCTTTTTGATATGTTTATCCGGCTGAAATAGTGTCAATTTCATTTGCCCATATCTTGTTCATCCGGAGTCGGATTACTGTCAAATTTGTTCAGTTTGTAGTACATTTGTTAGAGTTCATTCCTGCAAAATTTTATTGATTTTTGAGTCCGTTTGGACCTCCTTATTTGCTGTCAAAGTTGCAAAACCGAGAGGGTATTTGCATAGAAAATAATAATAGTGCTCTATTGGCTGAATAGTATTTCGAGCATAACTTTTGCTTTTCAAATCGGAATTTAGAAATTTAAGATGTTCTGAAATCCTTGTGAAATATGCCACAACTTTCATGTTTTCAGTATTTAATGATTTTGAGGTCTACATAGTGAAAAACTGACTTTTTTTATCGCTGGTCAGTGTTGATAGCCAGTGAGTATAATTTTTTTTTTCTAAGTAGTATTTCGCTCATAACTTATTCGTTACTGATCGGAATATCGAAATTTTTGAAGTTCTGGAAACCGTAGTATGTAGGCTACAACTTTCATGTTTTAAGTTTTATATGATTTTAAAGTACACAGGATGGAAAATTGATGTTTTTACTGCTGGTTGTCATTGACAGCCATAATATTTATATATTTGTCCTATTTCGACGGTTTCATTCGCATTCTTTTGCAAAAATTTTTATATGAAATTTTGATGCTAATATTTGATCTTTTTTTTTTCCAGCCATGGACTAATTAATTTAGGATGAGATTTAAATTTAAATTAATTTAAATTCGATTTAAATTTGAATATCGGTTTAGGCCGATTAAATTACAAATTGATATTTTCTTGAGTTTGGATTTATTGATTTAATTGGAGAAAATTTTGAAGTATATTGTTTAGTTGATGTAAACAATATTGTTGGATAAAATCTTGGGTAAATGAAATTGATCGTGTTTCATCGTGAGAACATGAGATTTTTTCAATTTAAAATGGTTATTAATTAACAAATTACAATAAATATTTCTAGTAATGGTGTTTTTATGTTTTAGGGATGTTAAAATAATTATTTACACTTTATTGGATGGAAAATGTATTTTAATTAACTAAAATAGGTTAAATTTGCTTTATTTCTTTAAATAGTGTAAATTTGTTAAAAATAAGAGTTTGTTGATAAAATAACATTTAAAATTGTTGAAATATGATGATTTTATCATCTTAATAAATTCTAGACATTGCAACGATCGCAACGCAATTTATTTCGTTTAAAAAGGATGAAAATTAAGAAAGATATGAATTAAAAACCTTTGTTTATATAAAACACTTTATTATTTAGGCTAAGTATTTAATTTTGGGCTAATGGGTTGAATTCAAACCCAAACCCACTTGAGATGAGGCTTCTGGAGAAATGAGAAGTACGTACAGGCACTTCTCTTCCTTCTCATCTTCTCAAAACAGAGAAAAAGAAAACTCCAGTAACTCAATAATGGCCTCCATGCTAAAAATCTTTTAATCTCCTAATTAAATCCGCAAAATCTGGAGTTTCTATTGCTAAAAACATAATCTAAGGTAATCTCCTACCTCAATAATCCTTAACTCATGAAACATATCAGTTTCAGTTACTGTAAGTTTTGTTTTGACGATTTTTCTTCTTGCATGTTCTTGTTTCAGCTTCTACAGGTCCTCCTAGCTCCAATTCTCGCTGAAAGTCTCCATCTTTTGACCAAAATCATCATCTTTTGCCGCTAACAGTAAGTGAAAACTTGCAGCAAACCGTAAGCAAATAAAATACTTCGTTGTGTATACTGTGATGTTTTGTTTTGATCTTTTTGATATGTTTATCCGGCTGAAATAGTGTCAATTTCATTTGCCCATATCTTGTTCATCCGGAGTCGGATTACTGTCAAATTTGTTCAGTTTGTAGTACATTTGTTAGAGTTCATTCCTGACAAAATTTAATTGAGTTTTGAGTCCGTTTGGACCTCCTTATTTGCTGTCAAAGTTGCAAAACCGAGAGGGTATTTGCACAGAAAATAATAATAGTGCTCTATTGGCTGAATAGTATTTCGAGCATAACTTTTGCTTTTCAAATCGGAATTTAGAAATTTAAGATGTTCTGGAATCCTTGTGAAATATGCCACAACTTTCTTGTTTTCAGTATTTAATGATTTTGAGGTCTACATAGTGAAAAATTGACTTTTTTTATCGCTGGTCAGTGTTGATAGCCAGTGAGTATAAATTTTTTTTCTAAGTAGTATTTTGCTCATAACTTATTCGTTACTGATCGTAATATCGAAATTTTTGAAGTTCTGGAAACCTTAGGATGTAGGCTACAACTTTCATGTTTTGAGTTTTATATGATTTTAAAGTATACAGGATGGAAAATTGATGTTTTTACTGCTGGTTGTCATTGACAGCCATAATATTTATATATTTGTCCTATTTCGACGGTTTCATTCGCATTCTTTTGCAAAAAAATTTATATGAAATTTTGATGCTAATATTTGATCTTTTTGTTTTCCAGCCATGGACTAATTAATTTAGGACGAGATTTGAATTTAAATTAATTTAAATTCGATTTAAATTTGAATATCGGTTTAGGTCGATTAAATTACAAATTGATATTTTCTTGAGTTTGGATTTATTGATTTAATTGGAGAAAATTTTGAAGTATATTGTTTAGTTGATGTAAACAATATTGTTGGATAAAATCTTGGGTAAATGAAATTGATCGTGTTTCATCATGAGAACATGAGATTTTTTCAATTTAAAATGGTTATTAATTAACAAATTACAATAAATATTTCTAGTAATGGTGTTTTTATGTTTTAGGGATGTTAAAATAATTCTTTACACTTTATTGGATGGAAAATGTATTTTAATTAACTAAAATAGGTTAAATTTGCTTTATTTCTTTAAATAGTGTAAATTTGTTAAAAATAAGAGTTTGTTGATAAAATAACATTTAAAATTGTTGAAATATGATGATTTTATCATCTTAATAAATTCTAGACATTGCAACGATCGCAACGCAATTTATTTCGTTTAAAAAGGATGAAAATTAAGAAAGATATGAATTAAAAACCTTTGTATATATAAAACACTTTATTATTTAGGCTAAGTATTTAATTTTGGGCTAATGGGTTGAATTCAAACCCAAACCCACTTGAGATGAGGCTTCTGGAGAAATGAGAAGTACGTACAGGCACTTCTCTTCCTTCTCATCTTCTCAAAACAGAGAAAAAGAAAACTCCAGTAACTCAATAATGGCCTCCATGCTAAAAATCTTTTAATCTCCTAATTAAATCCGCAAAATCTGGAGTTTCTATTGCTAAAAACATAATCTAAGGTAATCTCCTACCTCAATAATCCTTAACTCATGAAAAATCTCAGTTTCAGTTACTGTAAGTTTTGTTTTGACGATTTTTCTTCTTGCATGTTCTTGTTTCAGCTTCTACAGGTCCTCCTAGCTCCAATTCTCGCTGAAAGTCTCCATCTTTTGACCAAAATCATCACCTTTTGCCGCTAACAGTAAGTGAAAACTTGCAGCAAACCGTAAGCAAATAAAATACTTCGTTGTGTATACTGTGATGTTTTGTTTTGATCTTTTTGATATGTTTATCCGGCTGAAATAGTGTCAATTTCATTTGCCCATATCTTGTTCATCCGGAGTCGGATTACTGTCAAATTTGTTCAGTTTGTAGTACATTTGTTAGAGTTCATTCCTGCAAAATTTTATTGAGTTTTGAGTCCGTTTGGACCTCCTTATTTGCTGTCAAAGTTGCAAAACCGAGAGGGTATTTGCACAGAAAATAATAATAGTGCTCTATTGGCTGAATAGTATTTCGAGCATAACTTTTGCTTTTCAAGTCGGAATTTAGAAATTTAAGATGTTCTGGAATCCTTGTGAAATATGCCACAACTTTCATGTTTTCAGTATTTAATGATTTTGAGGTCTACATAGTGAAAAACTGACTTTTTTTATCGCTGGTCAGTGTTGATAGCCAGTGAGTATAATTTTTTTTTTCTAAGTAGTATTTCGCTCATAACTTATTCGTTACTGATCGGAATATCGAAATTTTTGAAGTTCTGAAAACCTTAGGATGTAGGCTACAACTGACATGTTTTGAGTTTTATATGATTTTAAAGTACACAGGATGGAAAATTGATGTTTTTACTGCTGGTTGTCATTGACAGCCATAATATTTATATATTTAGAAATTTAAGATGTTCTGGAATCCTTGTGAAATATGCCACAACTTTCATGTTTTCAGTATTTAATGATTTTGAGGTCTACATAGTGAAAAACTGACTTTTTTTATCGCTGGTCAGTGTTGATAGCCAGTGAGTATAATTTCTTTTTTCTAAGTAGTATTTCGCTCATAACTTATTCGTTACTGATCGGAATATCGAAATTTTTGAAGTTCTGAAAACCTTAGGATGTAGGCTACAACTGACATGTTTTGAGTTTTATATGATTTTAAAGTACACAGGATGGAAAATTGATGTTTTTACTGCTGGTTGTCATTGACAGCCATAATATTTATATATTTGTCCTATTTCGACGGTTTCATTCGCATTCTTTTGCAAATTTTTTTATATGAAATTTTGATGCTAATATTTGATCTTTTTTTTTCCAGCCATGGACTAATTAATTTAGGATGAGATTTGAATTTAAATTAATTTAAATTCGATTTAAATTTGAATATCGGTTTAGGCCGATTAAATTACAAATTGATATTTTCTTGAGTTTGGATTTATTGATTTAATTGGAGAAAATTTTGAAGTATATTGTTTAGTTGATGTAAACAATATTGTTGGATAAAATCTTGGGTAAATGAAATTGATCGTGTTTCATCGTGAGAACATGAGATTTTTTCAATTTAAAATGGTTATTAATTAACAAATTACAATAAATATTTCTAGTAATGGTGTTTTTATGTTTTAGGGATGTTAAAATAATTATTTACACTTTATTGGATGGAAAATGTATTTTAATTAACTAAAATAGGTTAAATTTGCTTTATTTCTTTAAATAGTGTAAATTTGTTAAAAATAAGAGTTTGTTGATAAAATAACATTTAAAATTGTTGAAATATGATGATTTTATCATCTTAATAAATTCTAGACATTGCAACGATCGCAACGCAATTTATTTCGTTTAAAAAGGATGAAAATTAAGAAAGATATGAATTAAAAACCTTTGTATATATAAAACACTTTATTATTTATGCTAAGTATTTAATTTTGGGCTAATGGGTTGAATTCAAACCCAAACCCACTTGAGATGAGGCTTCTGGAGAAATGAGAAGTACGTACAGGCACTTCTCTTCCTTCTCATCTTCTCAAAACAGAGAAAAAGAAAACTCCAGTAACTCAATAATGGCCTCCATGCTAAAAATCTTTTAATCTCCTAATTAAATCCGCAAAATCTGGAGTTTCTATTGCTAAAAACATAATCTAAGGTAATCTCCTACCTCAATAATCCTTAACTCATGAAAAATCTCAGTTTCAGTTACTGTAAGTTTTGTTTTGACGATTTTTCTTCTTGCATGTTCTTGTTTCAGCTTCTACAGGTCCTCCTAGCTCCAATTCTCGCTGAAAGTCTCCATCTTTTGACCAAAATCATCATCTTTTGCCGCTAACAGTAAGTGAAAACTTGCAGCAAACCGTAAGCAAATAAAATACTTCGTTGTGTATACTGTGATGTTTTGTTTTGATCTTTTTGATATGTTTATCCGGCTGAAATAGTGTCAATTTCATTGGCCCATATCTTGTTCATCCGGAGTCGGATTACTGTCAAATTTGTTCAGTTTGTAGTACATTTGTTAGAGTTCATTCCTGCAAAATTTTATTGAGTTTTGAGTCCGTTTGGACCTCCTTATTTGCTGTCAAAGTTGCAAAACCGGGAGGGTATTTGCACAGAAAATAATAATAGTGCTCTATTGGCTGAATAGTATTTCGAGCATAACTTTTGCTTTTCAAATCGGAATTTAGAAATTTAAGATGTTCTGGAATCCTTGTGAAATTTGCCACAACTTTCATGTTTTCAGTATTTAATGATTTTGAGTTCTACATAGTGAAAAACTGACTTTTTTTATCGCTGGTCAGTGTTGATAGCCAGTGAGTATAATTTTTTTTTTCTAAGTAGTATTTCACTCATAACTTATTCGTTACTGATCGGAATATCGAAATTTTTGAAGTTCTGAAAACCTTAGGATGTAGGCTACAACTTTCATGTTTTGAGTTTTATATGATTTTAAAGTACACAGGATGGAAAATTGATGTTTTTACTGCTGGTTGTCATTGACAGCCATAATATTTATATATTTGTCCTATTTCGACGGTTTCATTCGCATTCTTTTGCAAATTTTTTTATATGAAATTTTGATGCTAATATTTGATCTTTTTTTTCCAGCCATGGACTAATTAATTTAGGATGAGATTTGAATTTAAATTAATTTAAATTCGATTTAAATTTGAATATCGGTTTAGGCCGATTAAATTACAAATTGATATTTTCTTGAGTTTGGATTTATTGATTTAATTGGAGAAAATTTTGAAGTATATTGTTTAGTTGATGTAAACAATATTGTTGGATAAAATCTTGGGTAAATGAAATTTCATCAAATATTAGCATCCTAAATTGATCTTTTTGATATTAGCATCGAAATTTTTGAAGTTCTGGAAACCTTAAGATGTAGGCTACAACTTTCATGTTTTGAGTTTTATATGATTTTAAAGTATACAGGATGGAAAATTGATGTTTTTACTGCTGGTTGTCATTGACAGTCATAATATTTATATATTTGTCCTATTTCGACGGTTTCATTCGCACTCTTTTGCAAAAAAAATTATATGAAATTTTGATGCTAATATTTGATCTTTTTTTTTCCAGCCATGGACTAATTAATTTAGGATGAGATTTGAATTTAAATTAATTTAAATTCGATTTAAATTTGAATATCGGTTTAGGCCGATTAAATTACAAATTGATATTTTCTTGAGTTTGAAAAATCCGAATAAATTCCATAAAATCTTCTAAAATCATGGTTTGTGTAATAAATGATTTTTATACATTTTTAATGGTTTTTAAACAATCATTCTTTATTTTCTAGGCTTTCAAAAAAAATCATTAAAAATTCTTTTAAATGATGAGTTTTCTCTCAAAATCCTTTAGATAAATTTCTAGAAATTATTTAAAATCCCGTTTTCTCTAGTAAAATCTTTTATTGATAGTTTTTATTTTATTTTAATTACTTTCATTCTATTCGGACGTATGAGGAAGTAAATTAAATGGTTTAGTAAAACTACGAGGTATGGGACTCATGAGTTAACTTTATCGGTTAATTTCGGACTTGTACGACCGAAACGACATTGAGGAATCTTTTTGATTTCCTCCTTGGGATTTACCACTTTGTGGTCTGGGATAGAGTGTTATATTAGTCTTTTAGATTAATAACTATAGTCCAATATTTCGTATTCGAGAGCATATACGACATGGGACTATCTTGAAAAAAAACACTATTGCCGATGATATGAGGCAATTGTTTTATATGAGATTTTCTGAGATTTATGACTTTACGGAATTTTCCACTTGTCAATGAGATGAGACAGGTTATATATTTTATACCTTACGCCAATGACATGAGGCAATTCTTTGAGATTTTGATGCTTTTGTTAGTGTGGCATCGACTAGCGGCTAGAAAACCGCTGAGTGAGGACGTACGGTATGGGACGTACGTAACCACTTTTCAGGTTACTATCCGAGAGTTTCTGACACATTCTGGGAATTACTAGTGCTATGACCTTTGGGTCATCTGAGAATCTGGGAATCTGAGAATCTTGGAAATTAATAATCTGGGAAAGTGTGACTTCGGTCGCCTTGGAGATTCATGTGGGTACCTATCCATTCTACAAGCGCTAGTCTGAGAACTTTAGCACGTGCAACATGCTTTCTGCATGTAACTATTGGCCAATCTGGGATTTTCTTTATGAGTTATGATGATTTCGATTTCACCTCTTTGATGTGTTTTTCCTAGCCTTATAGAGGTAAATAAGGCAATATGACTTATTTGAGGACTTTGGTGATTTCGAATTAAAAACTTATACTTAAGACTTTATAATGAGAAATTTATTTATGCATGGATAGTGTTGGAAGTATTCTTGTATTATATGCATAAAACCCCCTTTATCAAACTTAGTAGATGTAGATGCAAATCTCTAGCGTAGTGTTATAGTCATGCTATCGAGCTAAGTTACTCAAACCCCTTTATACTTCGCTCGATACATGTTTCCCTTATTTACCTTATCTTATATCCTTTGGCTAATGATAAGATTCAGTTGCCTGACCCGTGTGTTTATTACTCGGGTCAGACCGAGTTGCAGGTTAGGTTGGATGACTATCCTTTATGCTTGGATCTGTTTTGCTATCTTTTGTAGGCTCATGACTATGGACTTGGATATCTCCACTTTTGATGGATCTTTTATTTACCACTTCATGTATATATTCTTTTATGGGATGATGTTGTATTATATTATGTGGTGAACGGTATTATATCAGATGTTTGGTTTTGTATCAGTATATATATAATCTGTGACTGCTGTCTCTATGACATGTTATGATGTTACTGTGCTTTGTTCTGAATAGATCCGTTAGCCGTATAGTATCGTATTAGTGAATCACTGAGTATGTCGACTATATGGAATTCGAAAAAAAATTGGTAAGATTTCGACGTACTTAGTCATTAACTAATGCATTACTATTCGGTCGCACTTAACCAACCCTATTCTCCGCATTAGTAGGCGGAATTACTTGATAATTCTCTTTACTAATGTGGGTTTCGGGGCGGGGCGTTATAGCTTGGTATCAGAGCTAGCTTTCAGAACAAAATAGAATAATTACAGGACAGCGACACTAAGAACCATACATCTAGTGTAATACCTTCATACATCTCATCCCTTAGAAGTGGCCAAGCCTAGTCATGTCCTTATCCTTTCGATTCCTTCGGGGTAGATAGGAGGGAATACGTCTAGGAATGTTAAATACTATTCCGTAGTATTCCTTACCTACTGCATTTCTATTGCGATATATATATATCTACCCTGTGAATAATCTTTTCTTATCTTATCTTTCAGCTATGTCTGGTAGAGGTAGAGGTCGCACTTCGGCAGCGGGACCATCTAGTGATCCTCGTCCCGAAGGTGTTTTTATGACCACCGATCAGATTCGAGAGCTTTTTGGGAGCACTCAACCGCCTACTTCTGTTCCACCTACATCTCCTCGCAAATCTGTATTCGCACGTCTATGCAGTGATTTCACTCATCTCGGAGGCAAGCCATTCAAAGGCTCCGAGTCAGTTCTTAATGTGCATGCTTGGCTTCGCATTTGCGAGCGTGTGTTTCTTCGTATGGACTTATCTGATCATCATCGAGTTCTTGTGGCATCTAGTATGCTACAAGAGCGTGCTCTTGACTAGTACGAGCTTCTTATTGCTGAGGTGGATGAGACTACCCTCACATGGCAGCAGTTTCGAGATAGATTTGAGCTTAAGTTTATTCCCGCTTCTGAGAAGGCTCATCTCACTTGTCGCTTTATTGAGTTGAAGCAAGGAAAGTCATCGGTATATGATTATGTCTCCTCCTTCGAGTCTCTATCTAAGTATGGGATGGAATTCATTGATACTCCATACAAGAAAAATCTTAAGTTCGTATCTGGACTTAAGAAATATCTGAAGAAAGCTTTGATGCTCCAACTCAAGTTATCTTTTGAAGAATTAGTTGATGCAGCTCTCAATCTCGAGACAGTTGAGAATGAGAAAGAGAGTGATGACGAAGGTGGTCCTCAGTCCAATCCTAAGAAGAAGAAGTTTCCTTTCCGCAAGTCTCGATTTCCTCATTCCAAGAAGAAGAAACAAGGTGGATCGTCTTCTTCTCAATCTCAAGCTCCTTCTCAGCCTATGCCTTTCGCATGCTACAACTGTGGTTCTCCTAACCATCCAGCCCGTGAATGTCCAAAGCCTAAGAAGTGCAATTATTGCAAGGCCGAAGGACATATGGCTTTTTCTTGTCCTAAGAAGAACAAAGGTTCTCGTCCGGGAAATCTTAATATAGCAGCAGCTTCTAGTGATGCATCTCAGCCGAAAGGTATATTTCCTTCTATTCTTGAAGGTTCCATTCTATTTCATGATCGATCGATTAGAGTGCTCTTTGATACGGGTGCGTCACACTCATTTGTATCAAAGAAACTCGTGGATGCTTGTTCTTTGGATGTTTCATGTTTGCTTACTTCTTTGCGGATTGCAAATCCTGTTGGGGGGTTTGCAACCCTTAGCTTATATTGTGATGATGTTGAGGTTATGCTTTGTGGATTTTCTTTCCATGCAAATCTGCATGTTATTCCTTCGCTTGGTTTTGATATGATCTTTGGTATGGACTGGCTAGTTCGATACGATGCCAGGATTTTTTGTTCAGACAGAGTCGTTTATCTTCGACATCCAGATTCCTCTTCTCAGTTATCCCTGGTTCTCCAGGATACCAATGTTGATTCCTTAGCCTCTTTGCATGCTCTTGATGCGCGAGACAGTGATGATGATGTGTCTCGTATTCCGATTGTTTGTGACTTCACTGATGTGTTTGAGCCTGTTTCGAGTTTGCCACCTAAGCGGGCCATAGAGTTTCGTATTGATTTCATCCCTGGGGCGCAACCAGCTAGTCGTCCTCCCATGAGGATGTCTACTAAGGAGAATGAGGAACTTAAGAAGCAACTCCTCGAGCTCGAAACCAAACATTTCATTCGTTCTAGCTCTTCACCGTGGGGTGCCGTGGTGGTATTCGTGAAGAAGTCTGATGGAACTCTTAGGCTTTGCGTCGACTATCGCAAGCTTAACGAGTTAACCATCAAGAATCGCTACCCATTGCCTCGTATTGATGACATGTTCGATCAGTTGAGTGGTGCAAAGGTCTTTTCTCAGTTGGACCTAGTCACGGGTTTTCATCAGCTTCGTGTTGCGGAAGATAGCATTCCACTTACAGCTTTCCGCGCTCGATATGGTTCATATGAGTGGCTCGTCATGCCGTTCGGATTGACGAACGCTCCTGCTTTCTTTGTTGATCTCATGAATCGAGTATTCAGGGAATATCTCGATAAGTTCGTCCTTGTATTCATCGATGACATCTTAGTTTATTCTAGATCCGAAGAAGATCATGCTCGACATCTTAGAATTGTCTTGAGTACTCTCCGCAAGCATCAACTCAAGGCAAAGCTTTCTAAATGTCACTTCTGGGAGAAGCAAGTGAAATTCTTAGGTCATGTTGTATCTTCCAATGGCATCTCAGTCGATCCGTCTAAGATTGAGGCTATTCAGAATTGGAAGAGGCCTGAGAATGTTCATGAGATTCGTAGCTTTCTAGGATTAGCCGGTTATTACCGCCGCTTTATTAAGGATTTCTCTCGTATCGCTCTTCCTCTTACTAGTCTTACTAGGAAGGGTGTTCGTTATATTTGGTCTGATAAGTGTGAGACTTCCTTTCGGCGATTGAAGGAACTTCTTACTCTTGCTCCCGTGCTTGTAGTTCCTGAGGGGAATCAGGATCTCATCGTTTATACCGATGCCAGCCTTAGTGGTCTTGGTGCGGTTCTTATGCAGAAGGATCAGGTTGTTGCCTACGCTTCAAGGCAATTACGTCCGAACGAGATTCGGTACGCTACCCATGACTTAGAACTTGCAGCTATCGTCTTCGCTTTGAAGATGTGGCGTCATTATCTTTTGGGAGAGCACTTCATTCTTTACACCGATCTTAAGTCTCTCAGGTATCTCTTTTCGCAGAAAGATCTTAATATGAGGCAACAGCGATGGTTAGAGTTTCTCGCCTCATATGACTTTGACATTGAGTATACCCCTGGGAAGGGCAATCGTGTTGCTGATGCACTTAGTCGCAAGCATTCGGCGGTAGTTTCCTTGATGTTAGCCGAATGGGATATTCTGGAGACTCTATCTTGTCTTGATATTCGTGATCGAGCATCATCTTCTGATTCTCCAGCTTATTTATTTAGCATGGATGCTCGACCATCTCTTCTTGATCGTATCTCCGAGGCGCAGAGACGTGATGATGGTATTATGCGTCTCATTCAGTCATGCTCATCCAAGTCCCGTAATGAGGAGTTGCGGGATTATTCGATTGATTCTCATGGTTGTCTCCAGTTGAGAAACCGTATTGTGATTCCTTCTGATTTAGCTCTTAGGCGTGACATACTTGACGATTGTCATCGCTCTAAGTATTCTATTCATCCGGGTAGCAGTAAGATGTACGCGGATATGCATCGCCTTTATTATTGGGAAGGCATGAAGTGGGATATTGCAATTTATGTAAGTAATTGCGTGACTTGTCAGCTTGTCAAGGCCAAGCATCAGCGGCCATCCGGTCTCCTTCAACCTTTAGAGGTTCCGCTATGGAAGTGGGACCAGGTTTCGATGGACTTCGTTGACGGCCTACCTTGTTCGAGGTTGGGTCATTCGAGCATTTGGGTTATTGTGGATCGTCTCTCTAAATCCGCACACTTTGTTCCTATTAAATCTAATAGGAATGCTCCTCTTTTAGCGAAGCTTTATATTAAGGAAATTGTTCGATTACATGGTGTTCCTTCTTCGATAGTTTGTGATCGTGATCCTTTGTTCACTAGTCACTTCTGGACTAGCTTTCAGCAAGCTTTGGGTACAAAGCTAAATATCTCTACAGCTTATCATCCCCAGTCTGATGGGCAGACTGAGAGGGTGAATCGTGTGCTTGAAGACCTCCTCCATGCGTGTATTCTTGATTTCGGTGGTTCTTGGGAAGATCACGTTCCATTGGTTGAATTCTCTTATAATAATAGCTTCCAATCCAGTATCGGTATGGCACCATTTGAGGCTCTTTATGGTAGACCGTGCCGTTCGCCTTCTTGTTGGTTGGAATCGGGCGAGAAGTTCATTCTCGGTCCTGATTCAATTCGTGAGTCTTCTGAGAAGATATCTTTTATTAGACAGCGGATGAAAGAGGCACATAATCGTCAGAAATCCTACGCGGACAACCGTAGGAAGCCTCTGGAATTCGCAGTGGGTGATCTTGTGTTCATTCGAGTATCTCCTTTAAAGGGGGTGATGCGCTTTAGCTCTACGGGGAAATCGGCTCCTCGTTTTATAGGACCATTTTCGATTACTAAGCGCATCGGCCCAGTTGCTTATCGAGTGACTCTTCCGTCTCATTTATCCGGTATTCATGACGTCTTCCACGTCTCTCAGCTTCGGAAGTGCATTCGAGACTCTGATTCCGTTGTTGATCCATCCGAACAGCTTAAGCTTGAGATCTCACCGAGTCTATCTACTGTTCAGCAGCCTATTCGTGTACTTGATTCGGAGGTGAGGCGCCTTCGAAGCAAGAACGTTCCTCTTGTAAAGATTCAATGGTCAGAAAACCCTAATGATTGCACTTGGGAAACCAGAGAATCTATCGAGCGATCCTTTCCTGGCTTTCTTTCTTCTTCCAGTGGTGGTGAGAATTTATTATCTCAAGCTATTTCTTATTTCTTTTAGTTGAATCGTCATAAGTGTTAGGGTTTTTCCCCTAGAAATTGCGTGGACGCAATTTTGTTAAGGGGGGGGGGTCTGTAACAACCCTGGTTGGAGATTACCGCTAATATTAAATTATAATGTTAATTATAATTTAATATTGGATTTATTGATTTAATTGGAGAAAATTTTGAAGTATATTGTTTAGTTGATGTAATCAGTATTGTTGGATAAAATCTTAGGTAAATGAAATTGATCGTGTTTCATTGTGAGAACATGAGATTTTTTCAATTTAAAATGGTTATTAATTAACAAATTACAATAAATATTTCTAGTAATGGTGTTTTTATGTTTTAGGGATGTTAAAATAATTATTTACACTTTATTGGATGGAAAATGTATTTTAATTAACTAAAATAGGTTAAATTTGCTTTATTTCTTTAAATAGTGTAAATTTGTTAAAAATAAGAGTTTATTGATAAAATAACATTTAAAATTGTTGAAATATAATGATTCTATCATCTTAATAAATTCTAGACGTTGCAACGATCGCAACGCAATTTATTTCGTTTAAAAAGGATGAAAATTAAGAAAGATATGAATTAAAAACCTTTGTATATATAAAACACTTTATTATTTAGGCTAAGTATTTAATTTTGGGCTAATGGGTTGAATTCAAACCCAAACCCACTTGAGATGAGGCTTCTGGAGAAATGAGAAGTACGTACAGGCACTTCTCTTCCTTCTCATCTTCTCAAAATAGAAAAAAAGAAAACTCCAGTAACTCAATAATGGCCTCCATGCTAAAAATCTTTTAATCTCCTAATTAAATCCGCAAAATCTAGAGTTTCTATTGCTAAAAACATAATCTAAGGTAATCTCCTACCTCAATAATCCCTAACTCATAAAAAATCTCAGTTTCAGTTACTGTAAGTTTTGTTTTGACGATTTTTCTTCTTGCATGTTCTTGTTTCAGCTTCTACAGGTCCTCCTAGCTCCAATTCTCGCTGAAAGTCTCCATCTTTTGACCAAAATCATCATCTTTTGCCGCTAACAGTAAGTGAAAACTTGCAGCAAACCGTAAGCAAATAAAATACTTCGTTGTGTATACTGTGATGTTTTGTTTTGATCTTTTTGATATGTTTATCCGGCTGAAATAGTGCCAATTTCATTTGCCCATATCTTGTTCATCCGGAGTCGGATTACTGTCAAATTTTTTCAGTTTGTAGTACATTTGTTAGAGTTCATTCCTGCAAAGTTTTATCGAGTTTTGAGTCCGTTTGGACCTCCTTATTTGCTGTCAAAGTTGCAAAACCGAGAGGGTATTTGCACAGAAAATAATAATAGTGCTCTATTGGCTGAATAGTATTTCTAGCATAACTTTTGCGTTTCAAATCGGAATTTAGAAATTTAAGATGTTCTGGAATCCTTGTGAAATATGTCACAACTTTCATGTTTTCAGTATTTGAGAGAATAGTTACAAAACCAATATCTAGATATTGGTTTTGTAACTATTCTCAATATCATGCAAGAAGCAATATCTAGATATTGGTTTTGTAACTATTCTCTCTTAATGATTTTGAGGTCTACATAGTGAAAGCTGACTTTTTTTATCGCTGGTCAGTGTTGATAGCCAGTGAGTATAATTTTTTTTTCTAAGTAGTATTTCGCTCATAACTTATTCGTTACTGATCGGAATATCGAAATTTTTGAAGTTCTGGAAACCTTAGGATGTAGGCTACAACTTTAATGTTTTGAGTTTTATATGATTTTAAAGTATACAGGATGGAAAATTGATGTTTTTACTGCTGGTTGTCATTGACAGCCATAATATTTATATATTTGTCCTATTTCGACGGTTTCATTCGCATTCTTTTGCAAAAAAAATTATATGAAATTTTGATGCTAATATTTGATCTTTTTTTTTCCAGCCATGGTCTAATTAATTTAGGATGAGATTTGAATTTAAATTAATTTAAATTCGATTTAAATTTGAATATCGGTTTAGGCCGATTAAATTACAAATTGATATTTTTTTGAGTTTGAAAAATCCGAATAAATTCCATAAAATCTTCTAAAATCATGGTTTGTGTAATAAATGATTTTTATACATTTTTAATGGTTTTTAAACAATCATTCTTTATTTTCTAGGCTTTCAAAAAAAAAATCATTAAAAATTCTTTTAAATGATGAGTTTTCTCTCAAAATCCTTTAGATAAATTTCTAGAAATTATTTAAAATCCCGTTTTCTCTAGTAAAATCTTTTATTAATAGTTTTTATTTTATTTTAATCACTTTGATGCTATTCGGACGTATGAGGAAGTAAATTAAAAGGTTTGGTAAAACTACGAGGTATGGGACTCGTGAGTTAACTTTATCGGTTAATTTCGGACTTGTACGACCGAAACGACATTGAGGAATCTTTTTGATTTCCTCCTTGGGATTTACCACTTTGTGGTCTGGGATAGAGTGTTATATTAGTCTTTTAGATTAATAACTATAGTCCAATATTTCGTATTCGAGAGCATATACGACATGGGACTATCTTGAAAAAAAACACTATTGCCGATGATATGAGGCAATTGTTTTATATGAGATTTTCTGAGATTTATGACTTTACGGAATTTTCCACTTGTCAATGAGATGAGACAGGTTATATATTTTATACCTTACGCCAATGACATGAGGCAATTCTTTGAGATTTTGATGCTTTTGTTAGTGTGGCATCGACTAGCGGCTAGAAAACCGCTGAGTGAGGATGTACGGTATGGGACGTACGTAACCACTTTTCGGGTTACTATCCGAGAGTTTCTGACACATTCTGGGAATTACTAGTGCTATGACCTTTGGGTCATCTGAGAATCTGGGAATCTGAGAATCTGGGAAATTAAGAATCTGGGAAAGTGTGACTTCGGTCGCCTTAGAGATTCATGTGGGTACCTATCCATTCTACAAGCGCTAGTCTGAGAACTTTAGCACGTGCAACATGCTTTATGCATGTAACTATTGACCAATCTGGGATTTTCTTTATGAGTTATGATGATTTCGATTTCACCTCTTTGATGTGTTTTTCCTAGCCTTATAGAGGTAAATAAGGCAATATGACTTATTTGAGGACTTTGGTGATTTCGAATTAAAAACTTATACTTGAGACTTTATAATGAGAAATTTATTTATGCATGGATAGTGTTGGAAGTATTCTTGTATTATATGCATAAAACCCCCTTTATCAAACTTAGTAGATGTAGATGCAAATCTCTAGCGTAGTGTTATAGTCATGCTATCGAGCTAAGTTACTCAATCTCCTTTATACTTCGCTCGATACATGTTTCCCTTATTTACCTTATCTTATATCCTTTGGCTAATGATAAGATTCAGTTGCCTGACCCGTGTGTTTATCACTTGGGTCAGACCGAGTTGCAGGTTAGGTTGGATGACTATCCTTTATGCTTGGATCCGTTTTGCTATCTTTTGTGGGCTCATGACTATGGACTTGGATATCTCCACTTTTGATGGATCTTTTATTTACCACTTCATGTATATATTCTTTTATGGGATGATGTTGTATTATATTATGTGGTGAACGGTATTATATCAGATGTTTGGTTTTGTATCAGTATATATATAATCTGTGATTGCTGTCTCTGTGACATGTTATGATGTTATTGTGCTTTGTTCTGAATAGATCCGTTAGCCGTATAGTATCGTATTAGTGAATCACTGAGTATGTCGACTATATGGAATTCAAAAAAAATTTGGTAAGATTTCGACGTACTTAGTCATTAGCTAATGCATTACTATTCGGTCGCCCTTAACCAACCCTATTCTCCGCATTAGTAGACGGAATTACTTGATAATTCTCTTTACTAATGTGGGTTTCGGGGTGGGGCGTTACAAAATATGCCAAATATTATTTATGAAATAATGATTGTTTTCAGTATTGATTGAAAATAGACATGGTTTTATTTCAATATAAGTATTATGAATATTCGTAATAATATAAAACTATAATAGTGATAATTGTTTTCATAATAAATGATACATCATAATATGCATAAGTATCTGAAATTTTACAATTATTTTGATGTCATGATCTAAGCCATAGTTTTGATAAATAGTGCTTTATCACATAATGATGAATCATATAGTACTAATGAATTGTATCTCATAGGTTTAAGGATGAAGCACTCATTCAGTGAAATAAACAAAAGAGTTAATGAAATCTTCGGAATGATACATATAGATGTATGCAATTCATAGTCTAATGATACTAAAACGGATCCACTTGCTTCGTTAAATTCGTAGATGAATTATCATAGAAATGAACATGCATATTTGATACAAAATTAGTGTATTAATGATAAGTTCATTGAATATAAAAATGAAGTAGAAAGACATAATGTGCAAAGGAAATAATAGAATTTGATTTGATTGAATGGGTAAGTGTATTGGAAAGCTTTCCAAAAGTACCTAAAAACAAATAAGATTCAACCTCAAAAGTCACTCCTCCCTATGATACATATTGATGTATCAATAAGGAGTAATTAAACTTTGCTAGTTAAAGAACGATTAATAATGAGTGAAGTTGAGTTAACTTCTTTTTGCAAGGTCGTGTACTTAAGAATAAGTATAAAAGGTTAAAGTTAATTTCATCTAAAGCATAGTTTACAAGATCATACAAGATAAGAGTTAATAAGAAACCCTACATATCATAGGTCAAGGAGTTGATAAGTTGTGTGAATCGAGAGGCTACACATAATACTTATTCGTGAGGGATCTTGGATGGACCACCTCGAAGGACTCTTGGACCGACCAATATTGATTAATCAACTAATGTTATGAATGTAAGTATTGTAACCTCGAAACTAAGTTGGTTTTATATATGGATAATTCATAAAATGTTTGTGAATACCTATTTCATTACATCGAGGAACAATTGTTGTTTCAAGAAACACATACTTCATGATGAAAGAATTTATTTTAGAAATTATTAGTAGTAAAATGGATTTGGATATTGTCCAAAGATAAAACTGGTTACGAAGGATGAAATGAAATTAATCAAGCCTAAATAGACACAATACATTAGAATGTCTAATAAGAATTCTCACACATTAAAGTGCAATTGTGAATTTTGTGTCAATGTCGAGAAAATAGAATTTCCTTTTATGTCAATAAGCCACTAAAAGTATTGACTTTGTCATATGAAATGATGGGAAAATATGAAATGGATTCCAAGTACATTATCAAAATATGATTTTGATGGTTGTACCCGAAGGAATATGATCTATCAATCGCGAATTTTTCTTCGAGAAGAGAATGATTGCAGTTAGAATATAGTAAGCAATATTGATAAGTATAGCAGCGTAAATTTCAATTGTTGAATTTAATGCAACTGATTCATCATTCACTATGCTTTAATAAATTTGGATTTTATTTACAATATTATTGCCCAATTTGGTTTTAAGTTTTGGTACATATAAGCTGAAATAGAAATTCTAAATAATGATTTAGATTATATTGTTTTCACAAAACAGCGAAAGTGTCTCGAAGTCTGCAAGAGCAATATTGAGTTCATGGGTTTTGGGATATAATCCAAGAACCGATACGAAAGTATCATTCGATAAGTATCAGAGTTAAACAAATGTTTTGATAGAAATATTATATAGTTTGATTTTCGATCAAAATGCAGAGGAAGCATGTATTTTGTAAAAAAGAACTATAAAGGTACTGAAATATTTCTAAAACTATAAGTAAACAACAAACTTATAATTGTTAACGATGCACTTGTGTTAGAATCATTTTAGTTTGGTTGTTTAATTCCCAATATTGGATATGAAAATGACATCTTTTAGGATTAGTATTAAAGGATGTTAGGATAATACCATACAATATGCATAAACACTATATTAAAATGTTTAATATGGAGCATATGAGATAGATTCCTTATGCGTTGGTAATAGGAATTATCACATATACTATGTAGTCTATTATATCAAATTTGACTTATGTACTTGGTACACTGAGCGAGTACCAATCCTAACTAAGATCCTTGTATGGTAGTTAGTGTGTTTTTGAGTGTATATGGAAGACTATAGAATTATTTGTAGAAACAACGAACTCCTTATGAAGGAGTGCTCAGACGCAATCTTCATAAGTGATATCGAGCAGAGAATGTCAATTCTAAAATCATGTTCAATTTTAAGTTGAGAACAAAGTTGAACATGTTACAAACAATAAGTAGTGGCCAATTTGTCTAAAGGGCTAAGTATATCACCTTGGTTAACACTACAATAAAAGAAGTATAAACAAATGCCTAAATTTTATAACTAAGCTAGCGACGGTTTCAAATATTGACAATCACATAATATTGTTATATGACAACAATGTCATGATGCAGTTCATGAATGAACTTAGAGCTCACTAGGAGTTGAGAAACATACTCTGAAAAGATTCCATATGATAAAGGTGGTTTATCAATGTTGGGGAGAGTTGATTGATAGAGTAGATAGTCAAGTCAATATAGCACACATATTCACTACGGGACTAGTTTAATCAGTTTTGAGAAAATCGATCGAAAGTAATGGAATAAGGTTCTATAATGGAACTCAAGTGTACGTGGGAGATTGATATAGTTAGGGACATGCCCAAGTGGCAATTATATAATTTGTTACATATATGTAACTCGATAACCAATCTTGTTCATAATAAAGGTATTCGATTTCTAATATATACTTTGTTAAATAGTGATATAATTAATTATGTAGTTAATTTAAGGTATATTGATTAGAAAATCCTTATTTAATATGTTATGTGATATTAGTTATAAAATTTTGTAATCATAAGAAATTTATCACATTATATAATAACATATTGTTTTAAATATTCTCGGTCAAGATGTTTCGAGAAAGGATATCGATACGTCCATTGAGACCAGAGTACATGACGTGGTCTCAATGTTGGACGGTGTATTACTCATGCCTACTGGGAGCACTAATGGGTTATGTATTGATAGTTATTGGATAACTATTGAATGACTCACCTAAGAGTTTCATGTTGGTTAACAACAACTAGGTTAAACAAGAAATCTCGAGTGATGATATTACATAATTCTCTCGACTTTAGAATACTTTTGAACTTCAATATAGAAACTCCATTTTAATTATA
The DNA here is from genome assembly GCA_030737815.1 of Allium fistulosum. Taxonomy (NCBI): domain Eukaryota; kingdom Viridiplantae; phylum Streptophyta; class Magnoliopsida; order Asparagales; family Amaryllidaceae; genus Allium; species Allium fistulosum. The sequence goes on along the minus strand of CM060903.1, from coordinate 831,240,403 downwards.
GTTAAATCATGGCATGATATCCTTCAAATGATTATAGTTGGTTCTAATATGAAGCCTTTGAAGTGAAACACTATTCGATAGAGAATATGTCTCCTTGGTTGTAAGAAGTTAGTATCATGGTCAACTCTAGTCCACTCAAAATCAAAATCTCTGGCTGGAGTGGTACGGTTAATAATAAATGTTATTACCGAACCAAGGACTTTTTATGGACTAACGAAGTTAAATATGGACAGTATTTTAATTTTGATCAAAACCAAATTTCATAAATCCTAATATGATATTATGATGATGTGGAGAATCGTTGTAAGCAATAATTACTAAAAGGTACCTCTGGAAATTGTAAAATAAGATTTTACCGATGAGATTGTAAGCGATGAATTAAGTCAAACCATTGCACTATTAATTAAGTAACGTGTGAACATTAGTATTTGAATTGTTCAAATATTAATCGCATGCTAAATTCACACATATGAGTCGCACAACCGATTCTATTGAGTCTTCGAAACACCGCTTAATTTACTTGATATATAATTGTTATAAATTAATTAATATTATGAAATATTAATTATTATTTTACTTATTGTATTAGATGTGTTTTGTAAAATGGAGTTGCCTCTAGAAATGTTTGGGATACCGATAGTAATTTATTAGATGTGTATATAAATGTTGTATACGCGTATATCGATATAGGATATTGATAACAAATTAAATTGGATTTAAATTGAATAAATTGTTAATGGTTTATGTGGGATTTAGATTTTTAATGGGTTAGTGACATTATTAGTCCATTATGGACTCTAATCCATGCGATAAGAAAGAGAGGGAAAATGGGCTATTGGGATTTCGAATTAGTAAGAGATATTGGTGTAAAAATTTGTTCATATATCTCCCTCTATATTCAAATCAATAGCCTCTACTTTCTGGTGATCTTTTTTATCTCCATCCTGCTCACTCTTGGCCACATGCTCCCTTCCTATCTCCATCATTTTATTATCACCAACACATGCAATCAATCAAACAAAATAAAATATTGTTTCTACATTCCTGTCTCTTGCAAAGGAGGGTATAGATCTATTAGATCAAAGGACTCTATTTAGATCAAAGTGTGTTTCTATGGTTTCATCCTAAGATATAATTCCAATATACTATAAATCATATATGTGTCTTGCTTATGTTGTATCACCTTTTTCATATGTACTATTTCCAATAGTTCATATCATCATAATTTATATATGTATATTATTTAATCTATGTGTTTCACATGATCATTATAATTAGTAGTTGATCATAAAAAAATACTATATATATATAATAATAATTTTTTGATCGTTATAAAAATATATATTATTATTTTGATATATACATATACATATACGAAATTGTATTGGTTTTAATTCAAAATTATGTTTAGTGATTTTAAAATGTGTTATTGATAAATTAAGTTAAAGGAAATTATTATGCATGTGTTTATTTAACATTTTATTTTCGAAAATTTAAAATAAAAAAAACATTCTTTCAGTCGAATTAATTTTATGAAATTATACACACACACACACACATTATACATAACTATTCTCATTCAAACTATGCTAAGTTTAAATAATTAGATTATTCATTTACGGCTTAAGTAAAAAAATGATGCTGAAATGTATATTTACTTATATATAAATATATATCTTTATTAATATATGTTTAATATGCATATTATATAATTACATATATATATATACATCATTCAATTTTTATAACTATTTATATAAATATTTTAAAGTTTATTTATTTTAGAATTATAAATTTATTTAAGGAATATATATATATTATTTAAAATGTAGCAAAGTCAAATTAGATATTTTATTTTTGATTGTTTGAATTTTAAATTATAGATCTAGATTTAAATTTGAATATTGCTTAACAAGTCAAATTGGATATTTTAAATTTTAAATTTGAATTTAGTGACTAAGTCAAATCTATTTCAGATGATTTTATAAACAATTTTAGTTAAATTTTCTGAAATTGATATGTATACATATATATTTATTTATTATGAAGCATTTTTACTGGCAATTAATATATATGTAAAAGCCAAGTATATACATAGTAAATATAAATCCCACCATCTACTTGTGTATATATTTGACCATGTACATCTATGCTATGTTGCACGTGCACATTATACACATATGAGTATATAATGATATACTCATATACTATATATAAAATATTTTCAATTAAATTCATTGATTAATCAAATCAGAAAATTATATAAAATACAATTTTATTTAAATTAATTAGATTGGATCTAATTCTACCTTTAGACTTTATATGCCTAATAAATCAAAAATAAGACCTTATTTTTGAAATCTACTATATTTACCTACTTCTCGATTAGCTCGATTCCAACATCTCCATCGTTTGGCACTGACCCATATGGTTTGGTATCGAATGATTTGACTTAGCCCAAAAATTGGCTAAGCCAATTTGGGACTCCCTACTTTGATTCCCTGTGTCTCTAGTTGCTTCATTTTGCATGGAGTCTCCAGATCTACATCAATGCATCCCTTTTAACTCTGGCCAAACTTTGCTCTATCAATATGGATCTTCATCATTTTTGCGCTTCACATTAAGTGATCCATTATATCGATCATCTTCGTACACAAGATCTAACATAGAAGAAATCCCTAACTCTAAATCGCCAATCACTCGACGCTTCATCCAATACTATAGAGTTAGGGTTATGCCTTAGAGGCAATTATGTAATATTTTATATATATCTAACTCTATGACCAATCTTGTTCATAAAATAGTATTTTTTTTCTATATATACTTTGTTATATAGTGATATAATTAATTAGGTAATTAATTTAAAGTATATAAATAGAAAATCTTTAAATGACATGTTATGTGATAGTAATTCAATGTATTATAATCATGAGAAATACATTACACTAAATTAACATATTATTATTTCTAGTCAAGATGTTTTGAGAGAGGATATCGATTCATCCATTAAGACTAAAGTACGTAATGCTCTCTAAATGTTGGGAAGTGTATAACTTATGGCTGCTATGGCGCACCAAAGGGTTATGTAATAATAATTATTAGATAACTATGGAGTAACTTGGTTGAGATTTTTCTATTGGTTAATATAATTGAGGTCAAATAAAGAATCTCAAAGTGACGATATTACATAATTCTCTTGACTTGAGAATACTGTTGATCTTCACTATGGACACTCACTTTGATTATAGTTAAATATAATTCATGGCATGGCATCCATCGAATGACTATAGCTACGTCTGAGTTAAAGCGTTGGAACTTAAACACTATTCAATATATAATTCTTCTCCTCGGTTCTATGAGGTTAGTATTACGGACCGCAGCCAACTGTAGTCAACTCAAAATCAAAATCTTTGGCTAGAGTATTACGGTTAATAATAATTGTTATTATTAAACCAATGATATTGTGTTTGGACTACTCGAGTTGAAAGTGGATGATATTGGAATTTTGACCAAAACCAAATTCCATAAGTCCTAAAGTGATATACCTTTGACTAAAAGAATTGGTGTAAATAATCGTAATTACCCTGTAACACTTATAATAGTAAATTTGGATTTTAGCGGAAAGATGTATAACTGATAAATTCGGCTCAAATGTCATACCACTAGCTAAGGTGATGTGTGAATGTTAGTATTCGAATTGTTCGATATTAATAGTAGACTGAATTTACACCTTTGATTCACACAACCGTAATGATGGATTATCTAAAAACCATACGATTTAATTAATTTATAAAATATTATAAATTAATTTAATTAATTAATATTTGATAAATATTAATTATTATTTAATTTATTTGATGTTAGGGAGTTGTTTGTTTTTATCTGAATGCATATACAAAAGTTATATTTGTGCGTATCGATATGTGATATTGGTATATTCTTAAACGAGTTTAAATAAAAGATAATTGCATGAAGGGATTAAAGGAAATTTTGTGTCATTTGATGGCAAGTAATTTTGGTCATAACATGTGAAGGGAGAGGAGTGGAGGGAGAGAAAATTGAAAGAATCGATTAGGAAAGTTTTAATTAAAAGAATGAGAAATATTTCACTCTTTCAATTAAAATAGATTCACTAATTCATTTGCTATAGACATTCATTTTTATTCACTTTTCTCTTCTTTCCTCCTAACCTCCATAGTAGAGAATTAGATGAACATGTTCGAAAAAATTTATCAACTTCAAATCAAATGCAAATATCAAATACAACAAAGTAAGTAGTTCACCCTTCTCTTGCAAATTTGGACGTGGATCTTAGAGATATGAGGAGAATTCTTCATTTAATATGTGAATTTTAGGTTACATACTAAGGGAATTATCCAATTACATTTTGATTATATATTGCATCATTTAATACAGTTTAAATCACATATCTTATACATCTTATTTGATTATATGTTACATCATGTTTGTATAGTTTAGATTCCATATCTTATACAATTAATTTATATATGCCTATGTTGTTAAATCTATTGTTTGCTGTTGTTTGTAAATTAATGTTCAATAATAAAAAAATTCATATTTAAAACCAATTTTAATTAGTTGAAATAATTTTGTAACATATCGCATATATAAATAGAAGTGAACTACATAAATTAGTTACTTGAAATCATTTTATGAAATTGAATATAAGTTTCATGTATATATGTTATTTTCAAAATATAAAATACATAAAGTTATTATTTACATATACTTATATATATTACTTAAACTCAAAAATTATAGAGGACTTTTGTATAAAATTATAAATCTATTTTGATTCTTCCTAAACCAAAACTAGTTTTCAAACTTTTAATTTTAAATTTCAAAACTTAAAGTTATAGGTTATATCTATGTATATATGTGTGTGTGTTATTTTTAAATTTAAAATATAGTTTGTTATTATTTATATATGTATATATATATAGTTTCAATTCAAAAAAAATTAAAGGATTTTTTTTAAAACCATAAATTTAATGTTGAATCCTTCTAAAGTAAAAACTAGATTTCAAAAATTAATTTTAAATTTCAAATGCATAAAACTTGTCATAATTAATTTTAATATGTATAAGGATTTAAGTATTTAAATGTTGAAATGCCAATGAATGAACGAATAAAGGAAGGAAAAAAGTACTCCACCATTTCCTCTTCTTAAATGTGTACTTAAACTAATTAATCGTCATGTTATAAATATAAGTAAACTATTTTCAATTAGTTGAAAATAATTTATAACTTGTTTTATGTAAGTATACGTAACTATGTATATATGTATATTATTATTATAATTTTATATGTTTTCAAAATAAAACAACAAAGAATATAAAAAAGGCGAATGTGTCCGTTGTAGTGTAAATCCTAGTATCTATGGACGTACATACTAAACATTGTTGAGCCCAGAAAGGGCACAACACCCAATGTCCTATAGTGATAATAAATCTAACATAGAATATATAAAAAAACAATAAGAACAATAAGGTTTTACACCGTAGTTTTTATGAATTATAGAATTGAGAGTCACTAGTACAAAGGTTTTACTGATCTAAAAACTTTGAACGACAAACAGTAGCTTCCTTAGTGACTATAATAGAAAAGAGATAGAAGATGAAGAAGATAATGAGCCAAAAGTCCTTCTCTGGTTGTTATAGGGTCTATATTTATAAGGAAATCATTTGGTAGAACTGGAAGCCCACAAGATACCAAGTCCAGTTCTAGATCTAAGAATTTAGGAGGGGAAGCCCAAGTCCCCTGAGCAGTAAAATCAACTCGATACCGACTAAGGGTGGTCGATATCGATCTGATTTTTGGAAGGGGTACTATCTCCTCTTCTCTCTTATAGTCTTCTATCTCTGATTTCTCGTGTTTCAAGCACTTTTCCTTTGAGATTCTGTTGTTTCTTAGAGGTCCTGATATCATATGTACTTGTCTTCTTTAATTTTGAACTTCCTTGTAGTTGTTTCCTTTCCCTTGAGAAATGTACTTTATGACGATCATTTAAGTCATATTTCAATGAACCATTGCATAAGGGGCCCACTGGAGGCCAAAAGAGTGGTCGGTACCAAGTAAAAGTGGTCGGTACCGAGTGGACCCCTCAACTCTAATTCCTTTGCAACTTCTTGAATCCACTTCTATAGTCCTTCCAAGCATGTTTCCTATGTCCATGAATCATTTCATCTTCATCCTAACGTTTAGATTCGAATAAAAGCCTACTTGGTTAAAAAAACCGGATAACACTTTCCCTCCACAATATTCTTTCGTTGAAAATAGAGCTTGATTTAGAACAAGACAAGCGTTGACCATCATTTGTGTATATCCGTTGGTTATCTAAAATTTGCTTCAAAGCATTGTCTCTATTCCATGGATATATATTCAACTGCTTTAAGTAGTAGAATTTTCATTCTCTGCACTAAGGACAAGATCTGCACTTTAGAGATCATTCTGTGCCTTAGCCAATTATCCAATGCTTATGCCTAACTTTTTCTCCAATTTTTTGCCGAAATTTCTTCTCGGTGCTGAATGGTTCTTCCCGGTACCGAGCTCTTTCGTCTAGTCTCCAATTTCTTTAAATATTTGATACTTAGCAGTTTTCTTTCTATCTTACCATTTCATGATTGAATCTCTCTCTATCGAGCACCCACAACTACTCTACCTTTGCTAGAATCGATCGCCGCTACCTCACTCTGATCGCCGCTGCCATCTCTGGATTGTTGCCTCTTCCAGACGTTGACTTTGACCACTGCCATCGAACTAGAGGATCTCGTCATCAAATATTTTGATTTTATCATAAGCTCGAATCTTGGTGAGCCAAGGTTAGCGACACTTCCATGTCATGGTGATCAACGTCGGAGATGGTGATCTGGAGGGTGCTTATATGGGGTTGGTCAAAGTTTAGGCTAGGCGATCCTATGGTACATCTCGGGTTTGACCTAAGAAGTATTCTAGTTCAACTTAGGGCATACTCGAGTTATTCCTGAGAAATATTTGACAGCTCTAACCTCCAGCCTTTGAATTTCGAAGTGCATTGACTAACCTTTATCAAGACATAGCCGATCACATATTGTTGTTAAAATGTTGATAGTATGGTTCTCTTCCTAAAGAACGGTCATATTTGATGGGTTTTGACATTCGAACGATTCCATCACCTAGCATTTCCAATCACTACAATTTTTGTGTTCCTACAAAAGAAAAACTTTCGAATCGCTATGGATGGCAGTTCCCTTATCGATAATCGGATGATAACGGGTATGCATAGTTCCATCGTGCTACGTTGCTCATTTTTCTAATATGAGTGAGCTATCTACATAGGATGATCCATTCATCATGTATAGGACAATGGACATGGGACTCGCATTATATATTTTAACACTTCCCAATGTTCAGAATCCAGTTTGTCAGCACACGCCGACATCCATTGGAATTTGGACGTCGTTCACATAGGTTTAAATTTAAAATAGAATTCCAAAGTAAAACATACCTGACCGTGTTGAATGCAAAGTTTTCATATCCTCCCAAAGCCAGGTCTACCACTGCTCAAACTATGACCTCTACGCCTTCGGACCTAAGCGCTCAGTTACCACCAAACTTCAAAGAATGAACCTACCAGCGGAACCAATGCAAGATCCACCTCCTCGTTTATGCCTCCTCCTTTAAATGAGTATATCGTTTTAAGAGTCTTGAATAATGCACCTAAATAGGTGCCAATAATAATTACACCCAAAATGCTCCAAAACATCGGCCGATAACATGGAACTACTAAAGATGATGTTCTACTTTCAACCCAGGGCCAATAAGCAAACAATCCTCTAATGGGCTACATTGCTTGCAATAGATGCATGTACTTAGGTGATGTCCTACTACCTTTCATTTCATTCCTATGTATTGTAACAACCCGGGTATTTTAGCGATTTTAATTAATTTAATTAACTGAATTTGAGTGAAATTTTAACAATAAAATTTTGAAATAAAATTTAATATTTGAAATGCGTCTAATTAAACATAGCAACTGGTAAATTTTCATCCGAAAATATGAAGTTTATTTTCGTGTGTAATTTTATTTAAATTTTAATCAGTTAGGAATTGATGAAAATAAAATGTTTTCGAAACCCAAATATTTTTATATAGAAAAATTCTAAATCATCTTCCGAGCAAGACGTCATTTTTCGTTTTTCCAAATTCGGACTTCTTTAGCTCCATCGATCTTATTTTTCTGCGATTTTCTTGCATTTTCTGATAGTAGAAAATCCGAATTTTTATAATTAAATCGTACCACAAACATCTGCATACCATTTTGATCATCTCGTCGTGTTGATCTCTACGGTATATTCGATTATCAAATTCGGAGTCCGGGGTACGTTGCTCTTTGCGAAACGCCTTTCGTATCGGTACGCGTTTGTGCCTTTGGTTCTTGTGTCTATTCAAAGATTTCCACCGTGTAGCGGACGTTCCTTAGCTTTTATTATATACAGATATCAATGTTGACTCTTGAAATTTCCAATGTACAATAAATAAAAATTATTATTACGGTTCATTTTCCAATTACTGTTTATCCTTTCAAGCATGCCCATTTATTCTTTTCTCTGATAGCTTGCGTCCCTTTTCTCTTTCAAAACCCATTCATTCCGCTTCTCTTTATTAGAAGAAAAAAATGAAAGGAGAAAAGCTTCATATATTTGCTCCTTCTTGCTGTAACCTGAAACACATCCTCTCCATGTCAACAACATCTCCCACTCTCTTCCATCTCCTCTCGGCTTCCACTTCCCACGCCGCCGCCTGGATAGCATTCTACCCGACCTGCTCCTCACAGCATGCATCTCACAACACGTCCCTGCCCTTCCAAACTCACCCGAACGCACCAAGATCCAGCCACCTATCAACCCGCAGCCAAGCACCGTCCACCACGGCTCGACACCGCCACCTGCTCCACTGTTCACCACATCATTCGCCACTGGACCCGCCTTCGTCTCCCTCCAGTACTCCGGCTACCAACCTCGTCATCCCCTTTCCCCCACGTGACCGGGCCTCGCGCCTCCCTGTCGAACGCATGAGCAAGCCTCCCCATGAAAGCTCAGCCGAGCTCCCCTTCTCCCTCTCTCTCCACCGCACCCTCCTTCCCAGCAATACTCCGACCGTGCTCAGCCTAATCACCTGTAGCATGCGAGTAAATATACAGTGGTGTTTTTATCTTTAATTATACACATTTTTTTTTGATTATAATGTATATAGATGTTTAAAAATATACATAGATTTAAATCTTAACTTTGTACAATTTGTACATTGGCTGTGGTATAGAACTGGGTGAAGGTGATAGTATGTTTGTTTATATGTTTTTAAATCTAGCTTTAGAAGTGGTCAGAGAGGTATTATAATTTATATATATTAAAGTTTTGACCTGTGATATGGAATGTGTGTTTATTAAATATATAGATAGTTGAATATGTAGTCTAACTTATATTGAATCAGGATATATATATTTATATATTAGTACTATAGGGTTACTGTATTATATTGTGATATATTTAAGTTATAAAGGGTGAAAGGTTGTCTAATTTTAGCTTATATGTTACAGCTTTAAAGTAGGCGAAAGTATATGAGGTATGGCTACGGTCTACGTGATTTCTTGATGTCCAGTATGTGTGATATATGCATACAGTATAATTTATGCATAAAGTTTATTATTGGTGGTGTATAATTTATAAAGTACACAGTATATATCATGAGTTCATACAGTGTTTATGCTGTTTGTATTTATATGTAGGCATAACCAAAATTTTTGTTAAACTGAGATATGTATATGTGGTATCTTTATGACATTTTAAAATGTTATATATATTAGTTTATGAAAGTGACTACTGGTTATACGTATTGATTTGGGTAAAATATGGCACAGTTAGCTTGATCTTGTTAATAGGTGTTGCGTGTGTATAGTTAATTGTATATAATATGTTAGTTATACTATGTGTATAAATGTAAAAATCGTATATTAGTTTTATATTAGTTTGTATATATTAGTTATGTTAGTTTAAATATAAAATGATATAAAGATATTTGTTCTGGTATACCTACTACCGTTTAACAGTGATATGTGTATTTCAAAAAATTTATTAGCAAAATGTTTTGGCATCAGTATTTCATTTTATGAACAGTAATGACCGTATATTTTATATCATAAAGTAATATATATTGTATAAAGTAAGCGATGTCGTTTAAATAGACATTGAGTTTAAAATGTATGGGTATTGTTATTCTGAAGAAAATAAATTTAATGTTGATTTGAAAGTTATAACATATATTTTGTTTCAATTTATTAAAACGATCCTGATTCGTGTCCATCAATCTACCTTTTAGCTTCGCCCGTCGAACCCACTTTCAGCTTACTTCGCTTTGAGATTATTGCTTGGATTTGTTCGATTGTCTAGATCATGATCAAATTCGTAACTCGTTTCATTGTCTATCTCTCTAGCCTCGAAAGGTGAGTAAATCACTCACGATTAATGTTCTTTTATTTATTAAATTTGATTTCAATTGAAACGACAATTGAAATATGCCGTTGTTAGTTATTTACACTGTTATTACCTGTATCAGTTCACCTGTGACATCTGACACCACTATTTGTTACTTATACAATGATAATTCAGTTTGGTTGATAATGATTGATTTTTGATGTTGACCTTGGACGTTAAATTGTTAATGTGTAAGTGATAATAATTTGAAATTGAAATTGACGTAGGATAGTTAGATTTGATATATGTTAAATTTGATTAGATGACATTTGCATAATATGACCTTATTTAAATGTTATATTAATTGTCATGTAGAAATTTGATTATGTACACCTTGAACCATTGAATGTATGTTGTAAAATTGATGTAGTATGAAATTGGATAATAGATATCAAATGAAAAACCGTATTAATATTAGTGTAATAATCTTTAATCTACATGAAATGATAGTGTAGATTCTAGAAGTAATTATATTAATTTGCACAAACAACAATGTGAATTAATACGATTATTTCGGGATTATTTGAATTGATTATTGGATTGATATTGATTGTTGTTATTGCTTGTTTATTTACTTTGACACCATCCCAGTTATCACACTGCAAGTTTCCTTTGCTATGCTTTGATTTTGAATTGAATTGGAATCGGGTTGAAATGATAAATACCCAAATGAACTTGACTTAGGATAGAGAACTAAATAAAACCCGATTGGTCAATAATTTGATTTAAAAATAAAATAAAGATTTTATTGAAAATAATAAGGTTTTGAAACGAAGTTGGAACTTGAACTTTAATGAAAGAAAAATGTTAATATTTAATAATCTGAATCAAAATATTAACATAGTAGTTGATGAAAGAATGTTGTTTTAAAATTGGAATTATTAATAATTAAGTTTAAAAATTATTTAATAATTAAGTTGAAATTATTAATAATTAAGTTTTGAAATCAGTTAATAATTAAGTTTTGAAATTATTTAATAATTAAATAAGATTGAATTATTTAATAAATAAATTAAATTGAATTCTTTATTAAGTAAAATTGAACTTTTTGAATAAGTGAAACTAAGTTTCATTATTAACTGAGTTTTGAAATTTGTAATTAAGTAAATAAATAAATGAAATTGGAATTTTTCTTTAACAAGAAATAAAATGTGTTTTCTTGAAATTAATGTAAGACTTGAAATGTAAAGAATATGATTTGATGAATTTAATTTAATGCAATTTGGAAGTTTTGATATAATGAAGTTGAACTTAAGTAATTGATTTAATGTATTGGAAATTAAATAGAAATTGTTTTGAATGACAAATTTACTTAACGAATATTGAATGAAGTCGATTAATGAATTTAAATTGATTTGAATTTTAAATTAAGTTAATTTAAATGATTTCGAAATGAAACTTATATACGAACTTGAATCAATATTTGAATTGTTTTAAATATAAATTGAAAGTGCATTATAAGATTTTGAAATGGTAATTTGAAAGTTTTGAAACGTAAATTATGGAAATTGTTTTAGAAAGGCAAATGACATGTTGATTTATAAATTCTAACTAAAATTGAAATTGATTTGGTTTTCGAAATATATAAATGACCAATCGGTGTAATAATTACGAAAGTTATTAAAGAGACCGGAATCGGTTAGGGACATACTCACTGTCTAAACCGAAAACCACTTTAATAACTATACGCGGAGTGTGATCCAGAATGAAGTGGTTGGAATGATGTACGTGATGACTGAAGAAAGAGAACGATAATGGATAGCCTTGACACTTGTGTCAAATTGGAAATGACTAAAACAGGAGCCGTGCCGGGCCAAATGGGGGTTAGCTACCTCGAGCGAACACACTTCTTCGAAACTACTCATTACTTGTTGTCGATTGGTGCACCCTTGATTTGGGAGTGTTGTTTCGCGGTGTTGCGATCGCTGCGGCGATGCGTTTTCACCAGTCCGGATCAAGCAAACGGTAGTTTCACTACCTTGGGTATTGCCTCATGTGCCTTGTCATACTTGGATCCCTATATACGCGACCACTACGATTTGTTTTGTGTTATACCTATGGATTACTCCCTGATAGCCCACTAGTTTACGGTGGAGTTTACAGTGCTGTATAGACTATAACGCTTGTATAAAATGTGTTAAGGGGGATAATGGTAACGCCTTAACACTAGTTTGATATTTTATATTACGGATAGACATTATCTACTTATCGTACACTACTACATAGTAGATAGTTTAACGGATCCGTAAAGGATGGTTATTCCAAACATCCTTTGAGTTACTTGTATTTCAGTTGCTATTTCACTTGAGTTGGATTTATAAATATAAGAATGTTAATCCTGACTCGAGTGTTTTGTGTTTTCTTTACGCTCGGGTTAGACTGAGTGCACCAGTATTCGAGACTCACCTTTGGAGTTGGAGCTACGCTTGGAGATCCAGCTATCTATCCAGCTTTCAGATATCCAGTTGATTCCAGTGATTGTATTTTGATTCTTGTATTTGACTATTGTATTCGAGACTTCTACTGTACCTTATTTAACTCTGATATGTATATAGTAGCTTTATGAACTACTATCTTTTATTTCCGCTGCATTTATTACTCTGTGTATGTGATCTGTGATTATTTTACTGTATATGTTCGGTTTTGCCAAATTTAAATTAACAACGCGGTATTTTGAATTATTCAAGTCCGACATGTGCGGATGCGAATGGTCCAAAATAGCGGGTCGTTACATGTATGATCCTCCAAGAGCTTAGATTGGCTTCGTCTCAAGTTCATCCCAATGCATATGTGCTTCTGAGCTCCTTATACCTACTGTTTCTGAACCGATTTCAGTGACCTCCTTACTTAAGGGAGTTAACCAACATTTTAAGCTTTAAGCATCGACAAGACTCACTAACTTATATGATAATCAAGGCCTGGTGTCGATGTAAAGTCATAGAGAAGCTGCATAGAAAATATTTGTATTTCAAGAACAAGTACTTCTTTGTTTGATTCCCATACGGCTTCAACGGGCCTTGGCTTTGTACTAAGCCTCTTTTCTCTTCACTCTTTTCGCACTCAAATTTCTTCTGCCCAAGTTTTTATTTTATGATCCAATTCCTTCGTAGATATTCTTACTCAAGACACAAGTGATGAGCATGTCGGAACTCTGAAAGCTCTTAAAAGAATCAACTTCCAACTTCGTACCAGTGTGTACCTCCTAACAAATGAGAACCTTCACCAGTGCGGTCTATTACATCTTGACCACTCTGCTATTCCCTCAACTACACCATTGAGCAGCTCTAGAATGCCTACCTGATCTTCTACTTTCACTCGAACCTCTGGTGATAATTTTAACGGAGAAGTTGAAGATCCGTTGGGTACAAAAAAATGTCGAGGAGCCTGTAGATAGGGTAATGGAACAGCTTGCCATTGGTGAAATCCCAAGGGAAGGTGATGAAGGAGATGGAATGCAAACGGTTCCTAAAGAAAGTGAAGATGAATAAGGGAGGGGAAAGAAGAGGTGGGAGAAGAAGAAGAAGAAGAGAGTATCGAGGGAGGCGATAGTGACTACAATGTTAATCCAGAGAAAAACGAATCATGCGACGAGACATCTCTTGAAGGCATTGAGCTTCCTGCTTAGCCTTATTCGAAACATACAATAATCAAATCTCCCAAAAGATTGTAGAAACAAGCACGTCGCCAGTAACTGATGCAACTCCTCTGGCCAGATCTTTTAGAGACATCTTCATCTCCTTGAGTAACTTCGATATTTCTATTGGCAATCTCCTTAAGGACAGGTCTTCGAGCTTCAGCTTCTCACCCCGGGATATCCTACCTGAAGGTGGAGAGACTCCATCTTTACTCGCTTCCGAACACTGTCTATAGAGTACTTAAGGGGTTCGTCGGCACTCTACAATTAACTATGATAAGAACATGCATCTCTTTCATTCACTTGAATCCTAAAACTCAAAAACTTATATGATCTTTTTCTTATTTCAAGTACCATGGCAAGGGACAGATATAGCAAGCTCCAATACGGCATTAACAAGTCAAGAGGATGTATTTCAAATCCATACCCATCTCGTTTTAGCTACTGCTAAGATTATGAATCCAAAAAGGAGAGAACTAGAAGTAAAGAAAAAGAGCAAAAACTGAAAGATGACGCCGCATAGAAAGAGAGAGAAAGAAAAGGAAGGCCAAAGCAAGGCAACCTAGTGATTTCAGCAAGCGGCACATGGACTCGCACGATCGTCGTGACTCCTCTTCCAACATTTCTCTGCCCCACTCTAAATCTCAAATTCCTACGGACCAACAAAATTTGACCTCATATTCCTAAAACACAGCCATGCCTCCTCATTCCAAAGGAATATATATTCCTCCAACTCATATTCTTACTCCGTCGTCTCAAATGCAGCATGCTTTTCTCGATCGGTGTTATGTTCGATCGTGACATCAAAAACATTCCAAAGGAAGAAGCAGACCAAAAGGTCCAGTGGGTTCGGAAGCTCATGGGCCAAGACTACAAATGGAAAAGGCTCTGTTATGCCATCTCTAAGGTCAATTGAATCAACCATATGAACATTTAATCATTCAAGTCTAGGAAAATGACCCAAGATAGCCTTATTTTGGGGTACAAAAGAGACTTGGAGAAGTTAAAGGTAGAGAAAGATGTCATTTTAAGATTTGGGGCTCAAACTAAAAGCCTGATGGATGAGATGAGGAAAGTCCACATCGATGCAGAAATCGTGATAAAGAACATGTTGACGACTGCCCACAATGACAACACTGCTTTGAAAATGCATATTACTGAGAAGGACCTGGCCATTACTACAAAGGTTGAAGCTATCCGAGCCAAGGAAAAAACAATAGAAGAATGGGCAGTTGGGATCCATAAGCTCCATGCCAAAAATGAGAAACTTGCAAACGAGCTGCTAATAGTAAAGATTGAACAATTAGATATTGAAGTAGTGCATGCCATCGATACATAAGATCTAAAAGCTCCCAAAGAGGAAAAAGGAAAAGAGAGAGAAGAATTGAACAATACTCTCCAGTAGTTTCTTGCCACTGCGATTCAATATAAGAATCTAGAATGGCTAGGGAGAACATATGCTATCACCGTTGCTGATGCTTGGGAAGAAGTGCTATGTCGTGCCTAGGTGATCGGTGAAGGCCTCATCGAGGAAGAATCGATGGCCAATTACCTTAACGTGGATGGTATAATGAAATTTTAAGAGAGAAAGGCTATTCTCACTGAAGAAGATGTCGTTGTTGTTGTTGTTGTCAAAGCTTCCATTGACCCAAGTTCATTAGATCAAGCATAGTCACCAACTCCAAAATCCTAGGAGCCATCGACGGATATTCCCGTAACCAAGGAGGCTAGCTCTGAAGCTACCCGAATTTACCTAGCATCTACAGCAACCACTTCTATTGAACCCTATATTCCTCCCTTCATTGGTCAACCAATCCAGCACTCGCTTGAAGAAGGTAAAATTTCTAAATCTTTAACTTTGCAATCAGCTTCAGGCGAAGGTATATCCCTTATTTCATCGATTTTTGAAAAACTCCAGTTCTTGCCTACATCCATCTATAATCTTTACCATTTTGTTTGTCAACTTGTAGGTCATCCACATTTTCCTCCTTCACCGCCGGCCACTCAAGGATAGGTGTTGCAGCAATATTTACCGCATCGATCTCCGTCTCTATGGAACTTATTAATAATGTTCCTCCTTCCAGCTCCAGCCTAGGGCCTGATAGTGAGAAGATAGCCGCTCTGGAGAAATTGGAGGACTTGACTCTGTCCCTTGAGGAATATGTTATTATCAACAGCTGTGCAGACCCAACTAACAAATTACCATGGCGGAGAGATTGAAAATTGACTTTTCCAAGGTCAAGATCAAGATAGAGCCTGGAACTAAAAAATCTATTATCTTTGCACCAATTAACCCATCTACTAAATTTTCCCTAATCAAGTAGAAGCCCCTCAAGATCAAATCCAATAATACTCCTATTAGAAAGTCTAAAGAACCTCTTGTTAAGATCGATGGAGAAACTATGCAGTCCAAAGGTGATACTCTCGAAGAGGGGAAAATAAAAGGCAGGCGAAAGCATAAGAGGCCACCCGGTGATTCCAGCAGCAAGAAAGCAAAGAATAAGTAGGAGATTCCTTATCTTTAGGGAACAACTAGTTGAACGTCTAACTCCTAACGCCCTAATCTCATCGGCAACTGGGCATGATTGGTGTTTTAATCATATGGGAAAATTATCTGATTGCCTCTAGTTTGATTATAGTTTTCCAGTCTTGATCCTGGACCAAAGGAATTTGGTAGTGCCTGTTTTCAACCTTCGATGACTATCCTTGCTTATCCTCGGCCAAGCATGTCTCGTTTGGCCATAAAATGCAGTTATGAAGGTTTTGATTGTACATTAGTTCAAATATCTAAGAAACTGCACTTTTGAACGCCTGTCTTTGGGCATCCTCTCTTAGTCTCACCTATCTTCGGGTTTTGGCTGAGTATCCGTTGACCGTCCTCGACCAACCTTAGTCTAGCGTATCCTACTAGGCTCAAGCATGGCCTTCAGGATATTAACCGCTCACCAGTTTCTATCTTCAAAAAATGGTGCTTTAACTGTTCAATTTCGAGCATTCATTCTTGAGTCGTCTAATTCTGGGCAACAACCAATACCTGAAGGTTAGGGCCAAAATATTTGATTAACCCATGTGTTTAATCTCTTTGGTCCTAATCCTGGATTAACGGAGTTAGTACCTTGAGGTCAATTATCCAATCGACCTTTGAAATTGTACTCCTTGGACTAGGCCAGAGGAGTTATTACCATTTTTGGGTTTTGGAATGACAAGATCAAATTATTTGATCGTCCCTTGTGATCTCCTTCTCTGCTCCTAATCCTGGACCGAAGGAAGTGGTACTTTCTTCGAGTACCTAAGCCCATACGGTTGAATTATTTGATCAACCCTTGAAAATATACTCCCCGGTCCTTATCCTGGAATATGGGAGTTTAAACCTGACAGTATTGTTGATCGCACATCATAGAAATTTCACTTACAAGAACACGGTGCCATTGGTTCCAGAAGCTAACTTTTATTCATAAACCGAAAGCATGGTAAGTCCTGCCTTATTACATTGTCCCAAAAATCCTTGGGTGGCTTATTTGCAACAAATAAACTAAATAAAGCTAAACAAAATAGTTGCATAGCAAATTGCTATTCCATGCATGCAAGATTGAGATTCTATCGATAATTGCTAGCTTGAACGTTCCATCTTCAAGCTTTTGCTCAATTGCATAAGGGCCTTCCCAATGTGGACTAAAGGCCCCCATACCTGGAAGAACTCGTTTCAAAACAAGATCCCCTACCTTGAAAGTACAGTTACATACATTGGTGCTAACGTGTCGTGCTATTCTTTTCTGGTGAGCAGCTACCCTTAATTATGCTTCTTCCCTTTTCTCATCAACCAAATCGAGGGACTCAAGCAAGAATTCCTCATTTACTTCTGGATTGTAATTCCTTTTACTATGAAAAGGGACTCCTAATTCTATCGAGATCATAGCCTCAGATCCGCATGCCAGAGCGAATGGCGTGTGTCCAGTCGTAAACTTGTGAATCGTCTTATAAACCCATAATCTAAGTGGAAGCTCATCGACCTAGTTGCCTTTGGCTTTAGATAACCATTTATTTAAGGTGAAGTTGATGATTTTGTTCACTGCCTCAACTTGTCCCTTCGCCTATGGGTGTGCTACCATTGAAAAGCTCTTCATGATCCTGTACAATATGTAGAAATCCTTGAACTCGGTACTTTCAAACTGAGTTCCATTGTATATTATAATCTTCTGAGGTACTCTGAACCTAAACATGATTTTCTTCATCATGAAGTTGATTACCTTTTTCGTTGTGATCATAACAAGCGGTTCCACTATGGCCCACTTTGTGAAGTAATCCATCGCAACTACTGCATATTTAGCTCCTTCTTCTGCCATCGGTAGCACTATGATAATATCAATTCTCCAAACTGCAAATGGCCATAGGCTAACCATTTGTGTAAGCTCTATAGATGGGGCCCTTGGAATCTTCACAAAACTCTGGCAATAGACGCACTATTTGGTGTAATCAGCTGCATCCTAATTTATTGTTGGCCAAAAATATCTGTAGTGAAGTACCTTTATCGCCAATGTCAGCTTCTGGTATGGTCACCACAACTACACTCATTGGATTTCCATGAGGATTTTCCTAGCGTCATCCTTGGTTACACACCTGAGCAAGAGGGTAGAGAATTCTCTCATGTACGGCACTCCTTCTTACTTCATGAACCATACCGCTTTTCGAAGGAGTTTCTTCTGTTCATTCCTATCTCTCGGAAGAGTTCCCCTGAGCAAATATTCCATGATCGGAGCCATCTATGACTCCTTTTCCTCCATGGTCTCTAAAAATCCACTCAACGCCCATCTGTCGATACTTGGAGCCATCAAAACCTCCACTAGAACCAACCCATCATCTGCGCTTCCCTAGAACTAGCCAGTTTAGTTAATGAATCGGCTTTTGCATTATCCTCTCTAGGGATATGCATAATAGTATAATGCTCTATATCATCCAACAACTCCAGTGCCTGTAACAACCCTAGATTTTTGCATATATTTTAATTTTGACTTTATTTTTATTTTAAATTATTTTAAACTTGTTCTATTTCAAACATTTCATTTTAAATATAAATGTTGATTATTAAGTGATTATAGTTCAAACTAGTATAAATTTGATATTTCACTGAAAAGTGAATTTCTATTCAAACTGGTCAAACTTTGACTTTTGAACTTTAAATTTAAATATTTCAAATTCTTAAATTTTATCTTTTATTATGAAAATAGATTTAATTCCATGAATACTGCTTTTCGTTTCGTTGAAAACGGACTTATATTGTAGAAGTTATGTAATTTTCAATTTTGTGTATAAACTGTTTTATTCTACAATTTTGTTATTTTAAATTGTATAAATTATATTTTCTTTTTCATATTTTATTTTAATATGTGTTAATATGTTATTTTGTGTATATTTTTATCTTTTAATAATTTTAAAGCGATAGTATAATTTTTCTAAAGTTTACATGAATTTATTTCAATTTTTGAAACCTAGTTTCCATTTTCTTTGCTATTTTCTTAATTTAATTATATATAATTAAAATTTATTTATTTATTTTATGCATTCACTTTTATTTTCTGTTTTTACTTTATTTATATTCATTCTACATGTATTTAAATTAAAATAGATTTTTCCAAAGTGTACTGAAGTTATTTCTAATTTTTAAAGCCTAGTTTGCATTTTTAAGCCATTTTCTTAATTTAAATTCTATTTATTCAAAATTTAATTATTTATTTTATATATTTATTTTTATTTCCGAGTTGTTATATTTATTTCTCAGTTTTTATATGTACTTATAAATTACAAATATATATAAAAGAAATTTGAAAAGGTTTGTGTCTCTTTAGTTGCTTTTGTCCTTTTGTTTTCCCGTCTCTTCATTTCCTTAACTCTTGCATTCATTTCTTTTGGCCGACCTCTTTCTTTCTTTCAGCTGATCATTTTTCACTTCATTTTCGTAAATAAAACATCTCATTCACCAAAATATCCGACCTCCATTGCTTGAGAAATTTTTGGGTAAAACTTTCTTCTTCTTATCTTGTTTTTCTTGATTTTTCTTATGTTGTTTTGCTTTTGTTCTCAATAGATTTGCTTGGCTCTTCCTCCACCAGCCCTTGGCCGACCTCCACCACCTCATTCTCTGATCATCACCTCCTCCAGTCCTCCACCCCATCAGGTCGAGCAACCCCAAGGCAAGCCTCACCACCAAAATGCACAAAACCATCACATACTAGGCAAACCAAGCCTAGAATTGCAACATCACCTTCCATCACCTTCTACCACCTTTAGCCGCCACTTCCTCCACCACCACCACCTCTGACCTGACCTCCACCCTCTTCCACATCATCCACCACCATCTGGACATCAGGCCTTACCCACATAGCCTCTGGTCGAACCCATTCATAGCCTTGAAATGTTGATTTTTGCCTTGTATTTGCCTTGTAGTGTAGATTTGTTGCACCTATACCTCTCTTCACCATCAAACCCATGCTAGGCCAACCCTATAGGGACCCAAACGAGACCTTAATTCATGCCTTTGCTGTGCTATTTCAGTCCATAACTGAAGTATGTGAAGTTGAGAACAAGTGCAAAACATTTGTCTTGGTTTTGGGCATTGATTTCTAACATTGTCTAGTGTTGAATTGTTTTGAAACTTATATAAATTGTATTGTTTTGTATAAATGTATTCAAGGCTATTAGCTTTGGCTCTCCACTTTCAAGTTGTATTCGAGTCGTCGTGCCTTCATTGTGTTTGTGTTGTGTGCCTTGGTTGTAATCTCCAGCTCAATACAGGTGAGTTATTCTCACCAGACAATATGTACCTATATAACTGATAAACCGACACCATTTGAATCTGTAATGTATATCATCATGTTATATATGCTTATATTATTATCATATGATGTTCACACCTGTTATTACACCTGTTATATCATATGTTACTGTTATTTCATGTTATTATGTTATTTATATCTGTTATCACCATTTCAAGTTCCATATAGACTAGAATCACTATGGGTTGAAATGATACATACCCGAACGGACTTTAGAATAAGGGAATATCGTTATGGGCTGAAATGATAGGCCTGAGCGGTTTTCAAATTCATTCATTTAACTTGGGATTGTGGGTTTGAAATGATAGAACCCGGTTTTTCTTTGTAAACTGCGAATTGAAATGATATATATCTGTATCACTTGACCTAGGTTAGAAAACTATATACAGACCCGTGGCTTATATAATATTTTTCTAAAATGTTTGAAAAAATATTTTAAATTGTAAAATGTATAATATTTTGATTTAAATTTAATTAAAAATGACTTTTATAGAAATATTAGTGATTTTCTATAAATTAAATAATGAATTAAGTAAATGGTGAAGTAGAATTTGAAATATAAGTAAATTTTGAAATTTATGATTTTGTTTATAAATGGAATTTATGTAAAGTATAAATATATGACAAATTTGATTTAAAGGATGAATTTAATGATTTTTATTAAGTAATAATAATTTTAAAAATGTTAATGATTTTGTATTACTTAAAATATGAAATAAATGAATAGTTAAGCTGAATTTGGAAGTATAACTTAAATTGAATTTTGTGAAATTTGTTTAAAAGTGAAATTTTAATTATGTAAAATAAATGGAAATAAGTTATATTTTGGAAATCTAAACTTAGTTGTTAAGTTAAGAATTTAATTAAAGAAATGAAATTTAATTGTTATTTAATTTGGTTTTTTGTATGGAAATTTGACTTTATAAAATCATAGAAATAAAGGTATTTAAATGATTGTTTTAAAATGTGAAAATATATGCTTTTATAATTTAAAATAATTTATATTAAAAGTTAATTATGTGTGAAATGGTAAATAAAACTCTGAATTTGATTGACAGCATTTTTGAAATGTAATGTAAAGATATTACAGCATTGGAAAATGCTGTAGTTGTTTTAAATGAACCAAGTAACAAATTTGAACTAAGGATTATTATAGCACTTTGTTAGTGCTATAGTGGTTAAATTTAACTAAGATTTTAATTGAAACTAAAGTAAAATATTACAGCATTTTAAATGCCATCTTTTGTTAATGAACTGTTTTTAAACATAATATTTCGTAGCATTTTCTAAGTGCTGCGAAAATTGAATTTTCTTTGTTTAATAAATTCAAATGAATAAGTGATCTTTGAAAAAGATTAAATTTTGGAAATAAAATATTTAATTATTAAATATAATGAATTGACTTTAAATGATTTAAATGGAATAGTTGATTTAGGAAATACAACTATTTTGAAATGTGATTAAATGGTATTTAAATTTAAATTAAATAAATGATGTTTTGAAATGATATTTTGATATTTTGAAATGAATTTGAAATGATATTAAATCTTGGAATGAATAATTGAAGTTTAAATTAGTATGAAAAATATTTGATTTACTTCTAATTTGAATCTATTTAAAAGATATTGGACTTATGAAATATAGGATAATAAAGCTTTGGAATTTATTTTATAATATGAATAGTTATTTTGTGAATTAAATCTATATTTGAAATTTATAAGATTTGAAATGGTCTATGGAAATTTAATTGAAATAAATGATTGAATTGAATTGAAACTTTGGAAATTGAATACTTGATTTGAAATATAATACTTACACTTTTAAATGGTTTAGATGAATTATTTTGATTGAAATATAAACTATTTAAAAGGTGACTTGAAATGATAATAAATGAATGATATCTTTGAATTTAAAAAGTATTTAAAGTTGAATATTTAGATTTGAACTGAAATGATATTTTGGGTATATAAAAATGATTTGAAATGAAGTTTTGGAAAGATTTGATATTTTGATATATTAAAATGATTTGAAATGAAGTTTTGGAAAGATATGATATTTTGATATATTGAAATGATTTGAAATGAAGTTTTTAAATGATATAATATTTTAAATATATTGAAATGGTTTGGAATTGATTTAATCTTTATTTTGATAAAGATTTGGATTTGAAATGATATTCTATTTTGAAGTATAAACTGTTTTAAATTATAACCACGGGTTATAATAACGATTGGTTGTTAAAGAGACCGAGATCGGATATGGACATACTCTCTGTCGATACCGAAAACCACTTTGACAACTGTGTACGCGGTGGAGTTTCCAAAATGAAGTAGGATGTGGCGACGATCCTAAGGTATATACGTGGACCCAACTCCCGTGAGTTGGCATAAGGTGGCTAAAACAGGAGTGATTGACGGGCCAAGGAGGTAGCACCTCTGATCGGACACACTTCTTCGATACCATTCTATTACTTGTGATTGATTTGGTGCGCACCCTTGATTTGGGAGTGTTGTTCGAGGTGGGCGGTAGTGGCTGCTATGCGTCACCACCAGTCCAGATGCGTAATTGGTATATCTACCCTGGCATTGCCTTGTGTGCCGTGTCACCTACCATATCGAGCCCACTACGATTTTGGTTTAAAGATCCGACCGCGTTAAGGTTCACCATCCCCTTAACGCTATTTTCTATATGATTATACTTTACTAATTAGACACTACTGTATATAGCATATATTACTACATAGTAAATAGTTTAATGGATCCTTAAAGAATGGGCGATCCCAAGCACTCTTTAAGTTACTTGTACCTTTATTACAGTTCACTTGAGTTGGTTTACATTATATAAGTATATATTGTCCTGACTCGAGTGTTTTGTGTTTTGCTTTACGCTCGGGTCAGCCTGAGTTATTCACAGATTTGGATTTCCACTCTCTTGGAGATTTGAATCACTAGAGATTATCTGCTAGTCATGTCCTATCTATTTCAATTCCGTTGTTCTACTCAGCTTGTACTTGGTTATTATATTGAGACTTTTGTTGTATTCTATTTCTTCTATTATATCTTATGTAACTCTGATATATTTATATAGTAGCTTCATGAACTACTATTTCTTTTACTTCCGCTGCATTATTTTACTCTGTGTATGTGATCTGTGATTATTTATTTACTGTATATTCTGAGATTTGCCAAATTTTATTTACAACGCAGTATTTTGAGCAATTCAATTCCGGCATGAGTGTCTACCTATACACTTATAATGGATGCGAATGGTTGAAAATATCGGGTCGTTACAGTGCCTTTGTCTGGTAAGGAGCGAATCTTGCACCCTTAGCCTGATACTACTTCCTCACTTGACAAACAACCAACTAGGAATCATCGAATATCTGCAACATCCTTATTTCCAGTTCCTTTGCTTTCCTTAACACTGCTATTAATGCCACGTACTTAGCCTTGTTGTTAGCTGCGGGAATTCCAACTTCAATGCATAACAAATTGATCGTCCTTCCAGAGTTACAAGCACTACTCCTACACCTGAACTATATTTGTTTAAAGCTCCATCCATAAATAATTTCCAATAAGAAAGTGTGACCATATCGTCCTCCTTTTCACCATCTCATGCGGTAACTCAGCGATGAAGTCCGCAAATGCTTTCCCGTTTATCGCTCTCCTTAGATGGTAAGTAATATCATACCAACTTAACTCTATGCTCCACTTCAGCAACCTCCCCGAACTCTTGGTTCGGTGTAACACCTGCTTCAAGGGCTGATCCGTCAACAATTTGAATGGATGAGCCTGAAATATGGCCACAGCTTTCTCGATGCAATTAACAAGTAATATGCAGGTTTTTCTAACCTTGGGTGGTTCTTTTTAGCTCCCGTAAACCTCTTGCTAATATAATAAACCAGTCTTTGAATCCATGCCTCATCACGTACTAATGTTGTGCTTAATGTGTGAGAAGATATGTAATGGCCGGTAGTTTATATATCGGAGGATCGTAAAATATTTTTATTTTATTCGTATGAGACTTTATGATTCTATAATTTTAGGATATCACTCTTAGGGACATTTTACACACTTATGATTTTTCCTGAATATCTAAACGAACATTTTGACTGTAGAGATCTTGTTTAGGCTATAATTTTTGAAAAAGTTGAATTAGGCTCTCAAACAAGTTCCATTGCTTTAGGATGATGGTTTTCCATTCCGTAGAGTGGTCATAGTAGAAAAACGGACTTACGGTTTGAAATTTATGCATGTTTTAAGTTTTTAAAGCTGATGGCCAGAATTAGTGTGTAGTTAGTGAAGCTCATTAGTCTAATTAGAGAATACTATAGATAGAGGGCTGAAGAGTCAAGTTAAAAAATTTCCTCTCGTTTTAAATTGGATCTAAACCCTAATTAGCTCTAGATCTCTCCTAATTTCATTCAAAATCACCTAAATTGCTCTCTAAATCAAACTAGATTGTGGATTAGAGATTTGATCGTCAACTAGAAGACAGAGATCATCGATTTTCTTGATTTAAAGTGCATTCCATCTCTATTCGGATTGGATCTACATTCATATTGGTTGAATTTGGTATTTGGTGAGTGGTTTATGCTTTCTCATTATACTATGCATGTTTACATGGTAGAATCATAGAATTTAACATGTTTTAAATTGATTTTTGGTCATAAAACCTTTTCCAACTTTAATTACATGTTAAACTATGTATATGATTTAGATTGATTAGAAATCACCCTTGTTCATGCTTATATATTCATGCTATATGTAGATCTATGTTAGAAATGGACTTGTTTGTCTTATTTTGATGGATTGCATGTTTGATTAGATGAAATTGTTTGTTACTCTATATTAGATGACATGATTTGATGTTGTTCATTAGTTTTGTGGTTGCATAGAAAGTTAGGTTGGAGAATTGAGCAAATTGGAGGCAAAGTTGGTCCGATTTGGACAAAACTTAGAAGGAAGGCTCTGGAGTATTGGAGAGCTCGTGATTCAAGGAGAAAGTTCCAATTCATTAACTACATAAGTCGACACTGAGTTGAGAGACCGACACCAACATATGTAGTTTGGTTCATCGTGTTGGCGATTTTGGAAGGAGCAAGGATGTTGCTAGTAGAGGTTGCCTGAAGTGATGGATAGGTGATTGTCTAGGTGTTGGAGGCTATGACGACTTGTTTCTAGAATACGAAGTAGGGTGCTTTGAAGAGAGAACTTGTTATGTGACGAATTGATTTGTGTTAGTAGTCAAGGTCAAAGCTTTCGGGCGTAGAGTACTAGAAGCAAGAAAGAAGTGGAAGAAAACTTAGCTATGGATTGGATAAGTATAGAGCTTGGGGCCGACATGAGAGTTCGGTTCCAACTTCTAGGGTTAGCTCCAAATAGGATGAAACTTCTAGGAGGTGAAGTAGAAGTCATGTAGATTGTGCTGGAGGTGTTGGCTCATTCGTATCAGGTTGGATGATGATATAACTACATAATGAAAAGCTATGGTCTTCGGATGTTGGCTCGTGTAGGGAGTATGTTCCGAAGATGGCAGCTAACAAAGGGCGTGGGCCTTAGGATCAGGGATGTGAAAGGGTTCCTCGTAAATAATGGAAACTGGATTGAGTAAGAAGGGCTCGGTATCCAAATGAATTAATGGAAGGCTCGGATTGTATGTGCTAAGGGATCGTTAATGCTTGGAGTGTTTTCTGTTATACTTGAAGTAGGAGTATTGTAAGTTGGAATGTCCAAGGGTTAATAAAGGGACCTGTATACCCTGGACTTATGGCTTTGGGTCTAGCATCCAACTTTAGGCTTCAAGACACATATCCAGCTTTGGACTACAAGATATGAGAGTATAATGGGGAATCAGGATTTCCATTAGTCCCTGGTAGAAAGGAGGTTATATGAGCTATTATATATTCAAAGCATATAGAGTGATAGTTAGGATTGTTTGATGAATGATGTGGATGCTATGGTTGCTTTGGTTACTCTCTTTAGTAGGCTATCACTTATAGATATCAAGGGAAATAGGTATTGGAGATAGGAATACCTGGAAGATTGATATCCTTTATCTATTTTGTGGTGTATCTTTATGATGTTATAGAGTAGCATATTATAGTGTTGTATGCTAACTCATTGGTTGCAGGGACAGGTCGGGTATAGTTCATGTACTCTTGTTCCTTACCATATTTACCTGTTTAGTATTTTGAGACTCATTTAATGTTTAAACCAGACTATTGTCTGACCTAAGGTTTTATGCTTTGCCTCTTATTATCTATGGTACTCTTAAATGAGTAGACTAGATAACACGTCTAGGTGACGCAGTAGCTGTTCGAAGAAGGAGCTAGATGGAGCTATCTCATATTATATACACATATGGAGTCTACGCCTATTCCGTTGAGCAACGCTGTGGAGCCCGTGACGGTGTTTTCTTATTATTATTTGTATTAGAGATAGTTTTTGAGTTTGTTTCTGTTGTATAAACTCTACTATTGATATATAACTCTGTGGATCATCATACTCTAATGATGATGGTCTGTTCACATTGTTATTACTATCTCTTCTGTCATATCTATGATATTATATTTTATCCATACGCTATGAGATATGAAAGGTTATATGCTATATTGGTTCATTCTAAACTTTGATGATCATCCTATATCGGCTGGGCATGACAGCAACGCGTTGTTTATATACTATTGGTGTTGATGGTTTAGAGCGGTCGTCGTAAGGCACATCCAAATAAACGAACAAATCCTCTTCGTCCAAATGTTTGGATAGAACCAATGGTGTCTCCATGTGCCTCAGCAACTCCTCGAAAGTGTTCTGATAGTCTTAATTTCATTCAAAATTCTTTTTTTAAGGGCATCGAAGAATGGTATGCACTTATCCCTTGCCCTTGAGATGAACCGACTCAAGGCAGCAATCTTCCCATTCAAGCTTTGTAACTACCTTTTCGTGGTCGAGACCCTCACACTCCTTAAGGCATCAATCTACACTGGATTCGCTTCAATGCCCCTCGCATTTACAATAAATCTCAGATATTTTCCCGATGCAACTCCAAAATAATATTTCAACGGATTTAAATACATTCCAAACTTTCGTAAGAATTCGAACATCTCTGAAAGATCACTCAAGAGGTCTTGTGATAGCCGTGACTTAATAAGCATATCATCAAATTCCATCGTTCATCCAATTTGATTCCTGAACATAGAGTTCATCAACCTTTGATACATGGCTCCAGCATTCTTCAAACTGAATGACATTACTCGATAATAGTACAATCCCAAATCCGTTATAAAGGTAGTATGCTCCTGATCTGGTATATGCATTAATATTTGATTGTAGCTTGAAAATCATGTATAGATAAGGGCAACTCATGTCCTGCAGTTCCGTCTACCAGTTTGTTAATCCTGGTCAAAGGAAAGCTATCCTTCGGGCACACTTTACTCAAATTTGAATAATCAATACACGTCTGCTATTTTCCATCTGACTTCTCGACCAACATGTGTTTTGATACCCACTTCTGGTACAAAGCATCATGGATAAAGCCATTCACTATCATTTTATCCACTTCCTTCTTTAATGTAGCGGATCACTCCGGACCCAAACTATGCCTTTTCTACTTTACTGGTGGGAACTTTGGATCCACATTCAGTGTGTAAACGCTACCTCCGATGATATCCCGCACATATCCGAATGTGTCCAAGCAAATACACCAAAATTCACTTGAAGGAAATTAAGTAATTCCTTCCTCAGTCAACGCTGAGCTAAGATCCGATTTTAAGAGCTTGAGTAGACTGTCAGTTCAGCTGGTGCCGCTCACACTTCCTCTAACTTCTTCCTAGGATCTATAGACTTATCGAACCTGCTTTGGTTCGCGAGCCAGGGCTTGTGCTTTAGTTGCTATGCTTCCAAATTCTTAATGCAAAGAGCCTTCTCTACATTCTTACCTTTCTCCCATCTCTTTGCTTCCCTTGGTTCCATGACATAGTGTTCCCTTTCCATGCTCTGGTCTCCCCTTATTGATTCGACCTCATTCTCTGTGGGGAACTTCATCATTAAGCACTAAGAAGACAGTAATATTCTAAAATTTGCTAGGGTTGATCATCTCAAAAAGGAGTTATATGTTGAGTATTCATCCACAATGACAAACTTTTTAATTTGTACTACCCTGCGATCTCCATCACCCAATTCCACAGGAAAGGCAACCATTCCGATCAGTCATTTCGCTTTGCCTGTAAACCCTTGAATCTTGGTTTTACAAGCTAGTGCCTCCTTTATATTAATCATCATCTTGTCAATTGTTCTCTTGAACAAAATGTTTACAAAACTTCCATGGTCCACTAGGACCCGATGTACAGTTGTCGGTCCAATAACGGCCGTTATCACCATGCGGTCGAAAGTTGATGCTTTGACTCTATAAGCATCCTTATTCCTAAAAACTATATCATCCATTAACATTCTTTGTTGCTTAGCCAAAGCTCTGTCTTCTATGGCAAAACATCCCTTCTGTGGTAAGTGATTTAATGAGCTCGCATATCGTTCTATTTCCTTCCAGCTCTTCTCCGTTGGATGAGGCCCTCCAATTATGGTATTTATGACTAACCTTCCATTAATGTGCCTGGGCCATTCTCCATTGGATCCAGGCTGGTTCCCTTGGACATTCAAACCCTTAGGGTCTAACATTTTGTCCACCATCCTATGGATCTCTGGCATACTATTACAGCTTTTCTTCTTTATCAATTCCCCAATGAAGTCCCTCAGATGTCGACACTCATTTATGTTGTCTCCATGAGTCTCATGGAAACGACAGTACTTGCTTGAGCGCCTTTCTGCCTTGGTAGCCTTATTCGTAGGTGGCCGTTTATATTGTTCTGTTCCTTGCGTAGCAAGGTATATATATTCTCCAATGTGTCATTTAAAGGTGTGTACTCATTAGGCCTCATATTCCTTAGGCGCTTCTTTGCTTCATTCCGCCTACCATCTATTAACCCACCTTTTGCTAAGGTAGTGTATAGACGAATTTAACCCAACAGACTTCACGATTATCAAGGCCGATGAGTACAGAGCGATGATTGTAAGCCCAGAAATCAGGTATAGATAATAGTACCAAGTCAAGATTGAATGGAATTGATAGATATGCAAGGAAGAATGTTCCAAGTATGAAATATGGCTCAGTGCATAAGAGGGATCGGCATAGATTGGCTCCAACAAGAGGGATCGACATACTTCAAAGTACAAGAGCATTCTTGTGGAAAATAATCAATATCTATAAGTCTGATGCATATGAAACTTTGTGAGCAAGATGTGGGGACCCTAGGGAGACTACCCTAGGGATCGCATATCATTTGGATGAAGAAAGAGGGATCGGTTCCTATCCCTCTTAGGGGTCAACTAAACCCAACTTCATAGCAAAAATCGATCAATATTTCAACATCTACACATCCAATTGACATGAAACTTGGACGACAAGCTAGTTAAAACATATGGAACACCCTATAGGGATCGCATAGCATTTGGAGCAAGTTGGAGAGATTGGTAGCTATCCCTCTATAGGGATCGGCTATAATCATCCTTAAAACCAATTGTAACAAAGATTGCTCAAAAACTCGAGTTCTACTAATCCAGTTGGCATGAAACTTGAAGTCTATACATAATCTAACATGAAGAAGCTCCCCTAGGGATTGCATTCATTTAGGAAGATTGTAGGGATCTATACCTATCCCTCTAGAGGGATTGGCATAAAACAGAATTCAAGCAACACCACCTCACGGAAAACGTGGTATCTTGCAAACCGTACGTTGAAATGGCACAAAATTTGGAGGGCAAGTAGCTAGCATCATGGGGAACCCCCTAAAGGGATCCCACTCCATTTGGAAACCAAAAAAGGGATCGGTATCGATTCCTATTGTGGGCCCCAATGGGCCTGGAAATTTCTAGGTGGCTTGGTCTCTCGAACCTTCTATTAAAGTTTCAGCCCGATCCGTGCACGTCTTCCTCTATAAATACAGCAGGCATGGTGTCAGAAAAGGGATCTTCTTTCTGCGTATCTTTATCTTCAAGTTAGGCTACACTCTGTCAATTTTATTCTTAGATTTCGAGTTGTAACTATAAACAAACTTCAGTATATTAAAAAAGATTATTTGGGAGTGGATGTAGGCTAAAGTTAGCTGAACCACTATAAATCTTGTCTCCTTTTAATTTCTTTCTGATTATTTTAATTTTTTTCTTCATTTATTTCTCGTTATATTTCTGTAATTGGA
This sequence comes from Allium fistulosum, assembly GCA_030737815.1. Lineage (NCBI taxonomy): Eukaryota > Viridiplantae > Streptophyta > Magnoliopsida > Asparagales > Amaryllidaceae > Allium > Allium fistulosum. Next base: position 831,209,155 of record CM060903.1, on the reverse strand, counting down.
TTGGATACTGGAGCCTTTGCATAATTAGGTGTTGGTGGCCAATTTTGATGCCAACATTTTGGTGCTTTCACTGAGAAGACATGCACCCATGGATTTAGAAGCTAGGTGCTTAGATTTTGAAGCTTGGATACTTGGATATATGAAGCAATGGCTAAGCAATCAACAAGGAGAGCGCTATCAGAAAGGAGCCACCATAGAGGGAGTTAGGAGACTTCCTCGGGAGCTGGAGCTAATCAAGCATGTATATACATCACCAGGGATGAGATGGAAACGATGATGGATGTTATGCAGAAGAGGATGCTGAAAAGATAGGAGGAGATGATGCAGAATTTACTCCAACAGATTAGACAAACTAGAGCATAGAATCAAGAAGTTGAACCAGTAGGAATCGCTAGAAATCAGAACTGTGAGCATGGAAATAGAGCAATTGGACAAAGGAATAGAAAAAAGCAGTCGGGAGTAGTCTCTTGCCATCCTAGAGGGATCATCACCGATCCCTCCAGAAGGTTCGGTACCGATCTCCAAAGGCTAGGGGCATTCCCCCGGGTCTGGTTGATCGTGATGCTGGTGGACCGGCGATCAATCCAATGAAGCTTGGTGTGAATCGGAATTTGGATGCTCTTCCACAAGAATACATTCTAGAATTCCCTCGTAGACTCGGGGGGCATCTTGGACATGATGATAGGAGACTACTGTTGGAAGACAATGGCAGGTTTATAGAGATGATAAGGTGAGCTATGCATGGAGGATTAGTGAACATGGACTTGGAGGATGTAAATAGAAGTCCATTTGCCCCAAATACCAAGAATGCTAGGAATCCACCAGAATTCAAACTACCAACACTAGAAGCTTATAATGGAAAGTCGGATCCAACCATGCATATGATGAGGTATATACGGCACATGGAAGTACTAGGCGCATCGGAAGAAATCTTGGCACTATGCTTCCCCTTGTACTTAACGGATGTAGCTGCGCTATGGTTTAGACAGTTGGAAAGCAGTTCTATTAGCACATAGACAGAATTGGTCGAAAGATTTATGAAGCAGTTTCGGGTTCACATTATAAGACCCAAGAATGTGATGACATTGATGTCAGTAAAGCAGTGGGCAGGAGAATCACTCAAGGATTTCTTAACCAGGTTCAATGCGGTGGTTGTTTTGGTGGATCGACCAGATCCATCAATTGTTTTAATGGCAGCAGTGTCAGGAGTTGCAGATGATTCAGGTTTTAAGATATCACTGGTATGGGATCCACCGATGGATCTCAGGGAATTCTACCATGAAGCAGAGAGGTTTTTACGATAAGAAGATGCGAAAGCTGATAAAAAGGCAATGGAAGTTAATACGGTACGGGGTGAAGAACCTCCTGGTGAAAGCTCAGGAAAGGACAAGGGTAAACAGAACGTGGATAATGTTATCCCGCCTTTTGGGCAAGGCCGTGACACCAAGGACTTAACTAGAAACCAGTGACAGATTGTCTCAAAGACCAGCTACGCGCAAGGATCGCTATGGATATCGATGAATTTTGTCCGAGTCCGGATCTGGCTACAATTGATAAGACATGACAAGTAAAGCCATTCAAGCCAACTTTCCGAATTTCAAGTCAATCCGAGTTCATACGCTCAAGATATCATTGATACAAGTTGGAAGAAATGGCCCTTAGTTCGACTCCATAGGCCAAGTCTATGACTCGAATCCATCAGAAGATGTCATGTGTCGAATCGATCTGAAGTAGCCTTAAGATCGAATCGATTTGAGGTAGCCTTAGGATCGAATCCAACAAATTCCTCTACTTCGAATCCATGGAGGAAAAGTGCCTCGAGTCCATGGAACATAGCCTTGCTTCGAATCCAGGAAGAATACCTAGCTTCGACACCATCAAGCGTAGACCATGACTGATTCGAATGCACCTTGCCCCGAATCCATAGGCCAGGCCCCAATTCGAATCCATAGAACAACCATTGTTCGACTCCACCATCTTCGAATCCGCTCAACTGAGAGTCCTCGACTCCACCATCTTCGAATCCGCTCAACTGAGAGTCCTCGACTCCACCATCTTCGAATCCAAGCCATGGATTCGACCCAGTCAAACAGGAGTAGAAAACGGATCGAGGCGAGATACGCGCGCCACGTCGCAGCAAGCATCGAGTCGACCGAATCGATTCGAACTAAGATCGATTCGAAGTATCCCTGTTCTCCAGAAATGCAACATTGAATCGATCATATCTCGAGTTCTACAAGTCCAAATGCCATGATATTTTCACAGAAGCTTAAACACATGATGAAGAATGTTCACACCAAATTTCAGCTCGATTGGATGATTTCTTGATCGATTCGAACCAAGGGTCGAATCGATCCCAAAGTGGGCCCGGACCTCCAGATTTCGGCCATGTGGGCCCCATGACGTACCAGAACTGGTCTCCCCTCATTTTAGGCGAAATATCAGCCTCCTACACCTATAAATAGAGCCCCTGGTCATTCAGAAAAGGGGTCAGAGAATTCTAAGTACTGAAGAGCGCCCAGATTCTGCCAGATCTACTCCAGAACACCGCCGCTGCTTTAGATCGATACTTAGCAATTAAATTCAGTTGTATTGCCTTATAAATTACTGTAATCTTCAAGTAATCGAGCAATAAAATCATCAAACTTCATAGTGGACGTAGGCAAAACGCCGAACCACTCTAAATCGCTTGTCTTTGCAATTTACTTTCTGTTATTTGGAGTTTTTGTTAGATAATCCACTGTTTTAATTTTCATTCTTCATTTTTATCTCTTCAAAAACTTCCGAAGAGTGTTGTGCCCATTTTTGGTACAAACACTTTGGTGCTTTCACCGAGAAAAAACCAGCTTTTTTCTCCTGCTCCTTGGATCTACCATCGATACCGGATTGCACAAATCCAAGAGGAAGATCCAGATCTTTGATTCACAGTCCTTCCATTCTACTCAGATTTGCATAAAATCTAGGAAAAGGATTCATCATTCAAAATGGTTAGCACGAGAACCACTTCCACAGCTGCTGGACAAGAAGGTAGGGATGGACAGAATCCTGCTCAACAGCAGCCATCCAACCAAGACAACACTGCCCACTCAGATCCGTCTGGGGCAGTCACTAGACAAGAATTCCAAGTATTGCTTCAAGAGTTGACTCAGAGTCGGCAACAATTGGCCGAACAGTTGCGTGCTAATATTGAATTGACAAACCAACTGAACCGCCAGGGCCGTAGGAGGTCCAGAAGGGATGATGTTTCCCGCTCATCCACTGAAAGTTCTGCTTCATCAGACTACTATCACAGATCTACCCGTCCTCGATTAGACGGGAGTCATGCAAAAATGACCGGATATCAACCCGCTTTGACTGTTGGACAGTTGAGGGCAGGACCGTCAACCAGCTTTCAGGCCGGGCCCTCCACACAAGGAGGCCCTACTACACAGCATATCGCGGACAATCATGCCGCAGCTGCCACAATAGAAACAAGGGTTGATACCCGAAATCTTTCAGAGCCAAATAATCGGCAACGTGGGCGTACTCCAGAACCGTACGTCCTAGAGGACGCTGAGCCAAGGAGGCAAAATTTGGACCGTCGACAGCGCCTAGTCCGAACTCGTGCTGTGGAACCCGACCACACCTTAGCTCGGCAAGCTCAAAATGTAGAAATGATAGACATCTCGACTATGATACGTCAGATGATCCGCGAAAGCCAAGGCCTTACCAACGATGACTGGGGACTTTCCCGTAGTCATACTCCCTTCACAGACGAGATACTGAATGCTGAACCTCCTCGGCGATTCAGAATGCCAACCCTTCCTATGTACGAAGGAAATTATGATCCCAATCAACACATCTTGAAATATGAATGGTCGATGAGCGCCGCAAGAGCCGATGATGCAGTAAAATGCCGAAGTTTCCCCATCTCTCTAGGTGGAATTGCAACGATGTGGTTCACGAGATTGCCACCTAGGTCTATCTCTTCATTTGATCAATTGGCTAAGAAATTTGTTGAACAATTTCGCATGCATGTCGCTAGACCCAAAGATGTCAATACCTTATCCAGTGTTACCCAAGCTCGTGGGGAAACGCTAAGGCGTTACTTAGAGAGATTCCATGCGGCATGTGTGGAGATTAGTAATCCCAACGATAACTCAATCTTAATGGCATTGACAAAGGGAATTGACCCTGATTCTAAATTTGGAAACTGGTTAGCGGGAAAACCACCCGCATCGTTGGACCGTTTCTACTCCAAAGCCGCACAATTCTTACGGCAAGAGGACGCGAAACAGTCTAGGAAGCAGGACGATGAGGAACCCAGGAGCGAAGGAATACAGAGCAATGTAGCAGTAAAACAGTCCGGTGACAATTCCGGAAAAGTTCAGTTGAACATACAGAACAAGCAAACTCAGCCAAGAGGCAACAATGGTCAGAATAAGAAAAGAGATCCAAATCGAGGTCCACGGCGTGAGGCTCCAATGTTCGATAATTACACACCATTGAATACATCGTTGGAAAATGTGTACCTACAGACTTGCAATACTATGCAATACAAGAAGCCGGCTCCGAAGCAATCGTCGGAGAGGCAGATCCAAACAGGGAAGTTCTGTAGATTCCACGAAAGTTATGGCCACAACACCAATGAATGTCGACACTTGCAGGACCTCATTGAGAAGTTGATCAGGGAGAGGAAGCTAGACCAGTTTGTGCGGGCACCGCAGTCTGAAGGGGCGGGCCCCTCAAATCAAAATCATGTACAGAATCCAGAAAGGCAGGAAGAACCAGGTCGTGTCGGAGGAAGACTGGTAATTAATGTTGTAAGTGATAGTCCTCGTACAGCGAAGCGAAGCTGGGGAGAAATGAAATATATAACAACTTGGCTAGACGAACAGACTTCGAGTACGATGATAACTTAGACAATAAACCTTCGACCAAACAAAAGAGAGCGATAAGTAACGACATCACTTTCCGAGACAACGATATTGATCATGTCGGAAGCCCGACTACTGACCCGCTCGTGATATCGGCACAAGTAGGTCCAGCTTGGATGAGGAGGATACTAATTGACTGCGGGAGCTCTGTGAATATCCTTTTTATACATGCTTATAATCAAATGAGGATGAATGCCAGGGATTTGGAACCTTGCCAAACTCACCTCCATGGATTCAACGGTAGTGCTACCGTACCTATTGGGATGGTGAAGTTACCAGTTAGGTTGGGATCCAAGGAACATAGGAAAGTTCGGACATTACAGTTCGCTGTGTTGAACATAGTCTCGCCATACAACGCTTTCTTAGGACGACCTGCCCTTACTGAATTCAGAGCCGTAATTGCCCCGTGGTGCTTAACCTTAAAGTTCCCTACCGTCGACGGAGTTGGAGTTGTCCAGGGCGACCAGGTTGACTTGAGAACAGTCATACGCCGAAATCGAGTCGCCCGACTACGCGCTGCCGAGGACCAACTAAAAACTTTTGAACGCAACGAGATTGTCATTAAAAAAGAATACCCGGAATTCCCACACATAAAACCAACATGGAAAGGGTCACACGAGATTAAGCAGGAACTCGGGAATGGTATATATGAGTTAACGACCGCTGATGATCTAGCTTCACCAAATGCCTTGGATAGCGAAAGACTTCGTCGCTATTGCACATAACAGGCTATGTTTATCTATTTAGTTTAAACTCTGTTTTAGAATTTGTTTCTGCATTTCGAAATTAGAATTTGTAATAAGGCAACTGACTTTGCCATGTTTTCTTATTTCAGCAATAAAATGCCATCTCTTTGAGCCAGAGCTGTGATTCATTAAATACAATGTACAACATCACGATGCGCGAAGAGCTAAATTCCATCACACAATGGGGTTTATTCAAGTAGGGAGTGGCTATGAAGCAATCAACCACTCACCAAGTGAAACCCGAGCTCGGGGGCAAGCCATCACATCAGGCCAGAAATGGGTTGATACACGACAACCTTTTCCTTAACTCCGTACTCCCAGAGTGCGAGGCGGAGTATAAACATTCATTCAACTCTGTACTCCCAGAGTGCGAGGCGGAGTATAAACATTTTCCTAAATCCCAGAGTACTCCGAGAGCGCGAGCTGGGTACAAACTTTTTAACTAACTCCGTACTCCCAGAGTGCGAGGCGGAGTATAAACATTTTCCTAAATCCCAGAGTACTCCGAGAGCGCGAGCTGGGTACAAACTTTTCTTAACTCCGTACTCCCAGAGTGCGAGGCGGAGTATAAACATTTCTTAACTCCGTACTCCCAGAGTGCGAGGCGGAGTATAAACTTTTCTTAACTCCGTACTCCCAGAGTGCGAGGCGGAGTATAAACATTTCTTAACTCCGTACTCCCAGAGTGCGAGGCGGAGTATAAACATTCCTTAACTCCGTATTCCCAGAGTGCGAGGCGGAGTATAAACATTTTCCTAAATCCCAGAGTACTCCGAGAGCGCGAGCTGGGTACAAACTTTTTAACTAACTCCGTACTCCCAGAGTGCGAGGCGGAGTATAAACATTTTCCTAAATCCCAGAGTACTCCGAGAGCGCGAGCTAGGTACAAACTTTTCTTAACTCCGTACTCCCAGAGTTCAAGGCGGAGTATAAACATTTTCCTAAATCCCAGAGTACTCCGAGAGTGCGAGCTGGGTACAAACTTTTCTTAACTCCGTACTCCCAGAGTGCGAGGCGGAGTATAAACATTTCTTAACTCCGTACTCCCAGAGTGCGAGGCGGAGTATAAACATTCCTTAACTCCGTATTCCCAGAGTGCGAGGCGGAGTATAAACATTTTCCTAAATCCCAGAGTACTCCGAGAGCGCGAGCTGGGTACAAACTTTTTAACTAACTCCGTACTCCCAGAGTGCGAGGCGGAGTATAAACATTTTCCTAAAACCCCAGAGTACTCCGAGAGCGCGAGCTGGGTATAAATACCAACAAACTCCAGCTTCCGAGAATGCGAACTGGAGTATAAACATTAACTAACTCCGGATTCCGAGAGCACGAACCGGAGTATAAACATCAACAAACTCCAGCTTTCGAGAGCGCGAACTGGAGTATAAACATTAACTAACTCTGTACTCCCAGTACGCAAGGCGGAGTATAAACAAACATCAACTCCACACTAATCCCCAATACTGGGGGCAGAACCATAACACATAACAAGTTGGAGACAAAAGGGAATACATTCTCATTTCCACTATCAACAAAAAGAATCTGATTACAAAATGGTTCAAGAAATTGCTACTAGTGGGAGCCGAATCCACATCTATACACGGCTATAGAAAAATCAACAAAATGCTACCCTACGCAACAGAGATTTAAAGAAAGAGTTCAATCTTTCTTCTTCCTTATCTTCTTCTTCGGGGTAGCTCCACCCGATCCGCTGCCCGATTTTCTCCTCAACCGCTTACTCTTTTCAGGCTTGCCCTCCGGCAGCGATATGATGTCAATGTCTTCCTCAGAACTAGAGGCGACGGAAGTTCTTCTAGGAGGTCGAGCTGGAGGCATGGGAGTAGTAGCAGGAGGAGGGACAGGAGCAGTTTCAATCACTACGGTACCGCCCGGTGAAATCACCATTAACGGGGCAGGCCCAGGCGGATTCATACCAGCATTCCCTGCTGCCATCTCGGCATCAATCTCAGCCATAACGTCGTCCTCATGGGATACTTGGGCCGCATCGGATGTGCCAATAGCTGGCATGGATGAACTAACGGCCGGAGCAGCCCCACTCACAGCATCGGACGGGTTGACAGAGGGATCGATGGGTTCATTGAGAAGCTCCTCAATCATTTGAGCGCTGAAAGAAAACATATTTGCATCTCCCTCTTCGCCGATCAAGGTAGAAGTCGTGATGGCTTCAGTAAAAACAACCCCTTGTGTTTGATGTGGAACTGATAGAGCAAGAGGCGCAGAAACAACGACTTCAGTCGCTGAAATGCGACAAAACGAAGATTGTTAGCCAAGTGTGTTGCTTAAAGTTCTCCACAACTAAACTACGAGAAGCGCTCAAATACCTTCCTTAGTCTGGACCGAAACGTGGGTGGAATCATCGGCGGAAGATAATAACGGTTGGTCAGGATTATATGCAGGAACAGATTGGGGATCTACCGCACCAGTGGTTTCGGGCAATGTTGGGATTACAGCTCCAACACTTGCCTCGTGATGCGCGGTCCCCGAACCTTCGCCTGTCTCTAGAGATTGAACGCCAAGCTTTTCTTTCGCCATAGAAATCGCCGCCTCGTGAAGGACCTTCCTCTCATCTTCGGTGAGCAAACGCATCTCCAACTCAAAGTCGTCAAGTGTTTCATCTGGATGCGCTGCTCTCTTTTCATCCAATAGCCGGGTCCAGGCATTGTACAAGATCGTGGAGTCATCTCCCAGCCACGCTAGATTCCTGTGTTCCAGCACATTAGCGTTGTACATGACCAAGAGATCATCAAACTCAGAATCTAGCCTGGACATCTCCTCCAAAATCTTTTCTCGGATTTCTGCTTCCGCAGACTTAGCCTTGACCGCCGCCGCAGCAAGTTCGGCCCTGAGAGATACTGCTTGGTCGCAAGCCTCTTGAGCAGTGGCGTTTGCATCGTCCTTCTCCTTCACCATTTCAGTAAATTTAGCCTTGAGCTCGTTTAGCTCTTTAACGGCTAAGTCTCGCTCAGCTGCAATGGTGGTGTTGCGGTGGCCCATCTCCTCTACCGTGGCGCAATGTTCTTGTTGCATCCTAGCCATTTTGGCCACGGCGTCCTCGTGCTTCTGGAGAGCTTGAAGTTCAAAATTCCGGGACGTCTCCATTTCAGATTGAAGAACTTCAACGATGCGTTTCTGTTTAGCAATTTCAGCATCGCGTTCAGCAATAGTCTTCGCCCGATCAAAAGCTACTCTAGAAGCCTTCACGGCTGCCTTGTACCACTCCTTATACTGAGCATAGAAGTCGTGGATATAACTATGAGCAGTGATCTCAGCTTCCGGAGGGATTCTCTTAAAGTTAGGAGGGAAGATATAGCCATCCATGTAGATTTCCGGGTAGTCATTTTTCATTTGGGCAAGTTTAGCAGCTCCCTCGCTTGTCAACTCAGCCGGAGCTTGTTCAATTATAACGGCTGTTGTCGGTTCCATTCTTGGCCGCTGAGCATCAGGCCGAGAAGATTGAGAAGGCAACTGTTGCTAATGAGATGGCCCTGGGAGGTCTACTGGAGCCCTGGGAGGCGGAGGAGAGCGAGATCGGGGTCGGTACTGGTATCCCCGATCTCTGTCAGAATAATAATAGCCAGAACGGCCATGCGAGTGATCTCTATCCCTATCATAACGTTCTTGACTTGAATAGCTTCGCCCATGATCCCTATCTGTTTCTCTCCTGCGGGAATCATAAAATGGAGAGGATTGGCGCACATTCCGAAGCCTATCCAGAGTAGAGCCACGTCCTGACATCTCGCCTGCGATAAGAAAGAATTACGGATTAGGGTCCCATAAAGCAATGTTTACTATGCAAAAGTCATGAAGTGCCGTGGAAGTGTGTGTAAATGTGTAAACCCCCAAAACCGACCGGAAGTGTTGACCGCACTTAAAGGAAAGGGCTCGTTCATGTTTAGAACATCTTGAAATTCCTCCAACCCAGGATTATGAGAAATCGATATATAATCTGGGATAGGAATATCGTCTAGCCCTTTGAAAGAATCTCTCGAATGAGAAGGGGCGGCCTCAGAAATCATGACCCCGGAAGCGGGAAGAAACACATCTATGGATTTTCCACCCTTGGACTTAAGTTTTTTGGAAACGGCGGCCTTGCCTTTCCGTTTTTCTCCCGATTCTTCAAAGTTTCCCGAGAGATCAGCCATCGGCTCTGAATCTGTGTGGGTTCTTTCTTCGTCACCCGCCTCAATTATTCTGATTCCGAGTGACTTCTTCACTTTTTTCTTCTTGATTTTCTTCTTGGTCTTCTTCTTATCTTCCTTCTTGGAGGCGGACTTTGCAAAGCCCTCAACAACTATGCTTTGATTGATGTCGATCAAACCAAGAACTCTTAAGTTGTAATCGTTCAGCATCGAGTCAATATGCCTCAGCTCGCTTGGGACTTCTTGAAGACTTCGGACGGTACCCTTGAAACGCCCTCCATCGGGCCTAGAGATAATAGCTGTAAAAGGAATGAAATGTCAATTTTAACACCGAAGGGCTATTGGTCAAGGAAACAGGTTAAGGCGCTTACGTCTAGACAACCATCGCCTAGCGAAACCCGGAGGACACCGAACGTAGAACCACTCGTTCTTGAAATAGCTCAGTCGAGTCCAAGCTCCAACTACAACTTGACAATTCCTAACTGCCTCCAAAAATGTAAAAGACGGGCTATCACCCCTACTCTTGAAGTTAAATATGTGTCTGATCTCGGAGGGCCTCGGCGGGCGAAAGAGACAGTCCATAAATATTACAAAGGCACTGTTCAGCAACGCGTGCCCGTTGGGATGAAGTTGTGAAGGAGCGATTCCTAAATATGATAGCATCCCTCGGATATATTGATTGAAAGGAGGAAGAGTTCCGGCCGCACAAGCATGACGGTAGAATGCTGTATATCCTTCAGGCGGATTGTGCGGTCTATCAGTGGCACTGGGTAATAATACGTCACCTAGAGATATGTTATGCTTTAGGCATATTCGTCCCAATAAGGATTCAGAGATGTTAGACTGAACCGAATCAACAGGGTCCTCGATAAATATAGCCTCTGGCAATTCGTCTGGAGCCGGATCGATTACATCGGCAGGGATATCGGGAATCTCAAGCACCGAAGGAGTCGAGCTCTGTACCTCTTGTTGTTGGGAGCTCGAAGATTCCATAATTAGCTAACTCATCAGAAAGCAACGTTAAGTTCATAACCAGCCCGTGCGTGCCCCAGTGTAGTGTGTATGAACGTGTTGTGCAGTGCAAGTGTTGTGCATCACTTAAGCAAATTTAACAGAATGAAGTAAGATGTCCGTACAACAAAACTTGGGAATTTGAGAACGAAGATGACCGTCATCGCTGACCGTCACTTCCACACCATCCAAAGGCTACTACCCACTTCAAGTATAAATCTTTCAGTTGTATTATTGGTTAAGTCACGGTTCCATCGACGAGCTTCAAAAAGGAGGTCAAATCTTTCGGTCAAGTTCGACTATGCAAGGCCGAAGCTCGTCGGAGTCAAGTATGATAAAGTTCATTATGTTCGTCAAAGATCAACTTAAGATTGGTCGTAGTTCGGATGTTGGAGCAAAATCAGAAGAGAAGATATCAGAACGTTCGAATCGATTGACTCGAATCGATGACGTTCGAATCCACACACCTCGACTCCATTAAGGTCGACTCGGTGAAGCCTTAGGATGGAAAAGCACTACGAGTCCATGATCTTTGCATGACTTCGAATCAATCAATATTGAGATCCTTCGAATCGACCGATTTATCGCTACTTCGAATCGATCGCCGCGAACTTTCTTTCCTTCTTTCTCTTGAGACAATCAATTCGAAGCTCTGCATTCAAAATCGATTCGAATGACTCGTTCTTGGAGCAGTGCGAAGCAATGGAAGGCGACACCCTAATCAGTACGACTCGAATGATTTCATTCCCCAGTTCCATCGAGTCGACCCACTTTGCTCAGACCTCATCTCTCCTCGAAGTTTTAAGAAGGAAAGACTGAATCGTTGCTAAAGATCCTAAGTTCTATCTTTCACATCTCAAATCGATCCCTTGATTACCTGATTTTATGAGAGCGTGAAGGGGTTCGATCGATTCAAAGAGAGCACGTTCGTCTTGGCCTTGGAGAGGTCGATTCGAAGAAGAAGCTATATCAGCAGTGAAAAGTAAAAAGTGAGAAATGAATAGGACCCCGGTATATATAGGGAGAAATGACGATTCGCATCCCGGTAAAAGTAGACCGGCCAGCCCAGGTTTACAGTCACTTCGATTCGAATGATGCCCTCGAATCGATCACTGAAGAGTTCCTATCGAATCAAGGGAAACAGTGGCAATCACCAATCCAAGACCGTCCTTCGTATCCATCTATCCAATATACAATAGGTTCATCGATACGAAGTACAGAGCAAGAGTGTCCCTAAAAAAAAAACGTTCGACTCCAACAACTCAGACAACCACATCGAATCCACACAGTATCGATTCGAAGCATTATCGATTCGAAGCCGTAACCGAACAGAGGCTGGATTGAAAGTCATATCGATTCGAAGCACGAGGTCCCTCAAACCCTCGATTCGAAGGCCATCAATTCGAGGAGGCATGGCTTCGAATCCATCAGATACCACCGATCAGACGGACGAATCATTTCAATATGACAAATTTTTTGTCCACTCTTTGTACCGATTCAGGAGAGGATCAATACAAGAGGATGATCATAGGCAATCATAAAAGCGATGTTTTAAATCGAGTCTCAAACCGGTTCAGGAGAGGACCGAGGCAGATTTCGATAGCAAACCGAACTGACAACGACTTACGATCACGCAACGTTAACCAAAGTCAAAATAATACACGTATACACGTATTCCTGACTAATGTTTGGTCTTTATTATTTACAGGGATCAAATGATTCATCTCATCATGACTCAAAAACCTAACGGCCAGTCACAATTATACGACGGTCGATTACTGCAATACAGAATGCAACTTTCGGTAAAACATGTCATAGATGTCCAAAGAGAGACTGCAGCATTTCAAAGCACGTCATGTTTACACAAGACGTACTTTGGGGGGCAAATGTTATCCCGCCTTTTGGGCAAGGCCGTGACACCAAGGACTTAACTAGAAACCAGTGACAGATTGTCTCAAAGACCAGCTACGCGCAAGGATCGCTATGGATATCGATGAATTTTGTCCGAGTCCGGATCTGGCTACAATTGATAAGACATGACAAGTAAAGCCATTCAAGCCAACTTTCCGAATTTCAAGTCAATCCGAGTTCATACGCTCAAGATATCATTGATACAAGTTGGAAGAAATGGCCCTTAGTTCGACTCCATAGGCCAAGTCTATGACTCGAATCCATCAGAAGATGTCATGTGTCGAATCGATCTGAAGTAGCCTTAAGATCGAATCGATTTGAGGTAGCCTTAGGTTCGAATCCAACAAATTCCTCTACTTCGAATCCATGGAGGAAAAGTGCCTCGAGTCCATGGAACATAGCCTTGCTTCGAATCCAGGAAGAATACCTAGCTTCGACACCATCAAGCGTAGACCATGATTGATTCGAACGCACCTTGCCCCGAATCCATAGGCCAGGCCCCAATTCGAATCCATGGAACAACCATTGTTCGACTCCACCATCTTCGAATCCGCTCAACTGAGAGTCCTCGACTCCACCATCTTCGAATCCGCTCAACTGAGAGTCCTCGACTCCACCATCTTCGAATCCGCTCAACTGAGAGTCCTCGACTCCACCATCTTCGAATCCAAGCCATGGATTCGACCCAGTCAAACAGGAGTAGAAAACGGATCGAGGCGAGATACGCGCGCCACGTCGCAGCAAGCATCGAGTCGACCGAATCGATTCGAACTAAGATCGATTCGAAGTATCCCTATTCTCCAGAAATGCAACATTGAATCGATCATATCTCGAGTTCTACAAGTCCAAATGCCATGAAATTTCACAGAAGCTTAAACACATGATGAAGAATGTTCACACCAAATTTTAGCTCGATTGGATGATTTCTTGATCGATTCGAACCAAGGGTCGAATCGATCCCAAAGTGGGCCCGAACCTCCAGATTTCGGCCATGTGGGCCCCATGACGTACCAGAACTGGTCTCCCCTCATTTTAGGCGAAATATCAGCCTCCTACACCTATAAATAGAGCCCCTGGTCATTCAGAAAAGGGGTCAGAGAATTCTAAGTACTGAAGAGCGCCCAGATTCTGCCAGATCTACTCCAAAACACCGCCGCTGCTTTAGATCGATACTTAGCAATTAAATTCAGTTGTATTGCCTTATAAATTACTGTAATCTTCAAGTAATCGAGCAATAAAATCATCAAACTTCATAGTGGACGTAGGCAAAACGCCGAACCACTCTAAATCGCTTGTCTTTGCAATTTACTTTCTGTTATTTGGAGTTTTTGTTAGATAATCCACTGTTTTAATTTTCATTCTTCATTTTTATCTCTTCAAAAACTTCTGAAGAGTGTTGTGCCCATTTTTGGTACAAACAGATAATAGCTTCGATGGATTGAAGCGACAAAGGAGGGAACCTAAATTCTCTTCTTACTCGGAATTGAATGAAACCCTAGAATGGATATATCTGGATATTCGATGGTACCTTCCATATCGGAGGCTGGCAAGGAGGCTACCCTCCAAACGTGAACGGACATCAGGAAAGTGTTGCCTACTCCATGAGCTGGATGGGCACAATACAAATGACTACAGGCATTTGAATGATATCATTGAGGAACACGTAAGGAATGGTTAATTACAATAATACGTAAGGACTCAGGCTATGGCGGTGGAACAGGAGGAGCCATCATCCACCTCGAATGAAAATGGTACTGGATCAAGGCATCATCATCAACTTGTCATCAATTAATCGGTATGACATGGAATAAGTAGCAAACTACATAGTAGGATGGCTAAGTTACTTACACATGTACGGGATCGAGGATGGTCCCTAAGCATGCTCTGAGATGATGATAAACCATAGTGCTAGGGTTTGTGAAATTTTTTTTTTCTTCTTGTTTGCTTCGAACTCTTGTTTTTTTAGTTTTATTTAAACTCTTGTTTATTGGTTGTACGGACTCTTATTTTATGGACTTAGGAATGCCTAAATTTGGATAAATGTGATGGATAACATAGGTTATCAGGTATGGACTATGCCTAGTAAGGGATAGGTCGCTTTGCTCGAATGTGGTGGATTGGCCTACTTAGGTCGTCGAGTATGGATTGTCCTCGGCAAGGATTCGGAGGGATCAAGGTCGTCAGGTATGGATTATACCTGGCGGGGGTAGGTCGCTTTGCTTGAACGTGATGGATTGACCTACTCAGGTCGTCGAGTATGGATTGTTCTCAGCAAGGATTTGGAGAGATCAACGTCGTCAAGTATGGACTATGCCTGGTAAAGTGTAGGTCGCTTCGCTCGAACGTGATGGATCGGCCTGCTCAGGTCGTCGAGTATGGATTGTGCTCGGCAAGGATCCAGTGAGATCAAGGATTTGAATAACAACCCAAAAAGGTTATGGATTTGGATATCAGCTTTGAATGGCTATGGATTTGGATATGGCCTTGGAGCGGTTTGGGCTTTGGCTAATAATCCAGAGAGATCGTAGGTTCGGAATTGGATATCGACTCGGAATGGTCATGGATTTCACTAACGATCCGGAGATGGATTTGGATTGGCAATGGATTCGATAATATGGCAATCAATAGATTATGGATTATAGATTTTGGATTTATGGCAATTCAAAACGCACCTTCTTATCGCAAGGCATGTTTTGGGGGGCAAAGTGTTAACCTACCTTTTGCTAAGGCAGTATACAGACGGATTTAACCCAATAGACTTCACAATTATCAAGGCCGATGAGTACAAAGCGATGATTGTAGGGCCCAGAAATTGGGTATAGATAATAGTATCAAGTCAAGATTGAATGGAATTGATAAATATGCAAGGCAGAATGTTTAAAGTATGAAATATGGCTCAATGCATAAGAGGGATAGGCATAGATTGGCTCCAACAAGAGGGATCGGCATACTTCAAAGTACAAGAGCATTCTTATGTAAAACAATCAATATCTCAAGATCTACAAGTCCGATGCATATGAAACTTTGTGAGAAAGATGTGGGGACCCTAGGGAGCCTACCGTAGGGATTGCATATCATTTAAATGAAGAAATAGGGATCGATACCTTTCCCTCTTAGGAGTCGGCTAAACCTAACTTCATAGCAAAGATCGATCAATATCTCAACATCTACACATCCAATTGACATGAAACTTGGAAGACAAGCTAGTTATAACATATGGAACACCCTATAGGGATCGCATAGCATTTGGAGCAAGTTAGAGGGATCGGTTATAATCAGCCTTAACACCATATTGCAACAAAGATCACTCAATAACTTGAGTTCTACTAATCCAGTGGGCATGATAGTTGAAGACTATACATAATATAACATGGAGAAGCTCACCTAGAGATCACATGTCATTTGGGGAAGATTGGAGGGATCGGTACCTATCCCTTTAGAGGGATTGGCAGAAAATAGAATTCAAGCAACACCACCTTACGGAAAACATGATATCTCACAAATTGTAAGTCGAAATGGCACGAAATTTGGAAGGCAAGTAGCTAACATCATGGGGGTTCCCCAGAGGGATTGCACCCCATTTGGACACCAGAAAAGGGATCAGTACCGATCCCTATTGTGGGCCTCAATGGGCCTAGAAATTTCTGGGTGGCCTTGTCTTGGTCTCTCGAAACTTCTGTCAAAGTTTTAACCTGATCCGTGCACGTCTTCCCCTATAAATATAGTAGTCATGGTATCAGAAAAGGGATCTTCTTTCTGCTTCTCTTTATCTTCAAGCTAGGCTACACTATGTCAGTTTTATCCTTGGATTTTGGATTATAACTGTAAACAAACTTCAATATAATAAAAAGGATTGTTCGGAAACAGACGTAGGCCAGAGTTAGCCGAACCACTAGAAATCTTGTCTCCTTTTACTTGCTTTTTGATTGTTTTAATTTTCTTCTTCATTTATTTCTCTTCATATTTCTGTAATTGGATTGGATATTGGAGCCTTTGCAAAATTGGGTATTGGTGGCCAATTTTGACGCCAACACCACCAGAGCCCTGATTCCTTTTATTTCGATTATTCGAATTTCCAAAACTAACTGCCACATTACCAAAGCTTTCTCCAGTTAATATAATCACCACATTGCTTTGCATTACTTCCTTCTACTATCCACCATCAATCTGTTCGACTTCCCGACTTTCTTCCTTCAAATGAAAGAACTGATTGGCCATTGGTGGAATTCCTCCATAGTCGTTAGTTGTTTCATCTTCAACAATTTGCTAAAGTCCGTGTTTGGATGTATGCCTCAAACCAAAGCCATAAAAACTAAATCTTCCTTCGGATTACTCATCTCCATAACTGTGATATTGAACCTATTCAAGAAGTTCTTCAATGACTCCTTAGGTCCTTGGAAAGACTCGACAAGGACATCATGTCCTTAGGCCAAGCAGCATGGAGCTGGAACTGTTATAAGAATTTCTTTGCTAACTCATCAAAAGTTGATATGGATCTCGGCGTCAGCTTAGTTAACCACATTGATCCAACACCTTCCAAGAAAATATAAAAATACCTACATCGAACCGCATCCATTTCCTTGGCACTATTCATGTTCCATTCATACTTCAACAGATGCTACTTTGGATTGGTGGTCCAGTAGTACGATGGCATTGTCGGCATCGTAAACCTCCTGCGATACTCCTCTCTTATAATGTACTCCGTAAATGGAGTTCTACTTGACACGGAACCCCATTCCTCATTCTTTCTCCACTTATCCTCTTCTACCAACTGCTTAACCATATCTGTTATGTACCCCTCACTTGCCTGGAACTCGGAAGGTCGACCGTCGGGAGCTATGCTAATTATTTGACTCTGCAAACGGTCTCAGGAAAAACAGTCTCAGTTTCTCATTGATGTCTAGGTTCTTTAGTCTCTGGAAGAACCACTCCTTTAGGTTTTTCTACCTCCCAACTGGCTCTGTAGTGGTTGTTTACACACCAACATCACGAACAGCAAGATCAAGCTCGTAATCATCACCTTCGTGTTGCAGATCATTCTCTAAATTAGACAAGTCTATGGCCTCTACTTCTTATCCCTTAAAATGCATAAATTCTACTCGGTAGCAACTTGATTTTGGTCGGTATTGAGTTGAATTCTTTTGAGGGGTACTCCCCGACTTTCTCCAACAGCTCTAGTAGCCATTTCCTTTTGTTTTTGTTTTCCATCTTGCCTGTTCTGATAAAAAACAGAGGAGTTCTCCTCTTTAGATCCAGCAAGTGAAAATTTTCTCCTACTCCTCCTGGTCCTTTGTGGCTATTGGGTTGGAAGAACTATGCTGGCATCCATCTTTTCCGTTAAAGACTTCTGACATCTTTTGATTCAGCTTTTGCATCACTTTGTCAAACTCCACTCCAGTAACCAACTTCTAAGGAGCAGATGGTCCTAGCAATGCCTGTTGGTTGCTAGCCTCCATGTGATGAGAATTTCCTTCATCTCCAGCCATTATTCTTGATGACCTTCTAGATCTCCAAGGTACAATTAATTCCAGTATGCTAATTCCTCAAATCCTTAATGAAAATCTTTTAGATCTAACCTCTGGATTCTCCAATCCAAAATAGAAAGCTAGATCTTCTATGATTGATTTCGATTCTGAGTAAAAGCACTAAAATGTTGAGCCTAGAAATGGCATAAATCCCAAAGTCCTATAGAGATAATAAAATCTAATGGAGAGTATATGAAAAATAGTAAGAATAATAGGTTTTTAAAATGGTTCGGCAATCTCTAGCCTATGTCCATTGTAGTTTGTTGATTATAGATTTGAGATCACTATATAAGGATTTTACTGATCTAAAGACTTTGAATGGAAAATAGTAGCTTCCTTGGCGACTATAATGGAAGAGAGATAGAAGATGAAGAAGATAATAATCCAAAAGTCCTTCTCAAGTTGATATAGGATTTTTATTTATAGGGAAATCATACAGTAGAACCGGAGGCCTATGAGATACCAAGTCCAGATCTAGATCCGATAATGTAGGAGGGGAAGCCTGAGTTTCCTGAGTAGTAAAATTAATTCGGTATGACCAGTGGTGGTCGGTACCGAACTGATTTTTGGAGGGGGTATTATCCCCTCTTCTCTCCTTTGGTCTTCTATCTTCGATTCATCATGTTTCAAGCACTTTTCCTTTGAGGTTACATTATTTCCAGTAGGTCTAGATATCACCTGTACTTGTCTGCTTTAATTCAGAACTTCTTGGACCATTCGCCTCTTCCTTGAGAAATATAATTTAAAATGATCATTCAAGCCATATCTCCATGAACCATACCTAGGGGCCTATTGAAGACCAAAAGAGTGGTCAGTACCGAGTAAAAGTAGTCGGTACCGAGTGGTCCCCTTGGTCTAATTCCTTTGCAACTTCTTGAGTCCACTTTTATAGTCCTTCTAAGCATATTTCCCAAGTTTGTGAATCGTTTCAGCTTCATCTTGACATTAGATTCGAATGAAAGCTACTTGGTTAAAAAGCCGGATAACAAACATGTACACTGTTTATACGTTCTGCTTACATTATACACATATGAATGTATTTAATATGCTCATTAAATATATTTAAATTAAATTAAAACTCCATTTCGAATGAATTAAATAAAATAAGACTTTATATAAAACTATATTATATTAGATCTAATAAATTCTTTAGACTTCATAGGTCCAATAAATCCAAAAATAGAAAAAAATTGAAATCAACTTATTTCACCCACTTCTGACTGGCCTCATTCGTTTCATTGGTATCAGATCTCAAATGGTCTATGTGATCTCAATTACATATTAGAGAAATTTTATTAAAGCCTACTCATTTAGTAGGATGTCAAGAAAGGTAGCGTCTAATGTTGGATTTGGGCAATCAAGTACTTTGTCCTACCTAGCTGCTAGCCTAGTGCAAAGGACGATGCAAGCCCAAAAGTTATCCCCAATATAAAGGTCTCGATTAGTTTTGGGCCTCGGGATAATTTTAAAATTCAGTTTAAAATTTTATATTATATTTTGGATTTAAAATTAAATTTATAATATAAAATAAATTTTATAAAAGTTAAAAATATTTTTCAAAATTATTTTGAAAATAAACCAATATATTTTTAAATTCTTTAATAATTTAATTAATTAGATTAATTAAGTAAATAATTAAAAGTTAATTGATCAAATAAACATATATATATAATGATATGTGTGTGTATAACTATATACTAATTATCCTCTACCATTGATATAAATAATGAACCTTTAACATAGTTGTCCTCTACCATTTATATATTAATAGACTAAGATACTCTTTAGTTGTTGAGCTTTCCTCATGCTAGAGATGTTATATATAGTACTATTAATATATTGATTAGATGTGGTAAGATATATGCACGTATTTATTGAGTTTTCCTCAAGGTATGTGCATTATACTTAGATCGTCATGAAATGATAGGTACAAGTGAATAATCTCTCTTAATTTGTTGAGCTTTCCTCAAAGTCAATATAAGATTAGGACAAATAGCACTTGTTAGGACTTGTATATGATATAGCCAATAAGGTGTTATCTATCTCATGTAGGCCTATGATTTGTTGATCTTTCCTCAAGGTGAGATTCTAAGGCAAACGAGTCTTAACAACCACTAGGAAAATCAAAAGATTTCTATGTTTCCTCTTAAGGTTTTGAGAAACATAAAAATTTAGTAGGAGCCTTATTAGAAAAATGAAATGATAATATTTAACCTTTCTAATATTGTAAGAATATATGCTATAAAGTGAAATTAATGTACTTAGATAAATTTATGCAACCATCATAATTGATAAAATGTTTATCGGTTTAAATATACATGAACTGAATAGAAATATAAAATATACTTATCGACAAATATTTTTGTATGTTTTCAGTCCTAGACCCACGCAAGCACTTAATTATACAACTACTAAATACGTTCGTAATTTGGCAACTTACATGTTTATTCGTCCGAGACTGTGTATTATCTTCAATGAGTTTCTAACTCTAGAACAATATAAGAATATAGATATTTGATCCATATTCAATCACGTATAAATATTATATGGTGAACAATCGCAATTCGTATTGTACGAAACTTTAATGAAATCGGTTCATTCGAAATAAGCAAGTAAATCATAACATGAAATCATGTATTCAATATAATTGATTACAATAATGATCTTGTTGTGTTAGATGTAGCATTAGAGTGGGAGCTACAAGATGGATCTAAGAATTCAACACTAAAATGTCAGTTTGATCAGTTTACATAAAGTGTAACTTGTTTGATATCCTTAAATTTTGAGGATAACTAAATAGACTTTTGTAAAAAAATTCATTACGGTTTTGTAGTAAGGGTTTTCTTTTGAGTGGTTCGACCATTTGAAAGGAAAGCGAATGTATGAAAGTGGAGTAACTTAGGCACAGTTGGGATGAAGAGAGTGAATGATCACTTTTGCTTCAAAGAGAGACACTAGAAATGAGAATTGTATAAAAGTCTAAAAGATACTTAATATGGAACAAAAATGTGATTTCCCCTCCAAATATATTTTCATATAGAAAATTATTGTCTATAAAAGTTATTTCTTCGGGTTCAAGATAAATATCTGAAACTCATGACTATAAACTAGTTACAGTGAATGAAATAAGATCCCATAGTAAGTGGTTTAATGGAGCTATGTATTTTGTACGCTATTATAGTAGTGGTGGAAACAGTAGGAGCATACCATATAAAACTTCTTAGTGGATTCATCAAGTTACAAAAATTGTTCTCGTAAACTCACCAAATATTATTTATAACATAATAATAGTTTTTAATCTTGACTGAAAATAGGCATAATTTTATTTTAGTATGAATGTTCTTTAAAGATAAAACAATAAAAATGATATTTGTTTTCATAACAAAATAATTGATTTGAAAATATAGAAGTATCCAAAATCTTACGGTTATTTTGGAATTATAGACCAAGCCACAAGTTTGAGAAATAATTCTTTGACCATATGATTATTAACATATGGTATCGGTGAGTTGTATCTCAAATGATTAAGGACATAGCACCCATCAGTGGGAGCAACATAAGAGTTAGTGAGCTCTTAGGATTAGTACGTATAGATGTACACAGCCGTCGATTTAATGTACCAAAATGGTTCCAAATACTTCATTAATTCACCAATGAATTACCACAAACATGAACATGTGTATTATACACATGGAGTATGCCTATGATAAGTTTGTAAAATAAAAACGGAAGTTTAAAACATAACATGTAATGGAAATAAAAGAATTCAGTTAGATCGAATAAGTGAGTGTATTGGGAAAGAGTTCCGAATGTATCTAAAATGAATAAGATTCGATCTCAAAAGTCATTCTTACTAATGATCCAAGTGATGTACCATCAAGAAGTAATCATACTTTGTTAGACAAAGTATTATTGATGATGATTAAAGTTGAGTTAATTTCTTTTTATAAGGACATGTAATTAAGAGTAAGTAAATAAGTTCAAATTTAATTTCATCTAGAACAAAGTCTACAAAATCATATAAGATATGAGTTGATGAAATAATCCCTATATATCTAGGTCAAGGATTTGACAGGTTGTTTGAATTGTATGTAATACTAGTTCTCGAGGGATCTTGTGTGAACTACCCTAAATGATTTTGGGATCAATCAATATTGATTGACCGGTTTATGTTATAAATATAAGTTTCATAACCTTAAAAACCAAATTAGTTTTATGCATATACAAAAGAAAGTCATAAAATGTTCATGAATACATATTCTTTTCCACCAAGAAACAATTGTTATTTCAAGAAATACCAACTTCATGACAGTGGAGTTTATTTTAGATATTATTGGTAATAAAATGGATGTGGATATAATCCAAAGATAAAACCGATTATAAGGATGAAATGAAATTAACCAAGCCAAAATGGACACAACAAATTAGTAAGAACTCTCGCATATTAAGAGAAACTATGATTTTCTTATTAATGATGAGAAAAGAATTTCCTCAATTGTCAATAAGTTAATATGATTTTGAGTTTTGGGACATTTATGTTGAAAAAAATTTATGAATAATGATTTTAATAGACTGTTTGCATATAACAACCAAAGTGTCACGATGTCAGTGAAAGCGATGTCGAGTTTGTGGGTTTCAAATATGATCTAAGAACTAATACAAAAGCATCGTTCGACAAGCATCAGAATTAAGCAATATTTTAACAAAGAAATCAAATAGTTTGATTTTCAGTCAAAATACAAAGGAAGCATGTGTCTATAAGAAAGAAAATTGAAGGTTCTAAGATATTTCTAAAACTATAAGTAAACAACAAACTTATGAAAGTTAATGATGTACCCGTGTTAAAATCATTTTAGTTTGGTTGTTTAATTCTCGATATAAAATTTGAAAAATCTATAACTGGTATAAAAGGACGTTGGGAATGTCTTAAACGATATGCAAACACCATATTAAAATGTTTAATATGGAGTATGTAAGATGGATTCATTATGCATTTGAAATAGGAATTATCATATGTATTGTATAGCTTAACAATATCGCATTTGCTTATGTATTTAATACATAAAGCAAATATCAAATTTGAATTCCATTAAATGGTAGTTAAAAATATTCTCGGGTATTTATAAAATACTAGAGAATTGTTTATAAAAACAACAAACTCCTTAAGAAGGAGTATTCAGACTCTAACTTCATAATTGATATCGAGGATACAGGATACTGTGACAATCCTAATTTTCGTTCAAACCTAGCTAAGGAGCTTTAAGTTGGAAATTTTCCAAACAAAGCGGTTGAGGCTAATTCGATCAAAAGGCTAAGTACATCGCATTGAATAGCACCATAGTAAAAGCACTGTGTATGTGTGTTAATGCAGATTATGATTGAGCTAGGGGTGATTACAAATGTTGAGAATCCCATGACACTAACATATGATAATAATACTACAATAAATCATGAAAGAGACTATAGCTCACCAAAAGTCGACTAAAATACTCTAAAAAGTTCTACATGATAAAGACAATTTATCAGCATCGGGGAGTGTTGATTGACAAAGTAGATAATTAAAACAATGTAGCATATCCATTCACTAAGGGGCTACCTTGATCAATTTTGAGAAAACTAATCGAAGGAATGAGAATAAGGTTCCATAATTGACCCCAAGTGCAAGTGGGAGATTGATTGAGTTAGAGGTATATACCCTTGTGGAAATTATGTAATTTATTACATATATCTAACTCTATGACCAATCTTATTCATAATAAAGGTATTTGTTTTCTATTATATACTTTATTATATAGTGATATAATTAATTAACTAACTAATTTAAAGTATATAAGTAGAAAATCCTTAAATGATATGTTATGTGATAGTAATGTAATCATGAGAAATTTATCATATTAAAATAACATATTATTTTTGTTATTCATAGTCAAAATGTTTCGAGAAAGGATATTGATTCATCCATTGAGACTACAATGTCACATCACTAGCTAAGGTGACATGTAAATGTTGATATTTGAATTATTCGATATTAATTATTGATTAAATTAACACTTGAGTCGCATAACCTTAATGGCGAATTCTACGAAAAATCACATAATTTTATTTTTTATAAAATGTTGTAAATTAATAATATTTGAGAAATATTGATCCTATTAAATTTATTTGATGTTTGAGAGTTGTTTGTAATTATTTGAATGCACATATAAAAGTTATATTTGTGTGCATCGATATATGATATCGGTGTATATTTAAACGGGTTTAAATAAAAGATAATTGCATGAAGGGATGTATGAATATTTTATGTCATTTGATGGCAAGTAATTTCTACCATACCATGTGAAGAGAGAGGAGTGGAGAGAGATAGAAAATTATGAGAATTGATTGGGAAGTTTTAATTAAAAGAATGAGAAATGTTTCTTTCTTTCAATTAAAACAAATTAACTAATTCATCTCATGTAGACATTCTTTTTTATTCACTTTTCTCTTCTTTCCTCCTAACCTTCTATGGTATATGATGAAATAAAAATTTCCAAATTTTTTATCAACTTCAAAACAAATACAAACATCAAATACAATAAAATAAGTGGTTCATTCTTTTCTTGCCAGGTTGAGTATGGATCTTTGAGATCCGAGGAAAAATCTTCATCCAAGGTGTGAATTTTAGACTACATCAGAAGGTAGTTATACAATCTCATTTTGATTGTATATTACATCATGTCAGTATAGTTTAGTTCACGTATCTTATACATCTCTTTTGGTTATATGTAACATCATGTTTGTATAGTTTAGATTTCATGTCTTATACCATGAATTTATATATGCATATGTTGTTCAATCTATTATTTACTATTGTACAAAATATTAATGTTTAAAAAAATAAAATAATTTAAATTTTAAACTAATTTCAGTTAGTTGAAATAATTTTGTAACATGTTACACATACAAATAAAAGTGAACTACATATATTAGTTATTTGAAATCCTTTTATGAAATTAAATATAAGTTTCATGTATATATATGTTATTTTCAAAATATAAAATACATTTGATTATTATTTACGTATGCTTATATATATTATTTCAACTCAAAATTTTTAAGTGGACATTTGTATAAAATTATAAATCTAAATTTGGATTCTTCCTAAATCAATGAATTTTAAATTTCAAAACATGTAAAATTATAAGTTTTACGTATACATGTTATTTTGAATTTGAAATATAGTTTGTTTTTATTTATATATGTGGAAAAATCATGAATCAAAAGTTGAATCCTTCCTAAGTCAAAACTAGATTTCAAAAGTTAATTTTAAATTTCAAGACACTTAAACTTGCCATAATTAATTTTAATATGTACAAGAGTTTAAGTGTTCGAATATTGATTTGAAATGCCATTGAAGAATGAGTAAAGGAAATAGAAAAATTCCCCATCTTTTCCTATTCTTAAATACATACTTAAAATTATTAATTATCATATTATAAATATAAATGAATTATTGTTAATTAGTTGAAAATATTTTATTACTTATTATATGTAAGTATAAGTAAACTATGTATATATACATGTTCTTATTATTTTATATGTTTCCAAAATAAAACTATGGAAAACAAAGACATATATTAAGGGAGAATGTGTTAATTGCAGAGTAAATCCCAGCAATAATAAATGTACATATTAACCATATACATTGTTTATATGTTGCGCTTACACTATTCATATATATATAAGTGTGTTTGATACGCTCGTTATAATATATTTGAATTAAATTAAAACTCTTTTTTGAACGAATACGATAAAATATTTTTTTAAATCTACTAAATTGGATCAAATAAGCCCTTTAGACTTCATAAGGCCAATAGATCTAAAAGTAGATTTTTTTTTGAAATCTGCTTATTTCACCTGCTTCCGACTAGCCAAGTTCCTTTCAAGTACAACCATATACAATACATTTAATACAATACATGCATCACACAATATATACCTACAATTAGTTTTGAATTTATCAACCAGTTACCCTAAATCTAGTTGTTAACGACTTTCTTCGTTAACCCCAAAAAGTGTGAGAAAAGATATATTTGGTTGAATAAAGACTTTAGTAATCCTAGGTTAGCTTGCTAGGAAGGCACATGCTCTATGTTGAATCCATGTTAGTTTCGAATTCATGAGTGTTTTTGGAAATCAAAACAAGTTATGATTGAAATCACAAATGCTTGAGAATTCAAAAACAAGTCACGATTCAAGGAATCTTATACCAACTTGTTGGACATATGCTCTTTCAATGGTGAAGTCAAAGTCATGTCAAAATCATAGGAATCATAAGTCATAATTCATGTCTCTTATTCATATGCAATGTGATCGTAAAAGTATAAGCCCTTATTTGCAATGAGTGTCGCAAGGTTGCAATTGGCACTAAATCCCAAAATTGAATTAGGGTTACAAACTTTAAAAAAAATGTAAGAATGAATCATCCCCTCCTTCATGCCTCTAGGTCCATATTTATAGGAGTAGAGAGGAGTGGCATGGCTGCCACGTGTCATTTTCGACATGCTTAGTTTCGGCATCATCAACCATCCTGATGGTGCTTGGCTTCATGCTTTTTATTGAAGATTTTCGACATCCCTTTAGGCATTGATGATCTACGGTACCGTGCCAGGCATTCGACATTCATACATGCCTTAATAACCTTTGGAATCACTTCAGAAAAGAGAGATTTATGACATCCCTTATTAAATGGGTGACATGTGACACTTGCTTTCTTCAGATGGTTTATGACATCCATCTTATGTGTTGCCCTGGTTGATGAAGTACGACATTAATAAGATGCGGTATTGATAATAAGCGACATTGAAGGGATGTGGCATTGCTTAAGAGGTGATATTGAAGAGAGGCGACATTGTTGGAATGCGACATGCTTTTTGTACATTATTAGTAGGCGGCAACCTCATATAAATGGTTTCTTAAGACCCAAAACCCTACAATTTACTATCATTCAACATTAGTTACTCACGACATGAGACATCAATGATATATCATGCCCCAATCACCTTGATGGCTTACGATATGCTATCTTTCAATATCACTGCCTTGATGAATACAGTGCTGGTTATATATGGTATCATTTATTGGCTATATGCAATATGGGCAAGAAGCGGGATCCAAGATACACAACATCTCCAATCACACTGATGACTTGCGACATTATTCTATACAGTGTTGGTATGTGGCAAAATCCCTTACTTGTATCGATGGGATGCAACGTTCTTTATCACATTGGTGAAGTGCGGAGTAGATGGTGTGCGACATCATTGTAGGTTTTCATACTGATGAGGTGCGGCATCCCATATCGCATTGATGATGTGCGATATTGCTTAAGGCATGGTATTGCTTGCAATAGGTTCAACATCAACTACTCTTATATTGGTACAAGATGCTTCCAATGGTGCGATATTCTTTGGTTCTAACATCCTTATTGTTGACATGCCTTCAGAATCAAGAGTGGTAGTAACATTTGCCCCACTAGTATGAAGGAGTCATTGAATTTTCAAGTCATTACATTGGTGTTGGCGTTTACTTCCTATTGCTATTCAACACAGATTTGACCGTTCATTCAAATTTGATCCAATAACAACTGTGTTTTTTTTCTTTTCCCTATAAATCCCAGGGTTCTTCTTCCTTCTTCTTTTAACCTGCATCTCAAAACTTGAAATAGAAAATTTTTAACATTCTCAAAATTATTCAAAAAATTTCAACCTTCAACATCTGAGCTAAGAACAAGGTACAATCTTAATTTTAATTGTTTAAGTCGATAATCTGAATTAGGAAATTTTATATTGGAATCATTATTATTGTTTTATTTGGGTTTTTTTTTATTTCGAATCGACACCTAATGTTTAATACTTGAGTTTCTGACTGTTGATACTCGAATTATAAGTTGAGTTTCAAATATATTATGCTTATGAATGAATTTGACTTTGATTTATTATGTTGTTGGGGGATCAATTGACCAATTCAAGTTATGCGATATTGATTTGGAAGCCTAGGAGCTTCTAATTTGATTTTGAAATGAACAGCTTACACCCTGTATTAACTTATTTTGTTCCAAAGTTACTGCCCTACGAAGTCAGCCAGATGAACGACATCAAATAATTTTACTTTTTCATTATTGTTTGGACAACCAGTCCAAAGTTTAGAAGTTAATATTATGTGAAATCCCTATCATGTCGGCATACAACCGGGGTCCAACGATCATTTATGTGTTCGACATCAATTTAAATGATTGTCGTATGAGTTTTGATATCCTTGCTATGTGTTATTGCTCCTTTTTCAACGACTTATTTTTAATGATCTTGTTTAAGTTATATGCGACATCCCTAACTTGTGTTATAATTATTATAGCAAATTCATGAATTACTTATATATTTGATATTTTTATAAAAATACTTTTAGGCCATTTTGACATCATTCATTGATTTTGAATATTTATCATTTTGATATCGGATCATCGTTACGACATCATATTATAATTTTTGATAGCGGCCTTTAATACGATATTCTATAAACTAACATTATTTTAATGATTTTGACATTCTATTTAAGATATATTCAGTATAATATCTTAGTCTGATTTCTTTGTATAATTACTTGTCCATCATGGATCTAACATGTATACATACTTTTAATTGACTGAAAACTTAAGCATTTCATAAATTCTACATGGATCGTTCAATGGTTAAAATCTTGTTGTAAGTATAATAGTTAACTTGGACTTCAACACCTTATTATTAGTGTTTAGGTAATTTCTTATTAACTTGCTATCCTTTTGTTATAGCAAATAATTGTCTATTTTATATCATAAGCATTCTAAATTTTACAAAATATTTAATACTTTCCTGGTTCGGTATAATATCACCTGGCAAACAAATAAAAGGTAAGAAAACAAGCAAGAAAGCCAGTAAGAGCCCTAAACCTTCTCCCTCCCGTCAAGAAAGGGGATTATCATCTCAACTAATCATATATTACCACTCAAGAACAAGTGAACACTATCCGCAAGCAATTCGGGATTAAAAACATAGAAGTCATTCCCGTCGGTCCTTTTGGTAGAATTAACAACCCTTCATAAGGATTCTTTGCCTTCACACCAATCCATATCTGGCACTCAAGGTACCTGCCTTTTCCTGATTTTCTTTTGCGCTTCCTAGAGCACCTAAATATTGCTCCAGTTCAATTAACTCCCAACTAGTATGCCTATTTGAGCTGCTTGGAAGTTCTTGCTCGGGAAGCCAAACTTCTCCCTTTGAGTGCTGAAATTCTCCATATTCTAGCTAGCCCTATAAGATTAAGTGAGCAGTTGGATAACGCACTATATCGTGTTCGCCCATTCTCGGAGAACTTAATCACTAATGCTATTAACAAGATAAATGAGTGGGAGAACCAATTCTTCTACATTAGATGTTATTCCTCTAAGATCAGGGGAACTTTCTTTGTTTTTAGCAAGTTTACATTCTTTATTATTCATGTTATATCTATCATTCTCTTATGGTGGATGTTTTCTTTCAGATCCTGCTTCTAAGCAACCAAGCTCTACTGTCGATGACACTATTAAATTCCTGACTCTGGCATCCAAGAGCATGGGTAATAGACTCACACTTTTGATGGAAGTGAATCTCCATAAATATTCCCTAATTTTGGACAACCACATAATACTTGGAGAACCTCCGATGATAAAGGGGAATTCTCAAGGGAAACGATCATTGGTTATTGGTAATCAGAATGCTTTCTCTGGTTCGAACTCAAATCTTCCGGTAAGTTTTCATTACTACTTATATAGAATCTCTTGTGTTATTATCTCACAAGCTTCTTTCTTTGATGTAGGATCTTCTGCATTCGTTATTGCTTTTAAGAAAAAGGAGAACAAGGATAATGCTCCTGCCTTAATCAGATCGAGTAAATCTACCCTTATTGAAGATTTTATTGCCGAGGCAGTTGAAATGCTTAAAAGAAAAGCAAGCACTGGCGCTCTTGCTAATACTTCACCTCCTCCCCCGAGTAAAATACCTAAGCTTGTGGGTGATTATACTCCTATTGTGGTGGATGGGGAGGAACATATGAATATTGAATCAAGCCCTAGCATTACAAATCTGGATTCTCTTGGTCAAAAAGTTCAAGAATTAACTGAGGTGGCTCACTCTCAGGATACTCTCCTCAACATTTCTCTTCCTACTTCTCGAAAAGCCCTGAGTCGCTTATATGCTGATCTTGGTCTATCTCCTTTTCCAAACAATCCTCTTCCTTTAAAGGCTTAGGCCCTGGATCCTATAGTGAGTTTTGATGATCTTCTTTGATTGGCTACTCAATCTCCTTCTTTGGCTTCTCTTAGGCTACCACAACCTTCAACTTATTCTAAGGATCATCTTTTCATTATCATTAAACAACTCCTATCGGTATGCATTTCCTTTCGTTTGGTTAATCTAAGCTTTTAGCATTCTATTTCTTGTTCTGACTTAGGCTTGTTATCCATTTCAGGCGCCCAAGCATATGTTCTTCCTCCAAGAGGCTTCTCATGGGCCCTCTAATGAAGTGGCCGAATTTAAGAAACAGATCTCTTCAATTAACAACGATATAATTGATATTACTACAGCAAGGGATGAAGCTATTTCTGAAAAAGATAAACTCACTTCCTTTCTTAATGAGGAAAAGAAAACCAAAGAATTATTGGAGGAAGAAGTGAAAGCACTGAATGCAGATCTCGAGAAGGCCAACAAAGAGAAGGCCGAGCCAATCGATGAGAATAAATCTTTAAAGGACAAGTTAAAAAGGAAAAGTGATATCTTGACTTACTCAAACAACATTATTAGGGATGTTAAAAAGAAAGTCGCCTTTTTCCTTGATAACCCCCTTACCAGTATTACTGAGAAATGCTATAAGGATGCTTTATTTGTGGCGTATGGAGACAATATCCAAAATTGTCCAGATTTAGATTTTCCTTCCATGGGAATCTTAAATGAAAAGTTCAAGAGAATACTTAATCTTATTTTGGGGAAAGCCCAGAGGTCTCTTCATGAAGAGTTTCTGACCAAGGAAAATGTGACGCTAGAAAGTTGATATCCTTTGATGACCCGCTACTTGATGAGGAGATAGGATTTGATGAAGAAGGGGATGTTGATGATGACCATGAAGGTAATGATGGTCTTAATGATGATAACGGAGGTGAGGCAATGATATGGGTCCTTCAGGAACAAAAAATGGGAGAGATGGATCAGGTGAACTCAACTTAAATTCATTTGCCCATAATGCGGGCTGCACTAATCTCCCTGATTCTTAAGATGATATAAGAAAGGATACCCCTTCAAAAGATAGTGCTCCCCGAGTCATCATCCCAAAGGAAAAGCTCAAGTTTCAACTACCTAAGTTCCAATCTCTCAGGTATGGAATTCATTATTTAAATGTTTAAAGTTGCCAAGTGGTCTTTAGTTAATAAACTTATGTCTTAGTTAAGGGGAAAGACCAAGTATTATTACAAGACTTTATATGAAAAGAGTCAGAGGGAGGTGTGTCGATCATATAAAGAAGTTGGGAAATCACTACGCACCTTGAACTGAACTTAAGAGATGGCAGATGGAAGCTTCCTCATATGGTTACCAGCCTTCTCCACTCACCTACCCCACCCTCACCTTCTTTTCACCGACGACTGCTTATTGAGCTGGGGTAGAGGATTGTGAAACTTTCAAGAGCGCATTGGAGTTCTGAGCAATCTGGAAGTGAATGCTTCCCTATGTGGAAATTGAATCAAACTAATTCTCCCTCCCCACTCTGCCGCAAAAGCCCCCCAAAAATGCCAGTTCCACCATCAGGGTCCAACAAGCAGCATAATTCTATTCCGAGGCTGTGTTTCATTCCGACAACAATAATATATCGTTTAAAACACCCCAACTATTGAATTGAAGATGTTATTCCATAAAAAATAATAGAATGACTAGCCGAATAAACCAAATAAGCCGTTAAAGAGGCCGTTGTTCCAGGGAGGTCCAGTATACTTTGACCAATGGGAGGTTGCTGAAGACTCAAACCGTCTCTAGTTTGGCTCATTATTGCCGAGACAATGGTCTACTTCTTCACATCCACCGTGCAATAAAATGCAGTTATTGATAGAAAGAACATAGAAAGTTGCTTCTTGGAATGTCGTTGTTCAAGCACAGGCTGACCACCGATTCAATCTTCAAACCAAAAAGGTTAGACCCTACTTAGTGAGCTTAGCAAAACATCCATTAGCAGACTCGGAATTAGGTAGTAAGTAAATACTTAGGATTTTTCTTTCTCAATTGATTTTGAATTACATGACTGGCCTTTCATCGGTGGCCAAAAGTTGTATCCGTATTTATATTTTCTTTCATTTTCGTGTTTATCCCAATTGTTGGTTCAGTTTATGCATGGTGAAAAGGAGCATTAGAATGGTTTTAGCTGAATACTTAGACAAAAAAAGAAAAAGGAAGGAGCATGTTAATTGCCACAAGTGCTCTGCCATTGGTCCACACATAGAGTCATCAGGTAAAGTCAGAGCTTGGAATGAGATCAGAAGAGGCGCCTATGTTTATACTTGTAAGTGGATCGGTTAAACATTCTATTAGGGAGCCTGGTCTTGATGTTAGTGGAAAGGAATCCTATCATCTAGAGACCAGGGCGAGGGATCATGGACCTAAATAGTTGGATGAATGCTGACTCGATGTCTAGCTTACAGTAATAGCAATGGAGTTTTTCTCTTGATAGGGATCTCCGAATGGGACAGCTTGTTATTAGTAATGTGATAATATCTATGTGTTCTTTGATCACTTAGAAGCGAACCCGGAGAACTGAAACATCATACTAACCAGAGGAAAAGAAAGAATGATTCCCTTTCCAATTCTTTCGATTATTGAAAAAACTTGTATTGAATGTGCACTAGTGGCTTGGACTTCGTCCTTTGATTCGAGAGTTTGGGCTCTAGTTTATTAATTGGGGGCGCATAAATGGAATTAAAATTTGTAAGCAAGAATAGCAAGCAAACTAATATCGCAGCTCCCAGTATATTAGTTCAAAATAGGGATCCTAGCGAGAGTCTCAGTGGTTGATACAGATTTGGAGATAGAGACACTATGCTTAACGCATCGATCTCGTAAAATTATTTACCAGCTTTAATGCTAGGTTTTGAAAATGACTTTTCGTGTCATTCCTATTTAGAACCGATTCGGATTCCTTCGTTGTTTCCTTTTCCTTCCGCACCTTTTCCTCGAAATGAGAAAGAAGTTAATTGGGGTGGTTCGGAACGAGATCGGGATTGGGGTTTGGGACCTCTCTAACTCTCTTTCACTCCGATTTTCAATCGAAATTCTTGCCGAGTGCTAAAGTATTGACAAATGCGCTGGCCCTAGGGGAACCCGGGATAGAGGAAGAATCTTACCCTGGAGGTCCAGTATGAACTCCAAAGGGCAATGATTTGACTATTGAATGGAATAAATGAATACCAACAGAGCTGAGACCAGTATATTAATTAGACGAAATAAATCTCCTCCTATTATCTCTCGTTGAATCCAAATAACACTACACCACAAAAGGCTTTTAACAGCGTTTGATAAACGCTGTAATACGATACAACAGCGTTAGTTCAAACGCTGTATAACGACATGCTGTCTTATATACAGAACTTACAACAGCTTTTCAATAAACGCTGTTGAAACATCTCTTTGACAGCGTTTCTTACAAGCTGTCAATAATGTTTTTACAGCGTTTTCAAACGTGCTGTATTATGTTTCAACAGCGTTAATAATTTAGTTGTCGAAGATGTTTTAATTCTACTTTAACTGTTTACAACAGCTTTTTCTAAACGCTGTTATTGAATCATAAACTATTTCGACAGCATGTGAAAAACGCTGTTATTGACTATTTCAAGATAATTACAGCACGAATTGAACGCTGTTGTTTCTTCATTGACAGCATTAATCAAACGCTGTCTTCTATTTATATAAAAGAATAAAAAAGAAAAGAAAGGTACTCCCAAGATTATAAATCTCCACTAAAATATTGATAGTACTAGAGCTACGTTAAATATAGATACCGAACCAATTTAATAAAATATTACACTATTACAATTATACTTGGCCTTAACCAATTTATGACTTGAAAATCTACTTCCGAAACTCTACAACATCTTAGTACAGGTTCAGGTTTTCATAAAAAAAATGTAAAAACAACGGTAGCCTGTAAACAAGACAACCAACGTCAAGATACAAGAAATTGAATTACAAGAATAGTAATAGTACATACGGTCATCCAAGTTTGAACCCGTACAGAAAGTAGTCTTTTTTTGGGCCATCACCTTCTTAAGTCAAGCGACAACAGTGAAGAAGAGGAAGCAACTACCTTTTCACGCAGGTTGAATTTCTTGGCAATTATTGGTTGAACATCTTCAACTCCTACCAAGCTTTCCAAAAATGGAAGTAATGAAAGCAGTTCTTTATCATTCCGGTCTTCAAACCAGCTCTCTATTGGGATTCCATTTTCTAACTGAAACCCAAATGCCTGCAAGTTTAAGTACAATGCTCCGAGTTAGAGACTTGTGCTGGTTCATGCTATTTAAATAGGTAACTCATCAAATCCATCACAACTTCAGAGAAAACAATATTACTGATTATATTACATAAAATCTAATAAGTAAGCTAGTACATGGGGTTAAAGAGGATAATCAATTTCCCACTATTGTAGTATGCATCCATCCCAAGGTTAATTTACCTGGCAATATGATGAACTGGACTAGAGTACTAGCTAAACTAATGTACCAGACAGATAGTGAATATGATCAGAGTAGACTAAACTATGTCCTGAAACACCTGCTGCAATAAAGCATAGAACTGAAGCATTGAGAGCAATAGGAAGAACTAATCTGAAGCAGACGATCTGAAACAAACTGAAACAGGCTAAGTTAAAACACTTGCTACCAAAAACTATTTGATCTAAACTACTATGACCAACTGCAGTTATGGATGAGATGAAGATTGCAGTGCAATTATATTCAAACTAAAGAAAACCATAGTGTAATGATGCAACGTTGGAACTGTAGTTGCATGTAAGTTAGGGTGAAGTTGTATGCCATGTCAGTGTAACAAATTATGAATAGTGTTTGTATCATCTGTAGATCGTTGATTAGGCCAGAACTTTGCCTTTTCTGTTTTGTTGTATCATCTATAGATCGTGGACAGAATGTCCAACGCAACTTTCTCATGTGTGGGATTACCAACTGTGACAGCCCTATGCTTGTCCAACCAATCCGTTCCCAAAATAAGGTCAAACCCTTTAAATTAACTACTTAATTACACCTTTTAATTTAATTTAATTTAATTTAAAATAAACTTAAGAATTAATTACCAATAAAAGACATTTAAATAAAATATCTTAAACTTAATTAATTTAAAACAATTTATAACTTTTAACTAATCCCAAACTTAATTAAAACATTAATTATTTTAAAGAATTAGTTAAGAAAATGTTTAACTTGATTTATTTTAAATTTTAAATCAGCTAATACAAATACCCGAGCCAATCTCAGTAACAACCCGAGCTTAGACCCGAGAACTTTCTTCTTTTCTCAAAAACTCGAGTTTGTTTAAGGGTTGGGCTCAGACTTAATTAATTTAAACTAAACTTAAAGAATTAATTACCAATAAAAGACATTTAAATAAAATATCTTAAACTGGTAATTAATTCTTAAGTTTATTTTAAATTAATTAAGTTTAAAGTGGGAGTCGAACACTTATGTTGGGATATTCTGCTGTTCTGCATAATACAAATCTATATTGGACATATCTCTTTATCCTGAAACTAACGGGCATAATTCAATAGTCCTCATCTGCCCATAATTTGAATCGCAGCTATCTAATTTTTAGTGGGTTATCAGTGGGCTGGGCTCATTTAATAATAGTTTTGTTTATGAAGCATCTTTTACAGTGTATTAGAATATTTGAAATGCAGCAATAAAAGGCAAGAACCTCAAAATGTTCTTGACATTTATCAAAACAAATTAACAGCCAATTCTACCCTTCTTTTTACATCCAAATCTTAACAATTAATCCTTTCTTTAAATTTGATAACATATATTGACATGCATCGAAGTAGTAGTTTTCTGTTTTTATTTTATTTTTTATTTTTTAAATTTGGTAACATATACTGACATAAAATCACAGGGAAAGCATTTACCTGAGGGGAATTGTCAATGATGATAACCCGTGCCAAATCACGACCAAGAACCGACAAATCTTTCATATAATTACCATCCACGTAGACACATGATTCACGAAAAACACGATGTCGAATCAATTTCCTTTTAGGATCAAGAATATTAAGAAGCTTATCTGCATAAATACTTTGGCTTGAAGTAAATATGGTGATCTCAAAGAGGTTAGCAACCTTTTCCATGAAATCTTTTAGATAGGGACGGCATCGTACATAGATTGTGTGTTCACTGAAATTAAAGTTTACTGGAAATGTGAAATCTGCATCTTGACATGGTTCAAGAGAGGAGTGCACTAATGTCTCTGTCAGTGGAAATGCATATTAGCAAACAATAAATAATAGAATATGACTCAAAAGAAAAAAGTAATTTGAATTTTTATTAGCTAATGGCTATAGACAAAAAGATTACAGTTCATAAATGCAAATTAAAATTACTACACAGAGTGTAAAAACATAATGGTCAAATCAAGTGAAGTTCTAAAAGTTAACAAACATATTATGTAACCACGACTATAGAACACCATATTTGGGGGCCTGCTACAGCATTTATAGAGCCCAGCTAAGGGCTTTAAATTTTCTAACAAAAGCAAAATGTTGGTTAAAGCCAACGAGGGGATATTAAAAAATGAATTCTAGAGGTGGTATTGGATCACATGAACCTTCCTTATTTTCTAAAGGTTGAGGATGAAATATTGTTTAGTGGTAATGGCAGAGAGATCGAGCTGTCAATTTTATCTATATTTAATACCAGTATGCATGCACATCCAATAGACGTGTGCATATTTTTTTTTACCATAGCTAGAAATAAGTTTAAAAATGGATTATTATTGCATACCTTTATGTTTAATTTTTTGAATTTAATTGAATTCAATGTAGATACATAAATTGTTTGTGATAGCAGCTTGCTCAAATGCAATGTATAAATATATAAATAATTTGTAAACATAGTTAATTTTTTTAAATATGTTTAATTTTATAAATGTATAATTTACAAAACTTGCTTTGCATTTTGTAAAAGTAAGTCAATTTTTGTAAAATTAGTTAATTTTTATATAAAAGTTTTATAGAATAGATTAATTTTCATAAATTTAGTTAATTTTTATAAAAATATAACTTAGTTAAAAATATTGTTAAAATTAATTAGTTATTATAAATTTATTTAATTTTTATAAAATTTTGATAGTATATAGAAATTTATTTAATTTTTATGAAACTTTAACTTAGTTAATTTTTTATAAAACATAGTTACTTTTTATAAATTATTTATGTTTTATAAAACTTAGTTACCTTTTAGAAAATTATTTAATTATTAAACTTGGTTAACTTAGTTAAATTGTTATAAAACTTAATTGTTTCTTATAATTTAATTTTTTTTGTATAACTTAATTAACTTGTTATATTTTATGATCCAAATTATGAGACTTCTCTGATTGATTAGATTACAAATGCAAACAAGTTTGAAAAGCTGTTAAGCTATTGAGGTTGGCTATTATACCATGTTATCTATGTATGGTCTGCCTAAGTCGTTGGTCTGCCTAAAGCTACAGTGCCAACCTGAATCAACCAACAAGTCGTTGGTCTGCCTAAAACGAGCATATCTAGCCTTTCCAGCTTGATATCTATGTATGGAAGCCCTCAACTATTGTAATCAAGCAAAAACTGAAATGAATATAGATAGTTTCTAAGTTGCAAATGAAGAATGTCAAGGATAACATCACACCATCTCACCAAATTCACAGTATGATCACTTGGTATTTCATCAAAATCAGACATTCTAATGTCAGGGATATCATCACACCCTCTAATTCAGTTTTCACATTGAATAGTGCAACCTAGTTGCCAATTCTATTCCCTATAATATTTTTAGCTGGAATAGCATATTTAGAAAATTCGTCAAAAACATAACAATGAATTACATTGATGTTGTATGTCAACGTTACCAAAATCTGAGTAGAAATTTGGCTTGTGATGCAAGAATAATGCATCAATCACAGTGAAGGTAGAGTAAAGCAAAAGCATATCTGTCAAGCTTATGCAAGTAGGATGTGAGGCAGTGGTGCAGAGTGGTGAAAGTGATATAATGGAGAAGCAGCATTTGAATACCAAGTGGTACATTTGCAGTCAAAAGCCTAAAATGTAAATTAATCAGTCAGTCACCAACCTGATTGAATTCAGAATCTATGTCCTTTTCAATTTTATTCTAAAAAATACTCTTTATAGCCTGCCCTTTTATTCTTGCATTGGGTTGCAAATTCAAAAATGTTTTGCAGAGCACGATTCTGATAAAATGAAATGTTGAAATAATAGTTCAGAAACATACCTCCTACGACCTAGAGACTTGGAATCTTGACGTAGTAGGGAACAAGGAGTCAGCACATTCGAACCTTTGAAGCACAATTAAAACAAAGTAAGAATATTGGAACTAAAATTTTCAACATGTCCTATATAAAATGAAATTTACTCTATTGCATAGGATTGTATATTAGTGTCATTGACAGCCTTCATATTTCTCCGGTAGTCATTTGAAAAAGAACTGTCTACTAAGTGATATTGATATTCTTATAAGTGGTGATCGGGTCAAGAAGTAAATCATAGTCAACTTATTGTTATTCTTATAAATCTTAGTTTATTATTATTATTATTATTATTATTATAGAGGATTAAGTTATATTTTATATTTTTATAAATTAAACTTGTTAATTTTTATAAAACTCAGTTAACTTAGTTCTAGTTCTAGTTGTTTGACAATCACTTTGCAGAACTTACATATTAACATGGTTAAAATAAAAAAACATTGTGCCCCTTCGCTAACTTCTTCTCTACAATCAGATATTTCAATGAAATAACATACAAGCTGCAATAAATGCAAAACTTAGGTTAATTGATACTTTAATGGTATTCCTATAACATATTCACAGAATATCGGACCGAATCCTGACTAAAATATGCCATAAAATTTGAAAGGTGAAACTGTTGCAAAGCATACCAAAAGAAAGCTCAAGTGTCATTTTGTTTGTCAGCCATGCTAAAAAAATAAAAACCAAGCCATATTCATTATCTAGTTTTCACTAAAATAATGTTTTTGAAGAGCTCAAAACATAGAAAATGTTTATTCAAAATTTGAGGAAGATGATATCGGTAGACAAGAGAAATTATGACATAAACCATGCTGTTGAATTTTATCATAATTAATCTATGAAATTTTGACCAATATATTAATCACGAATTCACAAGTTCATTAAATTCACTAAATCCGAGTTGAAATTTTTTATAATACTTAGTTAGTTTTTATAAACTTATTTAATATTTATATAACTTAGTTAACTTATAATTATTATTTACTTTTTTTTAATACTTAGTTAATTTTTATAAACTTATTAGATTTATAAATCTTAGTTAACTACATTATTATTATTATAGAAGATTTAGTTATATTTTTATACTGCTTGGTTAATTTTTATAAACTTATTGAATTTTTATAAAACTTAGTTGATTTTTATAAACTTGGTTAATTAATATTATTATTTTAGACTCGTTTAATTTTTATAATATAATTTAATTTTCATAAAACAAAATTAACTCGGTTAAATTTTATAATATTAGGTAGTGGATTTATTTTTTATATTTTATTATGTTAGCTGTAATTTGATGTATATATTATTAAAATGGACCGGTTATATATACATGTATATGTGTAGTTTAATAAGCAAACAAATAATAAAAATATGAGAGAAATAGTAATTGAGTAATGTTTAGTGCATGCAAAGTTGTGTTTCAATTATCAGGCCATAATATTAAATATAAAGTGCCACTATATTTGGCTACAGGATTCAACGATTAATAGAAGAAAAAAAGCATAAAATGATCTCAAAAATAACATACATAACTTGTTACCTGTCCTTGGCGATGATGGTGAGCACAAGCTCTCAACATTTTCACGATAACATCCAAGGCAAGCTGAAATGGCATCTTTGGAGACAGTTTCTAGGACAGAAAGGAATTAGATGTGAATGAAATTTTACATATACACACACAGTTGAATTACTTTTGCTATGGAATGCAGAACGCCTGTTTGAATTTGGAACAATGTCCATAGGTGCTGAAGTAGATGACTCATTCCCTTTCTAAAAGAGGTTCAGTTTAGTTATACCAACATGCTCATTCAAATTAGATGACGATGTGCAATGAACTGTAGTTGGTTTCCAATAGAAGTTGCATTGTTGATACTCATAGGAATAGGTGCAACAAGTTCACGGTATAATTTACTAAAAAGGTTAATTTGCTCGATTTACGATCATTTCAGTTCACTTTTTCAAACCTTTGTCACAGTGGTAGAAAAGCATATTTTGTTTCGATTATACTTCAGCAAACAAGCCTTAATGATGAATTTTTCCTTCAGTTGATATTCTAACTAATTAGGGATGACCACTAGCCTTAAAACTAGATAAACAAAGTTATAAGGAACTTTTGAGATATTAACTACTTACTATATGAATTGACTGCTAATATCAAATTTTGATAACAGTTACAAACAATGTGACCAACCATCAATTTGAAAAGTATAACCATCATCAGTAAAAGCTAAAAGGTTGCCATTTTGAGCTTTGAAATGATTACCATTTTAGTTTTGTAATGGTTATCATGCATATTGTTACCATGATTTGAAAGTTGAATATATCAACTGTAACAGCCCTAAGTATACATACGTCAAAAATACTTGAATCAGTTATGCTCCACATCAATTTGCATATAAAATAAAAACATAAAGGTGCCAAAATTACTAACGTGTGTAAGAATTAAACATGAGTTCGTAAAGCATTTTTTTAAAGAAAAAGTCTAAGAGTAATAAATTCATGCATGCATGTATGTATGTATGTATAAAACCCTCTGTTAGCAGAATCTCCTAAGCTTGAAAAAACTGGTGCTTCTCAATCAAACTTGGCAAGTAAAAAAGGCAAATAAGCTATAATTACCTCTAGAATAGTGTCAGCACCAAATTCGTTCCTCCACCTGAGCATTTCGGCCCACATGATTATTGCTTTCTCAATATCAAATTTTCTTGCTTTCAAAAATCTGTATAAAATAAATAAAAGAATGAAGACATCAGAGAAAGTGCTTCAGCACAAAAACTAATTAGGAACGACTGGGTTTTTACTATATGAAATGCATGGATCTACATGGTATTTTGAAAGGTTTTACATGTAGAATTAGAATTAAGGTAAAATAAATATTAGTTAACATGATTGAGCTACTTGCGTAGCCTTTAAGCAACA
Source organism: Allium fistulosum (assembly GCA_030737815.1). Classification (NCBI taxonomy): domain Eukaryota; kingdom Viridiplantae; phylum Streptophyta; class Magnoliopsida; order Asparagales; family Amaryllidaceae; genus Allium; species Allium fistulosum. The sequence goes on along the minus strand of CM060903.1, from coordinate 831,167,358 downwards.
TTTGGACATCTCCATGTGACTTAGTATAAACTTAAGATGATTATTCACGTCGTCATTATGTAAACAATTGGAGGTTGTATTTGAACTACTTCAGCAAATGCTGAAATAAAGTGAACTTTTACTTTATGATGTTCAATTCACTAAGTATGTAGATCTATGACTACTTCAAATAAAATTTCAAATAGAGAAAATTTTACAGTAACTTTTTAAATTGTTGAATCAAGAAACAATACAGATATTGTTTTTTTCGAACTGTATAACATCAATTAATCAAAAGTAAAAACAAGAAAGGTTATGTAAAGTAGACAATTGGAAATATTTCATGAATCAGATTTCAAAGAGATCCAGAATCTACATCCTGTCTGCTAAATTAATATGTGATTTATCCAAATACTTCCCAAAAAGTAAATGATATGCAATGTCAAAGGCGAAAACATACCGTGAACAAGAGAAAAGAAACGGCAACTTGAAAAGCTTGTTGAACTAAAACACCTTTGGCCTCCCTAGTTGGAACACTACATCGTGCTGCAATCCAAAAAGAAATAAAAATGGAATGAGTGACAATAATAGGATAAATGTGAAATTAATCTAGAAAAATAAAAGCTGGACCAAGATACTACATAATAAATAGACAGCCTATTCAAATATTTAGCAGAGCGGAGAATGTAAATTCAAATGTACAGTTTAAGAATACAGAAGCATATCCTAGCAATCTCTAAATCAGTGGTTACCTGTTGTACGTGTAGAAAAAATTGACAAAGCATTTTTTAAAATCATAAGTGCAACTGGTGGGGTTTAAATTCCATTTCCACCATCAGCACCACCTAGCTTCTGCCAATCAACACTCCCCTCTGCAAAACTTGGAACTGCAAGTCTACCTCAATAACTTCTGCATCACCTTCCCCCCAAAATCTATCTCCTACATTTACTGCCAATAATCAAAAGTTCACAACCACTTCAATCACACTGCCGTATACCAGAGCAACACCACCACCATCATTCAACACAACATCTTCACTTCTGATACCAAACTCAACCATTAAGCAAATCCTCCACCATTACCACTGCAATTATCTGTGACCCCGACCGTCAACAGCAGTAGTCCCGTTAACCAATGACAAACCAACTAAAGCGATTCCATCATCTCTCCCTTAGCACCACTTACCACTGCTTGCTCGCCTACGTACCACTATCCCAGATTCATCAATTTCCTACGAATATCGAGCGAACTCCTCCAATCACCCACCGCAACTTGCCACCTAACAGACCCCAAACTATCATCATCAACTTCACAAATTGCCTCACCGAAATCCCCTTATTCGAACCCACCAACCTTCAGCAATCTCCACCAATTCAACTTATTCAACTTGATCAACTTCGCCAACAAAACCAATCTTTATTTCCACCTCTTCGAGCACCGCCCAGCCAACCGCAACCTCATCAAGTTCCAAAGACCGATTCTCGCAGTTGCAATTTTCAGCAGTGAGGTTCTTAGGTGCGATTTCATTGAATTGAGACGCGAACGTGGATTGTGTGATTGTGATTTTAGTACCATCGCCTGGTTTGACTTTGATCCTGAATTGAGAAGTAAACGTGGATTGTGTGAGTTATTTTTGGCTAGAAGAGGGAAGCAATTAAGATTTGGTGGCGTAGGTGATTTAGGTTTCTTATTTTGGCTAGAAGAGGGAAATTAATTTACGCGGTAATGAAATTTTTAGAGGGAACGAAATTTCACAAATTGCTGAATAAAAATCTCAGTGTTTTACTGTGTTGTTTTTAGTTTTTCCTACCTATAAAAGGTTCAACAACAGCAATCAACTTTTAAACGCTGTTCCCCATTGCTGTTAAAAGCAATTTTTCTTGTAGTGTAAAGACATTCCCGTTAATAAGTGCTCTATCGTCCTATCTTACTTAAGCCCCTATTTGAGAAGGATGGAACAGAATGGAAAGAGATGATAGGTTGCCTAGCAGAGGCCAAGTATTTACTTAGGATTCTCTCTTTTTTTGTAGTAGACGTCAAACCTGCTGCCTAATCTTATCTAAGGGAGGAAGGCGCAGCAGCTACATGGACCTCTTCCTTTAAAGCTAGTTGCGGGAGTCGCAGGAAAGGCGACCGAAGGAAGCGTAGCTGAGGGAGACGACCAAAGGTCTAGTCTGGGGAGGTATACTTCGAGGCGACCTCGCAACCGAGGTTAAACATTGGTCCTAGACAACTAACATCCAGTATATTAATTGGCGCCTAGTATACCAAGTCCAAACTATGAATCGCCATTATATTAATTTCGACGGGACGCTGTTTGGGTATTGAAAATCTTAAAAACTCGTAGGTTCCCAATTTTAAAAGAATTCCTGCCAAAATAACGGATCCAGCCATAAGTGCCTCTACATGGCCTTCAGGTAACCAAATATGAACTGGTACCATAGGCACTTTGACGGCGAAAGAGGCGAACGAAGAAATCCATAGAAAGATTTGACACCACTCACTAAATTCTATGGTAGTGACTTCAGAGCTCAATGGATTACTTGAAGGTCCCATTTGTTCAATTGGTCGAGCTACTCGCTCCTGAGAACAATTAGTGGTAAGTCATTCAGCTGTGCTACGAATCGATTTCGGTCGATGGTGTGAAAACATTTCCTGATGTCGAATTCCAAAAACCAGGACTTATATACTTTACTTGGCCCATACTACTCCTATTATCAATATGCATGGGAATCTTGTGAGTGAGAATCTAAGCTTTCAGTAAGTGATGTTTCCCACTAGTCGAAGTGTCATATTTCTTATTCCAGTTATTGCGCAAGTAGGGATTAGAAAGCCCCTTTTCTCCCTGGCATGGCTTCATTGAACATGATATCACTGCGACTTGAAAGAAAGACGAGAATCTAGATGAACAGCGAAGACTGTTCGGAGGTCAGGCCCTACCCCCCAGCGATAATGGTGCGGCTTAGGTCAACTAATATGTTAGCTTTCATTGGCTACAAACAATAAACAAAGAACAAAGGTAGATTAGTTGATGAACTTAATAAACTATCTGACAAATACAAGCGCCTCTTGACTAGTGCTGCGCAGTTAAAGTTCTTTAAGGAAAAGCAGGCTTCTCCTCGCTTGAAAAGAGCTCGCCTTTATCGAGACAGAATTATGAGAGAGAATGCAGCTGTAATTACTCTCTTTTGGATGCTTATTGACGATAGGGAGGCCTTAGTAGAGCTCCTCTATAAAAAAATTAGGAATGTCCTCACCGACTTTTCTTTCTTATGGGTAAAAAGTTGGGCTTGATTAGGCGTCTTTGTAAAAGATATTTAGATGATCATAGAAGCGACCCTCATCTTAGGGCTTGTTGGAACCTTCCTTGGGTTTCTAGTGTTCCCCTCTCTCTGAATACTCTTCCTCCAAAGAAAATTAAGTATAGTAAGGCGAGATTCATTTCTGAATTTTATAAGGGATCAATATTGTACGAACCTCAATAATTGTATGATTGTTGTGTATAATTCAAGTAGTTACAAACTTTGTCACTTTTGTTTCTTTGCTCTTAGTTTGTTTTCATATATTATACAGATTGAGGAATCCTCAAGTAGCCCTATTCCTATGGAACTCTTGAGTAAATTTACCAAGTTAAAGAGGGATTTTAAAGAGAAGTCCTTAACTCTTAGAGCATCTCAGCTAGCAAAACATTGCTTTCTTAGAGATCTGCATGAAGTTTATATATGATTCCCTCACTTTTGTTTTGATTTATTGGGTGATGAAAAGGATAAATTGCTTAATGAAATTCAAACTAATCACACTAAATTGCTATGTGATTAATCCAGCCCTTTCAGCCGGAAAGTGGGACTATCATCAATTCCCTTCAAATAACACCCCATAAGGGATTAAAGCTTCATTTGACTCTACCCTTACCTTGTCTATTGGGTCACTTAAAAAGGCTCAAACTGCTATCTCAAAACTTTAAGAATTTGATGTATAAAATTCATAAGGTTGATGTGATTTTGAATTTGCTTAAGTTGTAAACCTTTGTCGCTTAAGAAAGAAAATACTTTCCGTGTTATTGATATTCTTTCCTATTTATTTGTTAGGAAAATCAATTGACCCTTATACCTAGTGGCATGGATATTCTTGCTTGACTTGATTCTATTAAAGATATGCTTAGTGTGGAACTCAAGAAGAAACTCTCTTCTCATGGCACTTTGGCTTTACGATTTCCGGATAATCTGGATATGCAAAAATAGCATGATAAATACTACATATTAAGATCAACATTTAGTAGTTTAAAAGAGATGACTTTTGATTTAGAAAAGAAAATTAAAGAGAAGGGTGGATGGATTCAGGAGCTAAAAGAAAATATAGATGCAATTAGCCAATCCAGACCTTCTGCCCAAAGTATTAAAACCGACGTAGAAATTGCAAGATTACACCAAAAGGTAATGAATCTTGAGGTAGAATTTTTGAAAAGCCAAGCGAACTATCAATCTTTAGAACTTATTGCAAGTAAAGGTGAATCCAACCTTCCTACTCCTACCTCTTTGATTGGTCAAGAAAAGTTTTCTGCTTTGTTAAACCCTCCTTTGGGCTTGGATGATGGCGAAATTGCTAGATGGCGACAAAGAGTTAAATTTGAATGCGTTTAATTTTTGAATAGGCAGTGGATTGATAAGGTTTCTACTCATCTTCACACTTACGAGGATAAGGTTGAGAGACTCGAGCATGAAAAACAAACTTTCGTGTAGGAGGTTGAGAAATTAAAAAGCAAGACTCAGCCTCTAAAAGGAGCCAACAAGGCGCTCTATCGTGCACTGAAAATTCAAATCGATTCAATTGACGACGCGAACACTATTCACAAGAAATAGAAGGACTTTAAACAAATTTTGAATGTAGCAATTCATCATATAACCGATTCTTCTTCGGTTGTTGAAGATTTAAGAAAACTGGCTTAAGATTTTAGCTCTTAATAGAGAATTATGTATAAGCTTTTTTTTGTTAGCAAAATAAAGCTTTATTATTCTGCTAGGCAAGCCGGTTTTTGAGTGGTCATACACTAGTACAATTAAGCACGGATGATCTGGGCATGTCTCAAATCAACCATAGGCCAACACAGGCCAAAAAACAAAAACAAAACAAGCAAAGAAACAAACATGAAATGAATATTGCCTTAATTCTCATGATTAAGAATCAAGGCCTTATCTAACTGAAAATCAAATCTACAATCGCATATGCACGCCTAATATCGTAGAACAGATCCAACATGAAAGAGCGAACGTTAGTAAAGATACGAGCATTCAGTTCATTCCAAATGATGATGATGAATTTCTTCGGCAGAAGAATTAATTTGGTACTATGCCGAGACTTTCGCCTAGAATGCTCAAATATCCATTTCCATTCTTCTATGTTATTAGCTGTGTATTTAGTGTATCCTTCCACCCGCAAAATTCTATTCCAGATCATGCTAATATAACTGCAGTCCATGAAAATATGGAGGGCTGATTCAACATGCGAGTTACAGAAACAGCATGTAGTAACAGTGATGAAGGCACAGGCTAATAGTTTGTCTCGAGTGAGACATGAATTACGAATTATTTTCCAAAGCATAAAATTATCTTTTTCTATGCCCAGTTTATTCCACATACATTTGTGCCAAGGATTTATAGAGCTAATATGTAACTTGATGAAGGCCTTATACATAGAAGATATAGAGTGTTTAGACATCCAGACCAGTTGTGTTTCATATTGTATCAATTTCATATTCGAAAGAGTGTTCCACAGAGACCGAACTGGAGTACAGCTAGTGTATGGGATAGTTGTATAACCCCAGTGGATATAGTTGATAACCAGGGCAGCATCAAGGATCCCCGAGGCCATTTTTGGCTAAATGAGAGCACATTATTGAGAATCAAGCCATCCATAGCCCTAGGGTATACCAAAAAGAATGTTTACTAGCAAGAAGAATAGAGTATCTAATAAATGGCAACACTTTCGATCTTAAATTCAGTAGAGATTTAAAAAACTAATTAGGGTAGTCAGGAATCGCCATAGTCCAGAAGTGATTGCCTTAATATGGAATTTATGAATCCATTTAACCCAGATAGAATCATGTTCAGAGAGCAAGGCATTCAAATGTTTAGTAGCAACAGCCTTATTCCAGATGGATAACCTCAGAATGCCAAGCTGCCAAAGCATTTAGGAACATTAATTTTTTTTAAAGCAATGGGGAAAGGCTTCTTAGAAAAGCAGTCACCAGACTATGGAAATGGTTAAGTGCATTATATATCATGAATAGAAGTTTCATTAGGAGAATAAAAATACTAGAAAAATACGAGGTCATGGCCACACCAATAGAGTTTATAATAGTTAAAAGACCAGCCTGGGAAAGAAGGTGAAACGGTCATTTGTTGAGCCTGTTGATAAATGATTCAAACATAGGTAGACATTGGTTTGTAGAAATTCTAGAGGATGTAAGGGGAATGCCTAAGTATACAGTGTTAGCTGGCATATAATGAAGAGAGGTGAGGAATGTGATACTTCTACTATTCGCATCGTTCAGTCCTGCAATTAGAATGTAGGATTTGTCCTGGTTGATCTTCAGAGCAGTAGCATTTTGAAGGATTCCAAGCAGTTTAGGATAGTCAAAATAGAACCATGGTCTGGCTAAGATAACCAAGTCGTCGACAAATTGTAACGGATAATTCTTGGAGTTTTAGATTTTGGGTTTAATGCATAAGCATTCTAATAAATAACTCCATCACAAATATGAAGAGATATGGGGAGACTGGTCTCCCTATCTAATTCCATGACCAGTAGATAAGTATCCGGAAGCCTTACCATTGAGGATAATAGAAAAGTATGGGGTACTGATGCACGTGTGGATCCAAGCAACCATGGTTTCAAGGAAATTCATTTTTAGAAGAATAACAAGAATAGACTTCCAATGAAGTGAGTCAAATGCCTTTTGTATATCCAATTGAAGCATACATCTAGGAGATATATTTTGAGTCTTGTATCCTGTAAGAAGCTTATGGGTGAGTGAAATATTGTCAGATATTTTCCTATTGGGAAGGAATGCAGTTTAGTTGGGAGAGATGATTCTTAAGAGGATTGGCTTCAATCTAGATGATATGATTTTCATGATACATTTATAGATGACATTGCAGCATGCTATAGGCCAAAAGTGATGAATAGAGGTTGGATTATCTATTATAGGAATCATAGCCAGGTTCTTCGAGTTAATACCACCAAGTAACTTGTTGGTAGAGAAGTGGTTGATAACTTTATTAAAAGTAAGGCCAATCATGTTCCAAGCATGTTGGAAAAAGTGGGCATTAAGGCCATCGGGGCCACTTGAGCTGTTAGAGTTGAGGCTAAAGAAAGTTTGGTGTATTTCAGCATCAGTGATCACAAAGGTGAGAGACAAAGATTCAGTAAGATTAATAGTGGGGAGATCAGCATCCATAATTGGAGAGAGGTCAATGTCTTCATTAACCGACTTATTGAAATTATTGTTAAATAGGTTATAATACTTCATGGATGCCATTGGGATCATTTTGAATATTACCATCCATATCAATAATAGAGTGCAGTTTAGATTTAGCATGCTTCAACTTTAGAGACTTATGAAAGAAAGCAGTATTACAATCTCCAGAGAAGAAAAAGTCTTTTCCTAATTTCTGTTTTATCATATCCAGCTCATATTGTAAATGTCTTTTAAGAAGGTCAGTAAGGCTATGTTCCACCATTGATAGATGGGTATCTGTGGGGTTATCGGCCATTTGCTGTTGTATTTCCTCTAGCCACTTCCTAATAGTAGATATAATTTTATTCTCTTCACAGTTCTTCAATTTAGCCCATTTTTTCGAAGCAAATTTAATGTTCTTTAGCTTAGACTACTAGATGTACATTGGGTTGCCATATTCCACTTTGTTCCAAGCCTGCAAAATAATAGACTCATATTCATAGTGATTAGTCCAAGTATTAATATATTTTAAAAGGAGGTGCTCTTTTTTATTTGGTTTCTGCCATTCCAAGTTAAGATAAGAGGACTGTGATCATAAATGCCATGGGGGATGATATTTGTGTATAAAGAAGGCCAAAAGGAGATAACATCAATGTGGCCGAAGGCATGATCAATCTTATAAAAGTTTATTTTTCCGTATTTGCTTTTATTATTCCACGTATATCCTAAACCACAATAATTTAGTTTACATAGAGATGATTAAAAAAGGGTGTTGTTAAGTGGGGCAATGTCACTTAAGGAAAGTAGAGAGCCACCCATTTTTTGATCAAATTTAAACATACAGTTAAAATCACCTAAGCAAATCCAGACTGAGTTGCGAGGAGGAGGAGAGGGATGGAGTTATGAAGAGCTTGTCTAGAAGCAGGATGATTTATAAGATAAATAAAGGTAATGTAAAAAGAGATGTTATACAAAAATGATGTAACATGGAGATGGATATATTGAGGATGATATGAAATAACTGAAACAGAAAAGATGAGAGGACTCTGCATCACCAAAATTCTACCATAATGGGCTATATTAAGATTATCAACATAGTGCTAGCCAGGGTTAACGAAATAGGCGATTTTTTTTAGTAAGAGTGGGGTAGGTTTAGTCTCGAGAATACCTATCATGTCCAGTCATTGAGTGTGTATCAGATTTTTGATTTTTCTGTTGTTTTATTTGTTGATGAGCTTCGTGAATATTCCATGAGGCTACACTGTCAAGCATTTTTGTGTTTTTTTTTATTTTCCAGAAGCCTTAAGTCTAGTGGTCGAGCTCGAGGGATTATCAGAATCATGATGGGATGAGATGGAGTGTTATTAAAAAAGGTGTGAGTTTATTTGTAAACTTTTTAATTGGACTTACTTGTTATCCAATCATTTATTCCCTTAATTCCTGTAAATAATGTATTAACTGGTAAATAAACTTACAACTGATGGTTGATATTTTGAATTCTATTCTTTGCCTTTGCCTGAGACTTGCAATTAGCTTCTCGGTTTTAGCCTACTGCTTTGTAGCGGTTATTTCGAACATAAATCTGTTTTCTTATGTTTCAAGCTTCTGATAAATAAGCCAGTAATCTATTTGTTACGAGAACCAGAATCCATGTTGATAGAGCATTCAGAATCTTAGTTGGTATGAAGACTATAAATTTTGATCTTGATGTAAGAGTTTGCTTCTTCATTATTAGACATCCAATATTTTGCTTAATAACGAAGATTCCATAATATGCAATAATTTTGATTGAATCATGAACGAAGGACCAAAGAACCATTTGGCGTAATAATTTGAATAAAAGACCAGAAAATCATCTGTAAATAATGGCACTTGAATTGCAGCCTAGAAAATTATTTGGTGATAATTATAATCTAAATAGACGACCATAAAATTGTCCAGTAATGATAACCTAAACAGTAGACCAGAAATCCATCCTGACAACAATAATCTAAATAGAAGACCGGAAAATTATCCGGTAATGGTAATCTGAATAGTAGACCATAGATCCATTCTAGCAATAATAATCTGAATAGAAGACCAAAAAATTATCTGGTAATAATAATATGAATAGTGGGCCAAAAATCCACTTTGGCAATAATAATCTGAATTGAAGACCAGAAAATCCATCTAGCAATAATATGAATAGAAGACCAAAAAACCATCTAGCAATAATATGAATGGAAGATCGAAAAATCCATCTAGCAATAATATGAATGTAAGACCAAAAAAATCCCTCTGGTAATAAATATCTAAATAGAAGACCAGAAAATTCATTTGGAAATAATATTTTCTTTTGCGTTAACTGAGGCTTCCAGCTTTTTTGAATCATGACAGCTTATATTTGATAGATCTTCATCTACAAATATGCTTGATTTCTGCTTTGGAGCACAAACGGTTCACTTTGATTGATCGTCCTCTAGAAGATTGATTTTGCATTGGAGCACGAATGACTCATTTTCAATTGATCTTCCTCTAGAAGACCGCCTTAATCCTTCTTTAGGATTGCATTTGATTTACTTTTGTATTTGATCTTCCTCTAGAAGATATCCTCTTACTACTCTTCGGGTAGTGATTTAGGCTTTGATTGATTTCTTTGTTACCATCTCTAGGTAATGATCTCAACTTGGATTGCACCCTTTATCACCGTCTTAGATGATGATTTAGGTCTTTCGTCCAATGCGTTTAGTTAGCTATCTTCAGTAGAAACAAAGACTTAACCGACCTCCCTCTAGGAGGCGCTTCAGTCAGGCCTTATAGGCGGCACTAAAGGTTGGTTTGGTGCTTTGGTCAGGATAACTTAGGCGAGACCAAAGGCTTACTCCATCCTCCCTCTAGGAGGTGCTCCGACCAGGTTACATAGGCGGGACCGAAGGCTTACAGATGCTTTGACCAGGCCATTCTGGCGAGACCAAAGGCTTACGCCGACCTCCCTCTAGGAGGTGCTTTGACCAGGCCATTCTGGCGAGACCAAAGGCTTACGCCGACCTCCCTCTAGGAGGTGCTTTGACAAGGCCCTTGTGGCGGGATCAAAGGCTTTATTCGCCCCTTATTACCTTTTAGGTAAGATTTAGGCTTTTCCTTTTATGCGTCCTTTCCATCAAGAATTTCACTTTATTGAAGATTTTCCTAACCTTGTCTAACAAACTCATCGAGTTTTCCCTTTCTTAAGAAATCTCCAATAATTCCCTTTAAGGCCCAGTATTCATTGGTTTCATGTCCATTTGCTTGATGATATTGATAATAAGCACCTTCAAGGTTCCTTTCATTTTTAGGTGGCTTCTTCTTTGAAAGCCAATAATTCAACATTCTCTCGGTTAAAAGAAAGATATGTTCGTAAGAAGTGGTGAGAGGATGGATCCAAGAATGCTTAGGATATAGCTCCTTTCGTTCCCATTTAGCCTTCTTGTAGCATTGAATAGGATCATTCACAATCTTTCTCTTTTGAGCTTTGATTGGAGTAGGATGATAATTTATTACTCTTTTCCATTTCAAGGCAAACTTATCAAAATCATTCATTATTTCATGTTCGAAGATAGTCCCCTTTGACTGTATTGTATGGCCCTCCTTATCTTTAGGAAGCAACTATCCTTCTTTGGAAACTCTTTTCGTAAAGCAAAGATTGGGGCAGGTCCTATATGGGATGGGTTCAAGCTCCATTTATCTAGATCATAAGGAGTTACTTTCCTTCTCTTATCATCCAAAATTTGTAGTGCTAAGAACCTTAATACTTTCTCCTCATGAAGTCGAGGATCATTAGTGATTTGGTGGGTTAGCCTAGTTACTCGAGGCTCGGAAGATCCTTGTTTGAAGATAGTCATTATCCAAATGAGGTTAGATGGGGTTTGGATTGGTTTCTTAATAGGATGTGCTTGGTAGGGATAAAACATTTAAGCACCATATATGTAGGTTAAGGCCAGTTCCATATATGGGTTAAGCGGAGACGAAGGTTCGAGCCCTCCTTCTAGTGTCAGAATGTTAGCGAATTTCTTCGTTAACCCCAAAAAGTGTGAGGAAAGTGATATTTGGTTGAATATATACTTTAGTAATCCTAGGTTAGCTTGCTAGGAAGGCACATGCTCCATGTTGAATTCATGTTAGTCTCGAAGTCATGAGTGTTTTGAAAATTCAAAACAAGTTAGAATTGAAATCACAAGTGCTTGAGAATTCGAAAACAAGTCACGATTCAAGGAATCTTATTCAACTTGTTGGACGTATGCGCTTCCAATGGCGAAGTCAAAGTCGTGTCAAAATCATAAGAATCATAAGTCATAATTCATGTCTCTTTATTCATATGCAATGCGATTACAAAAGTACAAGCCCTTATTTTCAATGAGGGTCGCAAGATTATAATTAGTACTAAATCCCCAAATTGATTTAGGCTTAGAAACTTAAAAAAATGTAAGAATGAGAAATGATAGAATCTTCCCCTCCTTCATGCCTATAGGTCTGTATTTATAGGAGTAGAGAGAAGCGGCATGGCTGCCAAATGTCATTTCTGACATGCTTAGTTTTTGGCATCATCGGCCATCCTAATGGCGCTTGGCTTCATGCTTTGTATTGAAGATTTTCGACATCCCTTTTGGCATTGATGATCTACATCGTGCCAGGCATTCAACATTCATACATGCCTTAATAACCTTCGAAATCACTTCAGAAAAGAGAGACTTATGACATCCCTTATTGAATGGGTGACATGTGACACTTGCTTTCTTCTAATGGTTTATGACATCTATCTTGTGTATTGCCCTGCTTGATGAAGTACGACATCAATAAGACATGGTATTGATGATAAATGGCATTGTATAGATGCGGCATTGCTTGAGAGGCGATATTAAAGAGAGGCAGCATTGTTGTAAAGCGACATGCTTTTTGTACATTGTTAGTAGGCGACAACCTCAAATATATGGTTTCTTAAGACCCAAAACCCTTCAATTTACTATCATTCAACATTAGTTACGGACGACATGCGGCATCAGTGAGATGCGGCATTGATGATATATCATGCCTTAATAATATTGATGGCTTACGATATGCTATCTTTCGATATCACCGCCTTGATGAAGTATAGTGCTGGTTATATATGATATCATTTATTGGCCATATGCGATATGGGCAAGATGCGACATTTAAGTTACACGACATCTCCAATCACATTGATGATTTGCGACATTATTCTGCACACTGTTGGTATGCGGCAACATCCCTTACTTATATCGATGAGATGCGACATTCTTTATCATATTGGTGAAATGCGGAGTAGATGGTATGTGACATCATTGAAGGTTTTCATACTAATGAAGTGTGGAATCCCATATCGCATTGATGATGTGCGACATTCCCTAAGGCGCGGTACTATTTGCAATAGGTTCAACATTAACTATTCTTATATTGGTACGAGATGCTTCTAATGGTGCGATGTTCTTTGGTTCTAACATCCTTGTTGTCGACATGCCTTTGGAATCAAGAATGGCAGTAACATAGCCTATTTTCTAGAATGGAGTATCCACAAAAAAATATGCGTGAAATCAACTAAAATTCATTTTAAATCCTTTGAAATTCGCTAATAAATCATGGTTAAGTTCCGATCTAGTCAAAACCACATTTTTTAGCATTGAAATTTTTTTAAAGGCATCATTTAAATCTATATTAACATCTATAGTAAAGTGAGAGATATAAACCACTCACCTAGGGTGTAGAATCAACCTAAAATCACCAAAAGCAAGTAGATCTGATTCAAAAAGCAGTTGCATAGATCCCAAAGCTATAGTTTTCGAGATCCCTTAAATTCCTTGCTAATCTTTATGCTAATCGCCCTTTAATTAATTGATTTAGACTAGTTTAATTAGGAAAATGATGGAGTTTTGTTGGAATGAGATCTAATGGAGGTTATGAGATGTTTAGAGAAGAGAAAATTACTATTGTGGAGGCTGCTGTTAACCCTAAGTCCAAAATCATTAGCAGGCCTAATAATGAGTTTGGATTATCTACCCATTAATCTGTCTAAAGACCGTCTGTAACTAAAACAGTTATACCTCCTAAATTTTAACTCCAAAAATCACGACCACTCCACGGAAGGAGAAGCTATCATATCATTCATTTGGAAGTGGTTTCAGACCCTATTTTAGGTTTTATCAAAAGTTGTAGTCCTCGCAAGATTTTCAGAGCTAGAACCATCCATTATTTTTTCTATGGGTCAAACATATCAATATTTAACATTCTCCAAAGTTATATTGAATTTGGACCCAATTTGGTTTTAAAAATAATATTTTTACAATCAGCTAATGCATAAAAATGTAGGTCGTTACGTATCGATATCTCGTTCTCGATGCATCTTGACTAGGAACATTTATAGGCAAATATTTACTTTATATGATCCAGTACAATGGTTACAAAGTCAAGTATCACTACCTCAAGTGATAAAATCTCTAGGCAGTTGTTCTTGAGGTCATGGGTTTGGTTCCCCCAAAACAACAAAATGAGTGTTCTGCTTAAATTAAGTATCACTCTTGTTATCAAAAAAATACAATGGTTAAGAACACATTCATCACTACAAGCAACTAAATACTTTGCCTAGGGATTTTAATAATTGAATATATATCGCAATATGATAATATATACAATAGAAAATAAAACCAGAAGCTTACTTTATCTCGAACAAAATTCGTTATAAGAATTAAGTTATATAATCAAAATTACATAACTACACCATAAGGCATGCCCATAATTCTATTATGTGTGTGTGTGTACGCATGCATGCATGCATGCATGTATATGTATGTATGTAGGCCGAACTAAAATACAAATTTTTAATACATATATATATATAGATAGATAAATAAATCAATATATATGTGTGTGTGTGTCCATATTTGTATGTGTGTGTGTGTATTATATGTATATATGTACGTACTACCTACATATTTAAAAAACATTTATATGTTATGCTTAAATATAAATTAATATATAAGTATAATTATGGAGAAATATATTATACAGTAGAGAGAAATGTGTATATATATGTAGTATACATGGAATATTTACCTCTTCGATCTAGCCAGTTGTTGACCAATTGTATTTGCACCCCTTTTCCTCTTTGGAGTATGCCTCCTTTCTCCTCCTATCTTAGTTTGCAATGCCTAGCTATGGGCTCCATCTTCTCTCTAATGGAAGCTTGGGTTGATATGTTCAAAAGTATAACAAGAATGAGAGAAGAGAGGTCTATTTATGGCCTTAATAACTACAGAATATCTAGCATATTATCCTCTTTTTTCCCTTGCTTTCCTCTTCATCAGATATCTAGTCAAAGAAACAACATGAATCCCTATCCACATTCATTTATGGTTCGTGCCCATTAATACAAATAGTTTATATGTTTTGGGCCTAATAAATACCTATTATTAATTGTTTAAATATTTATTTTATTTGATTTATTTAATTAAATCAATATATAATATTCATATATTATTTTACTTATTTTTTAGGCCTTAAATAAATAAATAAATAAAAACCATAAAAAAATAATATGTCATTTATATTAATTTCATCAATTTTGATTTATGACATTTGTAGATTAATTCGATTAAGTTAAATTCGAAAATATGCTAATAAATACTATTGTGAGACTTCTGGTGTAAACTCAACCCTTATTATATCTAAAAAAATATTAAAGTTTGCATGGACTTGCCAATGCACAGTAATGGCACGAGGTTTGTTTTTTACAGATCAGTTATGTGAAATCCAATTTTTGATCTATTAAAGCAGCATCTTAAATAACAATAAATTGTGCAAGTTTTATGTTCATCGTCATGGTACCATTGAGATATCTAGAGTTTGGTCAATGATAAAAAAGCTCTAATAATATTCATAGGTAATTGTGTAGTATAACTTCAAAGCCCTTGTTCAATTCGATAATATTTTTTGATTAGTTGTTTTACTTTAGCTAAAGATTTTGACTTTTAGTTGACTGCCACTTACGGTGATATTGGTCTTCTATAACGAAGGAGAGGGACCCTGTAGCAACCCATAATTAATTAATCAATTAATTAACGAATTAATTATGAAAATGAAGAGTTAAGGAGTTAAATTATGAAGTTAATTAATATAATGTATCAAGTATTTAGGTATACATTTACTTATCAAAGGGAGCGTCTAACAAAGCCGATTTTGAATGATATAAATAAGGAAGGGGAATGGTGGGTCGATGGCCCATAGAGGTGAATAATATAAATCATTTCAGTCTTATACAATTCATTACTCACTCAAACTAAAAATAAAAGCTTGAGCTCATTAATGGTGATTGCGGCCTAGGGAGAAAGAAGAAAGAAAAGAAGATTTAAAGCTAAGGGAATTAGAGACATCATTAACTAAGGAACCTATGTGAGTAATATATTCTTTGATATTTTTTTCTTTCATAAATCCATCATAACTATGTTTATAATGAATATTTCTTATACTTTTCGTAATCCAGATGCTTCGAAAATTTAATATGATATTGAAAATAGTTTTTGAAGATGAGCTTTGATTTATAGAATTTTCCCTTAGGTAAAAAAATTGGTTTGAAATAATTCAGTGTCGTATAATAGAGAAAATGGTTAGAAATGAGGAGTTTGAGTAATTGTACATAAATAAACCATGATTAACATTTTCTAAGATTTTTTGGAAACCAATAAGCAATTTCCGAAAGAGTATAGACTTGGCCGAATGGCGATAATAGAGAGCTGGAAAATAATTAATTAAGACCAAAAGGCAATTAATTGAGGCAGAAGGCAATTTAATGAAACAAAGTGTTAAATAATTGGTTAACAGAATATATCCATAAATTGTGATGAGCGCGTAAGGAAAGTACATTAAAGTTATAATAAAGGACTAATTCAAATGAATCAAAAGTTAACATGTGTAAAGTGAGCGTTAGAGGTAAAGAGGGTGGTTCCCAATATGTACCAAGCGGCAGTACCAAAGGATGTGGAACCGAACCGAAAGTAAAATCGAACCAAAATCTTAAGTATAAGGACCTAACTAAAAAACTAAGAAGTATTATGTTATAGCTAAGATTAATTAGCCTATAAAAATAGCCGAGGGCTGAACGTGACCAAGGGCTAAGGAGGAATTAAGGGTAAAGGAGGAGATTTAGTAATTTAAATATTAAAATCCATAAGTCGCCAAAGATAAAACTAAGGCGAACTTTCTTAGAGGAGACTAAGGGTAATGATTACCGTAAGTAGTGTGGCTCTTCGAAAAGATTATAAATCAAAACTAGTAGCTTCTGAATTTTGAAATGTAAGATAATAATAGAGTTAAGGATATTGCCTATAGGCAATCATGAAATTTGTTACATATATCTAATTCTATAACCAATCTTGTTCATAATAAAAGTTTTTTTCCTTCTATCATATACTTGTTATATTGTGAAATAATTAATTAAGTAATTAGTTTAAAGTTTATTTGTAACGATCCAGAATTTTGGTTATTTGAAATTGGAATATTTAATTGATTTTAAATGTTTAATAGTTAATTTTATAGATTCAATAACTTGAATTTCAAATATAATGATTTATGGGTAATTTAATTGTTAAATTTAATAATTGAAATTTGCTTAAATAATTGAATCTTGGGTTTTAAGCTTGATAAAAATAATCTAAAGGCTTATTTAATTTCTATTAATAAGAAGGAAGATAATAAAATTTCTAAAATAGAATTTAAAGGTGATTTACTCAATTTTAAAAATAACTTGTTTTAATTAACAAGTAAAAATAGCTTTCCAGACCACAGTCTCGGATTTCGACGAAACCAATTCTATTGGATCCGTAATGGTGTATTATTATCGGATTTTAAATTTCGTAGCGTTTGGATTCACCGTTTGGTCGTACAGGATAGAAACACGTTGAAATTAATATCGAAAAATTAATATTATAATTGGGTTCAAAAAAGGCTATCTTCTCCACACGATCGAATTAGGTCTCGAAACTTGTTCCATTGCGTTCAAAATAAGGGTATAACATTAGGAACGCCGGGCGGCATGCCTCGATAGGGATTCGAAATAAATATCTAGATATTTTGGAATTTTAAATATATATTACCTTCGGTTCACATCAGCCCACAAAACTTACCATCATCCACCCTACTTCTAAAAAGCAAGCCACCTAATATGCTATTTTTTCCTTTCTCCCTCTTATTTAAACGTAACCAAGCTTATCTAAGAAGAAAATTTTAAAAGCTTCAAATAAAAAAAATCATTTTTGTTCTTTCCGTTGGTTATATATATGTAAACAAACAAGAAACAATCTTCGTAGTCATTTGCTTCCGTCCTCTTTCTATTCTCACTCTCCAACATCAAAAAGAAGGAAAAAAAATCGAAATCAATTAGAATAAAAATCAAGAAATTTGAAAGATTGTATATTTGCCTTGTAAGGGTTAGTATTATGATCGTTGCAAGTGCTAGAGAGTGCGACGTAGTTTCTAGATATTCGATTTTTGAGCAGTGGAACTAGGGTTCCATTTTAGTTGGGTCTCAGGAGGATTGAGGTTTAGCTGAGAGTGGATTTGCAATCATGGTGGTGAGGAGCATTGTCAGCCTTGTTATGGTGAGTCGCGTTCGTGGATTGGAGGGTGTTGCGTCGTGTACGGATGCATACAGGCAGATGATATCGGGTTTGGGGGAAAGCATGCGGGTGTGGGTTCGTGGATATGAGTAGATGGAGATTTGGAAAAGAAAGAGATTGGTGAAGTTAGAATTTCATTTGGTGGAGCGAAGGAGGAACTAGGGGAGGTCGAAGGTGCGACAATGGTGGAAATGTCGCTGTGCATGTTCGCATAAGGAAAGAAGGTCTGTGCATCTGGGTGGGTTGTTCGTTTGAGTCGGGCTTTAGTAGTCAAGTGGGTAATGAAATTTAAATGGTGATTAAATTGTATAAATTGTTTTAAATAAAATTTCAATTCTTATACATTTATAACTCGCTCGTTTTAGGTCCAAATCGAACGCGAACTCTCGCGTTTAGTTCGTATTGAATAGCACTACGAAATGAAATCGATTTGGTAACAATTGGAGCTAGAAAGAATTTTGGTTAAAATTAAAAGTCTTTTTAATTTTAATTTAAACAGAACGCTTCAGCGGCGACCGTAATCAATGTGAGTAAAAGTCACTCATATTAGATAATTAGTTTATTTTAAATATTTAAAATTTATTTATTGGATGATTGAATGAACTGATAAATTATTATTACCAGTTGGATGATTATATTATATTAGTATATATATATATATATTAGTAGTTGGATTGAATATTCCCGTCGATTGGAGCGGATGAGACCCTATGTGCCCCGCATAATAGTGGGTGACCCTATATTACCACGATATCCCGCCTCGAAAAGGGATTGGTATTTTGTGATTATATAACATATGTGGTTGTAGGGAAACAGGTTAGAGGGATCCAACTGGATTCCTCAAAAATGTTGATTTAATTTCATATATAGTGATATATGAGGTGTTTGGATGATCTGTGATAGGTTATAATGTGATTTGAATTTATTGAGTGCTATAGTAGCACTGGCCTAAATTTTAGTATTTTTAAAAATAATATTTTTATTTTAGATAGGAAATTCAAAGGCGATTTTGGGAGTGAAATATTATATTGAAAATTTGGATTAATTAAAAAGGAATTGATTTGGATAAAATAAATAATTTGAATTTAAATTTGTACTTAACTATTTCGTGGTATATTTTAAATAAGGATTTTGAAATAATGGATATAAAGGATTTTAAATAATAAACCTTAAGTGATATGTGTTTAAAAGTAAAAAGGTTTTAAAAATCGATATTTAAATAGTTTGGAAGAATAAAGGGAATTTGGAAATAAATATAAAACTGGTTATATTGGATTTTAAAAAAGATTTTTCGAAATGGAAGTAGAAATCGAGATTTGATTGGTTTTGGAATATAGTTTGGGTTATTTAAGAAATTGATTTATAAATGGGATTTTAATTAGAAATCGATTTATAAAAAGATTTTTGTAATATAAACCTGTATAAGCTGGACAATGAGATTATGGAATTTATAAACAATGTTTATAAATAGAATGAAATGATTATCATTTGGGTAATTTGGAAATATAAATTCATAGTGAGAATTTATGATGAGATAGGGTAATCGGGTTAGAAAGAATCAGTGGATTCTATATGGAAATTTGGAAAGGGATATGGAATTGGATCGTAAATCGATTTGTGATGAATCAAGAGAAATTATAAATATAAAATTAGTTAAATTGGAATTTAAGAATATATTTTATCAAGAAGCTAAGTTTTGTTTTTAAAAGGAAATTCTTATTTATTAAACTATGTAATTTAAAACTGTTTTTAGCATTGAAATATTTCATAAAACTTTTTCTTCAAATATTTAGTATTAGTTGAAAGGAATTTAAATTTCTATAATAAGCTTTGTAAAATTAATTAGTTTTATTCAAAAATGAATTGGAAATGAGCTATCGATGTTTATTTAAAAGTGTTTGATATTTTAAATAATTACTTAAATATGTTTTAAAATAAATTATTTTTAAAAAATAATTATTTTTAGGATTTAAAGGTAAGTGTTTGGAATATATTTATAAAATCTTCTCGAGATTTGTAAACCAGGTTTATTGTACGGATGGAATTCGATAAGAGAAATCTTGTAAAGGAATTCTGGAAATTTAGGAGAATTTCCAAATTTGTTAAATACGGGAACTTCGGGAATGAATCTGAATTCATAAGGAAGTCATAAATTGTTAGTTGGAATTATAAATAAGTATAATTGGGTTTTGGAAATTTTAAAAAGGAATTTATAATAATTCCGGAAATTTATAAATAAGTTATAATTGGTTGAGGACTCGTAAATGAATTTGCATATGCTTATTAAGTGGGAAAAGGAAAAATCCTCTTTTGTTATAATTATACTCATACATTCGAGATAAGCTATGTAAACTTCTTAAGTATGGATATTAGAAATGATTGTGGAAAATGGGCTTATAATATTTTCTTAAGTATTGAAATTAAAGGGTTCGGAGATATTTTTAGCGACGAAATGGTTTATATAGAAATATTTTTCTAAGAAATGAATTTTAGGTTGGATTGGAAATATTTCTAAGTGTTGAAATATTTTAAAATATCCTATTATGGATTAAAGCATTTGAAATCGTTCCAAATATATATTGGGAGAGATTTGGATATAAATCTTTGTAAAGATATTTTGAAATAAATATTTGAAAGATTATCAATTGGGCCCAGTGACTACTTATGTGTGTAATTTGATAGTTAAATAACCGACTATCAAATCTGGCCAAATTCATTGATCGTTTCGAAGAGACCGAGATCAGATTTAATTATCCAAAAACCACTTCGAACCGATTTGAGTGTTGCGAATGGTGATATCATGAAGATAGTGAAGGCGGTGATTCAGTTTGTCCAGACCCAGGACAACTTGTATGGATTAATGCTATCGTTGCATTGTTGCCTGGGAGGCAGTGTTAGCATTCCAAGTATGAGTGTTATTCTGAAGGTAAACGTAGCCTCAAGCCTCATCAACCAGGAATGACTAAAACATGGGAGATGCAGCAGGGCTAAGTGGGTCGCACCCAAGTAGGGTATGTTATCACTTTTCTAGCTACCCTCGGATATATTATACTATAATTATGGATATGGTTGTGCATGGAAAAGAGAGCGCTCGATTTGGGCGGGGACACCCGGGGTGATAACATATCCGGTACTATCCAGGTTAGGAGTAGGCCGGTCATGTGTTAACAGGGGATCCAGACGAAGCCCTCGATACATTTTTCTAGAGGTGTACTGTGACGGGCGGTACCCCAGTAGCCCAGTTATTGTATGGAATCCATTCTCCAATACGAGCCTTTACGGTTTTGATTGTAGAGCCTAGTATGCTGGAATTTAATTAATGTTACAATTTCGGCTATTTTAATAAGTATTTGTACTTAGACACTATTATAATATCAGATGATTTTGATATAAAATATTTTGGTTATTGTAAGGTAAAAACCCATCGTGTTTATGTATGGCGTGGTCTTACGAGATACCTTTGTTTTCAAAGGATTTTGATAAAAGTAATAATTCAAATTGAGTGTGATTTGTTGATTGTTGTACTCTGATGATGGTATGTATAATAACCGTTATAGTTCTTTTGTATATTATCTATTATATATTGTTCCGCTGCGATTTGTGAGTTTCTATGTGTTGTTTAGTTTTCTTCTTATCTTCTTTCTTTCTTCACCCCTAACAATCCGCTTTTTTGTTCAATTTGAGTTGACATGTGCGGTTATTTGTCAGCTTAGAATGTATAGAAAAGTGGGTCATTACACGTGGTATCAAAGCTGAAGGTTAAGCGAGAACCTTGGCTTTGGTGGGGATTACTCATTAGAGATAGGGTCAGTATACCCTAGAATGAGTTTAAGTGATAGATATGAGCACGTATTTGTTAGTGAATATAAAATGTTTCATATTGTGTTGATTGATCTATTGAGTGGGTTATGGATTTTGGCCAATACGAGTAATTAACGTTATTGATAGGGATCTCTAAATACTTGAATAGAACAATTCGACATGGTATTGTTTTGAAATTGGGTAAATGAAATAATTTTACCCTGATTATATTTTATATATAAAGGAATAATTTTTTAAAAATTATTATGTTATATATATGGTGTGCTTGGTTGTTAGGAAATGATAATATTAAACTATTATCACTTGTTGTGGTGATTGAATAAAAGTTAATATTATAATCAAAAGTTAAGAAATAATTTCATATAACGAAATGGGATTATATAAATATGATTTTGTAAATGTGATTTATAATTTGAAATGAAATGAAATTCCAAAAGTATATTTCTGTATGATTTGTTAAAAAGGTTTGAAGGCTGGGAATTTGGGAATTTATTTCCCGTTGGTTTTGAAATGTTTTTCAAAGTCTTGGAAAATAATAGTGATATTATTTGGAGAATATTTTTGAATTGGAAATATTTTTAAAGAGGTTTTAAAGGAAATCAGAGCACTAAACTCACTTCGGTCGCTGGAAAATAATTCCAATGATGACCGCGACATCATCGATGTTCATTTTCGAGTTTCCAAGAGAGGAATTGCTACCATTGGAGTTTTGTTTTGGAAAACTGGTTTTTGTTTTGAAATTCAAAAAGGAATAAATTGATATATCAAAGGATTTTTTGTATATATAATTTCAAAAATGATTTGTGATACTTAGAACAAATTTTTTAAACTCTGGGATTTTCGTTTAAATGTTTTATTGGAAATATGAGAAAATAAGTTGATAACTTATAAAATTTGTAAATTGCAAGTAAAGCAATGTTTTAAAGTGTTGAATATGGATGCAAGAAAAGTAAATTTTGAAATTTAACTGTGGAATGAAATTAAACTTAACATTGAGTTAAATAAAGTAAATTTTGGAGATTTAGCCTAAGTTAGGATAAATGAAATAATTTTTGAAAGTGAAATTGATTGAGACTTTGAATAATTAATGGAATTGGCTAATTGAACTAACTAATTTAGTTAGTGAGTTAAATATGGTTTGGGATATGGTTGATAAAATTCAATATTTAAGTTTAGGAGATAAATTGAGTTAAATGGAATCGAGATTTAATTTGAATAGAAATGGATAATAAACATAAGAAGTTATATAAAATGTTTATAATCGACTTAAGAAAATTTGATGAGAAAACTCTTAAGAGATAATTGGAATTGGAGAATATACTGAGTAAATAAGGAATGTGAATAATGGATTGAGAATAATTGATTGTAAATAGAATAAATGTGAATAAAAGGAAGTTGGTGTGGATAAGAAATCAATTGGAAAGAAATACGTAAGTTGTACGTATGTTATTTATTCGCATGACGGTTTGATCCAGATTCGAGCACAGAATTTCGTAATAACTTATATCGATCTGAGTTGGAATTTTTCATTCGATTTTCGACAGCGAACACTGGATATGGATTTTTGATTGATTCTGGGATTCTCTATCATAGTATATGGCTGTGCAAGGAGAATAACGGTTTTTGATCAAGGAACAAGATTTGAGTCCGCACTAGAGAGTCGTTTGAATGATACTAGTTAGGAAGTGAAATTGTGTGATGGAGTGAGCGATCAGATTTGATATTGCGTATGGATGATATATGAACATCGTACGGGCTTAAGTAAATATTGGAAATTGAAAATATTGAATAAAATGATTTTGAATTATATGATTGGATATCATTAATAATTGAGATGCAGGTGTATAAAAGCAAGAGCTAAATTGATACTTTCGATTTCAGAAGTAAAATTTGATAGCCCGACAAAAAGGTATGTGTTAAAATTTTTGTTTGAATTTGATGATTTTATGATTGAGCCACTTGGCTTTTGTTTTCTTTGTTGGTTTAGGCCCGTAGAGGCGATTTGTAGTTGTTCTGATCTGGCCGCACAAAGGAGACACTGACAAAAAATATTCGAAAATTTAAGGATTTAATTTTTTTTGAAGAAATTAATAACTGAAATTTGATTTTGGATTATAACTTGAAATGATTGAGTAAATAATATTATTTGGAATCTATGGATGAATTTAGAAATTAGTAAAAGTGATAATGTGGTTTCAACAAATTGATTTTGGGAAGTTGTTTCAACTGATTGATTTTGGAAAAGTTAATAGGTTTGGGCCATTCTTCTTACCTTGGCAATTTCAGGGACAAAATTCTTTTTAGGGGGGAGGAATGTAACGACCCGTAATTTGGGTTATTTGAAATTGAAATATTTAATTGATTTTAAATATTTAATAGTTAATTTTATAGATTTAATAACTTGGA
Source organism: Allium fistulosum (assembly GCA_030737815.1). NCBI lineage: Eukaryota > Viridiplantae > Streptophyta > Magnoliopsida > Asparagales > Amaryllidaceae > Allium > Allium fistulosum. The sequence continues at coordinate 831,143,054 of CM060903.1, read as the reverse complement.
TTTCAAATATAATGATTTATGGGTAATTTGATTGTTAAATTTAAAAATTGAAATTTGCTTGCATAATTAAATCTTGGGTTTTAAGCTTGATAAAAAATAATTTAAAGGCCTATTGAATTTCAATTAATAAGAAGGAAGATAATAAAATTTCTGAAATAGAATTTAAAGGTGATTTACTTGATTTTAAAAATAACTCGTTTTAATTAACAAGTAAAAATAGCTTTCCGGGGTATAGTCTCGGATTTCGACGAAACCAGTTCCATTGGATCCGTAATAGTGTATTATTATGGGATTTCAAATTTCATAGTGTTTGGATTCACCGTTTGGTCGTATGGGATAGAAACACGTTGAAATTAATATCGAAAATTTAATATTATAATTGGGTTCAAAAAAAGGCTATCTTCTCCATACGATTAAATTAGGTCTCGAAACTTGTTCCATTGTGTTCAGAATAGGGGTATATAATTAGGAACGTCGGGCGGCACATCTCGATAGGGATTCGAAATAAATATCTAGATATTTTGGAATTTTAAATATATATATTATCTTCGGTTCACACCAGCCCACAAAACTTACCATCGGCCACCCTACTTCTAAAAAGCAAGCCACCCTATACGTTATTTTTTCCTTTCTCCCTCTTATTTAAACATGACCAAGCTTATTTGAGAAGAAAATTTTAAAAGCTTCAAATAAAAATAAAAAAAAATCATTTTTGTTCTTTCCGTTTGTTATATATATATATATGTAAACAAACAAGAAACAATCTTCATAGTCATTTGCTTCTGTCCTCTTTCTATTCTCACTCTCCAACATCAAAAAGAAGGAAAAAAATCGAAACCAATTAGAATAAAAATCAAGAAATTTGAAAGATTGTATATTTGGCCTTGTAAGGGTTAGTTTTATGATCGGTGCAAGTGCTAGAGAGTGCGACGTAGTTTCTAGATATTCGATTTTTGAGCAGTGGAACTAAGGTTCCATTTTACTTGGGTCTCATGAGGACTGAGGTATAGCTGTGAGTGGATTTGCGATCATGGTGGTGAGGAGCATCATTGGCCTTGTTATGGTGAGTTGCGTTCGTGGATTGGAGGGTGTTGCGTCGTGTATGGATGCATACAGGCTGGTGATATCGGGTTTGGGGGAAAGCATGCGGGTGTGGGTTCGTGGATATGAGTAGATGGAGATTTGGAAAAGAAAGAGATTGGTGAAGTCAGAATTTCATTCGGTGGAGCGAAGGAGGAACTAGGGGAGGTCGAAGGTGCGGCAATGGTGGAAATGCCGTTGTGCATGTTCGCATAAGGGAAGAAGGTCTGTGCATCTGGGTGGATCGTTCGTTTGGGTCGGGCTTTAGTAGTCAAGTGGGTAATGAAATTTAAATGGTGATTAAATTGTATAAAAAAAATTTAATAAAATTTCAATTCTTATAAATTACATAAATCGTTCGTTTTAGGTCCAAATCGAACGCGGACTCTCGCATTTAGTTCGTATTGAATAGCATTACGAAATGGAATCGATTTGGTAACAATTGGAGCTAGCAAGAATTTTGGTTAAAATTAAACGTCTGTTTAATTTTAATTTAAACGGAATGCTTCAGCGGGGACCGTAATCAATGCGAGTAAAAGTCACTCATCTTAGATAATTAGTTTATTTTAAATATTTAAAATTTATTTATTGGATGATTGAATGAACTGATAAATTATTATTACCAGTTGGATGATTATATTATATTAGTATATATATATATATATTAGTAGTTGGATTGAATATTCCCGTCGATTGGAGCGGATGAGACCCTAAGCGCCCCGCATAATAGCGGATGACCCTATATTACCACGATATCCCGCCTCGAAGCGGGATTGGTATTTTGTGATTATATAACATCTGTGGTTGCAGGGAAACAGGTTGGAGGGATCCAACTGGATTCCTCAAAAATGTTGATTTAATTTCATATATAGTGATATATGAGGTGTTTGGATGATCTGTGATAGGTTATAGTGTGATTTGAATTTATTGAATGCTATAGAAGCACTGGCCTAAATTTTAGTATTTTTAAAAATAATATTTTGATTTTAGATAAGAAATTGAAAGACGATTTTGGAAGTGAAATATTATATTAAAATTTGGATTAATTAAAAAGGAATTAATTTGGGTAAAATAAATAATTTGAATCTAAATTTGTATTTAACTATTTCGTGGTACATTTTAAATAGAGATTTTGAAATAATGGATATAAAGGATTTTAAATAATAAATCTTAAGTGATATGTGTTTAAAAGTAAAAAGGTTTTAAAAAATCGATATTTAAATAGTTTGGAAGAATAAAGGGAATTTGGAAATAAATATAAAACTGGTTATATTGGATTTTAAATCAGATTTTTAAATACGAAATGGAAGTAGAAATCGAGATTTGATTGGTTTCGGAATATAGTTTGGGTTATTTAAGAAATTGATTTATAAATGGGATTTTAATTAGAAATCGATTTATAAAAAGATTTTTGTAATATAAACCTGTATAAGCTGGACAATGAGATTATGGAATTTATGAACAATGTTTATATATAGAATGAAATGATTATCATTTGGATAATTTGGAAATATAAATTCACAGTGAGAATTTATGATGAGATACGGTAATCGGGTTAAAAAGAACTAGTGGATTATATATCAAAATTAGGAAAGGGTTATGGAATTGGATCGTTAATCGATTTGTGATGAATCAAGAGAAACTATAAATATAAAATAGGTTAAATTGGAATTTAAGAATATATTTTATCGAGAAGATAAGTTTTGTTTTATAAAGGAAATTCTTATTTATTAAACTATGTAAATTGGTGTGTTTTTAGCATTGAAATATTTCATAAAATTGTTTATTCAAATATTTAGTATTAGTTGAAAGAAATTTAAATTTCTATAATAAGCTTTGTAAAATTAATTATTTTTATTTAAAAAAGAATTGGAACTGAGCTATTGATGTTCATTTAAAAGTGTTTGATATTTTAAATAATTACTTAAATATGTTTTAAAATAAATTATTCTTTAAAAATACTTATTTTTAGGATTTAAAGGTAAGTGTTTGGAATATATTTATAAAATCTTCTCGAGATTGGTAAACCAGGTTTATTGTACGGATGGAATTCGATAAAAGAAATCTTGTAAAGGAATTCTGGAAATTTAGGAGAATTTCCAAATTTGTTAAATACGGGAACTTCGGGAATGAATCTGAATTCATAAGGAAGTCATAAATTGTTAGTTGGAATTATAAATAAGTATGATTGGGTTTTGGAAATTTTAAAAAGGAATTTATAATAATTCCGGAAATTTATAAATAAGTTATAATGGGTTAAGGACTCGGAAATGAATTTGTAAATGCTTATTAAGTGGGAAAAAGGGGAAATCCTCTTTTGTTATAATTATACTCATACATTCGAGATAAGCTATGGAAACTTCTTAAGTATGGATATTAGAAATGACTGTGGAAAATGGGCTTATAATATTTTCTTAAGAATTGGAATTAAAGGGTTCGGAGATATTTTTAGCGACGAAATGGTTTATATAGAAATATTTTTCTAAGAAATGAATTTTAGGTTGGATTGGAAATATTTCTAAGTGTTGAAATAGTTTTAAAATATCCTTTTATGGATTAAAGCATTTGAAATCGTTCCAAATATTGATATATTAGAAGAGATTTGGATACATATATCTTTGTAAAGATATTTTGAAATAAATATTTGAAAAATCTATCAATTGGGCCCAGTGACTAATTATGTGTGTAGTTTGATAGTTAAATAACCAACTATCAAATCTGGTCAAATTCGTTGATCGTTTCGAAGAGACCGGGATCGAATTTAATTATTAGAAAACCACTTCGATCTGATTTGAGCATTTCGAATGGTGATATCGTGAAGATAATGAAGGTGGTGATTCGGTTTGTCCAGACCCAGGACAAATTGTATGGATGAATGCTATCATTGCATCGTTGCCTGGGAGGCAGTGTTAGCATTCCAAGTATGAATGATATTCTAAAGGTAAACGTAGCCTCAAGCCTCATCAACCAGGAATGACTAAAACATGGGAGATGCAGTAGGGCTAAGTGGGTTGCACCCAAGTAGGATATATTATCACTTTTCTAGATACCCTCGGATATATTATACTATAATTATGGATATGGTTGTGCATGGAAAAGAGAGCGCTCGATTAGGGTGGGAACACCCGGGGTGATAACATATTCGGTACTACTTAGGTTAAGGGTAGGCTGGTCCTATGTTGGCAAGGGATCCAAGCAAGGTCCTCGGTACATTTTTCTAGAGGTGTACTGTGATGGACGGTACCCCAGTCATTGTATGGAATCCATTCTCTAATACGAGCCTTTACGGTTTTGATTGTAGAGCCTAATATGCTGGAATTTAATTAATGTAACAATTTTGTCTATTTTAATAAGTACTTGTACTTAGACACTATTATAATATCAGATGATTTTGATATAAAAATTTTTGGTTATCGTAAGGTAAAAACCCGTTGTGTTTATGTGTGGCGTGGTCTTACGAGATACCTTTGTTTTCAAAGATTTTGATAAAAGTAATAATTCAAATTGAGTGTGATTTCTCACGCTGGTTTTCCAGACTGACTCAGGTGTTATTTTATTATAATGCTCGGGTCAAACCGAGTATTATAGATTTGGGTTAGGATGCTATGGAGCTCAGGAGACAAGCTGGATGACAGAGACGTATTTCACGTACTTGATTATATTCCGCTATGTATTGTAGGCTGTATAGTCAGCACTGGTGAGGACAAGTTATAATAACTGTCCAGTATTGATTTATTGATTGTTGTACTCGGATGATGGTATGTATAATAATCGTTATAGTTCTTTTGTATAAAGGTATGATATTATCTATTATATATTGTTCCGCTGCGATTTGTGAGATTCTATGTGTTGTTTAGTTTTCTTCTTATCTTCTTTCTTCACCCCTAACAATCCGCCTTTTGTTCAATTTGAGTTGACATGTGCGGTTATTTGTCAGCTTAGAATGTCCAGAAAAGTGGGTCGCTACATTATTACATAGAAAATCCATAAATGATATGTTATGTGATAGTAATTAGAATGTGTTGTATGATAGAGTTAAGGGTATGTCGTGGGGGAAATTATGTAATTTGCTACATATATCTAACTCGTTAACCAATCTTGTTCAAAATAAAAGGTGTTTTCTTTCTATTACATATTTGATTTAATGTGTTATATTAATTAATTATTTTAATTAAAAGTAAATTTAATAGAAAATCTGTAAATGGTATGTTATGTGATAGTAGTTACAAACAATTGTAATTATGAGTAATTTATCACAATTAAAATAAAATATACCAATTTAAATGTTTCCGGTCAAGATGTATCGAGACTATATATTGATACATCTGTTGAGACTAGAGTGCGTAACGCTCTCCAAATATTGGGCAGTGTATTACTAATAGCTACTGGAGGCACCAAGGGGTTACGTACTGATAGTTATTGGATAACTATGGAATGACTCACTCGATAGTTTTCTATTGGTTAATAAACTAAGGTCAAATAGAAAATATTGATGTGATAGATTTACACGGTTCTCTCGACTTAAGAATACTGTACATCTTTAATACGAAAGCTTAGCTTTGGTTATAGTCAAATCATGGCATGACATCCATCAAGTAACTAAAGTTGGGTCGAGTTGAAGTATGGGAAGTGAAGCACTATTCAAGAGAGGATTCGTCTCCTAGGTTATATGAGGTTAGTATCATGGTCAACTGAAGTCAACTCAAAGTCAAAGTCTTTGGGCAGAGCATTTCGGTTAATAATAATTGTTATTATGAACCAAGGACTTTGTGTTTGGACTATAAAGTTGAATATGGATGTGTGGAATATGCATGTATATGGTTTTTGTTTGATGATAATAAACATATATACATTCATTTAAATGTATTTGATATTGTACTATTTTATTTTTCACAGATAAAATAAATATTTGTTGAATAAAATAAATAACACAGAATTGGAATTCAAACAAATATTTATTACAATTTTGATAGTACAATTTCAAGCTCTCACTATAACTATACAATTTCAGTCACAATACAATTACATCACAATTTCATAGTTACATCAGTTCCTCACTACATATCACTCACACTCGTATTTATCTTCAACTTCATTCCAATGTGAATCCAGCATCTGAGCAATCTGCAGAAATATACATTGACGCAGTAAAATTGAAAATAAAATGTTTTTGCAGTATAAAACAAAATATGAATTTTGAAAATAATATTTGCCTCAGTTTTTGGGTTGTTCGTCATTATATTTGAATTCATCATACACGAATAGCTTGTGACATGCACAGTGTATCACTGTACATGCCACAAGGCCGTGCACACCGAAATGTACACTTGATAATGTTACAGGGACAGGTGAGCACAGGTCAAACCCAAAAGAAAAGCCGAGTTCAACTAAAGTGTACAACAAATTCAAGTCAAGCATACAAGTAATACAAATCTGTCAAGTAGACAGAGAACCATGAAACAGTATCAAGAGCCAAAGCCACACTGAAATGACACTAAAACAATAGAACTACAAGGATGCAGTTATACAAAATCTAAGATCATCAAGTGAGACCAGAACCAATCAAAGACATCAAGCAAATGCAGACAAGAAGCAACTACAAGTTCAAGGTGGAATGAAGACTACAAGGACAACACATATATACATACACATGATTTCAGTGCATATTCAAAGTGCACATATTCAAACAACAATGTAGACAACATTGAAGTCATACACAAGTGCAGACTCTAAAATGTACAAGTGCAATGACAACTGGTCAGACTCAAGTGAAAACAACCAACCAACCAACCAAACAAAAATGCAAAGTCGAGAAACAACAAGTGATGCAACATCACAAACTCGAAGCTACAACCTCAACCATAAGCCAATTCTAACATCTACTACAATGAACCAGCAATATGAACAAGTGGCAGTGCAAGCAAGTGCCACAATGAAACAATATGAATGCAGTAACAACCAAAGGTATGAATGCAGCAACATGACCAGAAAATGAACCAGCAAACAAGATTAGGCAGAAATGAACAGAATTGACCGAAGTCAGGTGAAGTTAAAATTCAAGTCGAAGCCGTTCAAAACAAGGCCGAAGTCAAGGAAATTCGAATGTACAAATCAAAGCTGGAAAATCATGCAATCAGAAACGGTCAAAGTCAACAGCAAAACAACACCGTGGTCATCACGAAATCAACCAAAGCCGAGTCAACCAAGAAAATTGAGAAAGTCAGAACTAAAATAAAATAGGAAAGTTCTCTGTCGTGTTATTCAAGTATATGAAAAGGTCAGAGATAAATCTCAAAATCAAGTCCAGATTAAAAACTGTGGAAATCAAGTTTCACCATATACGAAAGTATATTCGCATGTGAATTAGTCAAGAATATCTCAATCATCCAAACGAAAATCAGCGGCCAGATTAAAAATATTATCAAACGAAATCAAGCAGTTTTACACGAACGAAATTATAGGAATTAGACTCCTATATAAACCCAATCATCACTGACTGTAAAATCATCGAATTCAAGTATTCAATCCAGTAAACTAAAGGCATAAATTACATACCTAAGTCAGAGACGAATTCGATCAACAAGGAGCAGCCGAAGCCAAGCTACGAAGAAACAATCGATCGACAAAAGAAACGAAGTTCTAAATCATCTTTCGATCGAGAATATAGAGTCGGCAGCCTCAATTTCACAACCCTAATTCTGTTCAAAGAGGAAGCGAACGAGAGCCAAAGCCCTAATTTCAGAAAGAGGAACGAACGAAAGAGAAGTCACCATTATCACAAGCAAAGAAACAAAAGGGCCGGCCTTAATAATTTGATCAAGGCTTTTGTTTAGTTTTAATTTTTGGGCCTGGTTTATTTGTTTAATTAATTATATAAGGCTCTATTTTAAATTAGGGTTTTTCGAGTTATTCTTGTTTTTATTTTCTGTATTTTTCAAAACAAATCTGGGTAAATCACCACCTAGGGTTTAGGTTGTGTCATATTGTCTAGTTAGGATTAGTTCAGTAAGCAGGGTGTGCGAGTTTGCAAAACTCTATAGGCGGTAGCAGGGTGTGCGAGTCTGTTAGAGTGTTTGTAAGCGGGAGACTGTTTAATTCTAATAGAAATCTAGGAATGCAGCAGTAGGCAGGGGTTGCCGAAGCTGGGTAAATTTTGTGTGTGATTTACTTTTCAGCATATTTACTTCTCTGAAGTTTGTTTTCGTGTTTAATTCAGTAAATTAGTGAAAATTTGCTATAACCCTATTCACCCCCCCCCCTCTAGGGTTAATCTAGATCCTACAAGTGGTATCAGAGCCCGGTATTTTTCTTTAACTCTAGAGTCATGAATCCACCAAATAATGCTTTTTCTGAGGGGCAATCTATTGTTAGGCCACCCATGTTTAATGGGAATGATTATGCTTACTGGAAAGTTAGGATGGGTATTTATCTTAGTTCTGTTGATTATGATGTTTGGGACATTATTGAAACTGGCTATACATCTCCCACTATAACTGTTGGTGATACTGAGATTCCTAAACCTAAGGATAGATGGGACGCTAACGATAAGAAATTAAAAACTACAAATGCTAAAGCCATGAATGCTTTGATTTGTGCTCTTGATAAGAATGAATTTAATAGAATTTCTCATTGTAAAACTGCGCAGGAAATTTGGCATACCTTGGAGGTGACACATGAAGGAACTTCTCAAGTCAAGGAGTCTCGTCTAGCCCTATTCAGCAATGAATACGAGAACTTTGTGATGGACAAAGGCGAGAGCATAAAGGACATGTTTGGACGCTTTTCAACTTTGGTGTACAATGCTAGAGCGCTTGGGAAGGTATTCACAGAGGTAGAGCTTGTGAGGAAGGTGCTACGAGTCTTACCGATGAGCTTTGAGGCAAAAGTCACGGCAATACAAGAATCGAAAGATCTGAGTAAACTAAGCATGGAGGAGTTGATCGGCAACTTGATGACATATGAGCTTGAGCTAAAAACAAAGGAAGAACGCAACAACTCTGAATCCAAGAAGAAGACGATTGCCTTAAAGAGCAAAGAAGAGAGCGATGAAGAAGAAGAAGATCCAATTGAAGAGCTTGCGATGGCTGTCAATAATCTTAGAAAATGGTCAAGATTCGGGCCACGCAAGAAGAAAACAAATGGTAATAGGTCAAAAGATTCTGACAATTCCGATAATGAATTGACTTGCTATAACTGCAATAAGCCTGGCCACTTCAAACAAAACTGCCCACTTCTCAAAAACAACAAAGGAAAGAAAAAGAAGAAGAAGGCCTTTGCAGCGACTTGGGATGATGAAGAAGGAGAGGAAGTTTCGAATAATAGCTCAGAGGAGGCTAATTTGTGCCTTATGACAAAATCAGATTCAGAAGCAAGCTCGGAGGAATCTAGCGAGGTAAGTAACTATTCTTATAAAGAACTTGTTTTGATGTGTTGTGATTTTACTAAAACAATTGATACTCTTGATTCTAAAATTGAAAAACTGAAATCTGATAGGAGAGAACTTGTCCATGAAAATACTAGGTTAGAAACTGAACTTGAAAATATTCAAAACCTAGACTGTAAAAAATGCAAAATTTTAGATTCAGAATTATCAAAGCTTAAGAATATCTTTGAGAATCTTGAAAAAGAAAACTTGAGTCTTAAGGAAACCATTGACACTAGGAGAAAGGATTTTATAAATAGATGCACCTCACTTGTGACTGAAAACACAACACTAAAAACCAAAGTCCAAAATCTTGAGAAAACTCTGAATAACTTTTCAAGAGGAGAAAAATCATTCAACATGTTATTGGGAAATCAACTTTTTGCTAACAATAGAAAAGGACTAGGTTTTGGGAAAACACAAGTTGATGATAATGCAAAAGGTAAGAGTGTCTTTGCTAGATGTGGAATAATTGAAAATGGTGCTGAAAATTATAGTCATAGGAACAAGAACACAAAATTTATACAAGTTTGGGTTCCTAAGAATTCTACAAACAAATTTCATGTCTATTGGAACAAAAATGAAAGGACAAAACAAGTTTGGGTGCCAAAAGGAACATATATAAATAGTTTTGGGTCTACTCAAACATATTCATCAAATTGTTCTGCCACTAACAACCATGGACCTATAAAAACAAATAGGTCACAAAAATCTTTTACCGTGTAGGTGTGGTGGCAGGCTAAGGAACAACATTAGTGTTATCTGGATTCTGGCTGTTCCAGACACACAACGGGCGACAAATCAACGTTCCTTAGCCTAGTATAAAGGTGACAGATTCACAATGGGCAAACAATGAAAGATTATCGTACAGGTAAAACAGGTAATTGTATTTATTTTCAAACGATAGATAAAATGTGAAAATCTGCACCATAATCTGAATTAAATCAGCCAGTTATGTGAAATGATTTATGATGATTAATTCTGATTTCATCTTTAAATGGATTTACTCGAAGTAATTATGATGGTTGACAGATTCTAATTTACTTGATATGATCTTACATGACTTGCTCTTATCTATGACTTTGATTTGTGCTTAAAAGTTGACCAACCATTTTTTTTTCATCATTGAATTTAATCTGTTTGGTCAAATTATGATGTTGATTGATTTCTGATTACTCATGCTATAAAAAGGTTTTTAAGAAATTGTTGAAATTGTTGAAACTTTGTGAAATTGGTGAAACTTCAAGAAATTGTTTTGAAATAATGATGATGGTTTAATGACTGTTGATCCTACGGTTTCTAAATCTGACACTATGATATTTGTTTGATGGTTAACACGACTTCAATTCAAAGTCAAGAAAATTTCGTTTAAAGATTGTTGAAAATAATTCTGAGATAGTTTGTTGAAATTTCACAATCTGGTCTATGACATCCAACGAGTGAATATTGAGTGAAATTTAAAGTCAGATGCAGATCACACTGGTAATATAGTTGATAGAAAAATTACTAGTGGAACGTGATTATATTTCGAGACATTCATTTGCTACATCATTTTTCAAAGAAAATATCTGCATATTTTTCACTTGAAATAATTTCTATTTTAGCAGAAATTTTTCTTAAAAAACCCCTTCTAAAAAATAATTTCTGTTGACCTTGTATCAGATTAGTTATTTAAGAAAATTTGATTTTATAACTATATTTGAAATTGATTTTAACTGATCTGACCCCCTAATAATTATCTAAAAAGATAGATAGTGATTGAAAATAAGATGAGTGTTGATATTAATCATATATTATGACTTGAGAAAGCATAATTAGAAAATTTCTTTAGAAATTTAAACAAGAGTTATAAAAACTTTTTGTTGATAAATATTCCATGATCATTTCTATTTCTATCATTTTTCTATCAACCATCACTCATCAAAAGTCAATATAGTATGTCAATATGTGGTAGTTTAAACGGGAAATCATTTGTGCTTCAATTTTATTATATTTCTAACAATAAATAATAATATCCAAAATATTCACTCTCATTTAAAAGTCCTCACGGTTATGCATGGGTGAATTACTTGGATTTTTGATTATGTGCTTCCATGCTCATTTAAAAGTCCTCACGGTTATGCATGTATGGAACGCAGATCAAAATTAATTGATTAAATAGGCAAGTTGATTCTAATCCCATTTAAAAGTCCTCACGGTTATGCGTGGTTAGAAGATACTTGAATTCATTTTTAAAATAAAAATAAAAATTTAGAATACTACTAATCTCATTTAAAAGTCCTAACGGTTATGCATGGTTAGTAGATATTCAAATTTCCTGAAATAAATATACCACAAATAGACACAACTATATGGTTTTATTTGATGATATCATCATATCATTCTAAAGTGGAATATGCGTCGATTAAAGTATTTATGATTTTTTTGTTTGATTTTTTTATTGAAATTAATATTTATACTCGATTGAGTTTTTAATATTGTATTAATGTCTATCACTATGTCTCTATTTTTCTATTACTATTATTCTTTTGCTGATAACAAAAGGGGGAGAGAAAAGTTAAGATTTTGAAAATAAAGATCAAAGATATCAAGGCTCATTTGAATTCTTTATTCTCATGCATATATGTAGGGGGAGTATTGTGTAGAAAGAGAGCATTTAAATAGGGGGGCAAATTGAATAATCAAATACATTTAAAATAGTCAAAATCTTAAATATATGTTTGTTATCATCAAAAGGGGGAGATTGTGGAATATGCATGTATATGGTTTTTGTTTGATGATAATAAACATATATACATTCATTTAAATGTATTTGATATTGTACTATTTTATTTTTCACAGATAAAATAAATATTTGTTGAATAAAATAAATAACACAGAATTGGAATTCAAACAAATATTTTATTCAAACAAATATTTATTACAATTTTGATAGTACAATTTCAAGCTCTCACTATAACTATACAATTTCAGTCACAATACAATTACATCACAATTTCATAGTTACATCAGTTCCTCACTACATATCACTCACACTCGTATTTATCTTCAACTTCATTCCAATGTGAATCCAGCATCTGAGCAATCTGCAGAAATATACATTGACGCAGTAAAATTGAAAATAAAATGTTTTTGCAGTATAAAACAAAATATGAATTTTGAAAATAATATTTGTCTCGGTTTTTGGGTTGTTCGTCATTTTATTTGAATTCATCATACACGAATAGCTTGTGACATGCACAGTGTATCACTGTACATGCCATAAGGCCGTGCACATCGAAATGTACACTTGATAATGTTACAGGGACAGGTGAGCACAGGTCAAACCCAAAAGAAAAGCCGAGTTCAACTAAAGTGTACAACAAATTCAAGTCAAGCATACAAGTAATACAAATCTGTCAAGTAGACAGAGAACCATGAAACAGTATCAAGAGCCAAAGCCACACTGAAATGACACTAAAACAATAGAACTACAAGGATGCAGTTATAAAAATCTAAGATCATCAAGTGAGACCAGAACCAATCAAAGACATCAAGCAAATGCAGACAAGAAGCAACTACAAGTTCAAGGTGGAATGAAGACTACAAGGACAACACATATATACATACACATGATTTTAGTGCATATTCAAAGTGCACATATTCAAACAACAATGTAGACAACATTGAAGTCATACACAAGTGCAGACTCTAAAATGTACAAGTGCAATGACAACTGGTCAGACTCAAGTGAAAACAACCAACCAACCAACCAAACAAAAATGCAAAGTCGAGAAACAACAAGTGATGCAACATCACAAACTCGAAGCTACAACCTCAACCACAAGCCAATTCTAACATCTACTACAATGAACCAGCAATATGAACAAGTGACAGTGCAAGCAAGTGCCACAATGAAACAATATGAATGCAGTAACAACCACAGGTATGAATGCAGCAACATGACCAGAAAATGAACCAGCAAACAAGATTAGGCAGAAATGAACAGAATTGACCGAAGTCAGGTGAAGTTAAAATTCAAGTCGAAGCCGTTCAAAACAAGGCCGAAGTCAAGGAAATTCGAATGTACAAATCAAAGCTCGAAAATCATGCAATCAGAAACGGTCAAAGTCAACAGCAAAACAACACCGTGGTCATCACGAAATCAACCAAAGTCGAGTCAACCAAGAAAATTGAGAAAGTCAGAACTAAAATAAAATAGGAAAGTTCTCTGCCGTGTTATTCAAGTATATGAAAAGGTCAGAGATAAATCTCAAAATCAAGTCCAGATTAAAAACCGTGGAAATCAAGTTTCACCATATACGAAAGTATATTCGCATGTGAATTAGTCAAGAATATCTCAATCATCCAAACGAAAATCAGCGGCCAGAGAAACAAGTTGACAAATTCAAAAATATTATCAAACGAAATCAAGTAGTTTTACACGAACGAAATTATAGGAATTAGACTCCTATATAAACCCAATCATCACTGACTGTAAAATCATCGAATTCAAGTATTCAATCCAGTAAACTAAAGGCATAAATTACATACCTAAGGCAGAGACGAATTCGATCAACAAGGAGCAGCCGAAGCCAAGCTACGAAGAAACAATCGATCGACAAAAGCAACGAAGTTCTAAATCATCTTTCGATCGAGAATATAGAGTCGGCAGCCTCAATTTCACAACCCTAATTCTGTTCAAAGAGGAAGCGAACGAGAGCCAAAGCCCTAATTTCAGAAAGAGGAACGAACGAAAGAGAAGTCACCATTATCACAAGCAAAGAAACAAAAGGGCCGGCCTTAATAATTTGATCAAGGCTTTTGTTTAGTTTTAATTTTTGGGCCTGGTTTATTTGTTTAATTAATTATATAAGGCTCTATTTTAAATTAGGGTTTTTCGAGTTATTCTTGTTTTTATTTTCTGTATTTTTCAAAACAAATCTGGATAAATCACCACCTAGGGTTTAGGTTGTGTCAGATTGTCTAGTTAGGATTAGTTCAGCGAGCAGGGTGTGCGAGTTTGCAAAACTCTATAGGCGGTAGCAGGGTGTGCGAGTCTGTTAGAGTGTTTGTAAGCGGGAGACTGTTTAATTCTAATAGAAATCTGGGAATGCAGCAGTAGGCAGGGGTTGCCGAAGTTGGGTAAATTTTGTGTGTGATTTACTTTTCATCATATTTACTTCTCTGAAGTTTGTTTTCGTGTTTAATTCAGTAAATTGGTAAAAATTTGCTATAACCCTATTCACCCCCCCTCTAGGGTTAATCTAGATCCTACAGGATGATATTGGAATTTTGACCATTACCAAATTCCATCAGTCCAAAGTGATATGGTTTTAACGAAGAGAATTGGTGTAAATAAAAGTCACAAACGGGTAACGCTTAACAAAGTAAAATTAGATTTTACCATAATCAAAGCGATAAATTTGGCCAAAATGTCACACCGCCTGCTAAGTGATGTGTGAACGTTAATATTCGAATAGTTCGATATTAATCGCGGACCAAATTTACACCCAACGAGTCACACAACCGAAATGATGAATTCTCCTTTGACTAATCGATTTAATTAATTGCAATTGTTATAAATTAATTAATATTTATAAAAAAATTAATTATAAAATTTAATTCCGATTTGATCAATAAATATTATTAACTATATTTATAATAGTTATAAATATATCAATCGATATACGACATCGACAAGCATTAAATTGGATTTAATTGCAAAATATTTGTTCCGTCCTTAAACAGGTTTAAACCCCATGATAAGG
The DNA here is from genome assembly GCA_030737815.1 of Allium fistulosum. NCBI lineage: Eukaryota > Viridiplantae > Streptophyta > Magnoliopsida > Asparagales > Amaryllidaceae > Allium > Allium fistulosum. The sequence continues at coordinate 831,127,802 of CM060903.1, read as the reverse complement.
GATAAATATTTTGGCTGCAACGTAGGGTGATAGGCGGCTAGAAATGGGCTAGAGGGCTTTGATAATAGATGGCTAAGATTAAAGGAGATTGAGTGAAAAGATGAGATCCTAAATTCTCTCATTTCCTTCATCTATTTAAACATCTCTTCCTACATTTAATATGGATCTTTTGGAGCCTCCATTCCCATACATTGCTGGTCAAACTCCTCCTCACATCTCTCTAGTTTTCTAAGCTCAAATCAAATCAATTCACCTGGTATTCGATTACTGGTGGTCAACGGTTCAAGGACTAGCACTCTTTTGGATTAGAAATTGTTTCAAGGAGAACACATCATCATTTCAAGTGTACTTCAAGGCATTGAAGTGAGGTATATTTATGATCAAAATATAACTATAATTTTTTAGATATAATGTTATATTATATATATATATATATATTAGTTAGAGATGATCCTGATATGCAAGTGATATTGTCACAAAATTGTTTTGATTGTATGTACATACTTATAAAAAAAATTAGTATATTCATATCTATAATGGCACGGCTCAAAAATAAAAAACACAATTTTTATTATTAGCTGATATATATATATACATATATTATAAATATATGCATATAAATATAGTTCATAATTTAATTAATTTATTATACTTTATATAAATATGTTATACAAGTTTTATATACGGTTTATTATACATATATTATTTTTGGTTGTAATCAATAATATATATATATATATTATTCAAATATTATTGATGTCATTTATTTACATAAATTATATATATATATATATTATAAAATTATGTCTCACATTTCATAAAATAATATTATTATAGAATATATACTCGGTAGAAAAAAAATTAATTACTTAAAAATACTTTAAATATAAGCCGAAAATCAATAATTAATTAAAAATCATTTTAAATCATAAAATTATGAAATAAATTTTCTAGGTACAAAATAACATTTCGAAATTTACTAGAAATTTAAATTTTAATATTATGTTTCAAAATTATTTTATATTAATATTTTGAATTAAAAATGTATGGAATTAATTAAAAATAATATATAAAATTAAAAAAATTGAGTCATGCCCAATACTAGGTAAATGTATATTTTTATTAAAAATATTTTGTATACTTATAAGTATTAATTTATAATTTTGATATTTTATTATACATTTATAAACAAGTGATTAATATTATAAATATATATATTAAAAAAATATTTACATATGTGTATCTATTGTTCAGTTTGTTAGTAATTTTTTATTATTAATTATTTACATATGAACTCCGATTTCAACATATTATATACAGAAATTGATTAGAAAATCGCCACGGATGCAATGGTGCAACTTCCGTGACCAAATTCTGACATTTACAAAATTTCCATTTCTAATCTTATTTTAAATATTTATTTCTTATTAAATTTTATGAGGTGTTACATTCTTCCCCTTAAAAAGGATTTCGCCCCCGAAATCACTAAGGGTGGATTGTTTAATGCGCACTCAACAACCATGGTATACAACCAATATATCTATAATAATCTATACAACTATCTACTCAATTAAAAATACAATGTGATTATGTATGCAATACACTATAGGTTAGCTCAATCCTAAGTGAATGCAAGGTCGTGAAATATAGGTAGTATGCAAGCATCCTAAATATATATAGAATTTTATATGAGTGCAAAAATAAAAGAAAAAAATTGGCAACCATCTCCTACCATCCAATCTAACAAACACGATGCAACCAAATACCTATACTTTTGGAGAGAAAAGTTTGCCAGAGAAAAGCTTAGGATGAAAAACATTCATCTTTTCTTCGGTTTCCCATGTGCTTTTCAATGGGTTATCTTCCCTTTCTACACGGACCAACCCAATTTTGTTTTTACAAAGCCTCTTAATACCGTGCTCCACAATTCCTGTGGTGGTACGGGGGCGATTGACTCCGTCTTAACATCAATTAACTGATCAGGCTCACTACAGAGGCAATGTCATGCAGTCATTCCCTCAAGTATGGAACATGAAAGACGTTATGGACTCCCGCTAACTAGTTTGGAAGCACCACTCGATAAGGTAGTTTCCCCACCCTCTCTAAAAAATGGAAAGGCCCAACAAACCTAAGCGCCAACTTCCTAGACGTATCAAACATCATAACCTTTCTAAGAGGGGAAACCTTAACGAATACGTGTCCCCAACTAAAAACTCTAATTGCTATCTTCGCCTGTCAGGATAGGACTCTTGACGGTCCTGTGCGGCCTTCATTCACCGCCTAAACACTTCTACCTTCTCTACGGTCCTTCAAAATCAATGTTGCAAGCTCTCAACAAATCTTCTAAAGTTCTTATTCACCCTTTCCATCTAACCGTCGGTTTACGGTTAGTAAGTGGTGCTAAGATCTAAAGTCGTTTCCCAAGCAGATTGCAAACTCCTCCAAAATTCCCTAGTGAATGAAGGGTTTTTATCACTAATAATGCTAATTGGAACTCCATATAGTTGCATCATTTCTTGACACAAATCTTGTGATAGAGATGCTGCAATCCTATTACTTCCAATGGAAGTAAAATGAGCCAATCTAGTATGACCTATATAGCATCACTGCCTCTAGGAAACCCATCTATAGAGTCCATCGATATATGCTCCCATATCCATGTCGGAACCTCCAATGATAATAATAATTCTCCGAGCTTGCCTTGCTTAGCCTTAATCCTTTAGCACGTCAAACATCTAGAAACTTATTCAGCGATCCTCTCTTTATCCTTGACTAATTAGAAAATTCTCTTAATATCCTTATACATCTTCCCACATTCGGGTGTCTGGTGACACTCCGCAAGCTTTAGGATTGAAGCATCCTAACCTAACTTTCAGTCTTACCTTTAGTTTCTCGCTAGTTGAGTGTCCTTGTGAAATTTACTTATTTATGATGTTCCTCAATGTATACATTTATTTAGCGGTCTAATCCTATCCATAAAATCAACATAGTAATAAAACAAGAACATGCCTTATACCATATCAAACACTTTTCCTAAAGGAGATAACTAGCGATTTCAACCCAAAAACTCTAAAAGAAAATTTTGCGAGAAGCTGCCCTTAATCATTAACTGGTGTTAAAAGATGTTTGGGTCCCAATGCTCCTTAGTAATTTAAGATCACATTCCTAGAATGTCATTCCACCATTATCCACCTTCCTTAATTCCCTTTTAAGTTCTAACAAATATCCATTACCCATAATAATTGGTCGTTAATGTCAAAACTGACAGTCTCCAATCAATCCTTATTTAATCTTTTTTTATCCATTTATTGATTTTAAAATTCACCTATTATGAGTATTCAATTCCCCTATAAATACCATATTAGATTCCTTAATCAGCCCCCTATTTAATTCCTTTTTATTCTCATTAATTACAAATTCATTTCCCATTAAGTCTGTAATTAATGTCCATAAATCCTACTCATATAATTACTATGTTGTTTATAATTAATATGAATGTCATTGTAAATTACGCTATTTATATGTTTCTTATTTCTAATCATTAATTTCTAAGTTATAACATTCCTTTTTATATTTTACTTTATCAGAGCAATCCTTCCAAAAAGTATTATCATTATAGTTTCCCATAAATTAACCATAAGTGATAATTTTGCTTTGTTTTACAAGGGATTATTTCTTTTTTTTATTGGAATAGGCAGTGTAAACTATGGAGAAGAATATCCATATCTTACACATCACTTTCCCCTTTGGCATATCATTTGTAAATTCAAACGTCGCTCTTTTATACATTTAAGGAATTAGATAATTTATGGAAATTACACGGAACCCGCTCCCAATAAATCAAAATATAGAAATTCACATTCCAAAGGCAACCTAACACAACCCAGTTATAGATCTGGAATATCTTTACAACATTACCAACATTCTACAAGTAAATGCCTGAGACTTGTTTTAAATTTTCAGAGCAGGTTGTGCACACTATTCTTATTCTATTCATATCATAACACTTTTAATCCTTCCTTACTTAGATAGTGATCCCTATCTACTTCATAAGTATAAACTTAGAAATCCACATTACGTTAGTACGCGACATTTGAAATTCAAATTTTCAAAAAAAATTCCATATCTCGAAAGAAAACCTTTAAGCATATTTTCCAATATGTAAAAACAGTTTGAGGAATTGAATTCCCAAAAGCATCTAAACATCGTATTTTATTTTATTCCATATATATCCATTCAATTTTTATTAATTATTTGGACAAACCTTCCAGAGATATTTGAACACAACTTTTCACAATTTTCAAAACATTTTCCGCTTTATTCCTAACCCCAAATTCAAAAATTCAAAAGTTGCTTAGCAAAGTAATTTCCCTTCTCAAAAATTTATTTGTTTAAATGTAGGATTTTCAACCCAAAACATTTAAAGCTTAATTATTAGGCCAAACTATCATTAAAATAAAAAGGATCGCTCAATTCCTAAAAAAAGAGCAAGAAAATTTCCCTTTTCAAAAACACTCTTCATCAATGATTTATTGCCTTAAAAATTGGTCTTTTAATTCAAAACATTCAAAAACATCTTCTATAACTTTAAACAATGAAAAGTGGAGTAGACAAAGATAACTTCCATCCTATTATTTTTCTATCCTATTTTCATCACTTCTCTCCTACTTTATCTCTAACTAGGTTACTAACCATATTTTATAAGTTCATATGCTATTCCTATCCAAATCTTCCAATATTGTCTCTGTTTATGTTCCTCCTACTTAAATGGCTTCTACATCATTTTAGTCAAGTTCCATTTCCATTTAAAAAGAAGAATTTTTAAAGAATTCCAAATTTATAAAATAGGAAAAATCATCAAGTCTCACTTACGCTTTATTTTACATTTATTTCAAAAAGAAAAATCTCTTTATCGAAAATCTTAACCGAAATCTGTTGACCCGACCAAAATTTTAAACTAAGAGTTTCAAATATGAAAAACTCTTTTTACCTAAACTTTTCGTTTACAAACCTTTGCCTTAACAAAATTTCTAATTTATGAATTTTCAAATTTCCCATTTTTCTTTCAAAATAACAACTTCTTAATAAATCTTTTGAAAAACTTCTTCAAAACACTTCAAGGAAGCTTCCTAAAATCATTTTTATCAAATTCTTTCACATGGGTTTGGATTTTAGAAATTGACTTTAGTTTTCCATTATATTGGATTTTCTTCCTTTAACATTCCTTGCTTCTAGATGCTTATAACTATACTGTTTTATAATATTTAATTACTACCCAACATATTCATAACTATTTCTATAAATTTTAATTGTCCATAATAAATGATTATTATTCTAACCAGACAGTTTCTAAAGACATTTATTTATTCATTCCAATCTTTCCTATTATCTTTCCATAATTTCTCCTCTAATCTCTTTAATCAATCCATCCATATCCTTATTAAATTCATATAACTCCCTTTACATTTATTGTCTTATTAATCTTAGAGTTACAATCTCTTATAAAAACATTTCTATCAATACGATCTCTGCCCCATGGGTAATCGGGGTAGGAGTATAATTTCAATTCTATTTATTTTTCCAACCCATAATCATCTTGTCCATCCTTTCGGAATGTGGTCGCAACTACTTCTATAGTTGGAATTTATAGAGTAAGTCCTAATTAAGTATACATATTTATATGTAGTATGGTTTTTGAAAAACATATCCAAAAATAGCAAATACGCCTCTCATACGCATATCTATCCCCGATAATTGGGCAATCTAAGCTTTGATACTAAGTGTAACAATCCACTCCGAAATGAGCCTAACTTTCAATCCAATAAAAGCCTATCGAACCTTAAACCCATCTCAATATGAGCTGTTAGGTTGATGAAGTTGAAACAATACACAGTACACAGAGCTATCTATTTATACTTTCAGAATCTCACAGCCGAATGAATAAAATATAATATTAGAAACAAGTACCCATTTCATAAAGAAAACCATTTTATAAACATAACATGTTAAATATTACAACATGTCAACATAAAGCCTCCATAGTACAATATTCCAAAATAACATAACTGTTTGAACTGGTTATAATAAAAATATATAAAAGCATAAATAGATAGATAACTGCCGCAAGTCTTCACCTCCACCTTCGTCCCTAAAATCAGCATTGTCTCTTCTAACCTATGTATTATAACGAGGAGTGAGTCAGAACAACAAATGTTCGGTAAAATGAAAATCTCAAGCTTTACCTAATTGTATTTGGGCAGTATTTTTTAGATAAGAAATATATCTTACATATTTAAACTATACCATACCAATAACTTTAACTGTAACCCTAAAGGCTTTTCCATTCCAATTCCAAAATTAACGCAACTACCATTTACAGTGCAAGAGAAAGCATCCAAATCACTTAATACCTTTTATTGCGAATTAAGCAGACTCTAACCATTTAATACCTATAAAATAGGCAGGTCCCCGTCATTTAATACCTAACCCATTTCCAGTCCATTTTCAAACTCTAACGCAACTATCGTTAACGATGCAAGAGAGAGCCTTCAAACCACTTAATACTTTTTATCAGGAGTTAGACAGGCTCTGAAATGACCCTCCTATTTCTACTCTAATTCCATAAGGATTTTTTTTTTTAAGGTAAAGAGGATATATATATATAGATAGATATATCATCCATTGCAATTATAATTCTCAGGGTCAATATCTTTCTCCAATAAACCAAATATATCCAGGATCACAATAATCAACCAATATAAATATATCAGTACATTCACAAGGATAAGCACATACATATGAGGATGTATATGCCTCTCTTGTTTGAATCAGAGTTTTGGAAAACAAGAGGATATTGGATTGCTGATTTTTTTTTTTGATCAAACAATCCACTGGAAACATATACTTTAGTCTGTTTATCCTAACTAAGAAGTGATCAAGTAAAAATCAGTGGAAAGCAAGCTTTTAATATAGATGTTTGAGTTAAAGTCTGAATAGTAACAAATTTAGTATAAAAGAAAGTGGATCCTATGTGAACACAAGCAATATCTAGGCGTAATGGAAACGCGCCTAACTTATACGCAAGAGGTCATGAGTTCGAGTACTATGCTGGTTGGTTCAAACACAATTTTTGTTTTTTTTTCCTTTTTCATTTTCCTCCTGTACAGTTTGGAACCTGTTATTTACCTATATCTGCACATATATCCTTTATTTTTGCCTATATTCTATCATACAAAACAATAACTCTTGCTTTATTATTTTTGGAACCCATTCCTACAACCTGGAAGGCTTCATGATTGATGTAAATTAAGGGTCTGTTGCTTGGGTTTTGTAAATGATAGAAGTGTTTATCATTATCCAGGTTTGAATTTCTTCTCACAAAATCTGTCTGGAATTAAGAATGCATTTGGTTAGAATCTGAGTGAAATTCAGATTCTTATCACAAATGCAAAGGAAAAAGTGTGGTAATATTTGCACTAAACATGTTTATGTGCATATATATCTGCAACTATTTGGATCTGGCTTACAATTCCCTTATTACAAATCCTTTCTTTAAAAGTATAGGACATGAGACATTTGTATGAAACAAGTTTAATTATGGGAACCTTGCATCCATATAAAACATTCAACCTATACCTATTTTCTTTGTATACATATGCCATGGTAGAAAATAAAACCATTTAATTTTCTGAGAATCAACTATCCAGATTTTCCAAAACTTAAATCCTTTCCAAAGCCTCAAGATTGACTAATACATTTATAAAATGTAATCATTCGATTTTAACTTGGTGTTCTTGCTAAATCCACTTACAAGGTTTGGTTAAAATTCTTTTTAAACATAACAGATATTTAACTTGGTTCATAGATTCCAGATACAAGTCAATCTCTTAACAAAATACCTAACAAAATATCCATCCAATATTCAACACTTAATACAAGTAGCAATTTAAATTGTCAATACATGCAGATTTCAACATTTAGGCTCTTATCTAACTAAGTTTAGCATGCTATATCTTCTTCTCAAAGACTTGCTCCTACTCCTACTTAGTTGCTGCAATCCCTGAAAAAGCATTTGAAACTGCCTCATTTTAAATGAGACACCCCAGATGCCATTAGCACACTAGGGTCAGACACATGTCTGGTATGAGAAAGCTCACAAAAATAATTAGTTAATTAGGTTAAAGTCAAGTTAAGTACATATACAGAAAGTTCGGCCCTTTGGAATCAGGCAAATACTTGTGTGCATGCTCTGTATCATTGTGCATGTGCACACTTTAATTTTCTTTCCAGAGACTACATATATAAATATGGCACATACATTCAAGCATACAATTCAATCATAGTCAAACTATCATTCATACCAAACAGGAAAATAACCAATATGAGTTAAATCATTTTTTTCAATTCTCATATTTCAAATCTGGGAAAAGCTCTAGTTTTCTCATCATCTCAAGTATTATTCCCTTGGTATATTTATCTATCCTTGGTCTCATCTGCAATATTTATGAATCAATGGACACACTGTAATGAACTAATTCACTCCATTACACAAAGATCTCAGGACTTAAACAAGCCATGTGTCAACTTGTGTTACTCAAGCACACAAGTCATTCCTGCAGTGTTCTTGACCCCAATTCCCTAATCAGGTTTAAGTTAATAATAACTCTTTTGATTTTTCATGACAAAACCATTCAGTGAATCATTTCATTAGCTAAAAACATCCATAACATGGCATCTCATATTATCCATGACCATACAGAGGCAAACAAGCAAACAACCATTGGTGATTACAAAATAAGGTTCTGTATATATGTATATTCATCCTGGTATTTAAAAGGAGTTTAGGCAACTAACATTGGCTTATGGTTTCTGGGAGAGTTTTTCTTTTGCAAACATTTGTGCTTGAGTTAAACTCAGGATAACCTGGTTTCACTGAATCACAAAATTTTGTTTGCTATACATTTTATTGGATCAGGAGCATCAGCACATAGGCAACCCTATTGCACCCCTAATTCCTTTCTATTTCAAGCCTCAGCACTTATACATGAGTATATTGCAGCTCAACATTATTTACATCTTTCTGGGTTGAGCCAAAACCAATACTACTTGCCTATTCTCAACATTTTATTTTCTGGGTATTTGTTTATATCCCTAAACATTAACATATCAGAGATCTGAGTGTATAAAACAGATATGTATACTAACAACACATAAAACTTTGTTACAATAAAACAAGTGATCAACCAAAGAGAATCAAAACATTTTCAGATTTAAATTCACAGATAAGCATTCATATATGAAAATACTCTTTTAAGAAAAATACTTTTAACTGGCTGCCTACATTAGGACTTATTGCCTTAGATTTTTGAGTGAGTTTTCTCACCTAGCTCTCTTCTTTGTTTCCTTAATTAATTGATGAGCTTCTGCCCTTAGCCTCAAGCTCTCTTCCTTCCCCTGTCTTATGATTTCTATGGTGTTGTTTTTTTTTCTTTTTCAAAATTCTTTTCTGAGGAGGAGAGGAGGCTGCTGCATATACAGGTATATATATACAGGGTCTCTCTTAGGGTTTTGGGTATTGGCTAAGGCCATTTTTGCCCACCAGAAAATCATGTTATCTGCATTTTAAACCCAAAGTTTTACCCTTCCCGGCTTAATTTGGGTGAAGAGAAAAGTGGTTACACATTTTTTTCAGAAATTTGCTTTTCAGAAAATACTTTTCCCCTTGTCTACAATCATGCTAAAAATGTGACTTGATTTTGTTATTTATTAAATACTCTTTTCTAATTCTGCCTATACCAAGCACTTCCCTGTTTTATCTTATTTTTTTCTATTTTTAGCTTTCATGCAAATGGTATGTACTTCCTTCATTTATTTATAAGAGGCTTATTCCTTTTTATATCTTCATTCTTTTTATTTCTGCTTATATTAAAATATGTCTGTATATTTTATTTCACTAGTTTAAACTCTAGTATTTTATTAACACATATATATTTATATAAGTCTTACTGAACTAATTAGTACCCCCTCCTATATATTCATACATCATTCTATACTGACACACACACATGCACATGTACACTCAAAAATATTCAGTAGCATTCATATATACATTTACTCATGCATACTACTTTTAAGAATTTAATCTACATATATATATATATATATATATATTTCCATACACATCAATATGTATGTATTCTTGGAGTTCAGGGTTTTAGCTTATATTCATGTGCATTTCCTGTGCACACATGTACACACACTGATACACTATCAAGCTATATCAATTCCTCCTTCAAAATTTATTTAAAAATTATTTTAAATTTATTTATATTTTCCAGAATAAATTCCTAAAATCTTGGGTCATTACATACACCCCTCCTTTTAGAAATTGTGTCCCACAATTTTCCTAAGCTTAAAATAAATTTTAAACTTAATTCAGAGAACAAATATATTCTCTACCAAATAGATTCTTAGTTCTATACTAACTAAAATATATTCATCCAAAATAAAGAAAACAATCAAAAATCAGAATTACCTTAATCTGAAAATAGCTTAGGATAATTCATCCTAACTTTGTCTTCTAATTCCCATGTGCAATCACTAGGATCAAGACTCCACTGTACCTTCACAAGTTTCAGAGATTTATTCCTCAACTTCTTCACATCTTTTGCCAAAATTCCCACTGGATCCTTTTCATAAATCAAATTAGGATTTATCTGCACTTGGGTTGGGGTTTCAAGAATTTCTGCCTTGTCATGGACCCATCTTCTCAATTGTGATACATGGAAAACATCATGTATACCTTGCATGTTTTCTGGTAATTCCAACTTATATGCCAAGGGACCAATTCTCTCCAGAATTTTGTATGGTCCAATATATCTTGGGGTTAATTTGCCTTGTTTTCCAAACCTCAGCACATTTTTCATGGGTGAGATTTTGATGAAAACAAAATTTCCCACCTCATATTCTACCTGCCTCCTTCTCATGTCTGCAAATTTCTTTTGCCTATCTTGAGCTGCTGTCATTCTTCTTCTTACCAACTCAATTTTCTCCTTGGTTTCTTGTATGTACTCAGGTCCTAAAATAGACCTTTCTCCTGCTTCTACCCAGCAAACAGGTGACAAACAGGGTTTACCATATAAGGCTTCAAATGGAGCCATTCCTATGGTGCTTTGGTAGCTATTGTTGTATGTAAATTCAACTAGATGAAGATAATCTTCCCAGTTGCCCCCAAAATCCAGTATACATGCCCTCAACATGTCCTCCAAAACTTTGTTTACCACCTCAGTCTGCCCATCTGATTGAGGATGGTAGGCAGTACTTAAACATAGTTCACTTCCCATTGCTTCTTGAAAGCTTCTCCAGAATTTTGAAGTGAAGATGGTATCCCTATCACTCACAATGGTTTTGGGAATGCCATGTAACTTTACCACTTCTTTTATAAAAATTTGAGCTAGTTTTGGTGCTGTTCTTTCTGACTTGACTGGGATGAAGTGTGCTACCTTGGTTAGCCTATCAACTATCACCCATATACTTGTATTACCTCTCTTAGATCTAGGCAGTCCATCTATGAAGTCCATAGATATGTCTTCCCACTTCCACTGTGGTACACTAAGAGGTTGCATCAACCCTAATGGTCTTTGAGTTTCAGCCTTGACTTGTTGGCAAGTCATACATTTGGCAATGTACTTAGCTATATCAGATTTCATCCCCTTCCACCAGAAGTCTCTTTTCAAATTTTGATACATTTTTGTGTTACCTGGGTGTATGGAGTATTTACTTCTGTGATATTCATTCAATATCTCCTTCTTCAATTCTATGTCCTCTGGTACACACACCCTATTCTGGTATCTCATATAACCATCTTTATCAATGTGGTGATTCATTACTTCCTCCCCTCTTGAGAGGAGCATTCTCTTCTCTAATAAGTGAGCATCTTGTTCTTGCATTTTTCCTACCTTCAGAATTAAATCTGGTTGAAGTGTCATTAAGCTTAACTTCCCTTTATCTTCTTGTGCACCATGCATCTGCTCATTAATGTGCACACAACCATTCTCCCCAATCTCTAACTCAGTTAGCAAAAATAAGTTTTTAAATTCTTCTATCATCATCATAGCCAATTTAGCATGCTGTCTACTTAGAGCATCTGCAACTTTGTTTGCTTTACCTGGTGTATAAAGTATGTCAAAGTCATAGGCAGCTAAGAACTCCACCCATCTATGTTGCCTCATGTTCAAATCTTTTTGTGAAAACAAATATTTTAGAGACTTGTGGTCAGTGTAAAGTTCAAACTTAGTGCCTAACAAATAATGTCTCCAAAGTTTTAAAGCATATATCACAGCTGCTAATTCGAGATCATGTGTGGCATACCTTACTTCATGGGGTTTAAGTTGTCTGGATGCATATGCAATGACTTGGCCTTGTTGCATCAACACTGCACCCAAGCCAAATCCACTAGCATCAGTGTATACCACTAATTCTTCATTTCCATGTGGTACCTTTAGAATTGGAGCATTCACCAATGCCTCCTTCAACTGTTCAAAAGACTTTTCACATTTTTCTGACCAAACAAAAGCTTGGTTCTTCCTGGTTAGGTTAGTGAGTGGTGTAGAAATTTTTGAAAAATCTTTTATAAACCTCCTATAATACCCTGCCATCCCCATAAATGACCTCACTTCACTCACAGTGCTTGGCCTCTTCCATGCTTGAATAGCCACTACTTTATTGGGGTTCACAGAAATTCCTTTGGCAGATATAACATGGCCAAGAAAATGTACTTCCTCTTTCCAAAACACACATTTTGAAAATTTTGCCTTTAAATCTTTTTCCCTTAATCTAGACAAAACCAGGTGCAAATGATGCTTATGTTCTTCCACTGTCTTGGAATAAATCAAAATGTCATCTATAAAAATAAGCACAAACTTGTCTAAACAATCTCTAAAGGTTCTGTTCATTAAATCTACAAAGTAAGATGGTGCATTGGTCAAGCCAAATGGCATAACCAAAAATTCATACAACCCATACCTAGTGTTAAAGGCAGTGTACTTGATGCTTGATTCTTCCACCTTCATTTGATGAAAACCAGATGCTAAGTCTAGTCTAGAAAATACTTTTGCCCCTGCTAATTGATCAAAAAGATCATCTATTCTTGGCAATGGGTATTTATTTTTAATAGTTACTTTGTTTAATTCTCTATAATCTATGCAGAGTCTTAAGGAGCCATCTTGCTTCTTAACAAATACCACTGGTGCTCCCCAGCAAGAATTACTTGGTCTTATAAAACCCTTTTCTTCCAATTCTTCTAACTGTTTCTTTAATTCTTTTAGTTCATTTGGCCCCATTCTAGTTGGCTTTTTAATCACTGGGCTTGCTCCTGGAACTAGATTGATCTGGAATTCTACTGGTCTATGGTGTGGAATACCCTTGACCTCACCAAACACATCCAAATATTCATTGACTATGGGAATTTCTTCAATGGTTAGTTCACTGAAATCTTTTTCTGAGTCAACTAAATGATATAGTTTTCCTTCCTTAGCCACCTCACATAAAACTGTGATTCTCTGGCCTCTAGAATTTTGCAATGATATGGTGGATGAGTCTAAATTAATTATGGCTTTAAATTGCCTTAACCAATCTACCCCCAATATAACACCTATATTTGGGTAATTCAAAACATATAAATTGGAAATAAAAATATTTCCTCCTATGTTTAATTCCACATCTACACAAATCATATTTAAAACACTAGAACTCCCCAATGGACTGTGTATATGCAATGGGGTTTCAACCAGTATGCAATTCAGTTTTAGCATTTTAACCAATTCATAAGAAATTAAAGAGTGAGTTGCCCCAGTATCATATACTACTGTTATGGGTATGGTACAAATAAGTAATGTACCTTCCACTTGGCTATGGTTTACAGTGTTACTCTCCACTGTGGCTTTGCCTTTTCCTTCCAAATTTGCCAATTTGCCTTGCTGTTTATACTCAGGACAATTCCTCTTCATATGCCCCTCTTTCCCACATAGATAGCATTTGAAAGCTCCTCCTTTCAATTCTGGACATCTTGGTTTGATATGCCCTTCCTTTCCACACTGATGGCACACAATTTTCTTATTGTTTTCCTTAGCTTTGACATCTCCAGTGCTTTTGTTACTAGCCTCTTCTTTCTTCTTATCATAAGGGTGATACCTCCCCTTACTTTTCTTGATATTATTGCTCTTAAAATTTCTGAACTTCTCCCTTTCCTTGTCATGCTGCTCCAACCTCAAAGCTAAGTCTATCACATGGTCAAAAGTCTTGTCTGCATAGGGTAACATGGCTCTGCTAAGTCCTGGGTTCAGACCTTTTATGTACCTATCATTTTTAGATGCCTCATCTGCCACAAGCATTGCTCCATATGTGGAAAGCCCCTCAAACTTTTGAGTGTATTCTCTGACAGTCATGGTTCCTTGTCTAAGTCTAACGAATTCTTCTAGCAAGGTAGTCTTTGCTGATGCTGGTACAAACCTTGCTTCCAACATTTCTTTGAATTGATTCCAAGTGATTTCATTCTCATTCCTTCCTGCAATGATTACTTCCCACCAGCCTAAAGCTACTCCTTTTAGCTGTCTTGAAGCCACTTGCCTCTTTCTTTGATCATCAAGTTGCATGTCATTGAAAATTCTTTCCAATGTTCTCAACCATGTTTGAATTTCCATGATACTCTCTGTCCCTTCAAAGCTTTTGCCTCCTAAATGAGTATATGTCTTAAGTAATTTTGAGAGTTCTTCATAGGGATTTTCTTGCCTTTGTCCTGCCCCATCCCTAAATGCTCTCACTAAGTCTTGCAAATTGACCATTGGTGGTGCATGGGAAGATCCTGCTCCCTGATTTGGTGGTCTCCCTACCATAGTTTGCTAATAATAATTTACATAGCTGGTTAGTTTGATTGGTAATTTGGTTGTTTCAGTGGGTTTTTTTTTCACACTGAACACATTGTTATATATATATTTAGTTCCTTTAAATTTTATTTCTATCTAAGAACTTGATCCTTACTTCTACTATGTTAAATAACATAGCTCTGATACCAACTGAAATGACCCTCCTATTTCTACTCTAATTCCATAAGGATTTTTTTTTTAAGGTAAAGAGGATATATATATATATAGATAGATATATCATCCATTGCAATTATAATTCTCAGGGTCAATATCTTTCTCCAATAAACCAAATATATCCAGGATCACAATAATCAACCAATATAAATATATCAGTACATTCACAAGGATAAGCACATACATATGAGGATGTATATGCCTCTCTTGTTTGAATCAGAGTTCTGGAAAACAAGAGGATATTGGATTGCTGATTTTTTTTTTTTGATCAAACAATCCACTGGAAACATATACTTTAGTCTGTTTATCCTAACTAAGAAGTGATCAAGTAAAAATCAGTGGAAAGCAAGCTTTTAATATAGATGTTTGAGTTAAAGTCTGAATAGTAACAAATTTAGTATAAAAGAAAGTGGATCCTATGTGAACACAAGCAATATCTAGGCGTAATGGAAACGCGCCTAACTTATACACAAGAGGTCATGAGTTCGAGTACTATGCTGGTTGGTTCAAACACAATTTTTGTTTTTTTTTCCTTTTTCATTTTCCTCCTGTACAGTTTGGAACCTGTTATTTACCTATATCTGCACATATATCCTTTATTTTTGCCTATATTCTATCATACAAAACAATAACTCTTGCTTTATTATTTTTGGAACCCATTCCTACAACCTGGAAGGCTTCATGATTGATGTAAATTAAGGGTCTGTTGCTTGGGTTTTGTAAATGATAGAAGTGTTTATCATTATCCAGGTTTGAATTTCTTCTCACAAAATCTGTCTGGAATTAAGAATGCATTTGGTTAGAATCTGAGTGAAATTCAGATTCTTATCACAAATGCAAAGGAAAAAGTGTGGTAATATTTGCACTAAACATGTTTATGTGCATATATATCTGCAACTATTTGGATCTGGCTTACAATTCCCTTATTACAAATCCTTTCTTTAAAAGTATAGGACATGAGACATTTGTATGAAACAAGTTTAATTATGGGAACCTTGCATCCATATAAAACATTCAACCTATACCTATTTTCTTTGTATACATATGCCATGGTAGAAAATAAAACCATTTAATTTTCTGAGAATCAACTATCCAGATTTTCCAAAACTTAAATCCTTTCCAAAGCCTCAAGATTGACTAATACATTTATAAAATGTAATCATTCGATTTTAACTTGGTGTTCTTGCTAAATCCACTTACAAGGTTTGGTTAAAATTCTTTTTAAACATAACAGATATTTAACTTGGTTCATAGATTCCAGATACAAGTCAATCTCTTAACAAAATACCTAACAAAATATCCATCCAATATTCAACACTTAATACAAGTAGCAATTTAAATTGTCAATACATGCAGATTTCAACATTTAGGCTCTTATCTAACTAAGTTTAGCATGCTATATCTTCTTCTCAAAGCCTTGCTCCTACTCCTACTTAGTTGTTGCAATCCCTGAAAAAGCATTTGAAACTGCCTCATTTTAAATGAGACACCCCAGATGCCATTAGCACACTAGGGTCAGACACATGTCTGGTATGAGAAAGCTCACAAAAATAATTAGTTAATTAGGTTAAAGTCAAGTTAAGTACATATACAGAAAGTTCGGCCCTTTGGAATCAGGCAAATACTTGTGTGCATGCTCTGTATCATTGTGCATGTGCACACTTTAATTTTCTTTCCAGAGACTACATATATAAATATGGCACATACATTCAAGCATACAATTCAATCATAGTCAAACTATCATTCATACCAAACAGGAAAATAACCAATATGAGTTAAATCATTTTTTTCAATTCTCATATTTCAAATCTGGGAAAAGCTCTAGTTTTCTCATCATCTCAAGTATTATTCCCTTGGTATATTTATCTATCCTTGGTCTCATCTGCAATATTTATGAATCAATGGACACACTGTAATGAACTAATTCACTCCATTACACAAAGATCTCAGGACTTAAACAAGCCATGTGTCAACTTGTGTTACTCAAGCACACAAGTCATTCCTGCAGTGTTCTTGACCCCAATTCCCTAATCAGGTTTAAGTTAATAATAACTCTTTTGATTTTTCATGACAAAACCATTCAGTGAATCATTTCATTAGCTAAAAACATCCATAACATGGCATCTCATATTATCCATGACCATACAGAGGCAAACAAGCAAACAACCATTGGTGATTACAAAATAAGGTTCTGTATATATGTATATTCATCCTGGTATTTAAAAGGAGTTTAGGCAACTAACATTGGCTTATGGTTTCTGGGAGAGTTTTTCTTTTGCAAACATTTGTGCTTGAGTTAAACTCAGGATAACCTGGTTTCACTGAATCACAAAATTTTGTTTGCTATACATTTTATTGGATCAGGAGCATCAGCACATAGGCAACCCTATTGCACCCCTAATTCCTTTCTATTTCAAGCCTCAGCACTTATACATGAGTATATTGCAGCTCAACATTATTTACATCTTTCTGGGTTGAGCCAAAACCAATACTACTTGCCTATTCTCAACATTTTATTTTCTGGGTATTTGTTTATATCCCTAAACATTAACATATCAGAGATCTGAGTGTATAAAACAGATATGTATACTAACAACACATAAAACTTTGTTACAATAAAACAAGTGATCAACCAAAGAGAATCAAAACATTTTCAGATTTAAATTCACAGATAAGCATTCATATATGAAAATACTCTTTTAAGAAAAATACTTTTAACTGGCTGCCTACATTAGGACTTATTGCCTTAGATTTTTGAGTGAGTTTTCTCACCTAGCTCTCTTCTTTGTTTCCTTAATTAATTGATGAGCTTCTGCCCTTAGCCTCAAGCTCTCTTCCTTCCCCTGTCTTATGATTTCTATGGTGTTGTTTTTTTTTCTTTTTCAAAATTCTTTTCTGAGGAGGAGAGGAGGCTGCTGCATATACAGGTATATATATACAGGGTCTCTCTTAGGGTTTTGGGTATTGGCTAAGGCCATTTTTGCCCACCAGAAAATCATGTTATCTGCATTTTAAACCCAAAGTTTTACCCTTCCCGGCTTAATTTGGGTGAAGAGAAAAGTGGTTACACATTTTTTTCAGAAATTTGCTTTTCAGAAAATACTTTTCCCCTTGTCTACAATCATGCTAAAAATGTGACTTGATTTTGTTATTTATTAAATACTCTTTTCTAATTCTGCCTATACCAAGCACTTCCCTGTTTTATCTTATTTTTTTCTATTTTTAGCTTTCATGCAAATGGTATGTACTTCCTTCATTTATTTATAAGAGGCTTATTCCTTTTTATATCTTCATTCTTTTTATTTCTGCTTATATTAAAATATGTCTGTATATTTTATTTCACTAGTTTAAACTCTAGTATTTTATTAACACATATATATTTATATAAGTCTTACTGAACTAATTAGTACCCCCTCCTATATATTCATACATCATTCTATACTGACACACACACATGCACATGTACACTCAAAAATATTCAGTAGCATTCATATATACATTTACTCATGCATACTACTTTTAAGAATTTAATCTACATATATATATATATATATATATATATATATATTTCCATACACATCAATATGTATGTATTCTTGGAGTTCAGGGTTTTAGCTTATATTCATGTGCATTTCCTGTGCACACATGTACACACACTGATACACCATCAAGCTATATCAATTCCTCCTTCAAAATTTATTTAAAAATTATTTTAAATTTATTTATATTTTCCAGAATAAATTCCTAAAATCTTGGGTCATTACAGGCTCTGACTATTTAATACCTGTAAAAATAGGAATGTCCCCATCATTTATAACCTAACCCAAGGCTGGTCCCTACGTGGTTCTCACTAGCTGACATCGTAAGAAATCCCATTAGGTCACTTAATACTTCAAGAAAAGAGTCACACCCTACCATAGCCACTTAATACCTCTAACCCGAAGCAGACCCCTTCTAAAGATTTCATATATCATATCAATAGTGTAACTTATGACCTATAACCCAACTGTGACATCTCAAATTGATCCGACTATTCATAAATACTGATAACCAGATTAGCTAGGCATATTTATCATATAGAATTGGGACTAAACTCACGTCCACTAGGGTTATTTATTATAGGCGTCCTACATCAGTCCGCAAAGCCACAATGCTTGTAGCCATACTTAACTAGGCAGACTTCTATGTAACTTTGGACTGACCTCGCATCCCTATAACTTAGTCATACTTTATACCTATAACCGTTATATACATATACCATCCTACATAATTTATAGTTGAGGCCATATAAGGTAACCCCTTATTATGCCTCTAATTAAGGATTAATTCCCCAATTCACATTAACTAGTTTTCTACAAATTAATATTATCTAATTACTCTAATAATACTAATCATTACGCTCAATACATCATAATTAATACGTTATTAATTTTTATAATCAATGCGTTAATTTTATATACACACACACACACACACACGAGATTCGAATAAAATATCTCTAATCACACGCAAAGAAAATGCTAATTAATTTAAATGTCAAACTTATACAAGTCCCAAACTCCAAACAAAAATATAGCTAAAATCCTTAGCCAACAACTGACTTGTATACAAAAAGGAATAATACCAAACTCATCCCATATTAATATAATAGAATTAACTGCTCTATCTCAAGGAGCAAACCTTATAATTTAAACCTTTCATATTCTATTCAACTTCTGCACTTACCACCTAGGAAAGGGATTCATGCTTACTTAATGTACAGAAATAGGTGGTGCAAACTACGAATAATCAAAATCATACTTTGCAATCCATTTCTCACTTTATTTATTTTTAGAATCCTTTTACACTATAAGAGAAATCAAAAGAGATGAAGTGGAATAAATTATGAATTGCTTAACCTCAAACATAGATCTGATTCTACTATATTAATACAAAACTATTGAAATTCCAACAAATTCAAAGATTGGCATTTATTTAGGAAAATTTTGGGGATGTTGGATGTTATGTTTTCGTTTACCAAAATTTTCCAAGGCATACATCAAATCCAAATAAATACTGTTCGATTACAAAATTGTGAAAAACTTAATATTTTCATTCACAGAGAATTGTTTGCTTCCTAACTGAATTTGATTCCACCATACCTAGTTCCCTTCAGATCTGCCTCTTCTGGAATATACAACAAAGTGAACTGTGTGTGTGTATAAATTAAATTTAGAATCAGAAACTAGAGAGGAATATAATTAGAAATCAAAAGAAATAAACATCCAAACCTCTTACCTAAAAATCCTAAGTGATTCTAAAATCTAAAGACGAAGAAGAAGAAGAAGAAGGTGGGATCTGATTTATGTCACTCCTAATTCTCTGTTAGATCTTCCTCTTTTTGAATATACAACAAATAGATTTTATATAGGTTAGATTTAAATTCAGAAACTAGAGAGGAGAAGAATTGAGAATTTAATTAAATTAGAGATCTATATTTCTAACCTGAAATTAACTTTTTGAAAACCTATGGGGAAAGATTTTGACAGAGCTTCACTGACGAGACCAAAATTTTATGAAGAAAAGCGGGGGTCTAGAATCCTATTTATAGAGGTAAGAAGGAATCAGAACCGTCGGATGAAAATAATACGATCCAGACCGTTCATGGCCTAGGAAAAACCTAGCCGTCGTCACAATAATCGATCGGCTGTTATCCACAAGCAGTCTACCGCTTGCTTAAGGACGGTCGACCGGCCTTCGTTTCATGACCGTATAAAATTTATTTCCGTTTCTTATTATTTACCACTTAATTTAATTATAATAATTACCCAGTTAATCATATGTTAATCCATGTTAACTCAAACATTAATCTCAGCCGATATTTTAAAATTCAAATATTTAAATTTTAAATTCGAAAACTTCAAACGTCCATAACTCCTCCGTTTGATCTCTGATTTCAACATACTATATATGGAATTGATCAGAAAATCGCTATGGCACAATGATGCAACTTCTGCGATCAAATTCCAAAATTTATAAAATTTTCGTTTTTAATCTTAGTTTAATTATTTATTAAATTTTACGGGGTGTTAAACATTTTGTGAATGTTTCAAATGATCCAGTATGTAACCCCTTAGTGCCCTCGACGATCTTGAGTAATTCCTTGTCCATCATATGAAGGACATTGCGTACACTAGTCTCAACGGATGTATCTATATCCTTTTCTCAACACGTCTTGATTAGGAACATTTTAAGGACTATTTAAAAATTTGATTCGGTACTCATGTGTACAGACATATTTACAACTGCAATCAATTAAATACTTTTTCTAAGGATTTTTCACTTGTATATATCTAATATATTCATATCATTACTTATATTATAACATAACAATACATAAATAGAGAACAAAACCAAAGCTACTTTACTTCTAACAAGATCACAAGAGTTAAGTTATGTAAAAAATTACGTAATTCCCTCTAAGGTACATCCTTAACTCTATCGTGAACAACATACACGACTAAAAAGGAATTTCTACACAAATCCCATCAAACATCATCATATCAAAACCATAGTCAATCAGCCCCAAATTTTCATTTATTAACCAAAAATAAAGACCCAAATTAACATATATCTCAATAGTATAATAATAAAATAACACCATAATTGATAATGGTGTTGTGGTTGTAATAGTTGAAGACTAAGGAGGCCGTTGACGATGGTGGTGAAGGAAGATACGATGACTATTGTGATAAAATGAAATGAATGCTAAAACAATGAGGATGAATTTGGATGACGAAAATGAAATGAGGAAATGATGATGAAGATGGCCAAAGATGCAGTGGATTTGAATTTAAGGATGTCCCAACTTGTAATGATATTTCTGTATAGCACTACGTGAAATGATCCTTTTTTTTGTTTAAGTAGATGAAAGTACATATAACGCTATTTACAATATCATCCTATTAGCTATAATTTTGTAAAGACATTATATGTTTAATATAGCTTTTTGACTTGTGGATTTTGGTTGTATTGTTATTTTTTATTTCATTCGCAATTTGTGTTAACTTTTAATGTAATTGATTAGTATGATGATTTCTACTAATCATTAATGTGTAGCGTTTTTCACAACAGTTTATAACACTATATTCATCTATGATGCCATCTCTAAATAACATTGAGTATCTAGCTTTTTTACAAAGTTATTTCATGTAGCATCTCAACCCCTAGACTTACATAATATCATTTGTACCTTATCAACTTCTTTAACATTATAAAATTTTAATTAGTTTTATTTTTGTATATTGTTATATTCACATAACATTTTGTAGCTCGTGTTGTTAAACTTGCGACTCCTATATTCATTCAACATTTTGTGGTTGTTACCGATTAAATTTTTGTATATTATCATTGTTATATATTTTTCTTCCACATGCTTTTGAAAATTTTGGAAGCGAAGATTGACAAGGAAAAGATGGTGTGTTGAGGTGTGGTAAGACGTAGTAAGGTGCCGTTCGCAGTCACATTTTGGCAAGCTCCCGTTGGGGACGCATCCAACGCGTTGGACGCCGCAACGAGGTTAGCCACGTTCTCGGCTCCGTTGTGTGAATGGTGGAAGAAGGTACATTGACGTCCAACGCGTCAGACGTGTTGGACTCATCCCCAGCTGATGATATCCAAAACCGTTAATTTCTTTTATCCCCTCATCTCCCTCTTCAAATACTCCGCTCAAATCCCCAAACGCATACTCCGTTCACTTAACTTTTCCGTTCAAATGACCCGTTCAAATGTTCTATTACCGTTTTCAGCAAACGCACCCTAAGTAGGAAACAAGACGTCAACGACGAATGATTATGGTGGATGGTGGGAAGAAAAAATGGAAAAAATGAGGCGATGAAAAGGAAGAGAAAATGGAAAAAATGGAAAAAATGAGGCGATGAAAAGGAAGAGAAAATGGAAAAAATGAGACAATGCGGAGAAAGATGATTTTCAAGAAGAAGAATACTTTGGTATGGGATCAATCTAGACCTGTCAAAATATGACCCAACCCATTTACCCTACTTTTAAATGGGTTGGGTCAACCCATTTATGAATTTTATTAAATGAGTTATGGGTTAGGTTGACCCATTTTTAAAAGGGTTATAAGTGGATAACTCATTTACCCATTTATTAAAAACTTTAAATTTTAATATAAATTTGAAAAATAAGAATTTTGAACATACAATGTAGTTTTTCATGAAGACTGACAGTTGTACTTAGAAAATAATAGGCCATCACATTCTCATATTTGAACTTCACCTAGTGTAGAAGCCGCTATTTTTTTTGTTCAACTTGCAATAACTTCTTCATACTAACTCGGAATCATGCGAGACTTCGACCGATTAACTCCCACCTAAATTACGGACAGTACGAAACACTTAGATACTTGATCTTATGAACGCATACTGTAGTTCTCCAAGGGGACCGACAGTTGTACTTAGAAAATAACAAGCTATCACATCCCCATATTTGAACTCCGTCTAGTGCAGAAGCCGTTATTTTTTTTGTTCAGACTGCAATAACTTCTTCATATTGAATCAGAATCAGGTGAGACTTCGACCGATTAACTCCCACCTAAATTACGGACACTATGTAACACTCGGATACTTTATCGTGTGAACGCACACTGTAGTTCTTCAAGGGAACTGACAGTTGTACTTAGAAAATATCAGACTACTACATCCTCATATATGAACTCCGTCTAGTGTAGAAGCCGCTTTATTTTTTGTTCAGACTGCAATAACTTCTTCATATTGACTCGGAATCAGGCGAGACTTCGACCGATTAACTCCCACCTAAATTACGGACAATGTGTAACACTCGGATACTTCATCGTGTGAACGCACACTGTAGTTCTCAAAGGGGACTGACAGTTGTACTTAGAAAATAACAGGCTACCACATTCCCATATTTGAATTTTGATAAAAATTAGAATTAGAATTTTAAATTTTTATCGGAATTCAAAACATAAAAATTAGAATTAGAATTATTTTATATTTATTTGTTTTTTATTAGTCAAATCAAATTTAAATCTTTAAATGAGTTAAATAGGTAACCCGCTTATTAAATGTGTTAGGTAATAAGTGAGTAAAAAAAACGAGTCATAAATGGGTTGGATCAAACTCGATCCAACCCATTTTGATCCAACCCAACACATTTGACAGGCCTAAATCAATCCACCACAACGATACCACGGACTAAAATTTGTTTAAAGTTTGCAATTCAAACTAACTGCCCCCTCCTCCTTTTTTTCTATCCTTGAAAGGAGAATTGGATTTTAATAATAATACATCAATGCTACAAAGCTTGGCCCTGATTTCAGGATCGAGTCCCACGCTTCCCCCAACTCCCACATCATCCCGCACCCTTAATTTGGCCTTCTAGCAATAATACAAAAGGCTCTCCTGCCGGAACAATACTTGTTCTCATCAGTTATCACTAGACGTTGGGCGCATAGCACGTGCCTCTTCCCTCTCCTTGTTACTCCCAAAGCAATTTAGGATCTTCATTGATATCGGAAGAAAATGGAGATAGTAGATTTGCCGATTTCTCCTACAAATCGGTCGAAGCTGGTCTCTGCTGGCTACACCACTTTACATTCCCTCTCTTCTATCTCTCCATCACAACTAGCTAACAGTACTTCCTCTTTCTAAAAACCCTAAAAAAAAATTCGTTCAAATCTACTACTTTTCAATCAAGTATTTACTCGTTTGAGTCGTGGTCTGGATCTGTAGCCACATATTTTTTGTTATAATTGTTAATTTTTTACTAATTTAAACTATCCATCAATATTGGATGACATAATATCTGTTAAACAGAAATAAATGTTGCACTAGATGAAGCAATGGATATTCTGAACGCTGTGGCGGTAAGAAATTCTACTCTAAAGCTGGAGAACAGCCGTTCGTTTTTCAATGGTAACTGCAATTTATATATGTTATGCTTCGATTAGCATTTAATCTCAGTCTGCATACTGATTATCTCCGGTGCAGAATCTATCTATCTATCCGTTATATATAATGAAAAATGAGTCGTGACTGTTGGTTTTCGATTCACCCTTTTATTCCTTTTATCTCCCAACGCCACATATCACCCGTTTGTCATGATCATATTTTTATGCAGTATTTATTATTTGTCTTTTTGTATAGTCCTTTCTTGTACAGGTTTCTACTTTGTTAAATCTTTCTCTTTTTTCTCTTAATATTTCATGGATCATTTCTAATTACATGCAACAACTTTATGTTCCTCTCCCTCTTGCTTTTACTATAATTTTCACCATCTTATATATGTATATGTGTGCGCGCACACACACACATATACATACATACAGTTGTTAAATCTTCCTTTTTTCGTTGAACGCAACTTAATTTAAGTCATTGAGTTACACCTTTTAATATCCTAAAACTTCAAATCCAAACCTTCGGCTGACTTAATAAACTCGCATAAAATCAAGCTTTGAACCTTCAAATAAAAGATAATTCCACTCAATTTGTATTTCAATTTCTCCATCAATAAATAATGGGTGCTACTATGCAGACCTAATTTTCTCCTTCTCTTGCTCGCCTCTTCTATCATTCACTAATATTTTGAAAAATATTTCTCACTCTTATACGATCAATGCTCATTTTATTAATATTTTTTTTAAAAGCATCCACTCTTTTATCGTCTTAAAAATATGACCGTAAACAACAATCGTGAACTCGGATCTTATCAACTCAAATTATTTTTCTTACAATTTCCATCAATTCGAAATTTGATTAGAACTTAATTGTTAATTTGATAATTTTTGAAATTTAATATACTAGGATGTTAGATGATTTCATTTGAAATCTTTTTCCAAGTGATAAAAATTGAAGATATGACAACGATGACCTATAAAGTAGCTTTGCTCAAAAATATAAATAAATTCGAATTGAGATTCATTGTAAAGTTTGTAAGAATTTAAATCTTTTAGATTAACAACAACGATGGGTGTTTAAAGTAGTTTTTTTGATTTTTTTTAATTTCTTTAAGTGGTATTAAGGAGTGTATTAGGGGATGTATATAGTAGCACCCTAAATAATTTAGTTAATTTATGAATGATTTAAGACTATGGCATAATAATTGTCAAGTTAGTTTAATACATTTGAGTTATGTTCCATCTTATTTTGCTAATTTTTAGTTAAAATGTATTGGACTAATTATAAGACTTGATGATATTGATAGGATTTTAAGAAGATTCACGTTTTATCAAGTTAAACATCATTACTTCTATATTCTACTCCATCTCTTAGATTAGTAGGTGGCACAAGCAATTTTGGTAAAAAAACTTGAATTTTGTAAAAAAGACCTCTTCGATTTCTTTATGGAAGTTAATTATATATTAATTTTTCTTTACTGTAGATTGAAATAATGAATTTAATTTCATTATAGTTTTGATTGATACTTTTAAAGTGGTTCGATATCTGCTATATTAGAGAAAATAATACTTAAATTACTGATATTTTCATGTGTCTCACAAAGTACGACATATGCGTAAAAAAAATCAACGTTATAGTTTTGGATTGGTATATAAAGGATTATTTTCATATGGATCTTTTGGAACAATTAAGAAGCTTCACTATTATTTAATCAAAATGTTATTAAAGAGAGAATATAAATTTTCTTAAAAGAATATCAAACTATGTTAGGTTATAATGCAAAAAAATAACTTAATTTTACTAGATTCTCTTTGTTAAAAATGACATGACTACAAAATAGTTTTCTTTGAAATATTTAGTACATTAAAAATTGGTTGCAAGAGCATATTTGGAACAAATACTAAGGTCTTACTATGACAACTACAAGTACTATTTGAGCTTGATGTGCATGGGTATTGCATGAGTTATGCACTACTGAGTCGACTATAATATGCTAAAATATTTGTAACGTACAAGATGCACAAATTGCTATTATAAGCATGATGATGATTATAATTGCACCATTATATATGAATTATTGAACCAATGCAACACAAGATGAATAAAATTATCTTCCATTTGGCATTAAATTTTTAATCGGTGTAGAATATTGCTTAGGTGTGCATTTTCTTAACATGGTTAATTAATGCAGTGTGAATTGATCTCATGATCATTAGAAAAATAGTTTAGAGAAATACAATTGTCCCATAGGGGACATCCATTTTGAGTATGCATTTTATGAATAAGTATTTATTATATTAATTTCAAGTTTAGATAATTATCATCAAAAGAATGACTAAAACAAGCTTATAATTTTATCGTTTACTCAATGTAAACGTAAGAGAATCATAACTCTCTATTTTGTATGAGAGTCGAAAAATATGGTATGGATTTAAGTAGGCAGTTTGGGCCATGACCACTATACTTATTGTTTGAGAGATTTATGTTAGCAAGTAAATATCTAAGAAGATAGGCTTAAACAACAAGTTTGTAAATGTATGTAATGTAACACAATATAAGCATACTTAAAAAGAGAAATTGCAGGTATAATTATTTGTATGACCTTACTATGATGTATGATTTTACAAGGAAGCATATTTCAAGGAATTACATTATTTGGCAAAAGTGTGCTCGCTAGGTGGAACCCAGTACACGAGGCTCTCGCATGATAACGGGCTCTGAGTAGGTCGATAATGTACGCAGCCTTTCTCTCGCATTGCGAAGAGGCTGTTTTCGAACTCGAACCTGGACGTCCAGATCACTATGCGGTGACCTAACCGTTGCGCCAAGGCTCCACCTCAGTGTGCTCGCTATGTATTTGTATAAATTTCTGTATCGATCGCTAAGTGTAGATTTATATGAATTTAGAAAATTATTGTTCATAAAAACAATAAGCAGTATTACCTAACAAAAATATTTGATTTTCCTAATTGTACAATAACAGTGCTTAAATTTAAACATATACCGTAGTGCTACAACTCAAACTTAGAACTAAAGTACTCAAATAATATGATTGCATTTCAGTAACTAAGTAGAAATTTATAATTTATGTTCTTAATTTCTAATTATAATTTTTGGAAAACACATTATTTCTTAATGCAACACAATACGAGCATAACGTGGAAAAGCTCCATGCACATATGGAAAAAGGTCAAATAGGCAATATCATACAATGTTCTTATATATTGACCTTAAAGTTTTTTATTATATGATGAAACACAAGTACAAATATTATTTGCTAAATTTAATACATATGCATGTAATATATATATGCTAAATATTTTCATACATGTAATCCTAATAATGTCAATATTCATTTTAAAATAGTGGTGTGAGTGTAATTGCACTCATGAAAAGTTATAGTTCAGTGTTGTATATTAAAGCATGGTTAACTGCCAGTTTAATATGATTTTTTTTTTAAATATAGCCATTATATTTTTGTTAGTGACCAAATAAATTGATAAAAATAAATATTGTTTCCCCATCTTATTTTTTTTTACAAAATATCTAGTTATAGAAGCTGTATGTTTTTTGGACAACCTTCACAACCCTATGCTCCTAACATATCATTTACCAGTTATATATTTAAAGACTTTATTTTGTTATTTATTATCTCTTCGAAATTACCGACGTCTTTAATATTTTGTTTTAACAAATACATGCTTATTGATAATTAATCAACATATACACTTTTCATTAAATAGTGTTTTTAGTTTTATCTAATGGTTCGATTATATCATGTGTTTGTACATTTGTTTACCTAAGTTTAGTTATTTTGAATCACATGGTCATTGATTGGTAATGATCCAAGAAAATAAAAATGCTTAAGTATTGAATTAATGCGACAATTTGTGCTCAATGGTCGAACTCTCTTTGGATGCAACTATTAAAGAAGTTTTCTCCTCGTTGGATATACTATTTTTTGTGACAATTAAAAAGTGATCACTTCATCATTGCATGATAGATTTTCTACGAAGGAAGCCATTTGTTCAATTTCTTGTCATTTTACTGCATTATTGCTGATAAAGTAGCCCTTTTATGTTGTAAAGTGCATATTTGTTTTCCTAGAATAATACCTTTTCTTTCAATATTTTATTTATTTTTACACAGAATATATTTGAAGTGACATATATCGGAGGGAGGAAAGTGCAATGCAAAGCTTAATAACCTTCTTTATTTTTTCATGTTACTGTAGTCATGACTACTTAATTTGAAAGGACCAACTAGCATTATTTGATTTTAACATCAAAATCGATTAAATAATAGTAAAATAGACGTTTTCTATGATACAACATAAAAAAATCCAAATAATTGACTGTTTGTATTTCCAAAAAGCGAGATGAGAATCATTAGCATCTAACTTTTGCAAAAAATCATTTAGATATAATTAATCTTCTTAGTTCTTGGATTATTTTTGGGTTTTGTGTAGTTACGGGTATTTAAAGCTTCATTGTTCTGTGTTGGATCTAAGTAATAATTATTACTCACTAAAAGATGCTTCGAGGAAGTTGTTCTAAATGAAACTATGCCTATTACCTAAATCATACTTCTACCATGTAAAGAAAGTATTAAGTGGACAAGTTGCATGATTCTATTTTTGTATCCACGTCATTTTGAAGAACATCGAACTATGAAATATATGTTTTGTAACATGGATTGAAAAATAAATCCAATTTAAAAAAGTAAGTGTAAAAAGAAAAGAATATCGATTGAAATAGTAATAGCAAAAGAATATTGATTGAAATAGTTATAGCCATTTGATAATAAATATATTGAATGAAATGCTACATTTCATTTTATTTGTTTGTTTTTTCAAAGGTTCAAATCAAGAATAATATGCGTGAAATAATGATGGACAACCTGAACATTTGCTTGATACAGAAATGCCAACAACTATATATCATCATAAACAAAGGAAAAAAAATAAAACGTAGACTGAAAAAAATGTAGCCGCAATCCGTATGCGTAGCATGAGTTTGCACTAGTTAATACTAAAACATCAAAACGCCCATTTGATTACTGCTACACTATTTTGATGTTCCATTTGGTCTTTTTACACATCACATGATCCAACCCAGATGATAAACTAATACAACTGTACTGAGATAGAAGTATCCAAAGTACAAAAGTATACATACAACTCAGGCAAATACATCTATTTTTAATTATACCCACTCTAACTACTAAAATGGGAAAATTTATCAATTTAGCGTCTGCTTTATAATGATTTCATTTTTAACGTCAAATTTCTTTTGTAAAAGTTTAAAAAAAGTGTACTTGGTTTCCTTTTTTTTTTTTTGGTGTCTCGCATTTCCACTTTGCTAAATAATCAAATTTGATACAAAAACTTAGATAATTAAATTTGAATCTCTGTTTGATGTTAAGACTGGAGTGAGATATTGTGTTTTGGGGTATCAAAATGGAAATTATGGCATTTGATCCCTAATCTGATGTCTCCAATAGTTGCTTTTATACACATGAATCTTTGAGATGACTATATAAGTAAAGTTTGTATGCTATGATTTACAAAAGCATAATAAGATATTAAGGAGGTAAACCCTTTAGTGAGCCCTAAATTAATGTTGAATGTTTCATCCATGATTAGCTATTATTATATGTTATATTATATTTGGGTGCATCGAGTTAAGTGAAGTTGGACATGCAGTCATGTCCTGATTGTTTTGGTTCATATTATTTGTTTGCAACGGTATGTTCCATGTTAAAAAAGTTATGTAACTTATTTTTAACTGTTTTCTCCAAGAAGGTACATATAATTGTGGAACTGAGATTGTGGAATCATGAAATATCTAGATATTAAATTTGCGGTAAATATTCATAGCCACACACACATTAAATATTTAAAGATAAGCTTATTTTACACAATTCCGAGAGGGTTTAATGCTTATAGCGGTTTTCCCAGTCACGGACACACTGTAGGAGTCAGTTTTCTTATTTTACTATATAGCATCTAACTGCAGCCTTTGAACATAAGTGGAATTACGTAATCAGTTTTTGTTTTTATTTTTATTTTATTTTATTTTATACACAATGGAATTCATTATACGCACTTGTAACTAAATCTATAACATAAATAATTGTAGATTGTTTGTGTGACATGTCATTTAGTTAAGCATATATGTGTGTATATACGTATATTCTCTCCCAGGTGCCCAAACTGCTTGGGATATGCTATCTGAAGAACAAACTTTAAGACACATCAGCACAAGCTGTGAAGAACTGGATAATATACTTGGAGGTGGCATACATTGCAAAGAAGTTACTGAAGTTGGTATATGCCTCCCTATAAAATTGTTACTCCCAATTTGCTTGTTTACAATGAAATTAGTGCTATGATTAATTTTCTCTTCGATGCAAAAAACATATACATATATCCACCAATGTAAAACGACTCTATATATTATATGATTGTGAAAAAGACTATTGGGTTGACGTGTAATGTTGTGTATATGCCTGTGAGCCATTTTACCTTTTTGCTATGATTTATGTGCTATAAGGGCACTATTTATTCCTGTTTGTTTCTCAATAGAAGTAATATGCATATATATACCTAATTTATGTTTATCGTTTGGCAGGTGGAGTTCCTGGTATTGGTAAAACACAGTTGGGGTACGACTAACTTTAGGTGTGAAAAACTCTTATGAAATTTGAAATTTATTGATACTTATACTATTATGTATAAAGGATGCAACTTGCGGTCAATGTCCAGATTCCAGATTATTATGGTGGTCTGGGTGGAAAAGCAATTTATATAGGTAGATATGTGAACCATTCACTGGTTTAGTGTTCATGATTTATAGATTGTTGGGCTCAACTTTTTTGAAACGTGACGGCTTTAGATACTGAAGGAAGTTTCATGGCTGAACGTGCTTATCAGATTGCTGAAGCATGCATTGAAGACATTCATGAGTTTTTTTTGCATCATCGAAAAAGCTCCCAAAATTGGCAGAAAGAAATGAATCCCGACAATTTTCTGGCAAATATATTTTATTTCCGAATCTGTAGTTCTACAGAGCAATGTGCTTTAGTGGACCACCTAAACAACTTCCTAACAGATCATAACGATGTAAGTTTTAGTTCAATGCTGATTTTATGGAAAACTAATATAAATTATGTAAATAGCATGATTGTCTATAATCTACCTTCTACCAGAATATTTGTCGGTTGGTAACGATTTGATACCTGGACACATCTTTATGTTAGATGAATAGTGACAGTTGAATTTGGTTACACAAGCGCGCGCACACACAGGTGTAGGTGCATAGTGCAGTAATCACATGGAGGAATAAATAAATAAATGAAGACTGTGTCCTTGATCTATTAATGATCTAAAAGGTCAACCGCACTCTTAAATTTTGAATTTTGTTAATGAAAGAATTTTTTTTCTATTCGACTTTGCATAGGTACTTGAAAACCTGCACAGAGCCTGAAATTCATTATGCTTCTCCTGTTTGCCTCTGATGTATATAGAAGCCATCTACATCGTAGATGATAATCTCTAAATGTTAAATTACATTGCCTTTATCTTGTTGCTTGTCTTATTTAGATCTCTACATATGATATCATAACCACTTTGTAAAATTAAATTTTGTAGTCATCATCGATACTTTCATGTGAGTAAGTTTAGTTTGTGTTGGTCCAGATATTTGTTGAGGGTAACTGTGAGTTGATATATTAACCTAATGTTGCAAAATTAGCTTTTTGTGTTTCATTGTCTTTCTCATTGCATGTTATGCAAATGTGTTGTATTTCCTTTCAAATATTTAATATTGTTGCTATATTTAGGTTTTACTTGGCCATTTATGTATTTTTGTTTTCTCCACAGGTCAAGATAATCATCATTGACAGTATAAGTTTTCATTTGCGTCAAGATTTTGATGATTTAGGTGCAAGGACTAGGCTAATCGGCGAGCATTCACTGAAACTGATGAAGCTTGCCAAAAAATTTAGCCTGGCTGTAAGCAACTATTTTTTCTTCAGATTGTACAAGTACTCATTTAAAATCAACGAAAATTTGAAGATGTTCAATTCGAAATCAACGAAATTTTGAAGATGTTCAATTCAAAATCAACGAAATTTTGAAGATGTTCAATTCGAAATTTTCATTATGTTCAAAATGTTTTTAAACGTCGATTTCAAATATATATAGGCATGTATGTGCCATTCTTTGAAATATTCACAAATGTTAACTGATGTAGGATACCTCTTATTGGTGAGAATCTCCTATAATGGTAGTAAGGCATTTGTATGTATAGTCATATATCTTGGATTCGAATCTCTGAGAAATACCACCATTTTCAAATAAATATATTAGGAAATATGTAAGAATTTGTCACCCTTCTAGTAATTGCTGGGTTTTCTTTTCTTTTTTCCTTTTTTTTTTTGTAAAAACATAATTAAAATTTTCAGGATAACATGTAGGCAAGAAATCTATTTTCATAAACTATGGACCTTTGGACATAAAATTATATTTCAGTTTCAAAGTATGGAGGTTGGATGATCAAAGAGATGGTTAAAGTTAAAACTGAACTGGAAGAAACAAATTTAGTTTGTAATAAAAAAGTCTTCCATATATCTCAAGTGGTAACTGTTAGCTGTTTTATTTAAGTGGAAATACTTTTGACTGTCATTTGATCATAGATTTACATATTTTTACCATTTTTTCTAGTGTCTCCTTCATATCTTTTAATCTTTCCTAAATGTTTCAACACTTCAAGTACAGTAAGAATATGCTAGTTTATGTTGTATTATTCATCTCATTCATATTTCTGTTTTCATTCAACAAAAAACTTATATTGCAGGTTCTTAATTCTCCTCTTTCAGGTTGTTTTGTTGAATCAATCGACCATCAAGTTCAGTGAAGGCGCTTATGAATTGACTCTCGCTCTAGGTAGCGATTTATCATCCTTTTCTTCTCACCCATCTAGGATTCGGTATATTAACAGTGTTTTCAAATGTAAATATTTCATGTTTAATCCTAAAATGTTTGTTTTCCCCTTATAATATCTCATCTGATTTATGTTTTCTGAGCTATAAAGTCGGATATATAAGTGTATACTCATATTCCATTATAACCCGTGTACAATTTGAACTAATTTTGAAATCTGTTGCGACGTCCAGATTCTCCTTAAATAGTGTAACTGGTATTTTGGGGTTGTCATCACCTATCATGGCTTATGTTGTATCCTAATTATAATTTCTTAAGCTGATAACTGTTATAAAATATAAATACATAGTCCTAAATCAAACCTTATCTTTCATATTTTGTACTTTCAGGTGAGAGTTGGTGTCATTCATGTACTAATAGAGTTGTTTTGGAATGGAATGGTAACGAGAGACGTGCCTTTCTCAAGAAATCACCTTCTCTGAAAGAAGCCTCTGCACCTTATACAATTACAAGCAAAGGAATCAGAAGTTCAAATCCTAATAAACGCCCAAGAATGACTTGATCAAATTCTGCGTTTATTGTTTATATTTTCACCTGTTAAATTAATGCAAGATAACCCACTTCAGCATCAATTTAGGTAAATATTTCATGTATGATTAA
This sequence comes from Allium fistulosum, assembly GCA_030737815.1. NCBI lineage: Eukaryota > Viridiplantae > Streptophyta > Magnoliopsida > Asparagales > Amaryllidaceae > Allium > Allium fistulosum. The sequence goes on along the minus strand of CM060903.1, from coordinate 831,093,186 downwards.
TGTACCCTTAAAATGGTAAATTAGACCAACCATTATTGTTTGTTCAACACTTGGTATTATGAATTCAATCAAATCTGCTAACTGGTTCATAACCTTGTTCTGGTTAAAACCATGGTAGAGAACTTGTGGTATTACGTGCCAGGTGCGCAAGCTGCACCTATGAGCAATTATGATCCTGACCAAGAACCACTTTTATTAATCTTAAACATGAATTCACTTATAAATTACTACTGTAACTTATGATTTAGCTATTTAAATGTTTGACAGTCTAATGTTATTGACTTTGTTGATGGTCGAGCAAGGGGATTCATTCCAACTTATATATTAAACTGATATTTGGATTGATATAATTTGAACCACGTTGATTTTGAGTCTTGTGTAAACGACGTAATGCTTGTTTTTGCCTCTACTTCTTACCAAAGGACATGAACAAGCTGATTATCTCACTGATCTCTGTTTTTAAGATGTTTTATTTTATACAGGAAATATTATAAAATACGATGTCACAAGAGAAATGACCCCTGTGCAATTGTTTAAAGGATTCAAGCATTTACTTTGATGATTTCTATATAAATTATGCTTTTTCATCAACTTGATTATACAAAACTATTGTATGATGTGGACTTCTATCGAAAGAGAAAGAGATGCTCATTGTGTAAAGACAATAATTTATATTAAACAAGCAAATTATCCCTAGGTGTCATAATTGGTACAAAAACTGATTAATAAACTTGTATCAAATAAGCAAGATAATGATAACTGAACTTATAGGTCAGGAGTTTGAGATCTTAGGCCTTCAAGCAGCACAAGTTTCATACTTAAATTTAACAGAACGAGTGAATGATACTTCCAACGGTTTGTGGAGTGCTTAATATTAATATTAGCCATTAAGCATTAAATTCAACTTGTGTTTCTGATAATTGAAATATGAGCAGGTGGCTATTTTATGCTTGCTTGAAGACATACAAAATAAACGCATAAAATGAGCCCGTTGTTTTGTAGATGTCCAAGTTCAAATAACTGCCTCTGTGTTTTCGTTCACTCCAACTACATATACTACACCATGAGATCAATTCCACTGCCAAACCCATACCAAAAAAATATGAATCAAAATAATCGAGCAGCGTCAATTTCTCATCAACATTCGTGTACTGGAGCGGGTTCTTTTGTGCTGAGTTAAATCTAAATTCATCATCACCATGAACTGCTATCGAGTGGTATATCGAATTAGGAATAAGACATTGTGAGGATCTACGAGAACACAAGAATGAAATGCGCAAAGAAGAACTAATGTGACGATAACAACAGAACCACCACCACCAATGACGCGAGAACAAGAAGTAGAATCCAATCTCATTCGGATGTGGATATGTCTCTCCTACTGGGGATGTGGATATATAGCTCTGATCACTATCATAAGAATTGATAGTGACTTGATATGCATGATGTCTCTGAGTGATCGGATTTTCACAATGGATCGGTGCACCGCTACCTCGAAAAGCTGTTGAATATGTTATTGAACTAGAAAAGAAGATATCATCGTTGCATAATCAGCTTAGTGCACAAAAGATTCAGGTACCTCATCGAAATCGATGTAATAATTAGAAGGGATTAGTTAGACGAAGCAACTAATTTATGACGATGAACATATCTTTTATATCAATGTATCTTTACTACTTCATATCTGTGTATTAGTGTTACTTTATCTTCATCTAATTTTGTGTTAGTTCATCATTGGTTAGATAATTTATCTTTCATACAGCAATGTACATGTCGAATCAAGGGCATTGACAGCAGGATTAAATGAGTGAATTTTGTACGTTTTGATCTTTTATTAATTTGCACAAGATCTTATTTTGTATTTATATGAACAATATTTATTTATACTAAGTCAAATTTAGTGTTTACTATTATTTATATTATTTAAATTTAAATTTTACTTTAATTTTATCTTTTAATATTTTGTCTTGTTCATATTCAAAATACAAACATCACCCACACACACAAAAGGTATAATGTGACGACCCACATTTCGGAAGGTTTAAATCGACTATAATCCACACATGTCCAATTCAAACAATCCGGAACATAGATAATCAATGATGTTAATTAAGAAAAATAAGAAAAGAAGAATGAAACAAACACAGAATCTCGCAGCGGAATGACAAAATACAATAATCGAATAAACAGTTCATGAAGCTGTTTACTATACTTTTGATTATAATTTATACAACATTTATCAGAGTTGTATATACAACAGAACAGATAAAATAATGCAGCGGAATAAACAATGATGGAATAATACTAGTAATAATATACCAAATCTTCGTCTTCGTCCTCTAGAGAATAATCTTCGATAAGCTGAAAAACTCAGGACTGACCCGAGCGTAATGAAAAGACAAAACACTCGAGTCAGGACTAAAATATTCTTATGTGAGTCAAATCGATATCGCGTATAACATGAGTGTCGTGGCGTCAGAGATGTTTATGGGGTTTTACATGTCCTATCCGGTGTATAACGTGCGTGCAATAACTCAAGAGATGTTACGGGATTTTCCATCTCTTAAGGATCCGTCAAAATATTTATATGTAGTAGAATACGCTACATATATAATGTCTAATCAATAAAATAAATATTTTTTAGCGTTAAGGCTTTACATTGATCCCCCTTAACGCGTTTTTAAGCATTGTCGTACAGTTTGCATATAAAACTCTAGAAAACCGTTAGTGGATGGAGTTGCGCTGTGATACAACAACACTAAACCAAAATCGTATGAGTCTCGTATAGGGATAAAAGTATGATAAGGCACGTGAGACAATGCCCAAGGTAGGATACTACCAGTTTACCCTTCCCAACTGGTGATAACGCATCATAGCCATGATCGCCCACCGCGTCCAACACTCCCAAAATCCGAAGGTGCGCACCAATCAATCACAATGTAAATGATGGTAATACGAAGAAGTGTGTTCGCTCGGGGTAGCTAGCCCGCTTGACCGGAATGGCTCCTGTTTTAGTCATTTCAAATTGACACAAGTGTCGGGCCAATCCATCATCGTTCTCTTTCTTCAAATCCAGCAAACGTACGCCAAATCCAACCACTTCGTTCCGGATCATCGCTCCATGTACACAGTTGTTAAAGTGCTTCTAGTATCGACAAAGAGTATGCCCATATTCGGCCTCGGTCTCTTTAACAACCAAACGTCGTTTTACACACCGGTTGGTACTTTTACATTTCGAAAACAGTTCATACTTGATATCAAAATATCATATTCGCTTTAAAATCAAATCCATTTCGAAATCATTATATTTACTCAAAATATACCATTTCACTTCAAAAAATCATTTTCGCCTCAGTATTTCGATTTCGTTTCCAAAATCGTTTCAAATTTCAATTTAGGTTATATATTCATTTTAACCCAATTCGCACTTAAATCCAAGATTTAAATATAAACATTCCAACCTTAACCAGTTTGAATTTTTAGAAATAGTTTGAATAGTTTTTAAAATAGTTTAAATAATTAAAATAGTTAAATAGTTTAAATGGTTAAAATAGTTTAAGTATTAAAATGATTTATATAGTAAAATAGTTTGCAAAATCAAAATAATTTGAATGTTTAAAAGATAGGTTTTAAATAGTTTATATTAAATAATTTTATTAAAAATAGTTTCAAAGTCAAAACTGATTCAATTCCAAATTTCCAAATTCAAATCACTTTAAATTTCCATTTCGATTTAATCGCTTCAATTCCGATTTCAAGTCGAATTTTACTTCGATCCAAATTAATTTCGATGTCAATTTCAAATTAATTTCAATTCTAATTTCAAATTAATTTCAATTTCAAATTTGAACCATTTTGATTTTTATCAATTCCGAGTTCGATTTTCAAACATCGATTCAAAACACTTAAATCCAATTTACCTTCAATACCCAATTTGAAATCCAAATCCTCAAATATAATTCAATTCCGAGCTCAATATCGAAATAGTTCAATTTCCATAAATTCGATTTTCATTTTCTTAAGATCAAATCGTTGAAATAAATTTCAAATCAAAATTTTTAAAATCATTTAATTTAACCAATCTGGTGTTCATATATAATTTTCTATCCTATGGCCAAGTGATCAATTATTTTAATTTAATTTCAGGGATGGATATATATCATTTCAATCCAAATCACAGTGTCATAGGTATATATCAGTTCAACCTATTTCTTAATTTATTCGAAATAATTAAATTCACAGTTTTATATACTGTAAATAATTTACCAGGTGATAACATGATATATATAAAATAAATAAACATCCAATCATCCAAATATCGATCAATTGGCATCCATCAAAATCAAATCCAAACGATCGAAATAATTCATAACAATTTCATAGTTATTAATATCAGGTATTTTACTGGCAATTAAATTCCAATTTTAACCGTCAATTTTAATTTTTAACAGTTAATTCGAATGACAATTAAATTTATCAAACAACGATCAATAAATCTACATCACTTCATAATTTCAAATTTAACTAGCATATAAATATTTTAGTACATTGTGAGCGTTATAAAACACTCACCTTGAGTTTTTAATTTTAAATCAAATCGAACGACGTTCGATTTAACCTAAAATTTTAGTTAGCTCCAATCGTCTCCAAATCAGTTCTAGAATGTAGTGGTCATCGCGATGATTCCATCGCCGTTTGCTTTGTCCAGTTCTGACAACGTATGAAAAAGATACACCCTTATAAAGATTTCATAATTTATAATATAATTAATTTACAATTTTTTTTATTAATGAACCTAATCAGATCTGGGCCGTACGATTCTCTAACTGCAAATCAAGGCCGCTGATTTCCTTCTTCTCGTTCATGTGTTCCAGATCACCAAATCGCATACGAAACCCATCGCCGCCATTCAACTTTGATTGCCGTGCCATTTTCTGATGACCGGAACTCGATCGAGTTACCCCACAACGCCGCCCTCCTCTTGCAGCACCTTCGCCCACAACCCCATCGATCTCGGCCCCACCTCCTCACCATAAAACACCTCCAAAGAACGAACGAACGCGGTGACCTCCTGGCCTCCACACTACACTAAAATCAATCACCACCGTATGGATTTGTTCGTCTCTATAAGTTCTACAATGTTGTAGTTTAAGGTTTTTGATAATAGTTTACGGATTTAAAGAAATTTGAGGTGGAAGGATGTAATTTTTTGGCCATTGAAATAACAAACGGCGGTGGAAAGAATGTTTTAGGGTTAGGGCTAAGTGTGTATCCGTATATATACGTGAATATATAATATTTTAATATTATTTCGACTACTCACGCAAAATTTGGACGAACTCCAATCGATGCGTGCCGGCTGGCGTTTATAATGTTATACCCCTATTCCGAATGCAATGGAACATGTTTCAAGTCTCAATTCGATCGTATGGAGAAGACAGCCTTTTGGACCCAATTATTATATTGGATTTTCGATATTAAATTCAATACGTTTTTATCTCGTACGATCAAACGATAACTCCAAATGCTACGAAATTTAAAATCCGATAATAATACACTATTACGAATCTAATGGAACTGGTTTCGTCAAAATCCGAGACTGTGCCCCAGAAGGTTATTTTTACTCGTCAATTAAAATATAAAATTTTCAAATTTTAAATTAATCACTTAAATTCAATTTTTAAGTGTTAACAATCTTCATCCATATTTAAATAACATCTAAATCAACTTTTGAAATCGTTTCATTCGTGTTTAATTTAGGATTCAGTTATTTATATAATTTTCCAGATTAAATTTTAAACAATTTAATTGTCCAATATTCAATACATAACATTTCCTTTCAATACTTGTTATTACTTAAATCTTATAAATTTGCTTATTTTAAAATCTTGTTCAAGTTCATATTTAATACCTATATTAATAAATCATTAAATTTTTATTTTTAACTATTTTTATTCATTAATTACACTAAATTTAATAATTTAAAATAGTTAAAAATACGGGTTGTTACATTCTTCCCCACTCAAAACTTTTCGTCCTAAAAAAGGAACTAAGTAGAGAATTTAATACTTGGTATATTTTATTCAGAACAATCAACTTATAAAACATTAAATCTCATTAGAAAACTTTTACTACGCCTCCGCTACGCCACCCTGATCGGCTTACGAAAATTACAATTTATTTAAGAAAACAAGTTATAAAATTTTTAAAACCTCAAAATTTTTCTAACACCCAGATTTACGGAAAATTTCGACAGCGTCTCCTTTGTGCTGCTCGATCGGAAAAATTTTACAATTCAATATATAACCCAAATATACCAAATAGATATCAAATATACATCTTATCTCAATGATGAGGCATCCCGTAGGAAAAAATATAAAAGCATGGTATGTAATTCAAGATGTGTACCTTATTATTATTAATACGAGCAAGTTCGCTTGTATTAAACAAGCAAAAGCGAAATATAATCCGCGTATATGTCTAAACGGTCTTCGAATATACCTATCTCAACTCAAATTAGAATATTAGTTGCATATAGAAGATATAGAAAGCATGTATGAGTTTTATAGAAGCATATAACATGAATTTTAAACTCAAACCATAACATAAGCATTAATATACGACAAACAACAATCAAATACAATAAAACAGTTATAACGACGATTTACAACAAAAGAAACCATTCAATCATTAGTATTCATCCGATTAATTCATAACGATATGAATTTACATTATCCAATGCCAATATTTAATTTATACACTTCATTTCTTATTAACATTCAATTTTTATCAACATTTAATTGATTTACTTCCAATTTATTCAAATCCATTCCATTTCATTCAATTCAATTTTTTATATTTCAATTGTTTTATTTTACGTTTAGCAACATCTCATATCAATTCATTTATTCACATTCATTCTACACTTAAGCTCATTTTCATTTTAATCAATGTTATTTCATTTACTCATTTTATTAATACAATTCACTAACTCCTTCCATTTATTCATTTCGGTTAGCTTTTCATATGTTAAAGTTCATGTCATAATTCAATATTGGCTTCCTTCCTTCAATTAATTTAACATCTTATTTAACTAACATTTATCAAAGTCATAAACTATAAACTTTACTTTACATTTTCGCGAAACATTTGAATTATAATGTTCATATCTCCATTTTTAGCATCAACGTCATTAATGAATTATTTCTTATATCCTTACTTAAGTTTCTTAATTCGCATTTATTTTCACAATTTCATTCAATAACAAATTTTATTTGTGAAACATTTTATTAATCACCACTTCAGTTTATAATCATTCTATAAAAGTCCAACTTCTTATATATGACTTTATCTAAGTTTATAATTATCTCAAAAGTTATAAATTCAATTTCAAAATTTCTTTGCAAATTTATATTTAATTCTATAACAAATTTACAAAGATATTATTTAATTCATTTGTCTACTTTCTTAAGTCCCACTTACTTATTCCATTTAGTCCTTAATCATTTCATAATATACTAATTAAGTATATAACATTTATTATTACAACTAAATTTCCATTTATATACATTTTAATTACTTTTAAGTTTTGTTACTTGTATAATATACCATTACATATCCAAATCATCATTTTAACTTTTAACATTTGGTAAGTCTTATTATATGTTATTAGAATGCAATTTGGTGTTATACAAATTAATATGATTCATTTTACTTAATTAGAATGTTCAATATTGTAACTTATTTAAATTTTCTTCACTTTCAATTTAAGAGTTGCAAACTTCAACTCTAAAGTTTCTCAAAACATTTAGCTTAGATTCCTTAATTCTCTTATTTTATAAGTTCTGGTCATTCAAATATTTCATTCAAATAATTTGAAGATTATTAATTAACAGAACTTAAAAATTTCAAATATCGGGTTCGTTTCAAATCATTTGAAATAAGTATATATACTTATATCTTTTGTATATCAAATCATACTTTTGGAGTTTAAACCAAAATCCGTTTATCAAAACAATTTCGTAGTAAAGCTTCTCAGAAGTATCCCCCACTTTGAGACTCGAAAATGAACGTCGATGATGTTGTGCAGTCATCGCAATTATTTTCCAGCGACTGAAGAAGGGAGTACTGAATTCATTCCTTTTAAAATTTATTTGAAAACAATTGGTATTTGTATATACTTTTAAACGATACTCATTTTTTTTCAAACTTGAAAACCTTTTTCAGAAACACCGGAATTTAAATTTCTCAAATTCTCAATGTTATATTCATTTTACTTGCAAATTATATTTTATAGATCACATTTATACTGTTTCATTTTCTTATAATCATATAACAGCTAATAGTTTAGGAATATTGACTAATCAAACAATAAACAATAATGATCAATATTATCATTTCTAACAACCAATTCACACTATATATACCATAATAATTTCTGAAAATTATTCCTTTATATACAAAATATAATCAAGGTAAAATTATTTCATTTACCCAATTTCAAAATAATACTATGTCGAATTGTTCTGTTCAAGTGTTTAGAGATCCCTATCAATAACGTTAATTACTCGTATTGACCAAAATTCATAAGCTACTCAACAAATCAACCAACGCAATATAAAATGATTTTTATATTCACTAATAAATACATGCTCATATCTATTAATACACTCAAACTCATTCTAGGGTGCTACTTACCCTATCTCTAGTGAGTTACCCATCAAAGCCAAGGTTATTGCTAAACCGAAGCTCTGATACTAGCTGCGACGATCCACATTTCAGAAGGTTTAAATCGACAATAATCCACACATGTCCAATTCAAACAATCCAAAACATAGATAATCAATGGGGTTAATTAAGAAAAATAAGAAAAGAAGAAGGAAACAAACACAGAATCTCGTAGCGGAATGACAAAATATAATAATCGAATAAATAGTTCATGAAGCTTGTTACTATACTTTTGATTATAATTTTGTAACGACCCAGTATTTTGGACCATTCAAATTGACAATAAATCCACACATGTCAGACTTGAATAATTCAAAACAATGGATTGTAAATAAAATTTGGCAAAACTCAGCATATACAGTAAATAAAATAATTACAGATCACAGACACAGAGTAATATAACAATAATGCAGCGGAAACAAAAGGATGGTAGTTCATGAAGCTACTATATATATATAACAGAGTCAAACAAGATACAACAGAAGTCTCGAATACAATAGATGTCTCAATACAATAATCGAATACAAGATCTGAATACATCACTGGAATCAACTGAATAACTGAAAGCAGGATCGATAGATAGCTGGATCTCCAAGCGAAGCTCCAACTCCAAAGGTGAGTCTTAAATGCTGTATCACTCAGTCTGACCCGAGCGTAAAGCAAAACACAAAACACTCGAGTCAGGATTAACATTCTTATATCAATAAATCCAACTCAAGTGAGATATCAACTGAAATACAAGTAACTTAAAGGATGTTTGGGATAACCATCCTCTAAGGATCCGTTAAACTATCTACTATGTAGTAATATACGCTATATACAGTAGTGTCTAATCAGTAAAGTATAATCATATAGAAAATAGCGTTAAGGGGATGGAGAACCTTAACGCGGTCGGATCTTAAAATCATAATCGTAGTAAAGCTCGATATGGTAGGTGACACGGCACACAAGGCAATGCCAGGTTAGATATACCAATTACGCACACGGACTGATGGATACGCATAGCAGCCACTACCGTTCCACCTCGAACAACACTCCCAAATCGAAGGGTGGCCACCAAAAATCAACAAGTAATAGAATGAAATCGAAGAAGTGTGTCCGATACGAGGTGCTACCTCACTGGTCTGAGATCGCTCCTGTTTTAGCCACCTTATGCCAACTCACGGGAGTTGGGTCCACGTATATACCTTAGGATCGTCGCCACCATCCTACTTCATTCTGGAAACTCCACCGCGTACACAGTTGTCAAAGTGGTTTTCGGTATCGACAGAGAGTATGTCCATATCCGATCCCGGTCTCTTTACAACCAATCGTTATTATAACACCGTGGTCATTTCAAAATAGTTTATACTTCAAAACCACAATTTTTTTTCCATTTCAAAACATATCCTTTACTTCAAAATAGTATATACTTTAAACCAAAATATTATTACTATTTCAAACCCAAATTATCAATGTATTATTTCCATTTTTAAAACCCAATTCAATAATATATCATTTCCATTTCCAAAACAATTCAATAATATTTCATTTAAATAAAACCAAATAATTTATAAAGTACAGTATCAATAGTTTTAAATATAATTTAAAGTTTCTTTATAAAATAAGATAGTTCTTCAAATTTCACAAATCGGTTCAAATTAACTCGAATTCCAAAAATTTAATTTAATCAAATCTCAAATCGTCAGTTTCAACTCGATTCAGCTTCTAAATAACCATTTCAAATTATCGATTTCAAATACATATCAGAACCATAAAATAAGCCATTTCAATTTTAATATATTTCAAAGCTTTAAATATTCAACATTTCAAAACTAAATTCGATAAATTTATATACATATCAAATTCACTTTACAATTATTTAGTTTTGAAATATTAACTTAACATTTCCATGACATTTGAATACAATTTCAATTTACAATTTAAATAAACAAAATATCTCATTTAAATATTTATACGTTTGAAATATCCATTTAAGTCACCTTTTCAAATTTCAAGTTGTAAATCACTTCTTTAAATTTCAAATTTCAATACATTTCAAATCAAACTTATTTAAGTATAATTCTTAAATAAATATAATTTCAATCAATTTCAAATCATTATAAATTCTATATTTGAAAATATAGATATTAAATGAATACTTAAACATATTATTTATCAACTTTATTAAATCAACTTTAATAAATCTTTAAAAATCAATATTTATCAAAACCATATATTTCTTTTCAAAACCATAGAAATCATTTTCAAAACGTTTATATATATAGACCAACGGTGCTTGTATATAATTTTCTATCCTATGGTCAAGTGATACGGATATTTATCATTTCAATCCGCAATTTAAAATATATATACGGGTATATATCTTTTCAACCCGCAATCCCAAATTCAATTCAATGAAAATCGCTTGGGTTTATCATTTCAACCCATAACGATTTTCTCCTATTCTACAGATCGTTCGGGTATGTATCATTTCAACCCATAGTGATTCTATACTAATAGGGAACTTGCAGAGTGATAACAGATATGATAATAATATAACAACGGTAACAGGCATATAACATCAGTATAAATAACAGATAATGGTGTCAGATGTCACAGGTGAACAGATACAGACAATGACATATATATAGCAATGTAAATATCTAACAGCAGCATATTTCAATTGTCGTTTCAATTGAAATCAAATTTAATAAATATAAGTACGTTAATCAGAGTGATTGCTCACCTTTCGAGGCTAGAGAAGACAGGACAACACAAGGGTAATCACAAATTCGACAAATGATCGATCCAAACAACGAATCTCAAACGAAGTAAGGTGACACAGATTTGACCGATGAAGCTGATAGATGGAAATTGATGAGAACAAATCAAATCAACTCGATATAACAATATATATATTTTCAAATCAATAATTTAACTTTAAAAATAAAGTCTATATATATATTTGAAATTCTCAGTTCACTAATACTTATATATAAAGTAATATTTATATATATAGGAATTACTAATATAACTTACATATATTTGTATATAAATCAAATAGATTTTATTTCTTAAATAAACGTGCATTTATAGACATATATGCATACGATCAGCCAGTTGAGAATCTATACATAAAAATTACATTTATAAATAATTCTACTTTATATAAACTAGTGCAACAGAGTAAATATATACATAGCAACGTACCTTATAACCAACAACCTATAAAGCTACCCAGTATCCACCATATGCAAAAGTATAAATATGTATATATGTAAAATATAAACCAAAACACTCAGCTAACAGATTGAATGTTACGTCAGGATGTACGCATATATGTTTAACTTATATGATATATAAATATAACTAGTAATATAATACAGTTATAAAAGAAAGTACATCTCATCAATATGGTATATATATGAACATATGCATCTATGTAATACATACAAGACACGTATATGTAATAATGTAAACCGAATCAATTATATATATAAAATACTAATGCAAAAAATGTATGCAGACTTTGAAACAGAGTAATGTATGTATAGATAAACTTGTATCTATATGACAGTGGATTGTAATACCTTAAAACAAGTTTCACAATACTATTTAGACAACAAATACACTATTGAAAACCATGCTTAAACTAACTTACAAATGAAATGCGTATGCTAGTATAAGCAAATAAAACTAAATAATATAACTGTAAATGGTGGAACGTATAAAACCAGAGGACTCAAAACAACTTACATATAGATTACACCTTGAAATCAACAATATATATGTAACAATATAAGCCGATACATATATAACTTACTTATATATATACACTAAATATATTCATATCAACATTTTAGAAATAAAGAGGTATACATGCAGACTTAAAAAAAATATGCAGGCTTGTCAAAACTTAGTAATATAATATATATTATAATTTACAAATACCTACCTACAGATCATATAAAGTCAGGTTATAAACAATCTAACCTACAGATCCAAGTTATGCAATAATATGTATATATACTTATACATTATTTTAAACAAGTACTGTCATGCATATATACAAACGCATAACTAACAATATATATAAACATATATACACTATACCTTTATATATATACCCCAACAACGAGGCTCGGCAGGAAGATGAGGAGATTGAGGAGCGAGAAGTATGCAGCAGTTGAAGTAGAACGTCGGTCAGGAAAGTCAGGGGGTAGTCACGGCAATGCTTTGAGTGGTGGAGTGTTTTTGGCTATGGCAAGGCTCGGCCACCATGATGTTGAGGAGGAGCAGCATGTGGTAGCTCGGCCTGAATTGAGAGGAGGAGCGAGGGGATGAGGCGCTGGGTGAAAGGTTGAGGGCGAGCGGGTCTTGGTGATGAGTGGTGGGTCACGTGGTGTTGCCGTGGCCACATGGCTTCGGCCTAGAAGAGGACGGGAAAGGCTAGCGCGGTCAGGGGAGGAGGAGGCGGCCAGGAGAAGTGCCGATACCGAGCATATGGTGGTCAGGGCTCGGAGGACAGGGTGGTCGTGGTGATACAAAGGAGAAGCGGCACTACAACGGAAGAAGGCGGATCGGTGGCTTAAGTAGGAAGGCCAAACGCGTGATGGGAAGTCTCAGGTTTGAACGAGAAGAGAAAGATGGAATTGGAGGAAGATGAAAACTTCAGATCTGAGAAAATGTGAAGCCTGCTCATATATTTTAACTTGTACTTTTAGTAATATATTTAATTTATTGAAGGAGAAACGGTAGGGTAGGAATAGAAATAGGTTGAATTGTTCAGAGGTTTAATGTAGGAACAACGGTACCGCAAAGATTCAGCTGGAACAATAAGTAAAGCAATTTATTATGGTTTGGAGAGCACGCTAGAAATTTGAACTGAAGGAAGGAGTAAAGTCAGAAATTATGGTACCGTTACAACGAACCGTTTATTATTTCCATCGCGTACCGGATCTCAAAATAAAGAAATAAATATACCGCTGAGATCAGCATGACGAGACGATCAAAACGGTATACAAATATTGGTGGTACGATCATCCGATCAAAAGTCGATAATCGGTACCGAAAATGCTGTTATTAAGTCGAAAATAAGATAAATGGAGCTAGAAAAGTCCAAATTTGACGAAACGAAGACGGATGTTTCACTCGGAAGATGATTTACAAATTTTCTATGTAAAAATATTTAGGTTTGGAAAACATTTTATTATCATCAATTTTAACTGATATAAATTGGAATAAAATTACACTAGAAAATAAACTTCCCAATTTTCCAATTAAAATTTACCAGTTGCTATGTTAAAACAGACGCATTCCAAATAATAAATTTTTATTTCAAAATTTCACAAAATTCAATTAATTAAATAAATAAAACCACTGAAATTTACGGGTCGTGTCAAATTTATACAACATTTATCAAAGTTATATATACAACAGAACACATAAGATAATGAAGTGGAACAAACAATGATGGAATAATACTAGTAATAATATACCAAGCCTTTGTCTTCGTCCTCCACAGAATAATCTTCGATAAGCTAAAAAACTCAGGACTGACCCGAGCGTAATGAAAAGACAAAACACTCTAGTCAGGACTAAAATATTCTTATGTGAGTCAAATCAATATCGTATATAACATGAGTGTCGTGGCGTCAGAAATGTTTATGGGGTTTTACATCTCCTATCCGGTGTATAACGTGCGTGCAATAACTCAAGAGATGTTACGGGATTTTCCATCTCTTAAGGATCCGTCGAAATATTTATATGTAGTAGAAGACGCTACATATATAATGTCTAATCAATAAAATAAATATTTTTCTTAGCATTATGGCTTTAAATTGATCCCCCTTAACGCGTTTTTAAGCATTGTCGTACAGTTTGCATATAAAACACCAGTAAACTGTCAGTGGATAGGGATGCGCCGTGATACGACAACACTAGACCAAAATCGTATGGGTCTCGTATAGAGATAAAAGTATGACAAGGCACGCGAGGCAATGCCCAAGGTAGGATACTACCAGTTTACCCTTCCCGGTTGGTGGTAACGCATCATAGCCATGATCCCCCACCGCGTCCAACACTCCCAAAATCCGAGGGTGCGCACCAATTAATCACAATATAAATGATGGTAATACGAAGAAGTGTGTCCGCTCGGGGTAGCTAGCCCGCTTGACCAGTACAGCTCCTATTTTAGTCATTTTAAATTAACATAAGTGTCAGGCCAATCCATCATCGTTCTCTTTCTTCAAATCCAGCAAACGTACACCAAATCCAACAACTTCGTTCTGGATCATCACTCCATGTACACAGTTGTTAAAGTGGTTCTGGTATCGACAGAGAGTATGCCCATATCTGGTCTCGGTCTCTTTAAAAACCAAACGTCGTTTTACACACCGGTTGGTACTTTTACATTTCGAAAACGGTTCATACTTGATATCAAAATATCATATTCGCTTCAAAATCAAATCCATTTCGAAATCATCATATTTACTCAAAATATACCATTTCACTTCAAAAAATCATTTTCGCCTCAGTATTTCGATTTCGCTTCCAAAATCGTTTCGAATTTCAATTTAGGTTATAACTTCATTTTAACCCAATTCGCACTTAAATTCAAGATTTAAATATAAACATTCCAACCTTAATCGGTTTGAATTTTTAGAAATAGTTTGAATAGTTTTTAAATTTGTTTAAATAATTAAAATAGTTAAATAGTTTAAATGGTTAAAATAGTTTAATATAAAATAGTTTAAGTATTAAAATGATTTATATAGTAAAATAGTTTGCAAAATCAAAATAATTTGAATGTTTGAAAGATAGGTTTTAAATAGTGTATATTAAATAATTTTATTGAAAATAGTTTCAAAGTCAAAACTGATTCAATTCCAAATTTCCCAATTCAAATCACTTTAAATTTCTATTTCGATTTCAAGTCAAATTTTACTTCGATTCCAAATTAATTTCAATGTCAATTTCAAATTAATTTCAAGTTCAATTTCAAATTAATTTCAATTACAATTCCAAAATAACTTCAATTTCAAATTTGAACCATTTTGATTTTTATCAATTCCGAGTTTGATTTTCAAAACAACCATTCAAAACACTTAAATCCAATTTACCTTCAATACCCAATTTGAAATCCAAATCCTCAAATATAATTCAATTCCGAACTCAATTTCAAAATAGTTCGATTTCCATAAATTCGATTTTCATTTTCTTAAAATCAAATCGTTGAAATAAATTTCAAATCAAAAATTTTAAAATCATTTAATTTAACCAATCTGGTGTTTGTATATAATTTTCTATCCTATGGTCAAGTGATCAGTTATTTCAATTTAATTTCAGGGATGGATATATATCATTTCAATCCAAATCACAGTGTCATAGGTATATATCATTTCAACTTATTTCTTAATTTATTCGAAATAATAAAATTCACAGTTTTATACACTGTAAATAATTTACCAGCTGATAATAGGATATATATATATAAAATAAATAAACATCCAATCATCAACATATCGATCAATTGACATCCATCAAAATCAATCATCCAAACGGTCGAAATAATTCACAACAATTTCATAGTTATTAATATCAGGTATTTTACTGACAATTAAATTCCAATTTCAAATTTAACCATCAATTAATTTTTAACAGTTAGTTCGAATGACAATTAAATTTATCAAACAACGATCAATAAATCTATATCACTTCATAATTTCAAATTTAACTAGCATAAAAATATTTTATTACGTTGTGAGCGTTATTAAACAGTCACCTTGAGTTTTTAATTTTAAATCAAATCCAACGACGTTCGATTTAATCTAAAATTTTAGTTAGCTCCAATCGTCTCCAAATCAGTTCTAGAATGTAGTGCTCGTCGCAATGATTCCATCGCCGTTTGTTTCGTCCAATTCTCTAACTGGGCCGTACAATTCTCTAACTGCAAATCAAGGCCGCCGATTTCCTTCTTCTCATTCACGTGTTCTAGGCCACCAAATCGCATATGAAACCCATCGCCGCCATTCAACTTTGATTGTCGTGCCATTTTCTGATGACCGAAACTCGATCGAGTTACCCCATGACGCCGCCATCCTCTTGCAGCAACTTCGCCCACAACCCCATCGATCTTGGCCCCACCTCCTCACCATAAAACGCCTCTAAAGAATGAACAAACGCGGCGACCTCCTGGCCTCCACACTCCACTAAAATTAATCACCACCATATGGATTTGTTCATCTCTACGAGTTCTACAATGTTGTAGTTCAGGGTTTTTGATAATAGTTTACGGATTTAATGAAATTTGAGGTGGAAGGATGCAAGTTTTCGGCCATTGAATTAACAAACGGCGGCGGCAAGAATGTTTTAGGGTTAGGGCTAAGTGCGTATGCATATATATACGTGAATATATAATATTTCAATATTATTTCGACTATTCACGTGAAATTTGGACGAACTCCAATCGAGGCGTGTTGCTTGGCGTTTATAATGTTATACCCCTATTTTGAACGCAATGGAACAGGTTTCCTCTCCCAATTTGATCGTATGGAGAAGATAGCTTTTTGAACCCAATTATTATATTAAATTTTCGATATTAAATTCGACGCGTTTTTATCATGTACGACCAAACGATAACTCCAAACACTATGAAATTTGAAATCTGATAATAAGACACTATTACGGATCCAATGGAACTAGTTTCGTCAAAATCCGAGACTGTGCCCCGGAAGGCTATTTTTACTCGTTAATTAAAATATAAATTTTCGAATTTTAAATTAATCACTTAAATTCAATCTTTAAGTGTTGACAATCTTCATCAATATTTAAATAACATCTAAATCAACTTTTGAAATCAATTCATTCATGTTTAATTTAGGATTTACTTATTTATATAATTTTCAAGATTAAATTTTAAACAATTTAAATGTCCAATTTTCAATACATAGCATTTCCTTTCAATACTTGTTATTACTTAAATCTTCGAAATTTGCTTATTTTAAAATCTTGTTCAAGTTAATATTCAATAACTATATTAATAAATCATTAAAATTTTATTTTTAACTATTTTTATTCATTAATTACACTAAATTTAATAATTTAAAATAGTTAAAAATATGGGTCGTTACATATAATTTAACCTAGGGGTAATATGAGAATATGTGTAAAAGTAACTATTGTGACATACGGTTAATAAATGTATAGGTGATAACTGAAGAAACTAAGCCAGTCGGAAGCATGTGAAATATGTAGATTTAATTTTTCTCTCCCTGTTTTGGATCTATTTGACCTATGAAGTCTAAAGAGTTTATTAGATCCAATCTAATATAGTTTTAGATAAAATCTTATTTTATTTATTCTGGTTGAAAAAGAAGTCTTAATTTTATTTATTTTTCATATGAGATTTATATAAAGTAAAGCATATCAATATACTCTTGTGTCTATGTGTGTATCAGTTATTTGTTAAAGTTAATTTAGAGGAGAAAACCTTTCGTTTCTCTCTCGAAAACTTAATCGATTGAGGAAATATGTAAGTGCAACATACAAACAGTGCACATGGCTAATATGATCATATATAGGTGTTGGAATTTACACCGCAATGGGCCTATTTGTTTTTTTATATATGTCTTTGTTGTTTACAGTTTATGTGTGTGTGCGCGTAAAATTAAGGAATGGTTTAAAATTAAATTTTACAGTTTTAGAGAAGTCCATTTTGTAAAATTTGAATTAAAATAAAATACACATACATATGTCCATATGTAAATAATTGTAAACAATATTTAATATTTAAAACAACATATGTATGTAAAGTTTATAATCTAGTGTGTGTGTGTATGTATATATCTCTCTGTGTGTGTGTACACATATATACAAATTTAAAGTTAACAAATTCAAATCCAACTTTTAACTTTGAAAGGAATGAAATGGTTTATGATGTTCATAAAAGTCCACTTATAGATTTTCAAATTGAAATAACTTTTACACCTATATAAACAACAATCAAACAAATTATATTCAAAATAACAACCATGTAACATATGTATTCAATTTAAATGTGAGTTTAAATAATCAAAATTGTTTCCAGTCAAAAATTGTTCATAATCGAAATCAATAAAAGTTAAGCAAAATTATTTTCAATCAATATTGTTTAAATAACCATGCAATATATATACCTAATTAAAAAGGTTCTCAATCAAAATTGATTTTTTTATTGAACGATAATTTAAAAAACAACAAAATAGATCAGAAAACTTAGACACGTATAAATTGGTTGTAAAATATCTAGATTTAAACTATGCAAACAATATGAAAACATAATCAAAAGAGATGAATGCACTAAAATATATCAACATAATGATCATATAATCAATTGATGTGTAGTACAAGAGGGGATCTAAATTAAATTAACATGATGAACATTTAATTAATTGAGGTGTGCAAAAGAGGATCTGAATTATATTTCAAGATGATTATACTAACAAACGATATATATCATGTTTAGAATCTAAATCATATGAACATAATTAACATATGATTAAATAAAATTTGAATGGCACCTTAGGATGTAGCAAAAAAGTTGCACATTGAAAGATGAACAAAGCTTCTAGATTCAATTGAATCAACCTCTATATTTGCAAGAATCTAAAAACAACAACCACCTTTGTATTTAATTTGATTTGATTTTATTTTAGTGATATTTTTTGAATGAAAGGCCATGTATTTTCGACCATGATCGAAAAGGGAGAGAAGAGAATAAGAAAATGAATTGTTTATAGAAATCAGTGAATGAATGAAAGAAGATTTTGTTTTAAAGGAAACATTGAAAACTTTTATACCTTTCCTATTTAATTCCTCATTAAAAAATCTCATCAAATCGTCTCCCCTATCATGCATGATCGTTTATAAAAGAGGCAAGGTGAGCCTATTTATTTTCCAAATCCACTTAGAAATTACTCTAGTTAAATCCAATTTATGTATTCTATTGATATCGTACATTGATATGCTCGTGTATATATACACACTTTATTAAATACTAATGGTATTCAAACAAATCAAATAAAATTTAATAATTAATATTTCATAAATATTAGTTTATTTTTATAATGATTATACATTACTTAAATCTTGTAGTTTTCTGGAGTATTCAACATTAAGGTTGTGCGACATTGCGACTCAAAGGTGTATAAATTTAGTCAACGATTAATACCGAACAATTTGAATGTTAACGTTCACACGCTATCTTAGCAAGCGTGCGACACTTTGGTTGAATTTATCGATTACAGATCTTTTTCGATAAAATTCAGTTTTACTACTATAAGCGGTACCTGGTAGTAATAATTACTTGCACTGATTCTCTTCGTCGACACTATATCACATTAGGACTTATGGAATTTGGTTTTGGTCAAAATTCCAACATCGTCCACATACAACTTGGTTAGTCCAAACACAAAATCTTTGGTTCAATAATAACAATAATTAGCAACCGTACTGCTCTGGCCAAAGCCTTTGAGTGAGTTGACTATAGTTGCCATGATACGAACATCATATAACCGAGGAGACGAATTCTCTATTAAAGAGAGTTTCACTTCCAATGCTTCAACTAAGATCCAACTATGGTCGTCCAATGGACGTCATACCACAATTTAACTGTAATCAAAGTGGAGTATCCACATTGAACTTAACAATATTCTCAAGTCGAGGGAACCATGTAATATCGTCACTTTAAGATTCCTTGTTTGACCTCGGTTATATTAACCAATAGAAAACTCTCGAGTGAGTCATTCCATAGTTATCTAATAACTATATGTATGTAACTTTTTGGTACCCCTAGTAGCGATGAGTAATAAATTTATCCAATATTTGGAGAGTGTTATGAACTTTAGTCTCAGCGGATGCATCGATATCCTATCTAGAAACATCCTGACTATGAATATTTAAAATAATATATTATTTTTAATATGATAAAATTTTTATGATTACAACACATTGTAATTACTATCACATAATATATCATATAGGGATTTTCTATTGAATATACTGTAACAACCCGCCATCTACAATACCTCGATTCATGCATAAAATGACGTAGACATCGCTAATGCTATTGATGGCAGATCGTTTGAAATGTATGAAATAAGTTTCAAAGTTATCTACAATATTCTACACTTTCTGAAACTCATACTGGAAGGAGTAAAATATAATAATCAACGATACAATTCCAAATAAATAAAAGCATTAAAGTATTGAATAAAACTCTAACTACAACATCTCTTTATACCATTACTGAAAATAGTCCAATGTCTGAGAATAAATAAAATAAATAGTAGATAGCTAATAAACAAATAAATTCACATCTCTATCGCACCATTATGTCTCCAAGTCACCACCAGTCATCTCAATCGACCTATCAGTGTATAATTTAAAAGAAGAAAATGATAGAGGGGTCAAACATACGTTTGGTGAGTAAAACACATCATATAAGTGTATAATACAAATAAGCTAGTAAAACAATACCTACGCTCGAAACCATACCTTAGCAGTGTTATCTGCACCCAACAAGTTAGCTAAATATAATATAATACTATAGTGACGTCATATGCTAAGATCTCACTAAAATCTATCCCATGCCTAATCATATGCACATGATTGAGCGTAAAGTCTCTACCAGCTATGGCCAAATTGTATATTAAGGACATAGCTCCTCTAGCCGTGTTTATGATGCCAAATTGAATACTGAGGACTCAGCTCCTTGGATTATCGTATATTGATGGCTCACCTCCCCGGACTATCATATATTGAGGACTCAACTCCCTAGATTATTATATATTGAGGACTAAGCTCCCCAGACTATTATATATTGAGGACTAAGCTCCTCGGACTATCGTATATTGATGACTTGGCTCATTAGACTATCATATATTAAGGACTCGGCTCCTTGGACTATCGTATATTGAGGACTCGGCTTTTCGGATTAATGTATATTGAGGTCAAGTCAATGGTAGTCCCTCGACTAATGGTCAGCGACACTATTGGGTTCAAACCCAAAATTCATCATCACCCCACCGTTTATGAAGTACTAGATCGAGTCCCAACCCTTAAGCGCAAAATCATATAACGAACTTGTCGAACTAAGAAAATTTTCTAAATTATCTAAACACAAAGCTAACAATATTATAAAATGTTCCTCGTCCCGCCACGATTCCGATGCCGCAGATTACATGTGAAAACGGAGTCCGTATACAAAAGATACCAGCGTTTGAAGATAGAGAACTAATTAATTAATATTCTAATTACTGTATTTTATATTTATTTGTTTGTTTTTTTTCTTTTTTAATTCTACATGGCTATATGAACATATCTTCCTCAACCTTGCTAAGTACCCCACCTACCGCCACGTTTTTGGGCTTATCGCCATTGTTATGACCACGTAGCCAACCATCCGATACCACTAGCATCACCTACACCCCAAGCCCAGTTCACCTACACCTGTTAAATTAATGTAAGATATCTCTCGTCAATCTGAGTAGATTGGCGACCACCACGAGGACCTACTCGTTCTCCTTTAGGCATATATACTTTTCGATCGTTGTATCATCGCCATTTCACCATTGGATCAAAACGGACAGTCTACGTTTGTCAAATTTCCAGCGCATTTTCTCGTCAATCTGTATACCCAATCGACGAACAAACTCCACCAGTGGATTTGTGTCATCGAGGAATATAATTTTGATATATAACATATCCAATTTGGAATATTTTTGTATTTTGCACTTTTTAATTAAGGAGTGATTAACTTTGACTAATTACAATTAATAAAAATTTATTTTTTTAATCATCTAGTCATAACATACTACACCATAATCATGTTTATATAGAAAAAAAATCACTTTTAAATTTTATATTACATCATTTATAATGTGATTTACAATCATAAAGGATAAATTACTATATCTTACTAATATATTGTAACGACCTGCTATATTGGACCATTCAAATCGACAATAATCCACACATGTCTGACTTGAATAGTTCAAAATATCAGACTGTAAATTTAAAATTTTGCAAAACTCAGCATATACAGTAAATAAATCAATCACAGAATCACAGACACAGAGTAATACAATAATACGCAGCGGAATAGATAAAATAGTAGTTCATGAAGCTACTATATAAACATCAGAGTTAAAATAAAATACAACAAAATATCTCAAATACAGTGAAGTCTTCAGTACTCTCTGAACGAATCAACTAGAAAGGCTGAAAGCTGAGTCGATAGTTGGATCTCCAAATGAAGCTCCAAACTCCAAAGGTGAGTCTCAAATGCTGTATCACTCGGTCTGACCCGAGCGTAAAGCAAAACACAAAACACTCGAGTCAGGATTAACATTCTTATATCAATAAATCCAACTCAAGTGAAATATCAACTGAAATACAAGTAACTTAAAGAATGTTTGGGATAACCATCCTCTAAGGATCTGCGGAACTATCTACAAGGTGGAAATATACATTATGACACCGTGGTCGTTCCAAATTAATTTATACTTCAAAACCAAAATATCATTTCATTTCAAATATATCTATTTCCAAAATAGTATATATAGGTTAAATAATTTAAAAGTAAAGTATTTATAATTTCCTTAAGTCTCACAAATTGCTTCACATCCCCCCAAATTCCAAGACACCAAATTTATTCAAAGCTAAATTCATCAATTCAATTCAGGTCTAAACATACCATTTAAATTTTCAATATATTTCAAAGCTTTAATATTCAACATTTTCAAAGTTAAATTTTACAGTTTCATATAGTTCTTGATTTAACTTTATTATTATTTAATCAGGGAATATTCATTTAATACATTCAATATCATTTAACTAGCCTTAAATTACATTTCTACTAAATATTCCTTTAAATTTATTTAAACAAGAATGTTCATTAAATTACATAAATCAAACCCAAGTTATAAGTCATATCTTAAATCTCAATTTCAATAAGTTTCAAATCGGTTTAATTAAATAAAATTCTTTATCGACTACAATTTCAACTAAATTCAAATTTCTTCCTAACCTTAACTTATTCAAATTATTACCAAAAATCTATTTGAAATATAAATTTAATGCTTAAACATATTATATGTATTAAATCCATCTTAATTAAAATCTATATATATAATTACCATTTATATATAATAATTTAAGAATCAACATTTATTAAAACCATATATTTCTTCCCAAAACCATAGAATTTATTTCCAAAGTATTTATATATGGACCAACGGTGTCAGTATATAATTTCCTACCTATGGTCAAGTGATACAGATATTTATCATTTCAATCCGTAAATTAAATATATACGGGTAGATATCATTTCAACCCGTAATCCCAATTTCAATTCAAATGAAAATCGCTTGGGTTTATCATTTCAACCCATAACGATATTCTCCTATTCTAAAGTCCGTTCGGGAATGTATCATTTCAACCCATAGTGAATTCTATACTAACAGGGAACTTGCAGAGTGATAACCGATAATATAAAATACAACAACAGGCATATATCATAAATAACAATATAATATAAACAACAGGATATGGTGTCATATCCCACAGGTGAACAGTTACAGATAATAGCATATATAGCAATTTAAATAGCTACAGCAACATATTTCAATTGTCGTTTCAATTGAAATCAAATTTAATAAATAAAAGAACGTTAATCGTGAGTGATTGCTCACCTTCCGAGGCTAGAGAGATAGAAATGAATTGAGTTACAGATCCAAGCACGAGTTCCAAAACAAAGCAAGATTGGCATGAATTCGACAGATAGGGCTGGTAAATACGAGTCGATGAGAATGAATCAATTTAACTTGATATAATTTAAACAAAATGATATTATGTTATTATTTCCCTAAACCCAATATTAAGTTTTAAAAATACACATACATTTTTAAATAAAACTTGAAATTTAAACATATTTATTTATATATATATTGAAATCAAAATCCACGTATATATTTCAAAATCATATATAACATATAAATTTAAAACTCCACACATAAAATATCCATATATTAAATTTAAGATCTCAGTTATTATAAATATATATCTAAACTTACCTTAGTATTATTATAAACACACATGTAAGTAAATCAAAATCAATAGGCACAAGAAAGAATGGTGTATAATGCAAACTTAATATGTATATATACGTGTTCAAAATCCAACAGACTGTAATACACATATAATATAGTTCCTGTTATAATCCAGTCAGTACCTTACACTATGGTCATTGTATATACTAGTATAGCTTATGTATAATATGTTCTTGTAGAATAATACTTAGAGAAGTTTATGTATATCCAACATTTCACATGTTATATATATCATATACTTCAGAGTAAGCTTAAGTATATTTAAACTTATATACATGAACCCAACAGAAACATATACATAGATTTTGTATGAAGACTAATAAAATGTATACACACAAAGTCATATACCTGTTATATATTTTTAACAGTATATTATTTAAAACAATGTGACATGCTTTGATGTTATACCTACATTTAAACAAATTCTAACTAACTTGTATCAGCCTATACATGCAACCAACAGACCAAAAGGTATAAACTAAAATAAATGAAGTCATAGCAACAGATCTTTATTAAACTATATAAAAACATATATATAGACAGACGTATATAGACTGACATATTATTTTTATATAACCAACATATTATGAAATTTATATAAACTAGTATACAAAATTTATAACATTTATATGTGAACTAACCTGAGCACACATACCAATGTATGATCATAGGTATAACTTAAGTAAACCTTTATATATAAAAAATGGAAACTAACATATATAAAACAATATACGAATGAACAAGACTCTCATTCTACAATTGAATCTGTAAACAATGTATATACAAACATACTTTATTATAGAACATATATACGATCATCACACATGTATAATACTTTTAAAAAAATTTCTTCAAGCTACTGCATATACAGGCAAACCCAAAGTAATATATATAAACTAATATAAGCTGTAGGCTAACATATTTAGGCAACAGTACAAAATATACATAAATATAGGCTGTCTAGCTATACAACCGTCACCACATACCCTTATATATATCTAATATACAAATATACATATATATATATATATATATATATGTACAAACCGATATTATAATCCTTAACAAATCTTAAAATCAAAGTATATATATGTATCACATTTTAAAACCAATACTCAAATAAATTCTTATAACCAAAGTGGACTATTTAAATAAATATATAAGCATATATACTGTAGTACTGCAACCAAAGTCGAATACTAATATAAATACTTACCTAATATGTATATATGAGAAGGAAGGCCGGGTGCATAGGGTTGAGGTTCAAGTGGTGGTCGGAAAGAGGAGCGAGAGGAGGCTCGGCCGGTGATGCTCGAAGCGGGCTTGACTGAAGAGCAAGGCTGGGTAGTGGCGTGGGAGCTACGGGAATGGAGCAAGGCGACTCGTGTTTGTTGTTGTGGCCAAGGCTTCGGGTGAGTGGAGATGCGGATGCGGAGGAAGAGCGTGGGCGAAGTGGTAAGCTTGGTGGGTAGGTCAGAGGAAGAGAAAGTGCGGGCGGAAGAGAGATAGCGAACGTGCATAGCTCGGGAAAATGAAGTGGAAATTGATGGATCTGGGGAAAGCAAATGAAAGGAAGGAGATGCACAGCAAGCTACAGGGGAAAGATGAACAACTTTACACATTCTTCTATAAATAATTCCTTTAAATATAAAATTAAAGCAGCGGTCGTACGTTATTTACGCTTATTCAGGCAAAAATAAATAGGGCAAAAGAAACGTACCATTGTAGATGTAAATATAAATTCAAAAGCAAAAGAAATGTACAGCTGCCCATTGATTCAACAAAAAGTTATTAAAGCAATCTATTATTTCTTGGGCTGTACGTTCAAATTTGAAAAGGCAAAGGAAAGCTAACGATCAAAATTTATGGTACCGATACGACGTACCTTTTCATCGTTTCCGTCTCATACTGGACCTCAAAACATGGAAATAAATATACCGCTGAGATCAGCACGACGAGACGATCAAAACGGTATACAAATATTAGTGGTACGATCATCCGATCAAAAGTCGATAATCGGTACCGAAAATGCTGCTATTTCGCCAGAATTAAGATAAACGGAGCAATAGAAGTCCAAATTTAGAAAAACGAAAGATGACATCTGACTCAGAAGAAGATTTAGAAATTTTCTGTAGAAAAATATTTAGGTTTTGAAATAAATTTATTATCATCAATTTTAACTGATTTAAATTGAAATAAAATTATATAAAAAAAATTCAATATTATTAGATGAAAATTTACCAATTGCTATGTTTAAATAGACGTATTCCAAATAATAAATTTTTATTTTCAAATTCATTTATTTAAAATTTCAAGAAATTCAGTTAAATACGTTATTAAAACCAATCAAAACTTATGGGTCGTTACACTCTCCCCCACTCAAAACTTTTCGTCCCCGAAAAGGAAGGAGGTAGGAGAATAGAAACAACCAGATAGAAAAGATAGATTAAAAGACAAGGATAAACAATTAATTTAAACTATATAAATTTTACTTGAAATATTCATTTGAAAACTTCATTTTGCAATTCAATTATTTTTAATATTTTAATATTTTTCAAACCCACTTGTAAAATTTCTTACTTCCTTTATAAATACCATTTATATGTTTAAATAACACTTTTATAATTATATGAAAATTATTTGAAAATAATTATTTACATCATTACTTATATTTACAAAGAAGCTATTGAAAACATTAAATCCATAATTCATAAATTTATTACTTTTTTTATCTCAAGATACTTTTCAAAGATTATTAATAAATCAAAAATCATTTACTTTAAATATGTTTTATTTAATTAATAACTTCTAAAATATTTATAACACTAAATTTTTCTATTAAACCATGTTGTATATAAATAAAAAATATTTAAAAAGGGTATAGTCAACAAGGAAAAAGAGGAGGATTTGGAAAAATAGAATATAGGTGAATAAATAAAGCTGAGCACATAAGGTAGATTCAAAGAATAGTATCGGGCATGAATAATTAATTCAAACCATTAGAATTTCAATTTCAAATATTAATACATAATTCCTTTGTTGAAAATACCTTTATAATAAAATACTTTTATAACTCGATGTTTCAACAAGTTTATCCTTGTTCCTGTAGACTCTGGCAGTGCGTTGATCAGGCGCAAAGCTAGAATTCTCCAAGTACTTAGTAGACCTGTTTCAACACTCAGTGAAAATACTGGAAAACTTTTAAAAACAGATATGGAAAGTACAATCCAAACAAAAAAAACAAACAAATCATGGATCGCAGATACACAATGGTTACGCCTGGGTCCCCCAGGAAACATCCGTACCTTTTAAGCATTCACTGCCTTGCGAATTTCGCCATGCAACAAAACTGTGGACCGCAGGATACATAACAATGGTTACGCCTGGATCCCCCAGGAAACATCCATACCCCTTAAGCAATCTCTGCCTTGCGGATTACGCCACTAACACGACCATAGATCGCAGATACACAATGGTTACGCCTAGATCCCCTAGGAAACATCCGTACCTTTTAAGAAATCACTGCCTTGCGAATTACGCTATGCAGTCGAGTTCGTAAGACCATGGGTAACGCCATGGAATTCGAAGGACACTCGAGTATCATATCCGGAAAACCAAAAATCAGAGAGAATAATATCGATAAAATGAATCCAAGATGTGGCCACAAATCGGATATCAAGCAGAAGGCACTTTCCATATCTTTACTTCGAAAATATGTATCATATAGTACCTTTTCAAATCACTTTCAAATATCGTACTTATATAAAATCCATTATATATAAGATTTAATTTTCAAATCAAATACTTTCCAAAATCAATAGTATATCAAATCATACTTATATAGACTTCAATTATATAAGATTTCACTTTCAAATTGAGTACCTTTTCAAATCTATAGTTTTCGAATCAATTTCATACTCATACAAATCAATTTTATATAAGTTCGACAACTCCCAAATCAAGTGTTTAGTAACATAAGGTTCTCAAATTTCAATTTGTTTCAATATCAGTTCAATTTCAAAATCATATACAATTTCACCAAATTATTTCTTCTCAAATTAAATATCTTTAGTTTCAAAGTTTCCAAAATAATTGATTTAGAAAATAAATCCAAATTTCCAAATCAATATAATTTAAGTCAACCAATTCATTTCCAAAATCAAATGTTTTCAAAATCATCTTATACTTACGTAAGGTCCATCTTATATAAGGATCAAATTTTTCAAAATAAATTTCGCTGTACGAGGAGCCATATGGGATTGAATATCTTTGCTTTTATGGGTTATATATCTTTGTAATTTAAATTGAAAATTTTCTTTTAGTAAGCAAAGATATTCTAACATAACAGCTTTCAATTTCAGCGTCAAAATATATCAATGATATTAGAATATAAGATGTACATACGTCATCATTTCGCAAAATCACATTTGATCGCTCGCTCGTTCACACAAGTTCGCTTTCGACCTAGTATTGTCCATTCGACTTCCCTAATGCGGATTTCGATATGGTTTCTCGACTAGAAGCCATCAGTCTCCTTGCATAGCCATATACTATGATAGAAAATTCTAGAATCAAGCCCAAAATCCATATCAAATATTCGCCATCAAAAATCGAATGAAAAATCCTAACGCGAAATGGTGTAATTCACCTCGAACTTGTGTACTCAAACCTGGATCAAAGTAATTATGTGAATAAAACAGCATACGTACAACTTATATATTTATTCCAACTTGTTAAATATATAGTTTCATAAAGATGTTACTAAGTTAAAACATTTAACTAAACTTTATTCAAAATATTTTGAAGACCAAATTCTTTTCAAAGCATTTCAAATCTAAATTTCATATTAGAAAAATTTAAAATTGCCTTATTCATTTACTTAACAAAACAGTTTCAACTTATTTAAATCATATTACTACATACTTTAACATACATACCAAACTTATATACTTTATATTTTTCAAAATTTCTTAGCTTTGAAAAGTTAACCTTGATTTGGAAGTGCTCGAACCTTCAAAATAGTTGAAGAAATCATTTTCAAATTCAAGAGTTGGAAATCAGCAACAAATCAGTAAATCAATTTTAATAGATAGGGTTATATCAAATCCAAAACTCAAGGACTGAACACCGGCTCATTTCAAATCGTTTCAAATACATTTACATATATCTTTCGAATATCAAATCATACTTCAAAATTTGAAATCAAAATTGGTTTCACAAAATCACTCGTGTAGAAATGCTACTAAAGTGGCCTATCCCCCACTCTGAAACTCGAAAATCAATGTCGATGATGCATGCACTCATCACCGAAATTATTTTCCAGTGACATAAGTGAATTTTTGACTTCTATTTTCTCAAACTTCTTTTGAAATTTCTTCGAAATCATTCGAAACTTATTAAAATCATTTGAAACATTTCTTATTCAGAAAAATCTTTTAAATCATATTATTATTATATATTTCAAAATCTTAAACCCAATTTCAAAACACCGGGGTTCAATTCTCGAATTTCAAATTTATAATCCTTCAGTTATAAATCATTTTTAGATAAATCAAATTTCTTATATAATTTTTTTTTCAAAATTACAAATCCTTTCGAAACCTCAAATTCTCATTTTAAAAAGGGTATATAATCTTTATTGAAAACATTTCACTTTTATATATAGAATATAATCATACTTATCAAAATAATAATTTCGGTTTAGAAAACAATTTCTAGAATACAAACTAACCCGATTTTCAAAGGATGATTTGAGAATGGATTTCAAACAAAGATAGAGATTCAAATTAGAGGAACTCTATTCAAATAAAATTCTGATTCGAAGATAGGCTTAAATGAAGATGAGACAATTAACTTACAAAATAGGAGATGGATATACTTATACAAGTCGCGGGCGACCTTGACCGGGTCAACCATGAATTCAGGAATATGATCGATGCAGAATTCCAAGAAAAATCAACATTCAATCGCAAGAGATAGCGGCATCTAAACCAAAGATATAGAAATCTCCGGTGAATCAATGCCAACTGTGAAGGAGTTTCACCCCTTCACAAATCATTCAAAGATTGGTGGGATCCTATTCTTATAGAGATCATTCGAAGTGGAGTTATGGGATACTCCAGAATCAAAAGAATACCAATAGAGAGAGACAAGAATGAATTTTGGAACCGTAGGGAACGTTCCAAAGTTCAAAGGAAATCGAGTCAAAAGGAAGAGATTAAACTCGAACGAAAGTGATTCTGTAAATAAATTTACTATATATGCTAAGTTTTGCCTAGAGCCAAGGCTCTGATACCAACTGTAACGACCTGCTATTTTGGACCATTCAAATCGACAATAATCCACACATGTCTGACTTGAATAGTTCAAAATATCAGACTGTAAATTTAAAATTTTGCAAAACTCAGCATATACAGTAAATAAATCAATCACAGAATCACAGACACAGAGTAATACAATAATACGCAGCGGAATAGATAAAATAGTAGTTCATGAAGCTACTATATAAACATCAGAGTTAAAATAAAATACAACAAAATATCTCAAATACAGTGAAGTCTTCAGTACTCTCTGAACGAATCAACTAGAAAGGCTGAAAGCTGAGTCGATAGTTGGATCTCCAAATGAAGCTCCAAACTCCAAAGGTGAGTCTCAAATGCTGTATCACTCGGTCTGACCCGAGCGTAAAGAAAAATACAAAACACTCGAGTCAGGATTAACATTCTTATATCAATAAATCCAACTCAAGTGAAATATCAACTGAAATACAAGTAACTTAAAGAATGTTTGGGATAACCATCCTCTAAGGATCTGCGGAACTATCTACAAGGTGGAAATATACATTATGACACCGTGGTCGTTCCAAATTAATTTATACTTCAAAACCAAAATATCATTTCATTTCAAATATATCTATTTCCAAAATAGTATATATAGGTTAAATAATTTAAAAGTAAAGTATTTATAATTTCCTTAAGTCTCACAAATTGCTTCACATCCCCCCAAATTCCAAGACACCAAATTTATTCAAAGCTAAATTCATCAATTCAATTCAGGTCTAAACATACCATTTAAATTTTCAATATATTTCAAAGCTTTAATATTCAACATTTTCAAAGTTAAATTTTACAGTTTCATATAGTTCTTGATTTAACTTTATTATTATTTAATCAGGGAATATTCATTTAATACATTCAATATCATTTAACTAGCCTTAAATTACATTTCTACTAAATATTCCTTTAAATTTATTTAAACAAGAATGTTCATTAAATTACATAAATCAAACCCAAGTTATAAGTCATATCTTAAATCTCAATTTCAATAAGTTTCAAATCGGTTTAATTAAATAAAATTCTTTATCGACTATAATTTAAACTAAATTCAAATTTCTTCCTAACCTTAACTTATTCAAATTATTACCAAAAATCTATTTGAAATATAAATTTAATGCTTAAACATATTATATGTATTAAATCCATCTTAATTAAAATCTATATATATAATTACCATTTATATATAATAATTTAAGAATCAACATTTATTAAAACCATATATTTCTTCCCAAAACCATAGAATTTATTTCCAAAGTATTTATATATGGACCAACGGTGTCAGTATATAATTTCCTACCTATGGTCAAGTGATACAGATATTTATCATTTCAATCCGTAAATTAAATATATACGGGTAGATATCATTTCAACCCGTAATCCCAATTTCAATTCAAATGAAAATCGCTTGGGTTTATCATTTCAACCCATAACGATATTCTCCTATTCTAAAGTCCGTTCGGGTATGTATCATTTCAACCCATAGTGAATTCTATACTAACAGGGAACTTGCAGAGTGATAACCGATAATATAAAATACAACAACAGGCATATATCATAAATAACAATATAATATAAACAACAGGATATGGTGTCATATCCCATAGGTGAACAGTTACAGATAATAGCATATATAGCAATTTAAATAGCTACAACAACATATTTCAATTGTCGTTTCAATTGAAATCAAATTTAATAAATAAAAGAACGTTAATCGTGAGTGGTTGCTCACCTTCCGAGGCTAGAGAGATAGAAATGAATTGAGTTACAGATCCAAGCACGAGTTCCAAAACAAAGCAAGATTGGCACGAATTCGACGGATAGGGCTGGTAAATACGAGTCGATGAGAATGAATCAATTTAACTTGATATAATTTAAACAAGATGATATTATGTTATTATTTCCCTAAACCCAATATTAAGTTTTAAAAATACACATACATTTTTAAATAAAACTTGAAATTTAAACATATTTATTTATATATATATTGAAATCAAATCCACGTATATATTTCAAAATCATATATAACATATAAATTTAAAACTCAACACATAAAATATCCATATATTAAATTTAAGATCTCAGTTATTATAAATATATATCTAAACTTACCTTAGTATTATTATAAACACACATGTAAGTAAATCAAAATCAATAGGCACAGGAAAGAATGGTGTATAATGCAAACTTAATATGTATATATACGTGTTCAAAATCCAACAGACTGTAATACACATATAATATAGTTCCTGTTATAATCCAGTCAGTACCTTACACTATGGTCAATGTATATACTAGTATAACTTATGTATAATATGTACTTGCAGAATAATACTTAGAGAAGTTTATGTATATCCAACATTTCACATGTTATATATATCATATACTTCAGAGTAAGCTTACGTATATTTAAACTTATATACATGAACCCAACAGAAACATATACATAGATTTTGTATGAAGACTAATAAAATGTATACACACAAAGTCATATACCTGTTATATATTTTTAACAATATATTATTTAAAACAATGTGACATGCTTTGATGTTATACCTACATTTAAACAAATTCTAACTAACTTGTATCAGCCTATACATGCAACCAACAGACCAAAAGGTATAAACTAAAATAAATGAAGTCATAGCAACAGATCTTTATTAAACTATATAAAAACATATATATAGACAAACGTATATAGACTGACATATTATTTTTATATAACCAACATATTATGAAATTTATATAAACTAGTATACAAAATTTATAACATTTATATGTGAACTAACCTGAGCACACATACCAATATATGATCATATGTATAACTTAAGTAAACCTTTATATATAAAAAATGGAAACTAACATATATAAAACAATATACGAATGAACAAGACTCTCATTCTACAATTGAATCTGTAAACAATGTATATACAAACATACTTTATTATAGAACATATATACGATCATCACACATGTATAATACTTTTAAAAAAATTTCTTCAAGCTACTGCATATACAGGCAAACCCAAAGTAATATATATAAACTAATATAAGCTGTAGGCTAACATATTTAGGCAACAGTACAAAATATACATAAATATAGGCTGTCTAGCTATACAACCGTCACCACATACCCTTATATATATCTAATATACAAATATACATATATATATATATGTACAAACCGATATTATAATCCTTAACAAATCTTAAAATCAAAGTATATATATGTATCACATTTTAAAACCAATACTCAAATAAATTCTTATAACCAAAGTGGACTATTTAAATAAATATATAAGCATATATACTGTAGTACTGCAACCAAAGTCGAATACTAATATAAATACTTACCTAATATGTATATATGAGAAGGAAGGCCGGGTGCATAGGGTTGAGGTTCAAGTGGTGGTCGGAAAGAGGAGCGAGAGGAGGCTCGGCCGGTGATGCTCGAAGCGGGCTTGACTGAAGAGCAAGGCTGGGTAGTGGCGTGGGAGCTACGGGAATGGAGCAAGGCGACTCGTGTTTGCTGTTGTGGCCAAGGCTTCGGGTGAGTGGAGATGCGGATGCGGAGGAAGAGCGTGGGCGAAGTGGTAAGCTTGGTGGGTAGGTCAGAGGAAGAGAAAGTGCGGGCGGAAGAGAGATAGCGAACGTGCATAGCTCGGGAAAATGAAGTGGAAATTGATGGATCTGGGGAAAGCAAATGAAAGGAAGGAGATGCACAGCAAGCTACAGGGGAAAGATGAACAACTTTACACATTCTTCTATAAATAATTCCTTTAAATATAAAATTAAAGCAGCGGTCGTACGTTATTTACGCTTATTCAGGCAAAAATAAATAGGGCAAAATAAACGTACCATTGTAGATGTAAATATAAATTCAAAAGCAAAAGAAATGTACAGCTGCCCATTGATTCAGCAAAAAGTTATTAAAGCAATCTATTATTTCTTGGGCTGTACGTTCAAATTTGAAAAGGCAAAGGAAAGCTAACGATCAAAATTTATGGTACCGGTACGACGTACCTTTTCATCGTTTCCGTCTCATACTGGACCTCAAAACATGGAAATAAATATACCGCTGAGATCAGCACGACGAGACGATCAAAACGGTATACAAATATTAGTGGTACGATCATCCGATCAAAAGTCGATAATCGGTACCGAAAATGCTGCTATTTCGCCAGAATTAAGATAAACGGAGCAATAGAAGTCCAAATTTAGAAAAACGAAAGATGACCTCTGACTCAGAAGAAGATTTATAAATTTTCTATAGAAAAATATTTAGGTTTTGAAATAAATTTATTATCATCAATTTTAACTGATTTAAATTGAAATAAAATTATATAAAAAAAATTCAATATTATTAGATGAAAATTTACCAATTGCTATGTTTAAATAGACGTATTCCAAATAATAAATTTTTATTTTCAAATTCATTTATTTAAAATTTCAAGAAATTCAGTTAAATACGTTATTAAAACCAATCAAAACTTATGGGTCGTTACATATATACCCAAATAGGATAAATCCCACTTACCGATTTGCCATTTATATTCTCTGATTCGATGTGAATTCTGTTTTTTCTTCATTGTCCAAAAATTCTTTGCCTCCAAAACTCCAATTCTCGTGATGGCTTTGATTTATTTGCATAGGTCGTTTTGCAAGGACCAATTTTATATACTGCTTTGTTTAGTTTGGATTTGATTTGGGGAATTTGTAATTGAATTTGTTTAATTTGGATTTGATTTAGAAATTAGGGTTTTATAAGTGGAACTAAAATTTTTAGAGCAAAATAAATAGACTTAGGTATGTATTTACAGGTTGAAAATACTAATATTTGGGCTCAAATTCCGTACTCAATATATTATGAAAATGTCATCAGGTTTGACTTCTTTCAATTTCTAGCACGTTTAACCAAATTCAGCAAGTTATATATGTTTTCTGACTACAAACGACATTCCAAACACAATGGAATAGGTCAAAGCCCGATTCCAACTTCCGTACAAATTTATTATTTTATCATTTATGTAAAATTTTAATTTTACCTTTTTAATTTAATTGTTTAATTACATAAAATTATGGAGTGTTACATTCTCCTATCTAAAAAGATTTCCATCCTCGAAATTCCATGAGACGGACAGTGCAACTCGCTTTATGGCATACAAACATAAAAAACAAACAAAGCTGCATCCATCTAGCATCCATCATACAACACAACCAAGGATATATAGTACACAGGATATATAGAACTAGAATGATATGATGTCTGTAACAACCCGAGTTTTTCTAACACGAAAAACCGGACCATTTGGGTAAAAAGAAGAGGTAGAAGAAGAAAAATAAAAAAAAACAACATCAGAATCTAACCATCGCAGCGGAATAAAATATAATATATATCAACAGATCTTTTACACAAATCAAAAACTATATCTGTCTATATAATACAGCATCAGAGTATACACCAGAGAACACATAACATACAACTGGACAATAACCATATCATGTCCTCAATACAACAGAGTACAACAATCAACACAGCGGAATATATATATATATAAACAAGTACGGGAGATACGTCTCGCCATCCAGCTCATCTTCTGAGCTCCACAGCATCATATCCTGTAACCTATAATACTCGGTCTGACCCGAGCATCATATAAAACAATACCCGAGTCAGTCTGGAATACCAGCGTGAGAAAATCACACTCAAATTGATTATTAAAGTTTCAAAATCTTTTGAAAATAAAAGCATCTCGTAAGACCACGCCACAAATAAACATGTCGGGTTTTTACCTTACGATAGCTAAAACACTTTATATCAAAATCCTCTGATATTATAATAGTGTCTACAGAAAGTAAAATAGAATCTAGCTGAAATGCTTGCATCTCACATTTCAACAATAGTTGGGCACAATCAAACCCGTACAGGCACGTAGGGAGAATGGATTTCCAACGAATGACTAGGCACTGGGGTACCACCTATCACAGTACGTGGCCTAGATCACCGTACCGAGGAGTACGCCCGCTCCCCTGCAACACAAGGCCGGAACCATCCCTTACTGGATAATTCCGAATAAAATCACCCCACGGTTGGGATCAGCAACCGCACCACTAAGCCGAAATAAAAAGGGACATCTAGACAGGGATGACCTTACCCTCCAGTGGGAGCTACCCACGAAGCCTTGCTGCATAACCCCTGATTTTCAGTCATTCCCGGTTGATGAGGTTCAAGGCTAAACGATACCTTTTAGAGAACATATCCCTTAGAATGCCCATCGTCCGCTGACGATGTTTCGCAAGCATTCGTCCATACAAGTCCGTCCTGGGTTTGAACGGAACCGAAGGCACTACTCCTACTACATCCATTTTGGAAATATCCTCAGGATTAGTAGCGACTAGCCCTTGCACTTCACTGCTCCATCTTCGACTCCGAAATCGTTACACGAAACGTACAAACCGGATCGAAGTGGTATTCGAATCTCCAGACCTAGAATCCCGGTATACGGAAACTCGATCCCGGTCTCTTCGAAACGATCAGCGCATTTGGCCAATATTGATAGTCGGTTATTTAACTATCAATTAACATCCACAAGCAACCATCACACAATTAAATAATTTCCCACATTGTTTATTTGCCCAAATATCTTTCCAAGATATATCTCCGAATTTTCAAAACTCATTTGAAAACAATTTCAAAACAGTTTCCGCTTACGGAATACATTTCCAAATATTTATTTCCTCTGAAACACCAAGTACAAAATACTTTTATTTTTAAAATAATTTAAAAACACTTTATTTTAAATATATTTTATAACATTGAAATCAAACTACTTTAATACTTTATTAAAAATATATACTTTAAAATAAACCACTTTATAAATATAAACTAAATTTCTCTTTTTAAAACAGAATAGCAAATCACTTTTATATAATTACTACAATAATAGATTTTTAAAATATACCTACTTTGAAAATTAACATTTAGAAATAATCAATTTTCTAAAACATGCTTTTTAAAACATACTTAAAACTTTTAACTTATATTTAAAATTGCTTTGAAAACGTACTTGGCTATCCAGAGAAATACACTTCTCATTTCCATCTTTTAAAAATAAATCAACATTTATTTTTAAACCAAACCATATCTTTTTATAAATTCCCACCTTGAATTTATATTCAAATATCCACTATATTTTATTTTACTTTATAAACCCAGTTTATATCTCCAAAATCTCACTTCTCTTTTAAAATTCCAATTTTAAACAGCTAAATCAATTTCCAATTGATTTTCCAATTTACTTTACTTTACTTTGAAATAAATTTCCTTTACTACTTCATTTATTTTAAAATACATTAACTTTTAGATTTATTCCTTTATTTGGGTTAAAACCCTTTTTAACTGAAAATACCAATTTTAAACTTCCAAAATTCCTTCTTTAGCCTTTAATTAAATTTAATCCTTACATTCAAAATAAGTCCTTTATTCTTTAAATTTAATATCACTTTAGTTTAAAGTTAATATTTCCCTTGTTATTTCGAAATTCCCTTATTCCAATTCACTTGAATTATTTACTTAAATTTTACTCTTTTATTTCTTTCAAAATCCAATTCAATATATTTTGATAACTCCTTTTATTGAAATATTCAATCCAACCATATCATCCAATATTTCAATCATCAATAAAATCATCACAGGATATCAATATTCATAGAACAGAATATCAAATAATCTAAATAATTTTGAGGAATCCAGTTGGATCCCTCCAACCTGTTTCCCTGCATCCACAAACGTTAGCACAATACCAATTCCACTTCAAGGTGGAATATCGCGGTATATGGGTTTATAAAATATCATCCGCTATTATGCGGCGCATAGGGTCTCATCCGCTATATAATGCGGGAATATCAACTCCAATATATACATATGCCAATATATATATATTGGTATATACTACTATATATATATCATATCAACCAAATCAACCATTCAATCAATTATTTAAATTTAACCATTTAAATTTAAATCTAACTGAGTGAGATTAACTCACCTTATTCCATTTGCCTTCCACTTCCAATATTGCCTTGGTTTCTTGATTTTTAACCTTGAATAATCATTAGACGTCTTGTTAATATTCGAACTAATTGAACCATTAATTCCGTTTAATTTTAAACAACTAATTACTCAATTTTAAACTAATAGTTTAAATTTTAACTTAATTTCCTTTATATCTACATATACTAGAATAACCTATATATATCTATATATTTAAATATCTACCTGTTTATAAATCTTACAACATTTCAAAAACCCTATTATATTTAAACTGTATATGTATGTATTTCATTATAAAAACAAAAATAAAATAATTTACTTACTGTAATTTCATTATCGAAATTGAAAAACAATACCTCACAACGTGCTTTAGTTTGAACCAAACTCCCCATCAACCCACGCGAGCCCCTACTGGACTCCAACACCTCACCGCGGATCTTGCGAACGTTGCCTGACTTCGAATCACACGTGTGTGTGCGAACGCGACTCCACACCCCAAACCCTAGCTGCTGTCATCTCCATCCTCCACCTGAAATCGACTCACTGATGTCGTTTGCGATGCCGACCGTGATCCACCTCTGCTACAAATCGCGGTCTCCATCCCTTCGCTCAACATCATCGCACACCTCCTGGATGATAGCATCGCATCATTCGCGAGTCTCCTAGCTGCTCTGCCTCGATCGCCAATCCCCCAAATCAAACGACGACGTTGAACTCGCGATGCCACCGATTGAAACTGCCTCGTCGAACTCCTACACGAGCACGCGAATGCAAACGCCACCGCAACCCACGATATCGATTTGCCGCCAATCGAAATCGAGTTCGATTGCGAACCATTCCCCTCTTTTTTTTTCTTTTCTGATTTCCTGGATTATGGATTCGAGAGGAAGATAGGTGATTTCATTTTTACCTTTACTGTGAAGTGTTCGGTTGAAAACAAAAAGGTGAGGACGCGTGTTCATGAAATCTGACAAGTGGTAAATTTCTGAGGCGTGTTTCAGAAGCTTGCAATATAATTAATCATCTATTTAATTCTATTTTGAAATCGTCCTGATTTACGTAACTTACAGTCTCGATCTCCAATCGAGACGTGCCGCCAGATGTTTTAATATTAAACCCCTATTACGAACGCAAAGGAAAAAGGTCTAGAGTCCCGATTCGATCGTAAGTAGAAGATAACCTTTTGGATTCAGTTATTAAATTGAATTTTCGATTTAATTTCAGTGCGTTTACATTCCGTACGACCACACGACAACTCCAAACACTACAAAAATTTAAATCCAATAATAATACAATATTACGGATCCAATGGAACTGGTTTCGCTGAATTCCGAGACTGTGCCTCGAACGGCTATTTTTTTAAATTCAATTTCAACGATATATTTTTAAAACTGAACAAAACTCTTTAAAATTCCATTTTAAAAGTTCTATCATCTTCAGTATTAACAATATAAATTTTCTGAACCTTTGAACTATTTTTAACAGGCTTAAAATCGAGATTCCATATTTTACCAAATCCCGATAATTAAATTTAATAATTAATTATCCGAATAAATACTGTATATTTGAAATTAAAGTTAAAATTTAACCTTCGAATATTTAAAATAAATTAAATATTCACATTTCAAATATACAAAAATTCTGGGTCGTCACATTCCTCCCCCCTTAAAAGAATTTCGTCCCCGAAATTACCAGTTAGGAAGAATGATCCAATACCCATTACTATTTCCCAAGTTCAAACAGTTTTAACAATACCCAAACAATCTTTTATTAATGATACTCTAATCATCTTTTAACTTCCCAAACTTATTCATAAGCCCAAACCATATCACTTACTTAACAATTCAAATTTTAAATTTGAATTCAAATTTTAACTTATCAAAATTTCTCAAAATTTTTCTAACTCCCTAAATTCCCGAAAAATTTCGCCAGCGTCTCCTTTGCGCGGCTAGCTCGGTACTACTACAAAATGGCTCTACGGCCTCCCAATCTCAAAAGAAAACAAAAAGCCAAGTGGCTGGATCCAAAACCCAATCAAATTTCATATAGAAATTCAAATACATACCTTTTGTCGGGCCATTAAATTTTATCTTCTAAATCAAAAATCCCAATTTATCCATTGCTTTTATACACCTGTATATCCTACTAAGCAATAATATTAAATCACAATCCCAAAGTCATTTTATACTTTTCTTTACAAATTTTTAATATTTGCTTTACTTAAGCCCGTACGATGCACATATATCATCCGTACGCAATATCACATTCGATCGCTCAATCGATCACACAATTCCACTTCCGAACTAGTATCGTCCACCCGACTTCCTAGTGCGGACTCAGATCTGGTTCCTTGATCAGAAACCGTCATTCTCCTTGCATAGCCACAAACTATGATAGAGAATATCCAGAATCAATCAACAATCCATATCCAGGTTCGCCATCGAAAATCGAGTGAAAAATTCCAACTCGGATCGATATATCTATCTCGAAATTCTGTGTTCGACATCTGGACCAAATAGCTATGCGAATAAAATAATATACGTACACCTTACGTAATTAGCCCA
This sequence comes from Allium fistulosum, assembly GCA_030737815.1. NCBI lineage: Eukaryota > Viridiplantae > Streptophyta > Magnoliopsida > Asparagales > Amaryllidaceae > Allium > Allium fistulosum. The sequence goes on along the minus strand of CM060903.1, from coordinate 831,051,380 downwards.
ATTGATTACCAATTATATCAATTTTCTTTTATTCACATTCATTTTTGATTGTTATCCCCTTATTCACAACTATCCCATTTCACAACTTCAGTTTTAGTCTTCATTCAACTATTCACTTAGTATATTTTTTATTTTTCCATTCCAAAATTACTAAGTATATTTCCAATACAAATTTTCTTAAGAATTTCATTCTTCAATTCTTAAGTTCAATATAAATTTTCTTATATTTATTTACTACTTCACCACTGAAGTGTATATATTCAAATTGAATTCCAATTTCATATGAATTTTAATTTACTTCAATTTACTACTTCATTTCCAATTTTTCCTTAAATTCAATTCATCTCCAACTTCCAAAAATTGAATTTTATTTAGCTCGACAACAATCCAAGTTAATTCATTAAATAACTATTTCTCAACTTATTTAAACCACTCCTCTGTTTGAGTTCAGTTTCCATTCAACATTTACTTAAGTCAATAGCTTAAGTTTATTTTCCATTTAACCAACCCTTTTAAGTTTTATTTCCATCTTTCATTTGATTCTTATTTAATCAAATTCCATCCATTTATTTATTTTCACTTATTCGGATTCCATTTGAAATCCCAACCATTACTATTTTAATCCAATTTCATTAATTCCCAATTCCATTTCATTAACTAATTTATTATCTCATTAGTTCCTCCACTGGTTAAGATTAAATACTTGCTTTTTAATTCCAAATATCACTTCACTAATTTTCTTAAGTTCAATATATTTTATAATTCAAGTTTGAATCTATTTAAAAATTAAGATTGCTCATCTTAGTCATTTCCATTTGATAATTACAATTTCAAATTATAACTCTTAATGGTTCAAAGAAATGAATTCTCATTTATGACTTACAATTTCATTTCTATTCATAAGTTTTAACTCACTTACTTAAGATCTAGGACTATTCGTTTAAGTCCATTTCGACCTTAATAATCAAATTTCAAATTATTACACTTAAGAATATAAATTTCTTTACACAATTATAAGCATTTTACATTACTAATTCAATTCGACTTCAACTTACTTACATTTAATTCAATTCCAATTCTCAATTTTATTTAACTTATCTTAAGTTAAAATCAAATATAATTTATTCACCTTCATATACTTGAATTAAATTTTAATTCTAGGATACAATTTTATACAAGTTTTACAATTCATTCACCTTCAAGTTCTCTAACTCTTTTATCTACCAACTTATATTACTCATTGAGTTATTTTCATCTCATAATTATAATCCCAGAATTAAACTTTCATTCCCTTCTTATTTCAATCAACTTCATTCTATATTTTATATTGTTGATTCATTTAAATTTTCACATTATATTTTAAATAGAATTTCCAGAATCCAATTGCCCGGTTTTATTTCAAAACCATTTTGAATCCATAAATAACTCATACACATCTGGTATATCACATCAAATCCAAATTTCCAAAACAATCTGCTTTTACCAAACAATTTTCCCTTTGAATTTCAAAACCAACCCAGTTCACAATCACTTCCAATTTAAAATAGTTTGGTAGCAATTTCTCTTTGAAAACTCGAAAATAGACATCGATGATGCTGCAGTCATCACCGAAATTATTTTCCAGCGACCGAAAGAGAATTTAATGCTTTTATCACTTTAAAACTTTTCAAACATTTTTAAATCCCAAATCCCACCAGATTTCAATTCAATTTCAAAAATATTCATGAAATAATATCATCATTATTTCCCTAAAACCTTTGAAACTATTTTAAATCCAAAGGAATTTAAATCTTTCCCAAAACTTCAAATTCAAAATCCATCCAATTTTTATATCCAAACATTACTCTGGAATTCTATCACATTTTATTTCAAGTTATAAGTCACTTTTACCATTTACATTTACAAATTTCATTTGTTTATGAATTAATCTCATTTGATTATAAATCACATTTGTAATTCACATTTGTATATAAAGTTTATCTCAATTTATAAATTTCATTTATAGTCTATATTTCAAATTCCATTTTGTTATATAAATTTATTCTTCAACTTAGGTTATAAGTTTCAATTTCTACTCAATAATGAGACTAACTCATTATTGTCATTTTCTAACAACCAAGCATCCAAATATATAACTATAATAATTTCAAATAATTATTTCTTTTATATACAAAATAATTTGGGCAAAATTATTTCATTCACCCTATTTAAAACAATATTGTGTCGAACTGTTCTATTCAAGTGTTTAGAAACCCCTTCGATACAGTTGTACAGACTGTGCCGACTAAGGTTCATATGCCACTAAATAAATCAACCAACACAATATAAAACCATTTTATATTCACTAACAAATACGCGCTCATATCTATTAATACTCTCAAAATTCCCACCAAAGCCAAGGTTATCGCTAGCCTAAGCTCTGATACCACTGTAACAACCCGAGTTTTTCTAACACGAAAAACCGGACCATTTGGGTAAAAAGAAGAGGTAGAAGAAGAAAAATAAAAAAAAAACAACATCAGAATCTAACCATCGCAGCGGAATAAAATATAATATATATCAACAGATCTTTTACACAAATCAAAAACTATATCTGTCTATATAATACAGCATCAGAGTATACACCAGAGAACACATAACATACAACTGGACAATAACCATATCATGTCCTCAATACAACAGAGTACAACAATCAATACAGCGGAATATATATATATAAACAAGTACGGGAGATACGTCTCGCCATCCAGCTCATCTCCTGAGCTCCACAGCATCATATCCTGTAACCTATAATACTCGGTCTGACCCGAGCATCATATAAAACAATACCCGAGTCAGTCTGGAATACCAGCGTGAGAAAATCACACTCAAATTGATTATTAAAGTTTCAAAATCTTTTGAAAATAAAAGCATCTCGTAAGACCACGCCACAAATAAACATGTCGGGTTTTTACCTTACGATAGCTAAAACACTTTATATCAAAATCCTTTGATATTATAATAGTGTCTACAGAAAGTAAAATAGAATCTAGCTGAAATGCTTGCATCTCACATTTCAACAATAGTTGGGCACAATCAAACCCATACAGGCACGTAGGGAGAATGGATTTCCAACGAATGACTAGGCACTGGGGTACCACCTATCACAGTACGTGGCCTAGATCACCGTACCGAGGAGTACGCCCGCTCCCCTGCAACACAAGGCCGGAACCATCCCTTACTGGATAATTCCGAATAAAATCACCCCACGGTTGGGATCAGCAACCGCACCACTAAGCCGAAATAAAAAGGGACATCTAGACAGGGATGACCTTACCCTCCAGTGGGAGCTACCCACGAAGCCTTGCTGCATAACCCCTGATTTTCAGTCATTCCCGGTTGATGAGGTTCGAGGCTAAACGATACCTTTTAGAGAACATATCCCTTAGAATGCCCATCGTCCGCTGACGATGTTTCGCAAGCATTCGTCCATACAAGTCCGTCCTGGGTTTGAACGGAACCGAAGGCACTACTTGTAACGACCCGGAATTTTGAACAAAATTAAATTGAGAATATTTAAATTATTTTAAATATTTGAACGATGATTTAATTTGAATCCCCGATATAAATTTGAAATTGGCGATTAAATTATAAAATTTAATCTATTGAAACTGGATAAAATTTATATCTTCAATTTTAAAGTTGAAGAAAAATATTTCGAAAAGCTTTTAAAATTTACATTGATGATACTGAAGATAATAGAAGCTTCAGAATTTAATTTCGGACTATTTTGTTCAGTTTTGAAATTATATTGTTCGAATCGATATTTAAAAATAGTCATTTTTCAAACAGTCTCGGAATTAGACGAAACCAGTTCCATTGGGTTCGTAATATTGAATTATTGTCGGATTTCAAATTTCGTATTTTTCGGAGTTAATACATGGCTATACGGCGAGCAAACGCATCGAAATTTAAATTAAATTAAATTCAAATTTATTAAACTTGGTCAAATGGCAGCACAACATCTCCTTTAAACACGCCTAGTATCACGCAGAAAATCCCGGAGAGAAATCGTGTGAACATGTTATTCTCTGCTAAATCACGTTCGTTTGTCCTCCCCATCTCTCTACAAATCTTATACGAGACCAGTTCATTTTGATTTCAAAACTTCAATGGCCGCTATCCTTAAACCCAAATAAAATTCGAAACTCCTCTCTTCAGTTTAAATCAAGAAACGAACGAAACGAAAAAAAAATGTCGAAACAAAATAAAAATTCAAAGCAGTATAAAATGGCCGCTACCCTCTTTTCTTCTATTCTGCCAAAAATCGTGAATCGAATTCGAAATTCGATCGTGCTCGCATGCGTAGGAGGCGCGAGGCGTTCTCTCGTCTGAAGGGGGGAGCTCGACAAAGGAAGGCGCGTCGCGCGTCGCGAGGTGGTGAGGGGCAGTTCGAAAAGCGGCGACTGTGAGGTTAAGGCGACAGACATCGGCGAAGTGGATGGGCTCGAGCGAACATGAATCGCGGCAGTGAAGGAAGTGGAGGCGTGCGAAACTGATGGTGGTGTGTCCAGCTAGACGCGATTTGCAATTGTCAGGGCGGTTTTCGATGAGGCGGAAGCTTCGATGGATTGGGGAGGTTTGTCGACGTCGAGGCTGCGTGGGGATCTTGGTGTCGAACTGTTTTGCGACGCCTAGGGCTTGGGGTATCGCGAGGCAGTAGGCGATTCGAGCTGTAGCATGGTGATGTTCGCGATGTCAGAGGCGGTAGGTTCAACTGGAGTCGAGGCTAAGGATGATGAAGTGGTCGTGATTTGGTATCGAACGAGCATTTTAGTATCGTGATTATCTGGGCACAGGGAGGAGGAGAATCGGCATCGAGTTCATCTGCGATGCTCGATCGAGGTAACAATCCATGTTTACCGATTCAAAATTTAAAATGTGTGAAAGAAAATGATGTATAAAATCAAATAATAAACTTACTATAAGGTGGAGCTGTAGTTTTTCTTTCATATATACATATGTATATTTCAATCTAAATATGTCTAAGAAAACAGTAAGTACATATATATATGGGAAAGGAAGAAAAATATAACAGTAAGGAAAATTTGTTAAAACTAAATTTTTAGTCGAATAAAAATTTTAGTTTCAAATGAAAAATATTATTTAAAGGGAGATTTGTTAGAAATTTAATTTATGGGATAATTGAAATTTTAAAATGAAAATTTAATTTTTCAGTTGATTCAAATATTAATAAATTGTTTATACAAGGTTAAAAAAGCAAGAAAAATCGAGTCAAGTGGAAAATGGGATTGCAATTAAAAAGCTAAGGTGAGATTTTCTCACTCGAAGGAAAATTGTGATTACAGTTATTGATTGATTATTTGACTGTTGATTTGTTTGAATGTGCTATTAGATATGATAGGATATATATATATATATAGCAGTATATACATATTGGCATATGTATATATTGGATTGATGATTTCCCGCCTCGTATAGTGGATGAGACCCTATTGCGCCGTTAGTAAGCGGATTTATAAAAACCTATATACCGCGATAATTCCGTACTGGAGCGGAATTGGTATTGTGCTAACATCTTTGGATGCAGGGAAACAGGTTGGAGGGATCCAACTGGATTCCTCAACTGTATTTATTTATTTACAGATGTTGATATATATTCTGTTGTCATATGTTGAGATATGATATTGACTGTTGTGATTGACTAATTGATGCGTTGCATCATCGGATTCAAATTTTGAAATTTAAAAATAACGTTGTTGATTTTAAAAGTGAAATTTTAAAAGTGATCTTTGAAAATATACGTTTATTTAAATTGTTGAATTGATTTACTTTAAAAAGATAAACGTTAAAACTTTTAAGTTATAAAAGTTGAGATTTTGTGAATTTTAACAAAAAAGTAATTTCTTTTGAAATAAAGAGTTAAGAAATTTATGAAATGGTTTAAGTTGAGATTTTTGAATTCTTGAACCAATGTATATAAAAAGATGTATCAAATTGATATTTATCAATTTAAGTTATTGGAATTTTAAAATAAGTTTTTATAAGAGATATGAAATTTATAATTATAAAATGTGAAGATATGGAATGTATAGAATTATAAATTGTAAAGATATGAAATTTATAGATTTATAAAGAATGAAGTTGTAGAATGAATGATTATAAGAAAATTTACTTATAAATTGGATTTCTGCTTTTAAATGGAATATTGATCGGATCGTTAGTAAAGAAAATTTATAAATCAAAGTTGTTAAAAAAATATAGAAATAGGATTTATAAATGTTGTTTTATAAATTCAAAATCGATGGAGTTTGATAAATTAAATATAGAAGATTTTTAAAGAAGATATATTCGCGATTTTGGATAGCGAATCTTTATTGAAATAAAACGTGTAGAGATGGCTGAAATTTAGTTAAGTGAATTATATTCACGATTTTGGACAGTGAATATACTCTTAAGAAAAAATGGATATGTTCTGGAGAAACGATATTATAAAATGAAGTAATTGTTTTAAAAGATGTTTTAAAACGTGTTAAATATCGAAATCATAGATTTCAACATTTATTGTTGAAATAGACGTTTTCGAGAAAATAAGGAAATGGTGGACTATAACACTGTTGTTATAGTAAATGATTTCCGAAAGGAAATGTTTTTAATGTAGTATTGGGATTTATATATCTATCTAAATTTCGAATCCCTATACTAGTGATTTTGAGTCGTCGTAACGATGTTTTACGCAACATTTGTTTTGACTCAAATAAATGTGTTAAAAGAATATTTTCCTTAAAGAATGAATGTATACTTAATTTGATTTAAGTATATCGAATATTTTCCAAGTGTTGAAAATAAATGATTGTGAAATACTTATTATTTAATAAGTATGGAAATGCTTTTCCAATATGAAATGAACTGTTTTTGAGACTTTATCTTTTAAAGATAAATTGAAATGTGGAAGTTGATTTGAAATTGTTTTCAAATGGTTAAGTGTGGAAATTTTATATCTAGTAAAGATATTTTTGAAGATGAAATAATTTGGAAAATTATTTGGAATCTGATGATGTTGCGCATCTTTATTGATAGTTAAATAACCGACTATCAATAATTACCTTGAGTAGGTATTTGTTGTGAATTGGATGAATTTGAATGCCACACTTATTTTTAAATAAACGCTCACTATTCGGGTTAGCCGGGAAAGGACCATGGGGTCGTATAACCCATTCCGAATATGTGATACGTCGTTATGAATCGCATTTGAAGACCGGTGTTGAAGACCGGATATTTTTAAAAACGGAAGGATTACCGTCGAGTTACTCTACATCGACTGATCTTCGATTTAGAGGTTTTATCACCCTTAGTGACGGGAAGTCCTGACGTGATTGAAAATTATCCGGAAATGCAAGGGCTTCGTGAGAAGTGCCTTCGGTTCTGTTCGATCCCGGAACAGACTTGTATGGATTGTGTGTCTGACGTTACAATTTGAGATATAAAGCTGATTTCTTTCAAATACATTTCTGTTGGTGGCGGAGAATTTATTCTTTTAGCTTAACACCCTTCTCTGAGACGTACGAGCTCAGAGGTTATGTAGTTGAAATTCATCAGCGATATATCCCAATTTGGTAACGTGGCATGCTGAGTGTTGCTGTGAAATGATCAGTGTTTGATCATTTGCGATATGATCATTTATTTGATCTTATATCTTTGTGATCATAGGTTGATCATTTTTATTGGACCCGAAGCAGGGCTTTTTAAGAAAGCGTAGCTTTGTGGACGAGACTTCGTCGAGCCTCACACCCCGGAAATGGTCGAAACAGGACGAATGCGGCAAGGTTCTAGGGAGTAGCGCCCCTTAGTGTATGTCATTCCTTCTGGATAAAGGTGGTATCATGGTATGGAGCCCAGATACTTAACCTCTGTGGTTGCTGCAAAATTTATTTCTTTGTGGTTGTTGCGAATCGGGGATCCTCGGGAAGATCGGTGACGATCGGGGGATGGCATACGCGTGTCAGTAGTTACCTACTTTTGCAGAGGTAACCCGGCCTTGTGTTGGCAGAGATCCGGTTAGGTTCTCGGGTCGTCTATTCCAGGGACGTACCCATCGTGGAAAAGGAAGTTCCTTAGCCTGACCATTTGTTGGAAATCCAAAGAAACAATACGCGACTTGTACGGTTTTAGTTGTAGAACCTGCCATTTAATATGGTAGCTATAGTAAGCATACTATAATGGTACCTATGCTGGCTAAGATTTATATTCTACTTTCGAAATGTTTTCTACACTATGCACTAATAATAATATCAAAAAGAATTTGATTTTTGCGTAGTAAGCATCTTTGACTATCATAAGAAGAAATCTCCTCCAAGTCTGCGTTTGCATTGTGTGTGTGGCGGGAGGTCTTATGGTAGTTTCATTTTCCAAAAGCATTTCGAATTGACTTTAAAATTATCCTGCTATTTATTTTAAAGATAAATAACTGTTTTACGATCTCACACCAGTCACCATGACTGACTCGGAGTTTATTGTTCCCTTCTAAACTCTGGGTGCCCACCAATTTCCACAAGGGCAGCCTAGAGTTATGTTATCAGGATATTCTGGATATTCTGGAGCTTTGGAAGCAAGCTGGATGGCGAGACGTAGTATTTGTATCTGATAGTATTTATTCCGCTGTGTATTCTGTATGAGGAAAAGTTTATATAACTGTCCGTTGTTGTACTGAGTTGTATAGTGACTCTGATGATTGATGTATGTTATAAAATGATATAGTTCTTTGTTTAAAGATTATTCATTTATCTATTATATATTGTTCCGCTACGATGTGTAAGATTCTGATATTGTCTCTGTTCTGTATCTGTTGTTGTTTCTTTCTTCTCTTTTTCTTCTATCTTCTTCTTCTTCTACCTTTTCTTTTTCTTAAAACCATAACTTTTCGGGTTTCCGGCATTCGATGGCTCAGCAGTCGATAAAGTGAGTATCGATGTTGAATTTTCGAAAGTCGAAAATTTTCGGGATGTTACATTTGGTATCAGAGCATATGGTTAAGCGACAACCCTGCTCTGTTGGGTGTTACTCATTAGAGATAGAGTCAGTAGTACTCTAGAATGAGTTGAGTGTAATAATAGATACGAGTGCGTATTTGTTAGTGAATATAAAAAAATTATTTTATATTGTGATGATTGGTTTGTTGAGTGGTATATGGATTCTGGTCGGTATTGTCCGTGCAACTCTATCGATAGGGATCTCTAAACACTTGTATAGAACAATTCGGCACAGTATTGTTTTAAATAGGGTAAATGAGATAATTTTGCCCAAAACTATTTTTGTATAGAAAAGAAATGTTTTTTCTATAAAGTACTATAATATATGGTTGCATGGTTGTTAGGAAAGTAATAATATTGAAATGTTATCATTATTATATGAAATTGAATAAGAAATTGAAATCGTTACTCCAAAGTTAAGAAATAAATTCACATACAAATGAAATTTGAGAATATAAATTATAAATGTGAATTGTAATTTAAAACGGAATTCCAGAAAAGTTTTTGGAAATGTTTTGAAAGGAATTTGTAAATTTTGGAGATTTGGAAAATTTAAATTTCTTTTTGAGTTGAAAGTGAATTTCAAAGGTTTTGGAAAGTATTTTGAAGAGATGAAAAGCTCTAAACTCTTTTCGGTCGCTGGAAAATAACTTCGGTAATGACTGCAGCATTACTGATGTTCATTTTCGGGTTTCCAAAGGAGGAATTGCTGCCATATTATTTTAAATGGAAAATTTGGGTTTTGTTTTGGAAATTCAAAGGATAATTTGAATTGTTTTCAAATGATTTTGAAATGTTGGTAAGATTCTGGAATACCATATGAAAATATCTAAGAATATTATGAAGTTGAATTAGATAAATTGAGACTTGAATTGTGAACTAAATAAAAGAATGATTCGAATTTGCAGATAAATTCAAGTAAGTAAAAATAAATTTCTGAATGAATGGAATTTACAATTGCAAGTAAATGAAATTAAAGATGAATGTTAAACTCTGTTTTGAATTTGTTAGCAATTGTAATTCAAGCTGAATATTGGAAATTGGAATTTGTAACGAATTAGTAATTGGAACTAATTTAAAATAGTACAGTTGTGAATAAAAGGTAGTTGATAAATTCAATATTCAAAAGTAAACTGAATCCAAATTAGATTGAAATTTAATTCAAATAAATTGAAATGTAAAATTGAATGAATCTAACTCCAATAGTGAATTAGAGATAGTATATAAGCAGTTATATTGAAAATTTTGTAATAGAATTTGCAAATGGTTTGAATCTGTAACTAGATATAATGGCTAGTAGATATACAGGTGTATAAAGGGATTGGAAAAATTATTTCACAGATAATTCGAATTGCTCGAAAAAGGTATGTATTTGAGTTTTAATATGAGTTTTTGATGATTTCTCTCTAGCCGCTTGGCTTTTTCTTTTTCTTTTTGAAATCTGAGAGTCCGTAGGGACGTTTTGTAGTCGTACCGTATTAGCCGCGCAAAGGAGACGCTGGCGAAATTTTTCGGAAATTTAGGGCGTTAGAAAATTTTTGAGAAAATTTGAAAGTTTAAAAATTTGAATTTAAACTCGAATTTGAATTTTGAAGTAAACGATATTGTTTGAAAACTATGAAAGGTTTAGAAAGTTAGTTGAGATAATAACGAATCTTTAGTAGAAAGATTTGTTTCGAAAAATTGATAGAGTTATTGAATTTGAGAAAAAGAGTAGACGAGTTAAGGACCACTTTTCCTAACTTGTAATTTCGAGGACGAAATTCTTTTAAGGAGGGAAGTTTGTAACGACCCGGAATTTTGAACAAAATTAAATTGAGAATATTTAAATTATTTTAAATATTTGAACGATGATTTAATTTGAATCCCCGATATAAATTTGAAATTGGCGATTAAATTATAAAATTTAATCTATTGAAACTGGATAAAATTTATATCTTCAATTTTAAAGTTGAAGAAAAATATTTCGAAAAGCTTTTAAAATTTACATTGATGATACTGAAGATAATAGAAGCTTCAGAATTTAATTTCGGACTATTTTGTTCAGTTTTGAAATTATATTGTTCGAATCGATATTTAAAAATAGTCATTTTTCAAACAGTCTCGGAATTAGACGAAACCAGTTCCATTGGGTTCGTAATATTGAATTATTGTCGGATTTCAAATTTCGTATTTTTCGGAGTTAATACATGGCTATACGGCGAGCAAACGCATCGAAATTTAAATTAAATTAAATTCAAATTTATTAAACTTGGTCAAATGGCAGCACAACATCTCCTTTAAACACGCCTAGTATCACGCAGAAAATCCCGGAGAGAAATCGTGTGAACATGTTATTCTCTGCTAAATCACGTTCGTTTGTCCTCCCCATCTCTCTACAAATCTTATACGAGACCAGTTCATTTTGATTTCAAAACTTCAATGGCCGCTATCCTTAAACCCAAATAAAATTCGAAACTCCTCTCTTCAGTTTAAATCAAGAAACGAACGAAACGAAAAAAAAATGTCGAAACAAAATAAAAATTCAAAGCAGTATAAAATGGCCGCTAACCTCTTTTCTTCTATTCTGCCAAAAATCGCGAATCGAATTCGAAATTCGATCGTGCTCGCATGCGTAGGAGGCGCGAGGCGTTCTCTCGTCTGAAGGGGGGAGCTCGACAAAGGAAGGCGCGTCGCGCGTCGCGAGGTGGTGAGGGGCAGTTCGAAAAGCGGCGACTGTGAGGTTAAGGCGACAGACATCGGCGAAGTGGATGGGCTCGAGCGAACATGAATCGCGGCAGTGAAGGAAGTGGAGGCGTGCGAAACTGATGGTGGTGTGTCCAGCTAGACGCGATTTGCGTTTGTCAGGGTGGTTTTCGATGAGGCGGAAGCTTCGATGGATTGGGGAGGTTTGTCGACGTCGAGGCTGCGTGGGGATCTTGGTGTCGAACTGTTTTGCGACGCCTAGGGCTTGGGGTATCGCGAGGCAGTAGGCGATTCGAGCTGTAGCGTGGTGATGTTCGCGATGTCAGAGGCGGTAGGTTCAACTGGAGTCGAGGCTAAGGATGATGAAGTGGTCGTGATTTGGTATCGAACGAGCATTTTAGTATCGTGATTATCTGGGCACAGGGAGGAGGAGAATCGGCATCGAGTTCATCTGCGATGCTCGATCGAGGTAACAATCCATGTTTACCGATTCAAAATTTAAAATGTGTGAAAGAAAATGATGTATAAAATCAAATAATAAACTTACTATAAGGTGGAGCTGTAGTTTTTCTTTCATATATACATATGTATATTTCAATCTAAATATGTCTAAGAAAACAGTAAGTACATATATATATGGGAAAGGAAGAAAAATATAACAGTAAGGAAAATTTGTTAAAACTAAATTTTTAGTCGAATAAAAATTTTAGTTTCAAATGAAAAATATTATTTAAAGGGAGATTTGTTAGAAATTTAATTTATGGGATAATTGAAATTTTAAAATGAAAATTTAATTTTTCAGTTGATTCAAATATTAATAAATTGTTTATACAAGGTTAAAAAAGCAAGAAAAATCGAGTCAAGTGGAAAATGGGATTGCAATTAAAAAGCTAAGGTGAGATTTTCTCACTCGAAGGAAAATTGTGATTACAGTTATTGATTGATTATTTGACTGTTGATTTGTTTGATTGTGCTATTAGATATGATAGGATATATATATATATATAGCAGTATATACATATTGGCATATGTATATATTGGATTGATGATTTCCCGCCTCGTATAGCGGATGAGACCCTATTGCGCCGTTAGTAAGCGGATTTATAAAAACCTATATACCGCGATAATTCCGTACTGGAGCGGAATTGGTATTGTGCTAACATCTTTGGATGCAGGGAAACAGGTTGGAGGGATCCAACTGGATTCCTCAACTGTATTTATTTATTTACAGATGTTGATATATATTCTGTTGTCATATGTTGAGATATGATATTGACTGTTGTGATTGACTAATTGATGCGTTGCATCATCGGATTCAAATTTTGAAATTTAAAAATAACGTTGTTGATTTTAAAAGTGAAATTTTAAAAGTGATCTTTGAAAATATACGTTTATTTAAATTGTTGAATTGATTTACTTTAAAAAGATAAACGTTAAAACTTTTAAGTTATAAAAGTTGAGATTTTGTGAATTTTAACAAAAAAGTAATTTCTTTTGAAATAAAGAGTTAAGAAATTTATGAAATGGTTTAAGTTGAGATTTTTGAATTCTTGAACCAATGTATATAAAAAGATGTATCAAATTGATATTTATCAATTTAAGTTATTGGAATTTTAAAATAAGTTTTTATAAGAGATATGAAATTTATAATTATAAAATGTGAAGATATGGAATGTATAGAATTATAAATTGTAAAGATATGAAATTTATAGATTTATAAAGAATGAAGTTGTAGAATGAATGATTATAAGAAAATTTACTTATAAATTGGATTTCTGCTTTTAAATGGAATATTGATCGGATCGTTAGTAAAGAAAATTTATAAATCAAAGTTGTTAAAAAAATATAGAAATAGGATTTATAAACGTTGTTTTATAAATTCAAAATCGATGGAGTTTGATAAATTAAATATAGAAGATTTTTAAAGAAGATATATTCGCGATTTTGGATAGCGAATCTTTATTGAAATAAAACGTGTAGAGATGGCTGAAATTTAGTTAAGTGAATTATATTCACGATTTTGGACAGTGAATATACTCTTAAGAAAAAATGGATATGTTCTGGAGAAACGATATTATAAAATGAAGTAATTGTTTTAAAAGATGTTTTAAAACGTGTTAAATATCGAAATCATAGATTTCAACATTTATTGTTGAAATAGACGTTTTCGAGAAAATAAGGAAATGGTGGACTATAACACTGTTGTTATAGTAAATGATTTCCGAAAGGAAATGTTTTTAATGTAGTATTGGGATTTATATATCTATCTAAATTTCGAATCCCTATACTAGTGATTTTGAGTCGTCGTAACGATGTTTTACGCAACATTCGTTTTGACTCAAATAAATGTGTTAAAAGAATATTTTCCTTAAAGAATGAATGTATACTTAATTTGATTTAAGTATATCGAATATTTTCCAAGTGTTGAAAATAAATGATTGTGAAATACTTATTATTTAATAAGTATGGAAATGCTTTTCCAATATGAAATGAACTGTTTTTGAGACTTTATCTTTTAAAGATAAATTGAAATGTGGAAGTTGATTTGAAATTGTTTTCAAATGGTTAAGTGTGGAAATTTTATATCTAGTAAAGATATTTTTGAAGATGAAATAATTTGGAAAATTATTTGGAATCTGATGATGTTGCGCATCTTTATTGATAGTTAAATAACCGACTATCAATAATTACCTTGAGTAGGTATTTGTTGTGAATTGGATGAATTTGAATGCCACACTTATTTTTAAATAAACGCTCACTATTCGGGTTAGCCGGGAAAGGACCATGGGGTCGTATAACCCATTCCGAATATGTGATACGTCGTTATGAATCGCATTTGAAGACCGGTGTTGAAGACCGGATATTTTTAAAAACGGAAGGATTACCGTCGAGTTACTCTACATCGACTGATCTTCGATTTAGAGGTTTTATCACCCTTAGTGATGGGAAGTCCTGACGTGATTGAAAATTATCCGGAAATGCAAGGGCTTCGTGAGAAGTGCCTTCGGTTCTGTTCGATCCCGGAACAGACTTGTATGGATTGTGTGTCTGACGTTACAATTTGAGATATAAAGCTGATTTCTTTCAAATACATTTCTGTTGGTGGCGGAGAATTTATTCTTTTAGCTTAACACCCTTCTCTGAGACGTACGAGCTCAGAGGTTATGTAGTTGAAATTCATCAGCGATATATCCCAATTTGGTAACGTGGCATGCTGAGTGTTGCTGTGAAATGATCAGTGTTTGATCATTTGCGATATGATCATTTATTTGATCTTATATCTTTGTGATCATAGGTTGATCATTTTTATTGGATCCGAAGCAGGGCTTTTTAAGAAAGCGTAGCTTTGTGGACGAGACTTCGTCGAGCCTCACACCCCGGAAATGGTCGAAACAGGACGAATGCGGCAAGGTTCTAGGGAGTAGCGCCCCTTAGTGTATGTCATTCCTTCTGGATAAAGGTGGTATCATGGTATGGAGCCCAGATACTTAACCTCTGTGGTTGCTGCAAAATTTATTTCTTTGTGGTTGTTGCGAATCGGGGATCCTCGGGAAGATCGGTGACGATCGGGGGATGGCATACGCGTGTCAGTAGTTACCTACTTTTGCAGAGGTAACCCGGCCTTGTGTTGGCAGAGATCCGGTTAGGTTCTCGGGTCGTCTATTCCAGGGACGTACCCATCGTGGAAAAGGAAGTTCCTTAGCCTGACCATTTGTTGGAAATCCAAAGAAACAATACGCGACTTGTACGGTTTTAGTTGTAGAACCTGCCATTTAATATGGTAGCTATAGTAAGCATACTATAATGGTACCTATGCTGGCTAAGATTTATATTCTACTTTCGAAATGTTTTCTACACTATGCACTAATAATAATATCAAAAAGAATTTGATTTTTGCGTAGTAAGCATCTTTGACTATCATAAGAAGAAATCTCCTCCAAGTCTGCGTTTGCATTGTGTGTGTGGCGGGAGGTCTTATGGTAGTTTCATTTTCCAAAAGCATTTCGAATTGACTTTAAAATTATCCTGCTATTTATTTTAAAGATAAATAACTGTTTTACGATCTCACACCAGTCACCATGACTGACTCGGAGTTTATTGTTCCCTTCTAAACTCTGGGTGCCCACCAATTTCCACACGGGCAGCCTAGAGTTATGTTATCAGGATATTCTGGATATTCTGGAGCTTTGGAAGCAAGCTGGATGGCGAGACGTAGTATTTGTATCTGATAGTATTTATTCCGCTGTGTATTCTGTATGAGGACAAGTTTATATAACTGTCCGTTGTTGTACTGAGTTGTATAGTGACTCTGATGATTGATGTATGTTATAAAATGATATAGTTCTTTGTTTAAAGATTATTCATTTATCTATTATATATTGTTCCGCTGCGATGTGTAAGATTCTGATATTGTCTCTGTTCTGTATCTGTTGTTGTTTCTTTCTTCTCTTTTTCTTCTATCTTCTTCTTCTTCTACCTTTTCTTTTTCTTAAAACCATAACTTTTCGGGTTTCCGGCATTCGATGGCTCAGCAGTCGATAAAGTGAGTATCGATGTTGAATTTTCGAAAGTCGAAAATTTTCGGGATGTTACACTACTCCTACTACATCCATTTTGGAAATATCCTCAGGATTAGTAGCGACTAGCCCTTGCACTTCACTGCTCCATCTTCGACTCCGAAATCGTTACACGAAACGTACAAACCGGATCGAAGTGGTATTCGAATCTCCAGACCTAGAATCCCGGTATACGGAAACTCGATCCCGGTCTCTTCGAAACGATCAGCGCATTTGGCCAATATTGATAGTCGGTTATTTAACTATCAATTAACATCCACAAGCAACCATCACACAATTAAATAATTTCCCACATTGTTTATTTGCCCAAATATCTTTCCAAGATATATCTCCGAATTTTCAAAACTCATTTGAAAACAATTTCAAAACAGTTTCCGCTTACGGAATACATTTCCAAATATTTATTTCCTCTGAAACACCAAGTACAAAATACTTTTATTTTTAAAATAATTTAAAAACACTTTATTTTAAATATATTTTATAACATTGAAATCAAACTACTTTAATACTTTATTAAAAATATATACTTTAAAATAAACCACTTTATAAATATAAACTAAATTTCTCTTTTTAAAACAGAATAGCAAATCACTTTTATATAATTACTACAATAATAGATTTTTAAAATATACCTACTTTGAAAATTAACATTTAGAAATAATCAATTTTCTAAAACATGCTTTTTAAAACATACTTAAAACTTTTAACTTATATTTAAAATTGCTTTGAAAACGTACTTGGCTATCCAGAGAAATACACTTCTCATTTCCATCTTTTAAAAATAAATCAACATTTATTTTTAAACCAAACCATATCTTTTTATAAATTCCCACCTTGAATTTATATTCAAATATCCACTATATTTTATTTTACTTTATAAACCCAGTTTATATCTCCAAAATCTCACTTCTCTTTTAAAATTCCAATTTTAAACAACTAAATCAATTTCCAATTGATTTTCCAATTTACTTTACTTTACTTTGAAATAAATTTCCTTTACTACTTCATTTATTTCAAAATACATTAACTTTTAGATTTATTCCTTTATTTGGGTTAAAACCCTTTTTAACTGAAAATACCAATTTTAAACTTCCAAAATTCCTTCTTTAGCCTTTAATTAAATTTAATCCTTACATTCAAAATAAATCCTTTATTCTTTAAATTTAATATCACTTTAGTTTAAAGTTAATATTTCCCTTGTTATTTCGAAATTCCCTTATTCCAATTCACTTGAATTATTTACTTAAATTTTACTCTTTTATTTCTTTCAAAATCCAATTCAATATATTTTGATAACTCCTTTTATTGAAATATTCAATCCAACCATATCATCCAATATTTCAATCATCAATAAAATCATCACAGGATATCAATATTCATAGAACAGAATATCAAATAATCTAAATAATTTTGAGGAATCCAGTTGGATCCCTCCAACCTGTTTCCCTGCATCCACAAACGTTAGCACAATACCAATTCCACTTCAAGGTGGAATATCGCGGTATATGGGTTTATAAAATATCATCCGCTATTATGCGGCGCATAGGGTCTCATCCGCTATATAATGCGGGAATATCAACTCCAATATATACATATGCCAATATATATATATTGGTATATACTACTATATATATATCATATCAACCAAATCAACCATTCAATCAATTATTTAAATTTAACCATTTAAATTTAAATCTAACTGAGTGAGATTAACTCACCTTATTCCATTTGCCTTCCACTTCCAATATTGCCTTGGTTTCTTGATTTTTAACCTTGAATAATCATTAGACGTCTTGTTAATATTCGAACTAATTGAACCATTAATTCCGTTTAATTTTAAACAACTAATTACTCAATTTTAAACTAATAGTTTAAATTTTAACTTAATTTCCTTTATATCTACATATACTAGAATAACCTATATATATCTATATATTTAAATATCTACCTGTTTATAAATCTTACAACATTTCAAAAACCCTATTATATTTAAACTGTATATGTATGTATTTCATTATAAAAACAAAAATAAAATAATTTACTTACTGTAATTTCATTATCGAAATTGAAAAACAATACCTCACAACATGCTTTAGTTTGAACCAAACTCCCCATCAACCCACGCGAGCCCCTACTGGACTCCAACACCTCACCGCGGATCTTGCGAACGTTGCCTGACTTCGAATCACACGTGTGTGTGCGAACGCGACTCCACACCCCAAAACCTAGCTGCTGTCATCTCCATCCTCCACCTGAAATCGACTCACTGATGTCGTTTGCGATGCCGACCGTGATCCACCTCTGCTACAAATCGCGGTCTCCATCCCTTCGCTCAACATCATCGCACACCTCCTGGATGATAGCATCGCATCATTCGCGAGTCTCCTAGCTGCTCTGCCTCGATCGCCAATCCCCCAAATCAAACGACGACGTTGAACTCGCGATGCCACCGATTGAAACTGCCTCGTCGAACTCCTACACGAGCGCGCGAATGCAAACGCCACCGCAACCCACGATATCGATTTGCCGCCAATCGAAATCGAGTTCGATTGCGAACCATTCCCCTCTTGTTTTTTCTTTTCTGATTTCCTGGATTATGGATTCGAGAGGAAGATAGGTGATTTCATTTTTACCTTTACTGTGAAGTGTTCGGTTGAAAACAAAAAGGTGAGGACGCGTGTTCACGAAATCTGACAAGTGGTAAATTTCTGAGGCGTGTTTCAGAAGCTTGCAATATAATTAATCATCTATTTAATTCTATTTTGAAATCGTCCTGATTTACGTAACTTACAGTCTCGATCTCCAATCGAGACGTGCCGCCAGATGTTTTAATATTAAACCCCTATTACGAACGCAAAGGAAAAAGGTCTCGAGTCCCGATTCGATCGTAAGTAGAAGATAACCTTTTGGATTCAGTTATTAAATTGAATTTTCGATTTAATTTCAGTGCGTTTACATTCCGTACGACCACACGACAACTCCAAACACTACGAAAATTTAAATCCAATAACAATACAATATTACGGATCCAATGGAACTGGTTTCGCTGAATTCCGAGACTGTGCCTCGAACGGCTATTTTTTTAAATTCAATTTCAACGATATATTTTTAAAACTGAACAAAACTCTTTAAAATTCCATTTTAAAAGTTCTATCATCTTCAGTATTAACAATATAAATTTTCTGAACCTTTGAACTATTTTTAACAGGCTTAAAATCGAGATTCCATATTTTACCCAATCCCGATAATTAAATTTAATAATTAATTATCCGAATAAATACTGTATATTTGAAATTAAAGTTAAAATTTAACCTTCGAATATTTAAAATAAATTAAATATTCACATTTCAAATATACAAAAATTCTGGGTCGTCACAGAGATGAGTGAAAATGCAACTAAATTGACCTCCTATATGAATGCACATGTAGTGACAACCAATATGTATATGAACATCCTAATATATGTGCTTACACACACACTCTCTTTATATGCATGCGAACCCATTCATCCATATGCAACATGCATATCAAAGTGCAAGTAAATATCCACGTCTATAAACATAATCAGTAAACACATAAATAAAGAAACAAAAAATAGCATATATATATATATATCCTAATTTGTTCTCTCCCATGGGGCGAGAAATTACCAGGCAATGGCGATTCAATTTCAAAAATGGGATCTTTGTATTCCTTACTACAAAGGCTGAAACCATGTTTCATTCTACCAAATCTTCTGCTGCTTTATTCCCATTCAAATCGAGAACATAATTGCGGATGCCTCATTCGAGTCTCAAGTTTCCAAGTCCTTTGTCGATTCATCTTTGCAATTCGATTTCGATCTGGGATCTGCAAGCAGGATCTAGGAATCCTTGAGTATCAGAGGAGATACCGAGGTTACATTTAATAGGCTGATTATCTAATATAAGAATTTGGGTAAGATTCTTACAATTTCGGTTATAAGATTTAGGGAAAATTAGTGTAACAACCCACGGTTATTCAAAGTTATATTTTTTTGGGTTTTTATGATACCGGTAGGCACAAAAATTCCTAATTTACTATCTAATGATTACTGCAATGAGTTTCTTAAGCATAACCGACAAAACCAAGAAGTATAGTTTCAATTCATATGCCAGTTCAAGTAAACTTTTAGGTGTTTCAGTTTAATTCGAGGAAGAAAACTCACTGCTATCTCTAAAGACAAACAACTGCTTTTTATCCTCAAAGTACCAAATCAAATTCAAGCAGGAATGCAATCTCTGTTTTATTAAAGGCACTGCATAAGATCTGAGTTTACATGGCAGACATTATTCTGGAATGGATCGGGATACACTCAAATAGACTGTTGATAAGAGCACCAAGGGTTGCTGCCCAATTCACAATTTTAGAAACGTGAACCTTGTTTTTATATTGCGATCTTGATTTTGTTTGTGGAAATAAAGAGACAAAGTTTATTGTTGTCATTCGCAATGTACATTGTCGCTAATACTTTATTGCCACTATCAGCCAAAAAGGAATTTACTAGTCGTAAGTGACGATGAATTTCTTCATGGGCAGATGGGCTTTTTGGTATGATAAGTGGCGAGTAGGGAGTAGTGGTTCGGTCTAAGAAGTTGAAAATCACGTGATTTCGGGAACTTGATTACTGATAACCACCTACGATTGAAGGGAGCAAGTTGACAGGCATATGATGAATTCTTCTGGTTTTCTTCTGCGGGAAAAAAAGAATTGGTGTATTGGACCACATACTGGGAGTAATATCACCATTTTATATACATGCAACGTCTTAAGTAATTTGATAATGCAATGTACAAGGATGTATTTTGTTTTATGTAATATGTAGGCTTGTTATTGCTGGGCCATTTTATTTTATTATACTTTGTAATTTATATAATAGCAATAAAAGGAACCCATTTTCAGTAAATATATATATATATAATCATCTAGCATAAATTAGAACACCTAGATATAAGTATCCATCCTAGGTTGGAATGTTATACACACACAAGCCAACACGGTATAAACTAAACTAGTATAACTCAAACAATGCAACCATAGCAACCAAAATACGTCATAAGTATGGAAAACAATGTAGTACTAATGTAAATGGATCTTAAGGCTACTTTAGCACTAGAGGGGGGTGAATAGTGTTTTATAACTTTTATGGAGTTTTTTAACTTATTTCAACATTTGAATCAAACACAGATAAACAATCGTAGCTATATATATATATATTAACAGGCAATCATTGATATAAATAAATGTAGTAAAAGTAAATTAATGAGTTAGAGAGGTGACACTAGGAGTTTTATACTAGTTCGTATTTCTCCTATATCCAGTCCCGTACAATTTCTTGTACATATTATTTTTCAATCGCCTACTTTAACTAAGTAGCAAGCAAATCAAAATACAGTCTCAATTTCAAGGCTACTAGGTACACCCTTCTATCTTACGAGTCCGGGGTAAACTCTCTTGATTTACTGGGTAATAAGATCGCCTATTAGATTTAGACGGTTACTAAACACATCCACTTGATTTGAACGGGCAACGAGCACATCAAAACAAATAAGAGTAGAGTTGTTGATTTTCAAATACAAACAGTTGTACTTGGGATACAAGATATCCTAAGCCCTTCTGATAGCAGTTTGATCTTTGAGTTTGTAAAGAATGCTTCCAAAATAGTAGATAGTTTGTAGAGAATCAATCTAGTAAAGTATGATTAATTCTATGTAGATTTTGAAGAAAATAGAGAGCAGATTTCAAGAAATAGAACAAGAGATTGAGGAGTAAGAAGAAAGTGAGAAAATTAATTGACAAATTCATTTGCACTTCTCTTTATATAGTCAAATGAACAGAAGTATCCATTCGTAAGAGGCATGTCCAAAAGATACTTCTTTTCAAAAATTTAAAAAACAAAGCAACAGTCATTATGTCGACATATCTAGATGGGGTATGTCGACATACCCTTGTTAATTTTGAAAATTGAATTTTCTTTTAAATTGTTTTCAAACTTCTATATTTTTGTAAAATAATTTTAAACATAATTTTTAAATACTTTGAACACATAAAACTTTTATAAAATATTTGTAAAAATATATTTTGATTTTAAAATAATTTATTTTGATTATAATATCAAAGATAAGAAATTTGTGATAAAGATCAGAATCTCCCATCAGGGACTTTAACAATTTGCTCTAATGACTCATACTAAAGTCTTGAACTCTTCAGGTCTTTTAAACTTATGAGCCTTGATCACCATCTCTAAACTTTTATTCTTGGTCTCTATACTGACCAATCTTCAAGTTTAATCATTCTATACCTGTGTAATATTCTATAATATATGCTATACAACTTGACAAAACATTAGTATCTATATTTATATGGTTGTTGTCATCAAAATCAATATCCGAGGTATTAATAACCTCCCCCATTTTGATGATGACAACCATGTAAATATTCCTGTATATAAAATATAATATAACTCCCCCTGAATTAAATAAACCCCCCCCCCCGAATTAAATAACCCCCTTAAATACATGCATGTGTTATATTTTATATTTTCCCCCCTTTATCATCAACACATATAGATGAAAAAACTACACTCCCCCTAAATGTGATATACTTTGAATTATGGAGTCAAAATTAATATTTAGATATTAAATTTTGGAGACTTTTAAATAAGACAAAATAAGTTTTATTAATAAATCAAACTATTAAAAAATTCAACAAGCCCTAACAAACAAATTCGAACTATATAGTCTAAATCAAACCAAATTAAATATTATATACAAAGTTATATCAATCCAAACCAAACTATATTCTTTACAAACCAATCAAATTTAAATATATAAGTTTTAAAACATATTGTTACAAATTATAAACAATTAAAGATACTAGATTTTCCTTGGAACTTCAACCCATCCTTCAGATCCAAAGATTGGATTTGTTTTGATGACATCCAAATCTTCTCGTTCCGTGTTTGCCTTGGAGTTTAAGCATTCCAGTTGTTGTTTTGATCATCTTTGACAAGAGAGGAAATTAGCTAACGAAGATCATCAAAGTGCTTCTCTTGTTTCTCTATCATTTGCATTTGGCTTAATTCCAAATGCCTTTGATTTTGGAGAATGAAACATAGAATATCTTTGAAAGATTAGGTGTTTCTTCTAAGTTTTCATAAAGTTTTTAATGTGGAGAACTCATATTTATTAAAGGAAATGTTTGAAAATGAGAGGAGATGAAATATGAATCAATGTATGATTTTTTCTGGAAGAAAATGGTTTAAATAAAGATGAAAAGTTGGATTAAATAACTGTTTTAAAAGTAGTTACAAAAATTTTGAAATTTAAAATGTGCCTTAATTCTCACATTTATGTTTTTTTCTAATTTTTGTTTCTACTTAATACTATTTTATTTTAATGATTGGCGAAGACCATGATAACATAATTGAACAGCAAGAAGTGAATTTCATTAATCAAATTAGAGAGGTACATGAATTCAAAGAAAAATACATGAAAATGACATAAAATAAATCTAGAAAAACATTTAACAAAGGGATACAAAGGTAGACAAAGATCTAAAATGATGATGATGAAGAAGAGTTTCCACTAAGCTTCCTAATGACCTTCCCAAAGTACTTGTCTACTTTGTTGAAGAGAGAAGTGAACTTTTTCCTAAAGGAGCATTTAAGCTTCTTTTGGTTGTTGAGAAGCTTCACTTGGTTTTTGAGAATCTCTTTGTTAGAATAGCAAGAAGGTTTGTCAAAGCTTTCTAGGGAAGTGTCCATTTCCTCCTCTCCCACTCCTTGTTCTTCTCCTCTTCAATTTTCATATCATCGCCTCCTTCTTCTTGTTGAATTTCATGTTCTTTTTCCCACCCCAATCTTTCTTCGCTTTCAACAAGAGTTTCAAAGGGTTTGAATTCAAGAGGGATGTGCATAAGAGAGAGGTTGGTTTTGTCAAAAACTTTGTGAGGAAAAATGTTTTTATCTCGCAGATCAATACCAAAATAATTGAAAATTCTAGTAAGATACACCCCGTGGTAAAGTGTGTTCTTATGCCTAAAGATATTCTTTTGAACAAAGTCATCCAAAATCACTTGAGCCCAATTTATATCATACTTTTCGAGAATAGCAAAAGGAGTTTGAAAACTTTTGAGTAGGTTTATTGTAATTCCCCGTCGTTGATGTAATACTTTATTGTAAAATAAGACTCGTTAGTCTTGCTTTAGACCGAAGATTTTTTCCTTTAAAACCATACTCTTCATCATTAGAAAACAAATCGTGCATAACTTACCATAATCAATTTCAAAAGTGGAGATGTCATTTCCATTACTTTTAGATCTAAAAGTTTGTCCCAAAATTTCACAATCTAAAACAATAGTAGCATCTTTTACACTACTCCAAATTTGACCTTCTTCTCCATTAAAAAACTTTCCATTTAAATTCGCATAAAACATTTTGACCAAATAAGGATAGCAATCAAAATCATTTTGAGATAAATCGATTAAACCAAAACACCATTTTCTAAAGTAAGATCTTGTGAACCACGAGAAGAAAATTCATTAAAATTTGCAAACCTTTTCGAAATACTTTCCATAAGTAGCATACTAAATATAGGTTTCAGTGGACTCTTGATCATTATGAAGTCGACTTTTGATATTTTTGGTGGGCCTAATAGCTTTGGATGAGGAGGGTTGGCTTGAGAAAGACATTATTGTGTAGTTTTGAAGGTAGGAGAGTGAAGAATGAATTTGAATTTTGAAATAAAGTATGACTGAATGAAAAGATAAGAATGAGATGATTTAATCGAGAGTGAACTGACATTTTTCAATTGAAAAGATGCCTTTTCAATTTTTAAAATTAATGCAAAAGAGAGGAAAATTCAAAAGTTTGAATTTGAAAAGATTCTCCAATTTTCTACAACGTATCTTGACATACCCATGTGACATATGTCAACATATAGGCCAAAATTTGCAAATTTAAACAAAGGCAATATATTCTTATATATATAAACATATAATTAGATAAACTTATTATTATTATTAACATATATTTATTCCTAAATTTAATAATTTCAAATGAAAATAAATAAATGTAAAAGTATCATTTGCTGATGTCTATTGTTCTGATCCGGTTAATCTTCTATTGTCGTGAAACACATATTGACATTTTCTGTATCTAGTTCGTTGTCTCTTGATGCAGTATCGGAATCATCTAAAGTTGCAATGCAAGCCTTCTTGCTCTTTTTGAATAAATCAGTGACATGCATGATCTTTGATTTCTTTCGATACAGACAACCTCTTTGCAAAGGACCAGATTCATCACAGTTGCAAGATTTAATTAGTCCCATTTCCAAAAAAAATGTTTTTAGCTCTACGAGCATTATTTATCTTTTGGCACTTCAGGAATTTTCTAAAATTTCTAGTCATAAAAGAAATTTCTTCATCATTATCATCATCATATGAATCCTGATCGTCGGTTGTAGCATTAAATGTAATTGATTTCTTTTCGGTTGCCTTGCTTTCCTTCCTGCCCTGCAACTATGCTTCATAGGGCATTAGATTACCAATTAACTCTTTAAAGTTTAAAGTACTAATGTTATTAGGCTCTTCTATTGCTAACGTCTTTTGATCCCACTCTGGAGAGAGTGAATTAAGGACTTTTCTGACTTGGTCCTCTTTAGAAATTTTTTACCTAATGATACTAAAGAATAAACTATACCTTGGAATCTAGAATACATATAAGAAATAGACTCATTTTGTTTCATTTTAAATAATTGAAATCGATTAGTTAGCATGAAATTTGTATGTTTTACTTTACTAGTGCCCTTATGTATAACTTGTATGTTCTCTGCATTTCATATGCAAACTTACAAATAGAAAATCAATTAAATTCATTTTATCTAATGAACATAATGAAATATTCATGGCCTTAAAATTATTAAGAGCTTGTGTCTTTTGGTTAGGTGTTTATGTTAAATATTCAGTTTGAGGTTCAGTGTGTACTCTTTCTGTGAAATATTCCAAATATCTAAACCATTAGAGTGTAAATAGATCTTTATCCTGCATGACCAATAAGTGCAATTAGAACCATTAAATAATGGGGGTCTAGCAGTTGATTGTCCATCTACAAAAGTGTTACAAAGTGAACTACCAGTATTACTAGCCATTTATACTTTTCAAAAATCAAATTACGAGTTTTTGAAAACCTAATGCTCTGATACCAAATGTAGGAAACAGTGTAGTACTAATTTGAATGGATCTTAAAGGTACTTTAACACTAGAGTGGATGAATAGTGTTTTATAACTTTTATTGAACTTTTTGACTTATTTCAGGATTTGAATCAAACACAGATAATCAATCACACACACACACACAGAGATATATATATATATATTACTAGGCAATCACATATATAAATAAATGTAGTAAAAGTAAAGTAATGAGTTAAAGAGATGACACCATAAGTTTTATATTGGTTCAATTTTCTCCTGCATCTAGTCCCGTACAATTTCTTGTACAGATTTGTTTCAATCGTCTATTTTAACCAAGTAGCAAGCAAACCAGAATACAGTCTTAATTTCAAGACAACAAGATACACCCTCCTGTCTCATGAGTCCGAGGTAAACTCTCTTGATTTACTAGGAAGCAAGATCACCCACTAGATTTAGACGAGCTACTAAGCACACCCATTTGATTTGAACGGACAATAAGCACACCCAAAAAATAGGAGTAGAGTTGTTGATTTCCAAACATAAACAATTATACTTGCGATACAAGATATCCTATAGCCCTTTTGATAGCAGTTTGATATTTGAGTTTGTGGAGAGAATTATTCCAAAATAGTAGATAGTTTGTAGAAAATCAATATCGTAGAGTATGGATTGATTCTATGTACATTTTGAAGAATATAGAAAGTAGATTTCAAGAAATAGAACAAGAGAGTAAGAAGTAAGAAGAAAGCGAGAAAATTAATTGGAAAATTCGTTTGAACTCTTCCTTATATAATGAATGAACAGAAATATCCATTCATGAAAAGGTGCGTTCAAAAGCTTTTCAAAATTTAAAAAACAAACCAACGGTCAGTATGTCGTCATATCTAGGTGGGTTATGTCGACATACCTTTGTTAATTTTGAACAATGATTATTCTTTTAAATTATTTTCAAACTTCTATATTTTTGTAAAATAATTTTAAACATAATTTTTGAATACTTTAAACACATAAAAACTTTTATAAAATATTTGTAAAAATATTTTCTAAATTTAAACTAATTTATTTTGATTATAATATCAAAGATAAGAAATTTGTGATAAAGATCAGAATCTGCTACCAGGGACTTTGATAATTTATTCTAGCGACTCATACTAAAGTCTTGGACTCTTCAAGTCTTCTAAACTCATGAGTCATGATCATCATCTCTAAATCTTCATTCTTGGTTTTTATACCGACCAGTCTTCAAGTTTAATCATTCTGTACCTATGTAATATTCTGCAATATATACTATTCAAATTAATAAAACATTAGTATCTATATTTATATGGTTGTGGTCATCAAAATCAATATCTGAGGTATTAATGATAAGGACGTGCATACAACCAATCCTAGCATCCATACATCCACGTCTATGTCGGCTAGCTAGCTAAAGCAACTATGCAAACATACAATGGCCTAACAAGCAAACCAACCTATAAACTAACTAAAAAGGAATTTATTAGAAAATAGTTCGAGATAGGAAACTCGGATTCTTTCCTCGAGCTCCCTCGTACTCTTATCCAAACCTTTTCCTTATCGTAGAACCAATTCCATTTCTCCATTTTTATATCGTATCACATCAAGCTCTAAGATGTGAATATGCCTACATAATATTTTAGACTTCATCTCTACATCCATCTCATCAAGCTGACAAGACTCTACCATAACCATTAAATCATCGATGTACATTTGCAAATGGGATAAATAGAATGCATCTGAACACCCGCCAACTTCTCAAGAAACCCACTCAAACGTGTTGACTTTCCTACTCTCTATACAATCGAGAAAGGCCCAACAACTAATAGCGCTTTATTCCCATATAACAGATCTTAATAGCAAGTCCTTCATCTGCACCATGCCACCCATTGCGAACTCTCTATGCATGCTTACCTTATGCAGTTTCCACTTCTTTGTGCACCACTTTAACTTTCACTGAGGTGTCTCTAATCATATATTGTCCAGGCATGACTTTAATTTAAATATATTTCACAGTTGGAATTTCTCCATCATCAAATACCTTGCAACATACCACCACTTGCTTCTTCTTTAAGTCCATAGGCACGACAACATGATAATGGATGATGTCCCCTCTCTAAGTGGACTAACATTTACGATTCATTGGTGAACCTCATACTCCATCACCATTTAATTTATAGATATCACAAATAGATTATGCTTTATTTTCGATGGGCATAATATTACTATAGCAAACTCGTAAACTTGGTTGTGCATTTTTCACTTATTTTCATATGCATCGGCCATTGAAAATAAGTTATGCACAAAATGTCACTATTTCGTAAAAATGACTTTATAAGATAGTTCTTTCAATCCAAATGATGACCGACAAGAAATTATTTTACCTTTTAGCCAATTTTCTTCAAATCGCCAAATCTTGCCTTCTTACCTTAGTACGTGTGAGTTAAGACATTTACTTCATACCTTGAAATAATACAACATTAGATACTTCAAAAATAATATTAACCCTACATGCTTGGGAAGTTCTATAAACTAACATATAGCTAGAATACCTTCATTTACATCATCGTACTTTAAAAACACTTTATGTATAATTGTTTAATGCTATCCAGTCTAACATAAGTCTTCATTGACTCACTTTCAAAGTATAATAGATGATGCAACCCAATATCGAATAGTGCCTCACCCTACTAACTTAAAATATGACACTTAGTCACCAAATAGCATAACATCCATAAACTCCACTAACTTCATATAGGAACATTGAACAATGGATTGATGTCTTAACATAGTGAATATGACGTTGAACACTTATCACATCAACCTACTCATATGTGATATCAAGATCACACCCTAATGGTACACACTCAAATGATAAACCATAACCCAAATGGAAGTGATTATCCCTCTTTGGGTACTGTATACATAATCATAACTCAAGGGAAATATACCCAAATATAGCATAGCATAACCATAACCCAAGAGCATCTCTACGAAGTAACAACCAACATGTGGATGTACCATAAACCAAAATAAACACATGTCATAATGCTATCTGATACCTTTGTATAATGACACTCTCCATAAACAAGTATAGTTGTCCTCTATTGACTACTGTTTCGTTCAGTAATCTTATATTATTCAATCTTTTAGAGGAGCTTCACACTCAACTGCGCTCTCACGCTTCACAA
The DNA here is from genome assembly GCA_030737815.1 of Allium fistulosum. Taxonomy (NCBI): domain Eukaryota; kingdom Viridiplantae; phylum Streptophyta; class Magnoliopsida; order Asparagales; family Amaryllidaceae; genus Allium; species Allium fistulosum. The sequence goes on along the minus strand of CM060903.1, from coordinate 831,021,671 downwards.
CGTCTTATATGAGTGTATCCTAGCCTTAACGTCAACATGTTGTCATTATATTTAACGTCTCTTTTCTATAACTCTATTGAAAAATATTTTGGCTTGCTCTTGTCTCAATTTAATATCAAATAAGTTGTAGCCAAATCTCATATCTCAGGTTGTCTTACACTAAGCTTCTATAACTTAAAACATATTTTGCATATAATAACACGAAATGATATTTTCCCTTTATTATTATGAAAAAAATTAATTCGGTACGCTACCCTTCCAAGTCGAGCGTTGATTGAAAATGCCACCGAATCTCTATTCCAATTTTTCCTTCTTCCAACACTTCCCAAATCTATTACGTCCAGTACTAGCAAGTCCTTAGCACACTGACATATTGACTATTCTAGCAAGTTCACTATAATTAGTTCAAACCTTTATGTGATGTTTTATTCTTTTCTAACTCTGATCCAAATTTCAAGTGAAAATATCAATAGCTTTTTTTACAATTCAGTTTTTAAATCCAAAAATTTTGATTTCTTCACAATATTAGCAAATTTCTAAAACTATAAAGTTCTTTGCTAATTTTATTAAACTTTAATAAAAATCATAACATATTTTTCTCAAATTAAGTTCTTTAAATTATATTTAAACAAATTTTCAAAATGTTTTACTTTAGATGTTTAATATTAAATCATTTCATGTAAAATAATAAAATAATTTTATTTCAATTTAATCACGTATCTAATCAAAAGTCCTCCTAAATTAATATGATTTCAATTTCCAAAACTAATTTCTTTTCATAAATTCTTAAAAATATTCATTCACAAATATTTAACTTCCAAAACCCAATTTTTTATAGTTTTACCAAATCAAAAATTATTACTCAATATATAATTAACTTTGGAATAATTTTGGTTATTTTCTGAAATACTCATACTTCATTTTTACAACATTATTTCACATAATTTATATCCATTTTGTCATATTTAAAAGTACATATCATTTTATTTTATAGTTAGCCAATTTCCAACACCTTTAAACATTACGTTATGTATATACTTAAAAGTAAAATTTTAAAATTTAGTTTTGGCTACCAACTATCTTCATATCGAATCCTGACATTTCCAAAATTTTAATTTGTTATTAATGTGTAATCTTAAGGATTTATATCACAAATCCTTCAATTTCCATTCAAAAACACCTAAATATAAAAAAGTTCAAAATTTTAAATCTTTTTTTTCTTCAGTTTGAACTCTTAAATGATTGAATTTAACTTCAAAAGGTAGGCATATAAAATATATCCTTTTAAATTTTACTTTCAAAATTAAGAACGTTCACAAAAGTGTAAAGGAAATGTAAATTTTAATATTTTTTTCCAAAACGTAATTGAAATATCTGTAAAACAAAAGCCAATATGTGTTTTACTTACTTTTAAATTTACTTTCAAAAGTTTTTTTGCCAAAAGCAAAGCATACATCAAAATATAAGTGCAACAATGTTCCTTAAACAAAAAATAAAACCATTCAATAGTTATGGAAAATTATTTCTTATTAAATTTCCCATATTTGAAGGTTATTACTTTAATACATTAATTGGACTTCAAGTTCTATATTTTTCCATAAATCTCAAACACTATTGGTTTTAACTTTTTAGGAAACATTTCAAATAATTCAAATACTTTAATTGGAGTAGATCATAACTTATACAAACCCAACTACGTCATGCAATCTAACCATGCTTTAAGTACCTCCATTATGCCTTATCGACGTCAATTATTTTTTTGGGGTCTAAAACGATGTAGTTTATTCATAATTGTTGGTTAACATAAAGATCCTCTATTAGCAATTATTTAAGGAATATGTTATAACAAATGTGATGTATTTACTTTTCACCCAAATCTATTTTTAATCTTGAAATTTATTTAAGTCGTTGTTGTTTATTTCTATAAGGGATAAGCCAAGTACTACCTCTACGAGTCAAAAAATATGGGTGTAGCTAATAAATAGATAAATAATAGAAAGTTATAAATATGCTCTCTCATATCCTCTAATTTAGTAGTAACCACTTAAGCAAAGCTCTGATACAAATGTAACAACCGCAATCTACGACACGCTGATTCGTGCATAAAATGACGCAGGCATCGCGGATGTCGTTGACGGCGGGTTGTTTGAAGTAAAATATATAAAATAGATCACAGAGCTATCTACAATATTCTATAATTTCTAAAACTCACAGCGGAAGGAGTAAAATATAATAATCAATAGTGCAATCCTAGACAAACAAAAACAATAAAGTATCGAATAAAACTCTAACTACAACATCTCTTTATATGATTACCGAAAATAGTCCAATGTCTGAGAATAAATAAAATAAATAATAGACTGCTAATAGATAAATAAATGCCCTTCTCCATTGCACCATCACCTATCTAAGTCTCCACCGGTCCTTTGTATCACCTATCAGAGTACAACTAGAAAAAGAAAGTAATAGAGGGATCAGACATAAGTCTAGTAAGTTAAATGCATCATATAAGTGTATAATACTAATAAGCTAGTAAAACAACAATTATGCGTGAAAACAATACCTTAACCTGTGTCCCCTGCACCCAACAAGTCAACTAAATACAAATAATACTATATTAATATCATATGCTATGGTCTCACTAAAATATATCCTATGCCTAATCATATGCACACAATTGAGACCAAAGTCTCAACCCGCTATTGCCAAATCATATACAAAGGACTCGGCTCCTCTAACCATATTTGTGATGCCAAATCAAATACTAAGGACTCAGATCCTCAGACTATTGTATATTGAGGACCCACCTCTCTAGACTATCATATATTGAGGACTCAGCTCCATGGACTATCGTATATTGAGGACCCAACTCGCTGGACTATCATATATTAAGGACTCAGCTCCCAGGACTATAGTATATTGAGAATTGAACTCCCACGTTAATGTATATTAAGGATGAAGCTCCTTGGACTATCGTATGTTAAGGACTTGGCTCCTCAGATCATCTTATATTAAGGTTAAGTTCATGCTAGTCATTCGCCTAATAGTCTGCGATACTATTAGGATTAAGTCCAAAACTCGTCATCGCCCCACCGTTTATGAAGCTATTGCATCAACCCCCAACCCCTAAGTGCAAAACCGTATAACGAATTGTTCAACTAAGACAATTTTAAAAATTATATATAAACACAATAAACAATATACTAAAACGGTCATAGTCCCGCCATGATCCCAATGCCGTGAACCGCGTGTGAAACGAAATCCATATGCGTAAGATACAAGCGTTTGAAATTAGAGAATTATTTAATCAATAACCTAATTATTATATTTTAATAGTTGTTTATTATTTTAATTTTTCTTTTTTTAATTCTTCATCGGCTATAGGAACGTAACTTCCTCGACCTCGCCAAATACCCTACCTGCGGCCATGTTTTTGGGCTTACCACCGCCACTACGGCCGCCTAGCCAACCATCCGATACCATCATCAACACCTACACCCCAGGCCGAGTTCAACTACACCACCCACGTTATCCTTACCACACCAAAAGCTGACACCACCGCTGCCGACATCCCTGCGTTTTCCAACCATCTCTCATCGATCTGAGTCGATCGACGACTACCTCATGGACCTGTCGAGCTCCTCCACATATCTATACTTTCCAATCGTTGTATTATCGCCGTTTCATCATTGGATCAAAATGAATGATCCACATTTATCAAACTTTCGATGCATTTTCTAATTAATCCGTACACCCAATCAACGAACGAACTCCACCAGTTAATTCGTATCGTCGAGGACTATAATTTTGATATATAATATATCTAATTTGGAACACTTTTGTATTTTGCATTTTTTAATTGGGGAGTGATTAACTTTGACTAATTACAATTAATTAAAATTAACTCTTTTAATCATCTAGCCATGGCATATTACACCCTAAACATGTTTATATAGAAAAAAATCACTTTTTAATTTTCAGCACATCATTTATAATGTGATTTATAATCATAAGGGATGAATTACTATATCTTACTAATATATACCCAAATATGATGAATCACACTCACCGATTAGCTATGCATTCTCTCTGATCCAATGTGAATCCTCCGTTTTCTTTGTTTATAGAAATTTCTTACCTTCAAAACTCCAATTCTTACAATGGCTTTGATTTATTTGCATAACTCGCTTTGCGGCAACCGATTTCATATATTGGTTTATTTAATTTGGATTTGAGGAATTTGTAATTGAATTCGTTTAAGTTGGATTTGATTTTCGAATTAGGATTTTATAAGTAGAGGTAAATTTCATACTCAATATATTGGTTTATTTAATTTTGATTTGATTTGAGGTAAGATTTTTAGAGCAAAATAAATAGAGTTAGGGATGTATTTATGAGCTAAAAATACTAATATTTAGGCTAAAATTTCATATTCGATATATTAAGAAAATGCCATTAGGTTTGACTTCTTCTAATTTCTAGTTCATTTAACCAAATTTAGTAAGCTATATATGTTTTCTAACTGTAAACGGTATTCCAAACACAATGAAATAGGTCGTGAAGCCCAATTCCTACTTCTGTATTTTTTTTACTGTTTTGCCCTTTATGTAAAATTATAATTTTACCCTTTTAATTTAATTATTGAATTACATAAAATTACAAAGGGTTAAATATACATTAAATTAATTAATTAATCAATAACATTGTAATATAATAAGTATATAATAGAAAGAAAACATATTTTATTTTGAGCAAGATTGGTTATCAAGTTGGGTATATGCAACAAGTTACATAATTGCCCCTAGGGCATACTCCTAACTCTATCAATCTCCCACTTGGTATTAATTATGAAATCTTATTTCAACTCCTTCGATCGATGTTCTCAAAAAATAATCAGGCTAGTCCCTCAGTGAACGAGTGTGCTATATTGTTTTAATTATCTACTCTGCCAATCAACTCCGTCGAACCCTAATAAATTGCTTTTATCATGTGAAACATTTCAGAGTATGTTTTTTGACTTCTAGTGAGTTATAGATTCTTCTGTGATTTGTATGACAACATTGTTATCATATAACAATGGCATAGGACTCTCAACATTTAGAATCACCCCTAGCTCAATTATAAATTTGTGCATTAACTTATACTTCTTTCATTATATCGTGATGAAAGGCGATGTACTTAGCATTTGATTGAATCGGCCACTACTAATTGTTTGTAACTTAAAGTTTTTAACTTTATATTGAACATAAATTTAGGATTGACATACTATACTTAATATCACTTACGAAGTTCGAGTCCGCGCACTCTTTCATAAGGAGTTTGTTGTTTCAATAAACAATTCTCTAGTATTTCATAAATATTCGAGAACACTCTAAACCATCATATAGTAATCTCTATTCGGATTTGATAATTGCTTTATGTATCAAATACATAAGCGAAATGCGATATTGTGGACAACACAACATGTATGATAATTCCTATTGCCAGTGCATAAGGAATCCATCCTACATGCTCCACATTAAACATTTTAAATGGTGTCTTTGTATATCATTTGGGGCATTCCCAACTTCCTTTTATACTAATTATAAAAGATATCATTTTAAATCCAATATCGAGAATTAAACAACAAAACTAAAATGATTTTAACATGGCTACATCATTAATAATCATGAGTTTGTTGTTTACTTATAGCTTTGAACTATTTAAGTATCCTTAAACTGCTTTCTTATAGACACATGCTTCCTCTATATTTTAACTAAAATTCAAACTGTTTCATTTTTCTATCAAAATTTTGCTCAACCCTAATGCTTATTGAACGATACTTTCTTATTAGTTCTTGGATCCTATCCAACAATCCACAAACTTAGAATCCATTCCACCGACTTCGAGATACTTTGGTTATTAAGCTTAAATAGCATATTCTAAATTATTATTTAGAATTTCTAATTCAACATACATATACCAAAAATCAAAGCCGTATCGAGCGATGATTTTGCGAGTAAAATCGAAACTAACCTAAGTACATTGAATGATGGATATGTTATGTTAACTTCAACAATTGAAATTTACAATGTTATTCTTATAAACATTGCTTATTATACTCCAACTGCATTGGTCTTCTTCTTAAAGACACATTTGCGATCGGTGGATCATATCCCTTTGGGTACAACCATCAAAATCATTTTGTATAATGTATTTGGAATCCATTCTGGATTTGCGCATCACTCCATATGGTAAAGTCAATACTGTTAATGGGTTGTTGAAAATTGAGGAAATTATTTTCTCGACATCAATAAGAAAATCATTATTTCTCTTTAATGTGCAGAGTTCTTATTTGATATTCTAATTAGCTGTGTCCGTTTAGTCTTGGTCAATTCATTTCATCCTTTATAATCAGTTATATTTTTGGATCGTATCCAAATCCATTTTACTACCAATAATTTCTAAAGAAATTCCTTCGTCATAAAGTTGGTGTTTCTTGAAACAACAATTGTTTCGCGGTACAATGAATAGGTATTCATAAAAATTTTATGAATTGCCTATATATATATATATATAAATGATTTGGATTTAAGTTTACGAAACTTATGTTCATAACATAGATTTTTCAATCAATATTGATCGATCCCAATCTCATTTGGGGTGGTCCACACAAGGTCCCTTACGAACAATTATTACGTGCAGTATCTCGACTCACACAACTTGTCAACTCCTTGACCTAGGATATGTAAGGCTGTCCCATCAACTCTTATCTTATGTGATTTTGTAAACTATGCCTTAGATGAATTGAATTTACCCTTATGTGCTTACTCTTAAATACACAAACTTACAGAATGAAGTTAACTAAACCTCACTCATCATTAATTGTATTTTGTCCAACAAAATCTGATTACTCCTTATCGATACATCATTATGCATCATAAGGAGGAGTGACTTTTAAGATCAAATTTTAGTCATTTTAGGTATAGGTATGTTTGGAACCTTTCCAATACACTCAGCTATTCGGTTGAATTGAATATTTATTTTCTTTTGCACTTCATGTTATTTACTTCTGTTTTATATTCTATGAACTTATAACAAACATACTACATGTGTGTCAAATACATATGTTAATGTTTGTGATAATTCATCGGTGAATTTAATAAAGTACGTGGGACCGTTTTAGTATCATTTGACCTATGATTGCATACATATACATGTATTATTCCTAAGAGTTCACCAACGCTTATGTCGCTACCACTGAATGGGTGCTTTGCCTATAATCATTTGAGATAGAATTCATTAGTACCATATGATTCATAATCATATAATTAAAGAATTATTTCTTAAAACTATGGCTTAATCCATAATTCTAAAGTAATTTTTCTAATGCATCATTCATATATGATACCAAATACCATTACTATAGTTTTATCTTATAACAAATATTATTATTGATATAAAACTATGTCTATTTTCAATCAATACTGAAAACAACCAGTATTTCATAAATAATATTTGATAATTTACGAAAATAATTTTTGGTAGCAACTATTTTACAGTCAAGAGCTTTAGATCAATTATCTTAAACTCGAAGATATAAGATTTCATAGAAAATCACTTTCTATATGAAAATACATTTGGAAAATAAATAACATTTCTCATTCTATATTAAGTAACTTTTAGTATTTTATACAATTCTCGTTTCCAGTGTATCTTTATGAAGTAGAGGCGACCATTTAATTTCTTCATCCCAAATGTGCGTAAATTACATCCACTCTTGTTAATTAGTTTTCCTTTCCAAATGGTCATGCCATTCAAAAGAAGCCCTTACTACAAGACCATAATGAATTCTTTACCAAAAAATGCATTCGGTCATCCTTGGCATTTAAGGATATCGAATAAGTTGCACTTTACGTAAACTGATCAAATAGACATTTTAATGATCGAATTTCTAAGTAAATCTCATAGCTCTTGGTTAGTGCTAAATCTAACAAAAAAAAGATTCTTATTGTAATCAATCGTATTGAATACATGATCTCCCACTATGGTTTACTTATTTATTTTAGAGGAACTAATTTCATCGAAGTTTCATGGATCACGACTATTCATCAAATAACATTTATATGTGATTGATTATGGATTAAATATCTATATTTTTGTATTGTCTTAGAGTTAAAAACTAATAAAGACAATACATAGTCTTGAGCAGATAAACACTTAAGCGATCGAGGTACGAATGTTTTAGTGGTTATATAAATTAGCTCTTATCTTAAAGTGACAACATGCAAAAGATTTATTGATAAGTATGTTTTATATTTCTATGTGAATATTTAATTCAGTTCATTTCTGTATTTTAGTTGATAAACATTTTATCAATTATACTAGTTACACAAATTTATCAAGTAGACTGTTTTAACTCGTATGGCATATATTCTTATAATATTAGGAAGGTTAAAATTAATATTTAGTTTTATAAGACACGTTTAAAATTCAAATTTTGAATAGCTTTAACTTTTTCGAAATTAAATATCTAGTAAAACATATAATTTTTTATTAAAAGCTGCCAGCAACTATAATAAATTTTTATTTAAATAAATTCGATCGAATTTATTTAGTTTTAAAAAAAATCAATTTTCAAATTTAAAACTAGTTTATCTTTAAATAAAATATTATAAATAAAAAAATGTTTTTTTGTTTTGAACTCTAGAAGTAATAAATAACATTTTTTAATATTATAATATACATATCATTCAAAATTATTATTTTTAGAAAACTAAAACCAAAAATTAATTTTATTTTTTATATATAATTAAACCGAAAACTATTTTCAAAGGTTTAGTGATTAAATTTATTATTTAAAACATATAAAAATAAATTTATAAACATATAAATATATGACCGAATCAAGTTTTTTTATTTATTAAACCCGAAAAATTTAAATGCATATATTATATAAATAAGTATGTATTTTAAAAAGTTTTTTATTTATTAATTGATAAAATAAAATAATTTTAGTTTTTTTCAGTTACCATAGCCGAAATTATAATGAGGGAGACAATCAAGTTTAACATTATTATTTGTTTATATAATTTTAATATACATTTAACTGAAGATGTTACCTCCTCCTTTGCGATCATGCCGGTTGCCGAATAGGTCGGTTGTTTAGTTTTCTGATCCGTCTTCTTGGCTACGGGTTGCAATACCATCACCTTAGCTTCACTAATGTCTAATGGAGGCAAGAGCTATGTTGATTGAGGAAAGAGAATGGAGGTTATCTATTTATAGACAACTAGTTATCAAAATATATGTTGTTTTCTCTCAAACCCTAAAAGACTAAGTCTCATTTCTCCCATCTCATTATGGCCGACCCCTATTGACATATACTTGGTCAAATTTTCTAATTGATTTCTCTTTGAATCGATTATTTATTTATATCATTCAAACTACTTTTTCGGTTGAATAGACTTACAACTTTTATAAATCGTTTTGATCGACTTTAAGCTTCAAATAAGTAATTAAAAATGCTATATAATTTAAATACAACATTAGTGTTGAGTTATTATTAATTTATAACATTGGTCAAATTCAAAAATAAATAACAATGCGATTGTGTTGCTTGTAACATCCCCCGCTTTGAGATCTAAAAATGAACGTCGATGACACTTTAGTCATCATCAGAATTATTTTTAAGTAAAAAAATGGGATCAATTTTATTTTCAACAACATTAGGTAAATATTGCACAACTAAATAAATTTTATTGCATATAATTTCCTTTACATTTTTAATCTCAAATAGTTCCCACGAATGTGTAAATATAACGAAAACATAAATAATAGTATCGTGCCCGACATGTGAAGATACTAGCACAAACACTTAACTAGTTATACAATCTCATTTTACAACAACGGAATTAAAAATAAATTTTATTATCTACTAAACCTCGTTTGTCGCCTTTGGAGCTTTTATTCATCTTCCAAATGAAACCTGGTTGATCCAAAAACTCAGCTTACTCGAATGGGTACTCGTGAGGGGGGAAATAATAATAAAAAAATGGGTCATACATAAAGCCTTATATGAGTAATACATTTCCCTAAACATACATGTAGTGAGACTATCCTGCCTAATTGAACGAGTTTTCTCCTCACTAAATCAACAATGGAAATGACATCATATCATGAAATTAATAATCGTACCATAAGGATAGATATAAGCATCATTTCAAATATAAGTATATCCTATACTTAATGGACAATTATGAACCATACCATACATTCATCCATTTCAATTATAAGTGTGCCCTATAATTATGCACATTTTGTGATATAATCATCAAACACATTTACATGCATCACCTTGACTCTTATTTAGGTGTCAATATTAAAGTTATCCTTAAAATTAAATTAATGATTATCACCTAGGTCTTCTATCACTAATTTATCTTTTTCTCGAACAACGTCATCGATGAAATGGCTACTCATTCCATCAAGGGAGCTACCCTAACTAGTCCCACCCTGAATCTCCTAGGAGATTGAATGTAAGCACCCTAAATACATTCTAACAAGTGACTTTACTAAGCGTCAATAGCCCTTCTAAGTCTCAGAAACACTTTTGTTTCACATCGCTGATTCATTCTTTTGAAATACATCTATTTTGATGTTATTATTCATACTAGAGTTAAATTTTCTATATTAAACTCAAAAGACTTCATAAGTATGGACACCCTACCTATACCATCGAATATAGACTTTCTTAAGCCTTGGCCATTGGCTATTCAATAACTCCATAAGTTGGTATATTTTCAGATTTTAAGTTCAATCCATTTCTTTCATTCATTAGTTGTGTACCCTACACATCCTTTAGATCTTCATGTTTAGTTCAAAATCCTTCAATTCTTTGGATAATTTTTTTAATCTTTTTTAACGATACACTTATCATTCTTAGCATCCCTAAATTTAACCCACTTTTTCTAGTTTTAATAAGTTATTACATTTTTAACTTATTATTTTTCTTTGTAATTTCATCCCTATGAATTTAAAATTAAACATCTTAGAATCTGGCTTCCAAAATGCTGTCTAAGAATTCACATATTTAAATGATGAATTTATTATCATCACTTATCGCATTTATAGCCGTCGATCTTCTAAACACATGATACCGCATACCTATCAATCGCATGTCTATAGTTATCACAAGTATGTATTATTGGGGCTATCACATGTATAAGTTCAATGCTACCACATGTATAATCTATATTTATATCAAATATAAATTTCGGGCTATTGCATGTATAAGTGCAAGGCTATCGCATGTATAATTTGTAGCAATCGTAAGTATAGATTTGGGGCTATCGCATGTATAAGTTCAAGGTTATCACATGTATAATATATAGCTATCTCAAGTATAATTTTGGGCTATCATAGGTTTAATTGTAGCTATCGCACTTCTAACTCAAATGCCATCGCACTTTTATACATAAATGTTATCGCGTGTATCAATTTGGAGCTATCATATATATATCAACTTTAGGGCTATCACCACATGTCTAACTCTAACAACTATCACATGTCTATCTTACATAGCCACTGCATGTGTAACTTTAATAGCTATAGTACGTATAAATTTAAGGCAGTCACATATATAAACCTAAGGCTAGCACATGTATATAAATGATAAATCTATAATTAGTGGAAAACTATTTTTTTTTCTTAATAAAGTAGTTTATTTTTGGCTAATTCCTTACAGTTTCATTTTTTTATTTGCTACTTTTATATTGTATAGAATTCTCTCAAAATAGCCAAAATTGATTCCTTTAATCAAGCCTTAATCAATTAATTTCCTTAATTAAGGTATTTTTTCCTTACTATTTCATAAATCTCAGTTCGAAAAATGATGGTAAAATTCCTAAAAATTCATAAACACATTGTTTTATCTTCAATAAAAATTCAGATCAAAATATTAAATTTTAATATTTTTGAATATTAATATAACCAAAACCTCCTAATTTCAACTTAGAAAATTCATAATAAATGATTTTCTCATCTAAAAATCATGAAAATTGAAAATTATCTCTATTTTAATGTTATAAACATCATATTAAAGTTTCAAAGCATTTAGAGATGATTAACTCATGTTTTACTCTTAAATATAAAAAAACAAGGTCATTTAATATCCAAACAAGAATAGAATCAATTGATTATAATCAAAATCTATGTAGGAAAACTCTACCTAATGCAAGCCTTCCCAAGATCCCCCAAAATCTATGTAACAAACCGCTATCTACGATGCAATCGATTCACGCACAAAATGATGCGAACATCGCAGACCTCGCAGACGGTGGATCATTTTTAGCTTGAATATAAAACAAATCACAGAGCTATTTGCAATATTCTTTTTTTTTTGCAAAGCTAAGCGGGGTTAAATGGGCCCCTACCAGTTTATTGTAGAAACAATAAAAAAGATAGCATCGTAACAAACTACGACACAAGAAGGAGGAAAAGAAATATAAGCAAAAAAGGAAAAAGGAGAAAAGAGATTGCAACAAGCAATCTACATCCAACCGCTTACAACTGCACTGTCAAAACAAAAGGCAGTATTTAAAATTGCTTGTTTTAATGCATGCTTCAGATCAATCCACACTTGTACATCAAATTTGCTCTTGCCATTAAATATCCTTTCGTTCCTTTCTCTCCAAACTACCCGGATGAAGGTTTTGAGCATTAGCAGCAGTAGATTCCCTGTATCATCTTTCCATCGAGTAGACTTATACATGTTGCACCATTCAATATTGCTGACTATGGATATATTTTCACGACCAAACAACAGCATCAGTCTTTGCCAAAGTGCATAGGTGAAGCTACAGTTGAAGAACAAGTGGATGTTTGTTTCAAGAGCATCATTGCAGAAAACACAGGAAGGATCAATTGGCATTCCCAGGGAAAATAATTTGTCTTTCAAGTTGAGTGCATTTCTTAGCACTTTTCATATAAGTAAGTTATCAGATTCTCTACAGACAATATTCCAAACTCTAAGATTCCAGGAAAATTGATTTTGTTCTTGCCACTTGTTCATATTGTAATATACCAGAGAGACCGAGTGATTTTTAAAATCAGAAGACCACACCACCATATCAGTTTGCACAGTAGGATAATGTTGCCTCATGATTTCACACCACAACTGCCGGACTATCTGATTGCTGGAATATGGAAGAGTTATCATACCATTATTGATGTAATCTCCAGCTCTAGCATTAAGGGAAATGCAAGTTTGTAGTTTTTGATTATATGTGAGAACAGTATCCAGGATGTATCCATGCTTGGACCATGGATCATGCCAGAAGCATACCAATCCATCAAGAGATGCTAGCACTCTTATCTGGGGTAAAAAGGTATTTCTGAGTTTAAGTATTGATCTCCAAGTCCCTCTATTACCGGAATATGCAATATTCTATGCTTTCTAAAACTCACAGGAGAAGGAATAAAATATAATAATTAATAATCTAATAATCCCAAATGAACAAAATAAAACATTATCAAATAAACTTCAATTACAACATTTCTCTACACTAGTAATAAAATCACCTCATATTTGGGAATAACCAAAATAAAATAGTAGATAACTACTAGACAAATAAATGCATGTCACTGTTGTACCATCACACATCTAAGTCACCACCAGTCCTCTCTATCGACCTATTATAATATAACTAACAAGAAGAAAATAATAGAGGGGGTTAGACATATGTTTGATGAGTGAAACACTTCATATAATTGTATAATACAAATAAGCTAGTAAAACAACACCAATGCATGAAAACCATACCTTAATCTATGTCACCTACATCCAACAAATCAGCTAAACACAATATAATACTATATTGACATCACATGCTAAGGTCTCACGATAGTCTACCCCAAGTCTTGTCATATGCATACCATTAAGCTCAAGGTCTCAACTCGTATGTCGTACTATAATACTATTAGGCTCAAGGCCCTAACTCATCATCACCTAAACGTATGCACACTATTGAGCTCAAAGTCTCAACTCTTGTGTTGTCAACTGCAACGTTATTAAGCCCAAAGTCCAAACTTATCGTCGCCTAACGTATATACGTTGTTGAGCTCAAAGTCCTAGCTTGTTTATAGCCATGGCACCACTATTGGTGTTGAAGTCCCAACTCGTCATCGCTAGACATCACTGGCCCCACCGAAGTGCACCTGACCCCTATCTTATACCATACTATTGAGCTCAAAGTCCCAGCTCCTGTGCCCCAACGCGACAGTGTTGCAGAAATCGCATGTGACTATTAAGGTCAAGTCCATGCAAGACATTCGCCTAACGGTCTGCAACACTATTAGGATCAAGCCTAAAAATCATCATCGCACCACCATTTACGAAGTTACTGGATCAAGCGCCAACCCGTAAGCGCAAAACCCTATAACAAACTTGTCTAACTAAGACAATTTTCGATAGTATCTAAAAACACAGTAAACGATATACCAAAACATTCCTCGTCTCGCCACGATGTCGATGCAATGAACCGCATGCGAAACATAGTCTGTATGCGAGTGTTATGTGTGTTTGAAGATAAGGTATTTATTATAAGTATCTAACTAATAATGTAATTATTTTATTTTATAATATTATAGTTATTTTCTTTCTTTTTCCTTCGGCTATAGGAATTCATCACACACGAAAACCTAATCCGTCATCGCTTTCCTTCACCGTCGCTGCCATCTGGAGCCATGCCACCAAGATCCAACACCATCATTGGCCACGTCATCACGTGCGCTACCTATCGCCGCCAACGCCATCGACCCTGGCCACATGTAGGAAAACCGCCACTACCAACTTCCTCAACAGATCTACACTGCCTTACCTCGATCCGAGATGTTTGGGGATCAATGTGGTGCCCTACTCGACTCCCTCTATGCGTGATGCCCTATGATCGTCGTACCTTTGCCGCTTCACCATTGAATCGAAATGGAAGGTCCACGTTTGTCGAACTTTCGAAGAGTTTTCTGATCAATCTGTACACCCAATCGACGAACGAACACCATCAGCGGATTCCTGTCATCAAGAATTACAATTTTGATATATATATGTCTGATTTGGAATAGTGTCATATTTCATACTTTTAATTTGGAAGGGATTAAATTTGACTAATTACAATCGATTAAGTCAACTTTTTAACCATCTAGCCATGGTGTACTATACCTTAATCATGTTTATATAAAAAATCACTTCTTAAATTTCAATTACATCATTTATAACGTGATTTACGACCACAAGGGATGAATTACACTATCTTACTAATATATACATGAATAGGATGAATACCTTCACCGATTTGCCTTGCATCTTCTTCAATCCAAGGTAAATCCTCCTCTTTATTCACTGTCCAGAAATTCCTTGCCTCGAAAATGCCAAATTTCTTAATAACTTCAGTAAATTTATGGACTTTTCTTTCCAGTGATCAATTTTATATTTATTTTATTTTATTTGGATTTGATTTGATATGAAGTTGGTTTGATTTTATTTGGAGATAAAAAGAAGAAGGTGGAGATTAGAGGTAAGATGTTTATGCTAAAGTGTGGTCATAGGATAGGATAGGGTTTTTATTTCTATTTATAGGCTAAAATAACTCAAATTTAGGTTAAAATCTCAAAATTAATATATTATGAAAATTCCACTGGGTTTGACTTCTTCTAATTTCTAGCTTGTTAAACCAAATTTAACATGTTTTATATGTTTTCAGACTGTAATGGCATTCCGAACACAGTGGAATAAGTCTCGAAGCCTAACTACAAATCCTGTAAAAATTTACCATTTTTCTCTTTAAGTAAAATTACGATTTTATCATTGATAATTTAATTATTTAATTATGTAAATTTACGGGGTGTTACAACTAGGACATATGCCCTTAGCAAATTCTCTAGAACTCGATTTATCCTTTCCATCTGAACATATGTTTGTGGGTAGTAAGCCATACTTAAGTTCAACTCTATGCCCAAATTACTCTGTAAACTTTTCCAGAACTCAATGGTAAATAACAAATCTCTATTGCTAACAATGTTGCTCAAAATACCACGGAACCTCACAACATTATTCAAATATAGCTTTGCTAAGCTGCCCTTTGTTCTTGTCGTCTTTTCCAAGATAAAATGGACACTCATAGCCAATTTATTGACTATTACCCATATATTACCGTACTCCGTCCTCAGCCTTAGCAATCCATCTGTAAAATACTTATATATAGAATCTTGTTTCCAAGTTGGTACTTGTAATGGTTGAAGTAGTACACTTGGCTTCTATATTTAGCGTTAACTTGATGTTATGTGAAACACTTCTTCACACATTCACCAATATTCCTCTTCATCCCTTCCTAGAAGAAGAAATGCTTCATGACGTGGTACATCTTTGTCCCTCCGAGATAAATCATAAACTAATTAGACTGATGGCTTTCTTCAAAGACTTTCTTTCAAAGATATCCCACATTTGAGACATACATTCTTCCCTTCTTTCTAACCGATCCTTTCGAGTTTGTCTCAAACCCTCTTTATTAAACATCCACACTCATCTTTAATTGCCTGATTCTCTCGGGTAACAATTGGTCTTCTCTTTGCCTTGCAGCATCTATCTACGAGTTCTTGATGAAATTCCAAACCTGCTAATGCACCCGAATCCCTGCTTGATCTTGCATTCAGCCTAAAATGCACTTCATGATAAGATAAAGCCTTTAATGCCTTTTATTCCTCAATCATGGCTAACACTGCCTTCTGATGCTTTCTACTCAAAGCATCGACCACCTTGTTTTCTTTTCTCGGCGTATACTCTATATCAAAGTCATATGCTACTAAAACTTATAATCATCTTTGGTCTTCATATATAACCACTTTTGAGAGAATAAATACTTAAGAGACTTATGGTTCATGTATAACTCGAACCGTTCTCCCAAAAGATAATGCCTTGAAATCATCAAAGCAAAGATTACTACGGCTAACTCTAAGACATGAGTGAGATAGTGAAATTCTTGCGGTTTCAACTCTCGAGATACATATTCTATCACTCTTCCCTTTTGCATCAACACCGCTTCCAATTTGATTCCACAAGCATCAGTTTAAACTACCAAATCCTAATTTCCTTCAAGTACGATCAGAACAGGAGCATTCGTCAATTACCTCTTCAACTCATGAAATGATCCTTCACCCCTATCAATCTATTCAAACCTCTCATTCTTTTTAGTCAACTCAGTCATGGATGCTGCTATACACAACAAATCCTTAATGAGTCTGCAATAATAGCCCGCCAATCCCAAGAAACTTCTCATCGTCATAATTGTCTTTGGTCTCTTCCAATCATTTATAGTCTCTATATTTGATGGATCTACTGCTAACCCATTCTTCGAGACAACATGACCCAGGAGCTTAACTTCTCGCTTCCAAAAGTGACACTTGGAACACTTTGCCTTCAGCTTGTCCTGTCTCAAGGTCTCCAATACTAATCTAAGATGGATTGCATGGTTCTCTCATTCTTAGAATACACCAAAATATCATCGGTGAAGACCAACATAAAGCTATCCAAATAATCACGAAAGATTTAGTTCATAAGATCAGTAAAGAATGCATGTGCCTTGGTCAGTCCAAAGGGCATGACTAACCACTCATATGAATTTTATCAAGTTCTGAACGTGATTGATAGAGCACTATCTACTTCTACCCTCAATTGATGGAATCCTATTGCCAAATCTAGCTGCAAGTATACACTTGCTCCACTCAACTGATCAAACAAGTTGTCTATCCTATGCAGTGGATAACAATTCTTCACTGTCAACTCATTCAACTTTCACTAATCAATACATATCCGAAGTGATCCATCTGACTTCTTCACAAAAAACCTCGAATGCTTCGAAATACTCGGCCTAATGATTTTTTTTTCCTTAAGTTCCACTAGTTTCTTCTTTAATTACTCCATCTCTTTGGGCGGCATTCTACTAAGTGGCCTACTAACAGGCTATGCCCATATTATCAAATCTACCTGGAATTTAATCGCTCTTCTAGATGGTAATCCCATTACTGGTCCGAAAACATCTATAACTTTTCAAACTAATAGCACTCTACCAATTTCATCCTCCTAATCTTCCATTGGACACAACATATTCCCAGACTTCTCATTTATCTTGTCTAATCATAATCCATTCTCCTTCTCTTAGGTCTCATAAAGTGATAACTCTATCGGCATAATAAATTTTAGCGTCGTTTCATACTGGCCAATACATATCCATAATAACCCCATACCCTATGAAGTCAAATACATAAGGGTCATAAACAAACAAATGTCCACACAAAATAAACTCAACATCAATGCACCTTAATTTAAGAGTGGCATACTCATCAATCAAATTAACAACACACAAAGACCAAGGTTGTAAAAATCGCTAGGCGGTAAGCATGGACTAGGAATTAATTGCCTAGGTGTGGATTAATCGAGGATTAATCATATCTAGGCATTTTTTATAAACTCATGCATTTTGGATTAATTGTAGTATTTTGTTTAGTATTACATGATCAACAATGGGATATCATGGATTTGGATGGGTTTGGAAGAAACCATGGAGACAAAATCGCTTGAAACAAACATTTTGATGTTTATAAGAGAAATCAAGCCTAAATTGGTGCATAGATGGTGCCTACAAACCTGTTTATATGCTTAGATAATGAAGTAAGTGTCATTTAGGTGGATTAGGCAAAAACTTAGACGATAAGGCTAGCCTAGCGCCTAGGCGAGGCCTAGGCGGGAACCTAAAAGGATTTTTAAAACAAAGACAAAAACGTAACTAAACAGGTATTATCTAACTCCAACTTATCAAACAAATCTTTCTTACAGAAAGGGCGTGTAGCCTTGGTATCAGAAAGAACTTTAACTGAAATACTAGAAAACGAAATCATACCTCTAAACACTATACCCTTCCCCGTTTTCTTAGTAGTTGGTCCAGCGAATGGTTCTTCTAAAGCAAAAATCTTAGCATGCCTTAACTTTGGAAAACATCTCTTCGTATGGCTAGGATTATCGCAGTTGAAGCTTTTGGCCTTCCACTTATTCTCTTGCTGGGTACACTTCGTCAAATAGTAACCCGTTTGCCCATAGTTGAAACAAGTAACCTCCGCCATATTTGGCTTCTGAGCTCTCCCTCCTAAAGCCTTCTCACCTTTTACGTTATTATTCCCCTTTTGATATGGATTGAACATCTTCTTCTACCCTACCTTAGGCTCATCATTAGTTTTCCTTTCCTCTTGGTATAAAAGATCATACCTCCTTGCAACTTCCATTACCATCTCAAAAAGAGACAATAAGTGCATTATCATCTTATGGTTCAATCCTGTCCTTAGTCCTTCAATGAATTTCTTATTCTTCTTTAGCGAAGTCCTAATGTCCTCTTATCATATTTTGACAAACCATTAAGATGCTAGATATACACCGCCAATGCCATTCCTCCTTACTTCAAGTCTAAGAACTCCCTACACAAAGCACTTTTTTGCAATTTAGGGATAAATTGCGCCTCAAATTGCTCCTTAAATTTTTCCTAAGTAACTTCTTCCTCTGGAATTTCAACAATTAGTGCTTTCCACCAAACTAAAGCATTATCCTAAAGCTAATGAGAAGCCAACCTCCTCTTCTAAGCACCATCATAATCTATATCCTCAAAGATGCACTTACACACTTTCAACAAATTCAGAACTTCCAAAGCTAGTTCCTCTCTAGTAAAAAATTTCCTCCACAATTATCATAGTGCTAGTTCATCTAGGAAAAGCCTCCTCTTCTAACTACCATTCTTGGCTCAGCAACTTCGGCTAGTTGTTGCATCATCATTTTCATTACGTGCTTCGTAAAGGAGCACTCATATATATTGTTCCAACCGCCGAGGCAGGAAACTGAGTTCCAGTGTCATTACTAACCTTCGAGACTGCTCCCTTCCTTGGCTATTAGTCTGCGTACTTGCAGTTCCTCTACTAGTATTTATCCTAGTACCTTCTAACATCAAACATCCACTCCAATTCTTCATTCTTGCTTTTTGCGCAAGCAAGTGTTCGTAAGAAACAGAAGTAAAGAGACTGAGAACAATAGTAGAGGGATCAATATTTCCACCTATATATATATATATATATATCAAGATGCAATTATACTATATATCTAGCGTATACCCTCCCAAAGGTATTCATTTTCGTGTATCTAGATTCTACTTAAATTTATGCTTAGCTCTTTTTTACTTAAATATCCCATAACCTAAGCTCTAATACCATGTTGTAACATACCCTACTTTGAGCCCTAAAAATAAACGCCGATGATGTTATAGTCATCGCTATAATTTTTCCAAGTGACAATGGTATCATTTTTTTCAACAATATTAAGTAAACAGAGCAGCTAAATAAATTTCATTACATATAACTGTCTTTACGTTTTCATAATCCCAAATCTTGCCCATGCAGGCGTAAATATAATAAATATATAACAAACAATGTTACGCCCAACATATGAAGATGCCGACATGAAAAGTAAACCGGTTATATAATCTGGTTTTACAACATTAGAATTCAAAATAACTTTTATTATCTACTAAGCCTTCTACTTCATCTTTTGAGCTTTTATTCATCTTCTAAATAAAATTTGTCTAAGCATAAAACTCAACCTACTCGAATGAGTACTCTTGAGTATATGGGGAAAACACTAATAAGAACACAGGTCAGACATAAAGTGTAACATCCTCCATTTTGTGGCTCGAAAATAGAGTCATTCTTAGCATTATTTTTCAATGATAGAGTGAGATCCGTTATTGAATCATTAACACCAAGGGCACTAGAATTTATAAAATCTTAACAAAACATTTCATTCGTTAATTTGAAAATTCCTTACGATTCATTTCCATAATATTATGAATACATCGCTCAGATAAAATATAATAATTACATATAGTACTTTGCCTCGTGCACGTCTCCTGAAGCTTATACAAATAAACCTGAAAAAGCCATACTCTCAGCCTACTAAATTCCAAATTGAGCACCCGGGACTTTAGGGGGAAATCAAAAACTTCAGGTCGGACAAAAAGTCTAATGCGAATAATATTATGCCATCTCGAACCAAAATAAGTACTTAGTAATACTATGCTACTAAGCGGAATGGATTTCCCCTTACGAATACCTTAACAAATAATATGCAATCCATAACATGTCCTACATCCAAAAATGATTAGCACATAATCATAATATAATCATGCAATAATGGGTAAAATGAATAGTTTAGCGTTCATTAAGGTCATATGGTTACACATTTCTATAATTACCCTATCCCAAAACACTCCATGACATAGTTTTCTCAAGGTCATAACGAAACCTATATTAGTTTGCTCAGGCTGACTAGAAACCTATATTAGTTTTGTAGGCTGATTAGAAACCTAGCAAGCTGACTCGGGCTAAAATATAACCAGATAATCCATAATCTCTCATCCAACAAAAGGAAATAACCTCGGCTTTCGTCCAATAGAAAAATACAATGGTAAGCGTCACTGCTACTAGTTCCTTGCTTTGTGCAATATTAATTTCACATGTCCTTCGGCTAGGCCCTACGCGATGGAATCACGGACCTGACCAACCATGGGCTAAGCGGTTGGAGGATAGGGCACAACCCTACCCCGGTCTCCATCCTAAAATCTTAATATGGTTTTAAAAATGTAAACGAGTCATATCTTATGATCAGTTCAGACATCCAAACACAATTTTGATCTTCACATTCTCCTGGATGCTATTCTACTCACTCAATAGTTTAAGTCAGACCATACCCACTATTGGAGCAACCCTAACTGGTCATCTGTTCCCCAATTCCCCAAGGTCATAAAGTTGGATGATATCATCCATATATATATAAGTGAGCATGTTAAAATTTTAATATATGCAATAATAACTGATCAATGTATAAAATAAACATACATCACATCATCAATCAATTAAATATATGTTCAATACGATAGCCAATTTATACAAAAATCACTTCCCAAAATAATAACTTCCTTCTTTAAAACCATTTTCAAAAATGGGCTAATACTTTTGTAACACCCCTAAGTTAGTGACATTGTTCAGAATATTTAATTAGAATAAATTAAATAGAATAATATAGATAAGGAGAGTGAGGTTGATTAATAAAAATATAGTGGCCGTACTTATTAAACTTAATGAACTTAAAAATGGTTAAGTACTTAAATATAAGGGTAAAAGAGTAATTTCCACCCATATTTCCCACTCTTATACTATTCCCCTAACCATACAAGTTCATTATTTTTCTCAAAGAAAAACTATAAATGTAAGAAGCAACAAGGTCGGCCATAGGAAGATAAAAGAGAAGAAGAAAATTTAAGAAAAGCTTAGGATTCAAGCTAGAGGAAAATCAATCTCAAACAATCTATAATCTCCTTTCTCAAGCAAGGTGAATACTAATTTCTACATCTCTATTTTGATTTTTACATCATATGGTTTCGGATTTAATGATAAATCTGGTTTTATGATATGTAGAATGATGATATGCTTGATTTTGATTTATGTATGTTTAAACAAAGTTGTTTAATAAAGGATATACACGGTTTTAGGGTAAAGCCGAGGGGAAATGATTTTAAATGCCATGGGAAAATTATACGTTGTAGAAACATGATTTTGGAGTTGGGTTTCAATTTTTATAATTTTCCAAGCCATGGAGAATTTATTATGAATTTTCAAAGGAAAATAAGGTTGTTTGGGTTTATAAATTATTTTGGAGAATATATTAAGAATTTGGGTCTAAATTTTAATATGTTAGATAACATAATTAAAGTGAATTTCTGGAACTTTTAGGGATTTTTACTAAGTGATTTAGTATGGAAATTAAATTGTTTTGAAAGGAGGACCTAAATAATTTAATTGTTTTATAAGAGGAAGGGCTTATTTGCTAAATGTTAAATTGGTTTAGATCTGAGAAAATTGCGGCAAATATTTTCCAAAATATTTAAAAAGTTATGAAAGCCAATCAAACGTTTACAAATAGGCAAGTTAGTTGCAAAAAGTTTACTTATTTTAGACAAATCAGCTTTTACCCAGAAAAAGTTGGTTCCGCCTTCTTTGGTGAACCTTTCCTATCAGACCTCTTGAACAAGACCTTTCAACTTCAATGACCAACAAGATTGAAATCAATGCACATGATATCATTTAGGTGGTATGTGGTGAATTGATCTAAGTCGAAAGGTATGGTGTCGAAGGGTTGCTTTCGAAGGGTTGCTTCCGAAGGAGATGGATCCTTAGTTTATTTTTATTTGAAAAGAGAAATCACTTCCCTGTCTTCTAAAGACCTTTTGGTACAGTCAAAAGGTTTGGTTTTCAAAAGGTTGTTTTAAAAGACCTTTCGACAAGTTCGAAAGGTATGGTTTTTATAAGTTGTTTTATAAGACCTTTTGTCTTAATCGAAAGGTTAGGTTCTGAAAGGATTTAAGAGACCTTTCGACATAGTCGAAAGGTTGTTTCAAAGGGATTTTTGAAAAGAACTACCACCTTTATTTTATTCAACCTTCCGAAGGGATCGAAAGCAGGAGCTTTTGACTTAGTCGAAAGGTTTACTGGTTTTATAAATGCAAGCCACTTCCCAACCTTCCGAAGGGGTCGAAAGCAAGAGCTCTTGACATAGTCAAAAGGTTTAAATGTTTTCCCCAATGTTTTATAAAGTAGAGGGTGGTTTTGAAAACTTTCACCTATGACCCAAAGAAATATCTTTAAGTGTAAACCCAATGCTTTCGAAAGGATGAACTTTTAATGGTTTCAAAGGGTAGCCTTCATTGGTTTCGAAAGGTTTCGAAAGAAGTGTTTTAAAGGATTAAAAGGCTGGTTCCTATTGTTTTTAAATATAAATTTTATGCTTTCGAAGGTGGTCGAAAGCAAAGCTTTCGACGTTTCGAAAGGTTTTAAAACTCAAACTCAAATTTTTGAAGAAAAAACTCATGGCATGAATAAAGGAGTTTTGTAATGATTATAAGTATGTAATTTTGAAGAAGTATTGCCTTGATAAAATATAAGTTAAAGGAGTTAACTATGTTTTATATGAATTGTATTTCAAGGACCTTAAACCCACAGGAGTGGTATTGTTAATTGTTATGTTGCTTCTTCAAATATGAATATATTCACTATATAATGGACCCATAACTGTATTTTGGGGATAAAGGGTAGAAGAACCAGCTAGGTTAACCCAGTAGCGAATGTAAATTGATTAAACTCCAAAATGAATAGAATTGCATCCAGGAGGTCAGGAAGACCAGAATATAGGATGCTAAAATATAAAGAAAGGATATTGGCAGGGGCCAATAGGTTCACAGTAAACCCATGAAAACTGTATGATATTGGCAGGGGCCAATAGGTTCACAGTAAACCCATGAAAACTGTATGATATTAGCAGGGGCCAATAGGTTCATAGTTAGCCCATAAAAACTAGGTGTAAAGGAAGATGTCAGATAGACAGGTTCATAGTTAGCCCATGAAAACTAGGTGTAAAGGAAGATGTCAGATAGATAGGTTCATAGTAAGCCCATGAAAACTATGATTGAATACTGGCAATGGCCAGTAGGTTTGTAGTTAGCCCATGAAATCTATATCCGGATGTAATATTGACATATGTCAATAGGTTCCTAGTCAACCCATGAAAACTAGGATAAGAAAAAAGTTATTGGAATAACCAACATTAAACATAGGTTAATAGTTAGCCCATGAAAACTATGAAACTGGACAGGGAGTCCACAAACATTAAACATGTTATTAGTAAACCCATGAAAACTAATAGGTTAATAGTGATCCTAAAACTATGATTATGATAGGGTGTCAGATTAAACTAGGGATGGGTAATCCTAATTGTTTTAAGTATGCATATCATCGTAATATTTTGAAAATGTATGTTTTAACCATTGTGGACGCAGGAGCACAAAATATGGTT
Organism: Allium fistulosum; assembly: GCA_030737815.1. Lineage (NCBI taxonomy): Eukaryota > Viridiplantae > Streptophyta > Magnoliopsida > Asparagales > Amaryllidaceae > Allium > Allium fistulosum. The sequence continues at coordinate 830,996,701 of CM060903.1, read as the reverse complement.
TTATAAAGGTTTTAAGATACTAGTGAGGGGAAAACCCGTTCCGCTAAGCGGCGTGATCTCACTAGATATCTAAAAGGATTGAGATGGTAGATTATTATTTATACCAAGCTTTATGTTTGAGTCGAAGTTTTTGTTTTCCCTTTAAACTCTCGGGTACTCAATTAATTTTGAGTAGTTTGTGATATAAGGTTCTCAGGTTTTTCTCAAACGAATAAAACTTCTGGAGGCGTGCAGGAGGCAGATAGTTATTAAGATTTTTACTTTCCGCTGTGTATTTTATTGTAAAGGCAGATTTATTAGCCTTAATATATACTCTGATCAACCAAGGGGGCATATTCATATGTCGCTCTTGGCGTAATTGTAATGATTATATTTTACTAAACGTGGGTAACGTAATTTGGGATTTGTAATAAACATGCAAGGTTTTTGTGGAAACATGTTTTTGAATTGTTAAATTTTTTCCATATTTATGTGATCCGTGTATCAATGTATCTAGCACCACCGTATTTGGTCACCGCAGATTAATAACTATGGATGACTGCAACATCCGTAGCCGTTAGGTTTGAGCCTCCAAGTAGAGGCATGTTACAACATTTTTCTTTTCTTTTGAAATCTCATCAAAATACTTAACAAAATCATCTTTTTTGTTTAAGTAAAATTTATCCTCAAAATAGTGTAAAAATCTTCCAAGTGTTATAAAATAGCTATTCCCCACCTTTTTAAAATCATAGGCTATTGTGCCTTACAATTTACTTATTTTTACGCGTTAAAAATATAGGTCATCGCACCTTAAAATTTTCATAGCCATCGCCTGTGAAAATAAAGGTCACCACGTGTTAAAAATGATGGCCATCACGCTCAATAATATATATATATATAGCCATCGCAATATAAAATTTTCTCAACATAATTTAGCCATCGCGATATATGCATGCATGGAGCCAGCATGATGAATAAGTAATATGTCATTCAGGAGCCGTCGCAATGAATAAGCTATTGCATGCTATTTCTTTTTCCTAAAAACACACGCTTGGAGCCTTCGCTATATATTATTTTTGCTTGTTATAAATAAGCTGACACATGTCCTTGCATACATTTGGTTAAGCCTTTTGCGCATTTTGTTCACCTATAGTCGAGCCATTATGACTTATCACTTGTTGCCTTTGTGAGAATTTTTTAACGTTTAATGCATATAAGTTTCATTAAACTGTACCTACCTTCACAAGTTATTATATATTGCATAAAAATTTCATTAAACCGTACCCACCTTCACAAGTTATTATATATATTTTTCATATTTAAGCTGCTCTTTTTTTGTTTTCATAGCCTTGCTTTCGTTAAAGGAATTGTCACGAAATATTTATATAACATGGGCCGTTATGGGTAATAATACATGCCTTCGCATAAAAATATAAGTCATATATTCCGTCGTTATATATAAGCCATCGTTATATATTATACTGCTTTCATGAATTAAGGGTCATCGCTAAAAATTATAAGGACCGTCGCTAGTAATTTATCTATATGTCATTGCGAACAATTATTTGAGCCATCACCAACAAATATTATATATATATGAGCCATCGCTATACCATTTGCCTTTGTGGATGAGGTGATTTATTTTAGTTGATCAAATATGATTCAGTGTCAGTTTTGTAATTAAAGTAAAAATTGATTTATTACCCCTTTAAACCAATTCTTTTCTACCAAACCCAACTTGTTGTTGGCTTTCTATTGGTCAAACTTATTCTTTTCAATTATCTTTCTAGAAAATGTTAACCTCCAGAATTAACACAACTAATTAATTAATTTTTCTAAAATGAATTAACATTTTCCTTCATTATCTTTTCTACCAAACCCAACTTGTTGTTGGCTTTCTATTGGTCAAACTTATTCTTTTCAATTATCTTTCTAGAAAATGTTAACCTCCAGAATTAACACAACTAATTAATTAATTTTTCTAAAATGAATTAGCATTTTCCTTCATTAATTAATTCATATAAAACAGAAAATTAATGGAAAAAATCCAAAAAATTCATCAAAAATATATTTTATCATTTTCTACCTCTTGTAACAATTTCAGACCAAAATAATTAAGTTTTATATTTTTAATAATTAATTTCTGAAATTCAACCATGTTCCAACTTAGAAAATTCATAAAATATTGATATAAATTCTAAAAATTAATTCAAAACCCATCTCCTAAATAATAATTCGAACATCATATCAAAATTTTAGATCATTTGAAGATTAGAAAATTAATTTTTCCCATTAAAACCCTTTAGGAAAATCCATAAAAATTCCTAAATAATAATCATTCCATCTTACACATGATTATTCATTCAACAAACATGACAAGCAATCAAATCCAATTTGACATCACATCAAATTCGAATTAAAACACATAAAGTCACGAGATGGTAGTATATTATTCACCTTAACCCTTGTTGAAATATTGAGAATTGCTTTAGCTCCTTTGTCGTTTAGCTTTCTTCTTGAATTACTCCTAATAGTGGCCGGCCCTTTATTTCCATGTTTTGTTTTGAGAATGGAAAAATGTAAGTGAGTGAGGGAGAGGAGAGAGGGGTATGGTAATCTCTTTTCCTCTTTTACCCTTCGTTATTCATGTTTATTAATTCCATTAAACTATTCTCTATATTATATTTACTAAAGCCAACCCACACTAATTAATTAGTTGATTCTAGCAAATTCCATATTAATAACTTTCCATTTAATTATCCCATAATTAAATATTTATATTATGTGTTATATAAAAATTAGGGGTATTACAGGCTCCCCCTTAAAGAATTTCGTCCTCGAAATTACAATATGGAAAATAACAACAAGCACATCAAAATCACAAGACTAGTCATATCTACTAGTCAAAAGACTATACAACAATAGATCACACAATCAAAATATATAGGGATATGCTTCTCTAATCCTATCTTATATCCTCCAATTATAGTCACGTCCATCAGTACTCCACTGACCTTTACTAACTTGAATATCAAATTCTTTAACTACTTCGTATCCATATCGAATATACGAATAGGTTGCCTAATGATAGTCATATTGGGATCCACTACTAAATCTTCCAAAACGGTTCGCTCTATAGTAGTGTTTGGATCATGCACGTACCTCCTTAGATGTGATAACTTATCCACATATTTTTTGATCGCTATGCTAGGAAAAGTTATCGATGGAAAAAGAATCGACTAAGTCGGTAGGAGGATATGGAAGCATTGGAAAGAATAGGCAACGAACCTGAAAATGCACGATGATATGATGAATCGATAAATTCATGATAATTCATGAAGCTTCCAAGATAGTGATATATCAAACCTTTAGTAGTGCTCTATCGATAAGGGTATCGAGCATCTAAAGAAAATATGCCAGACTTGGATACATTGAAAGTCGTTAAGTCAATAGTTTTAACAGTATCGAGTTTTTGATATAAAGCAACAGTCGAGCTTCTACGCAAGAGTTGTACAACTTAAGGGAATCACCGATGCTTTAAGTCATCAAGCTACATGAGTTGTGGAGCTTGGAAACAACAAGGTTGTCGAGTCTTAACAACCGCATGAGATGATCTCGAGCCTCAACTACCATAAGGGTTGTCAAGCATCTAAAGCAGAAGATAATGTCGAACATTTACGATAATTGGGATGTCGAGCATCCAATAAGTTAGCAAGTCCCAACAAAGAACAAAGATGTGTCGAGTCTCTAAAGAATAGTGAACCTTAACAACAATAAGTGTTGTCAAGCATCTGCAAGTAGAAGGCGATATCAAGCATTTAACAATAAATAGAATGTATCGAGTTTCTAAAAGGAGATGGAGATGACAAACCAGTAAAATCTTTGAGGTATCGAGCTACAACAAGCCTGAAAGAGTAGGAGATATCGAGCTTCTACAACATAAAAGCTATGGAGCCTAAAGAAAGCAAGGATTCCAATGACGTAACAAGGGATGTCGAGTGTCCACAGCATATAGGCTGTTAAACCTAAATATAACAAGGTTGAAAAAGATGTAAGAAGGGATGCCACACCCCTAAAAGGTGTCGAGTATTTAACTACTAGGAAAGGCTGCCATATTTTTACAAGGAAAACTGTGTTGTCGAGCTTCTACAAATATAGGATATCCAATCTCTACAAAGTAATTGTGAGAGTTCATCAGGATGATGCAATCGGAGCCCTTGGACCCCTATCACCGCTATAAATGGACCCCTATCACCATCTAGGAAGGGACGAATCAATTCTTTCTCTATTTCTTAATAAAAAGTTATAAACCCTAAATCGATTTGGGGATCTTTGGAGTTAATTGTAATTCTTTAACTTTTTGCAAATAAGGACATGGACATCTAACTTTGCATAACATATTTCCCTTGAATGTGCAAACTTGGCTATTAGTGAATAATGGATGCGCATATGACTAATTTTTAGACTTGGACTTGAACTTAGACTTGCATATTATTGATTTTTACATGGCCACTTAAGCCCTTTTCTAAATTAAAGTTTACCTTACATAATGACTATTATGCCCATTGACATATGAACAGGGGATTATAATATATGTGAATTGCCTATTTTGCTCTTTAACGTACAAGTAATGGACTATTGCATATTTATGTGACTCGGCTATTTTACCCTTGAGCATCTGACTTGATTTTTTGAACAACTTCATGAATATATTAAAACCAGTGGGCCTTATTAGGACCATTTCGAATAATATTACCTTGTACAATATCTTGGGTGTTGAGCCAACCTTTTGGTTTAACAAGATACGTGAAAAACATTATGGACTCCTACCAAACTATTCAGTAACTCGATATGATAAGTGAGTTTCTCGATTCTCTCAATGATAAGAAACAAACCAACATATCTAAGCGCAAAATTTCCCATCTTCCCAATCGTACTACACCTTTCATCGATGATACTTTTACAAAAACAAAATCTCCGACTGAGAATTCCAAGTCTTTACGCCTTTTATCTGCGTAGCTTTTCTGCCTTGATTGGGCTTCCTTTATCCTTACTTGAGTCAACTCAATCTTTTCAGGTGCTTTCGATCTATCACCTATCTTCAACCAACATGTAGGTGATTAGGATGGCCTTCTATAAAGTGCTTCGAAAGGTGCTATTTTTTACTAGTCTGATGGTTATTATTATAGGAAAACTCGACTAAGTGCAAATGATTTTCCCATGACCCTCTGAAGTCTAATACATAACTCTCAACAAATCTCTGAGTACCTTATTAACCCTTTTCGTTTGCCCATCAATTTGCAGATGGTAAGCTGTAACATCCCACCTCCATACCCCTACTATCCAAGAGTATTACTAGGTAATACTGTTAGATAATATAAAAATGAGACTATAGTAGGTACATACATGTATATTCCCTTGGAATAACACCGGTACATATCCCACATCATATATAAATCACCACAGATGTACGCAGTCTTAACACAAAGGAATAGACACATGTGCCTTCAGGATAGAACAATACACAATATATAATAAATAATAGAGAAAACACAGAGTCAGAAAAATGCAGCGATAATATATAACAGGAAAGCATATATAGATCCAGTATACATCAAATATACAATACCATTTAAACATCCAATACATGAATCCATATACATCCCAATAGTATACAATGACTATATATATATATAATGATATCCAATCCTCCATCTATGTCCAACAAAGAGGTCATCTTATCCTTGAATCTGAAATGTCTTGGACCGACCCAAGTATTATAAATAATATACGGGTCAGATTATGTCTACCATGATAGATGTCAAAATAGCAAAACATAGGTAATACGAAAAGTATAATAAGAATGGCATAATAGTCTCAAAATATTTCAAAACAACATCTATAATAAACCTATACAGAAAAACGTCACTACTCATATAAAGTCACACCAATCAATGAATCTCAAAATTAATATAAATTGGGTGAATCATCCATATCCAGAAATTATCATCAAAATCCAGAAATCATCAATAACGAGATCCTCAAGTAAAGGTAGGCAAGGATGAAGCAATGCCCAAATAATTCTCTTAATCTCACATTATAAAATATCATCAACAAATCACTAAAATCAATAATAAAGATTTGAGCTAGCTCATAACAATGCCTAAGTATAATCAATAAAGAATAGGTCGTCATCCTGAAAAGAATAGATTGCCTGCCTAAAAAGAATAGGCTATCTACCTGAAAAGGATACGGGGTTGACCATACTCTGGACACTATCATAGGTATAATCACATCTCATCATAGTATACGCCATCTACCACATACACACCGAATCCAGATGGGAGGCTAACAGCACGCATGCTTGCTCAAGGAGCCAAACGTGTGTCCATTTGACACGACATCTACAGTTATCGGTTACCATTACCTCTTCCCTCAGTATTGTAATAATGATCCACCAATGGCTCGACTACGCGTAGCCACTTCGGTCATGACCTGACATGTGCCCCTATGGTAACTGACTGCTGACCTATGTGACACAAGGACATACACTCCGCAACTACTCACAAATAAATAATATAAGGGTGTCATGGATCTGGGGCGAAACCACCGTGATCAGCCCTCTAGGGTGGATATTGGCCAATCTGGTTCACTCCCGAAATAAAAAGAGAGTTGGACAAAAAGGTAGACAGACACATAGTATAAATATAATATGGCTAACAAGTGGCCTACACTTCATAACTTACATGTAATTTATTTAAAGTAGTGTTCCTTTATATTTTAATCCACTAATATATAATTCAAATGTTTCTCCAAATATATTTTAAAACATTATTTATTATATTAAAATCACTTAGTAACATTCAAGAGTCGTTTAATAATCTTCTCTAAGAATTATAAACTATTTTCAAATAAGTTTATATTAAGCCAAGTAGTTTTTTAGAAATAAGATATACATATATATGTTAAATCATGATAAGTTTTTTATATTTACATTTAAATAAATTACTAAACTTCATAATTTTCCATGATCATAATCTAATTGAAACTAAATTTATATTAAGAAAATAGATTTCTAGAATAAAAATGTATTAAACTATAATAACATTATTTATATATATATATATGTAATAAATTTCCAACCATTATAATTTTTCTTTAGAGAACTCTTAATACAATGTACAATATCAATAACACAAATAATCATGCTTTTAAACTAACTAGGAATGGAAATAAAAATATAAGAAAATATTAAAACATTTCAGAAAATCAGAAATACACATGTTCGGTCGATCGAATATCCTCTCCAGTCGACTGAAACAGTTGACTGAAAGATACTGGGAGTCGATCGAATTTGGATTTACTTTCAAGTATTGATTTTACAAGGATTCAATTGACTAAATCAGCAACAGTGCAGCATATAAATTTTTCACTTCAATATTTATCAATATAATTCAAAACCAATTAACACAAATCAATAAATTTCATGGGAGGTGACATACATGAAATCCATACCCAACAACATGTATAAGATGAAAATTAGGTGTATAAACATAGTTGTGAGTGAAGAAACACTCAACTTGGCCATAACTAATATAATTTGCTTCATACCCATTTATTGCCTCTTCTTTGGAAATTTGAATACTCTAAAACTTAGACAAAATGCAAACTTCCTCTTGGTATATGGTGTAATATAGTGTTGAGTGTGATATATTTGAATTTGGAAATTTTTGAGAATTTATTTATATTTTATTTTGATTTTAGAATAAAGAAGAGGGATTTCCATTACTTTGTTTCATGAAGCAAAAAAGAAGAAAGAAAAATGATGGAGAAGCCTAATCGTGAATTGCATTTGTGAAGTGTGGAGAGACTTCTAGACAAGGAATTGTCTAGATTTTTAGTTCATGAAACAAATATGGGCTTGGGCCTTACACATAAGTCAACATATTCTATTTCTTTTCATTTCGTTTACTTTTAAAACCATTTTCCTTTCAACACAAAACATTATAAAACTTCAATATTAATATCATTAAAATGTTTACTCAACATTATGAAATTTTTATAGAATTTATATTCCATAAAATCTTTATATTAATTAATTTAATCAAAACTACCATCTCACACTAAATAAAAATCCTTTTTATCAACTAAAGTTAATTCAAATATTTACTTAAAAAATATTACTATCACAAATTTTCATTTCTCAAATCATTTTATAATTTTATAAAATATTAATATCATATTTTAATGTTATTTACTTTAAATAATTCCCTATTTACATTTGAAATGCCTTTACTAAATAAATTCCAAAACTACTCATTTAAATAAAAATAAAACTTCTTTTCCTTTAAAGTACATTTATAATCCCAATTACTAATAATATTAGACTTTATAATTATTCAATTACTTTTATCATATTTAAAACTATATAAATTCAAAAGTATAATCATCATTAATTAAACGTTTAAACTCCTCATTTTATTAATAATTCAAAATCTTCAAACTATTTGACTTCCCAAAATACTTCACTCAAAAAGCTTTTCGATAATCCTTCCCAAAACAATTTAAATTCCATCAAAATGTTTTTATTATCCAAATTAAAATATTTACCAAATTATTCTTATTTAATATTTAAAAATCCATTTCAATTAATTAAATCACCGTTACTATAATTAATTAATTACTGCTCGATACTGGATTGTTACAGACTTCCCCATTTAAGAAAATTACATCCTCGCAATTTCCTATAAGGAAATTCCATAACGAGCTAAAATACTTAGCTTTATTACACCCACTTTAATTAAATTTTTACATACAATCATCAAAATAATACGAAACTTATTTAAAATAACATCAGTTATTAAATTCCTTAATGGCTCTTCAACAATAGTGGTTTATTATCCCGTGCTCAACATTAGTGGTCATGGGCTATGAATCGAAAAACTCACTTAGGGTAATACCCATTACCTTATCAATAAAATTTACAATTTATAAAACTCTTTAATGAACTTCGAAGTATTAAAATATTTTACTATTTTTTATTTTGTTTCCAAAATTGATTTTGTAAATTTACTTTCTTCAGAACTCTTCTTGCTTTACAAAACCTTTTCAAAAACATTTCCAATATATATACATAAGGTGGAGTACCCAAAATATTGGTAAATTCAAAATTTCAAACTTTGAAAATTTTACCTTCATAAGACAAATCCTCAAATTTAATTTCTATTTTTCAAAACGAACTCCAAAATTTTTGTAAAGCACTTGAAATAAATTTATTTCATGCTCTCAAGGCTTTTCTGACATCAAGCATAACACTAACTTTGATTTTACAAAAGATCTTTTCAGATAATTCACAAAACATTTTTCTAATCAATCTTTTACTTCAAAAATCTAACTTCTTGAACATTCTTTTATATTCATAATATTAAATCCATATTAATTTCTATCACATATACTCCCAAAATGTTCATACTTCAAAACTCATTTTTTCTAAAATAGTATTTATCCCTCTTTAACACAAAACAATTTGAATATGATTCATCAACACGAAACTAAAATTTTAAATTCAATTAAAAACCAACAATACTACAAATACTTCTAAATTCACTTTACATAAATCATATTTATTTATCACTTAAATGAAAAAAATCTTCATTACTATTTGAAAGCATTATAAAGAAAATCTTCTTTGAGTACTTATCTAAAAACTCTAATTCTATTTTCATAAAACATTTATTTCCTTGTTTACTACATAATTACTCTTTACTACATTCTTTCCAAAATCAATACTTCATTCTAAATATTCATGAAAAACTATTTCCAGTCTTAAAATTACCTTTTTTAATTCCATAAAACTTCTTCAATTGTGTACTATACTTCCTATTGAAAATATTTTTCAAAATGTTGGTTATTCACAAAATAAATTTCCTCAAAACTTTTACTCTATCCATATACTTCTTGAAGCTATATTAGTTCAAACAAAAACCATTTTAAATTAAGAATTTAATATACAAATCCAAATCAACCCTTATTATACAATTATTCCAAACAACAAATTAAATATGCCTATTTTAATTTAAAAAAATTGAACATAGTTGACATAATATTGTAAGCTTAAAGTAAACTATAAAGTATCATCACAGACTCTATGAAAGAATACAGCCTGTCTAGAAGTAGCAATTCAAGATTTAACTCTAATTTATCATATCATTAAAGTGAGTAGTGCACCAATATGATAATAAAAAGCCACACAACATAAGAAGCTATGTTCTCACTCTGGCAATTAGAAACTAATCTTGAAATTATCCAGAAAAATCAATAAAAATTTAGAACTCAAAAACGAATTAAACCGCACGATGATTTAACTGAGTAGCCTAAATTCAAATCAACAGTCCAAGACGAGATTAATGCTAATAACATTAACTCAAAATAAAACAAACAAAAAAGCATTACACATAAATCAAGAAGTGTAAATTCATTTCAACATAGTACTTCGATTGCCAAACCAAACCAACACAGTATAATTTGATTGCCAAACCCAAACCAAAACCAATATTTAGTACCTTTTCAAGAAGTCAACAATCATCACCATCTGAATATCTGATTTGGATTATGGAGTCGATCAAATTTCGATCTTTGAAATCTGGAGTCGACCGTTAACAACCGAGGTCAGAACCGTCTATGCGCTTCGTCGTGCTGGAGTATGTTATCGATCACAATGTTGAAGTCTAGAGTTTCCACCACCACAAACTCTTGGAGTCGGGATTTTGGAGTCCCTTAGCCTGATTCGGATTGGGAGTCGCCTGTAATCATGGTTTTATTTGGAACACGATTTTTTTTGCTTTCGGATTTTGCCCGTGATGTTTATAGTGGTGCCTTAGAATTTTTTTTAGCCCAAAGCGATTGCTTCAGGGCTTTACCAAAGGGCTGGCCCTAACCCAAACCCAACAACAATCGTTTATGGTCGTTATGCCATGATTCAACTATAATCAAAGTGTAATACTCACAATGAAGTTCCATAGTATTCTTAAGTCGAGAGAACTATGTAACATTGTCACACTGAGATTTTATGGTTGACCTAGTTGTTATCAACCAACATGAAACTCTTGATCAAGTTATTCTATAGTTATCTAATAACTATAAGTACATAACTCTTTGGTTCCCTATCAACCATGAGTAATACACTGCCCAATATTAGGAAAGCACCATATGATGTGGTCTCAATGGTTATATCGATATCCATTCACGAAACATCGTGAACATGAATATTTAAAACAAAATGTTATTTTGATTTATGATCAATTACTCATAGTTACAACTATTTGCAACTACAATCATACAACAATTCATTTAATGATTTTATTATTGTATACTTTAAATTAATTAATAACTATTTATACCATAATATAACATAATATATAAAAGATAACAAATGCTAGAAATAATATCTGTTGCGAACGGGATTAATTGCAGAGTTAGTTATATAACATAGCCACATGATTGCTCATATGACATACTGCTAACTCTCTTACATATAGTGTTATACATACACGTATTAATATACGATATTAATACATGTTTAAATAGGTTTAAATATGTAAACAACTAACAATTAAAGAGGAGTAAAAGGGGCTGAAAGTCTATAGGATCTTTATAAATAATGCGAATTATATATATATATATATATATATATATATATATACGTGTGTATATTACTAACTATGTTAAGCAGAGAATAATAATTGAATATAAGATAAATAATAGAAACAATCACACCATATATTTTATACTGGTTCGGACCTCCTGTCCTACGTCCAGTCTCGAAGCTCCCCTTCGGTATTTCCTTTAACCAACTAATCCTCGCTTCGTCTAGAGGAATAAGCTAATACAAAAGTATATCTTTGACAATATTGTATTCCAAATAACACAGTTTTTGACTGATAGTAAAAATCTTCCTATGATCTCCATTGAGTATGTGAATGTGAGTGCTTTGAGTTGTAGGAAGTGGTTTAACTAAAATTATATTTTGGTTATAATAGATTGAGAGTATGTAAGCAATGTATGCACAAGAGAGTGATAAGAAATCAAGAGAGAATAGATTTAATTAATTCAATTTAGTTAATATCTACATCTCAATCATGGTAGTATTTATAAATTCAAAAGGATGCAGATGAAGAGTTGTTATTATTAGATAAGTTATATTCATTTTAATGGCTGCAACCTTTTGATGAAGGGTAATTTCTTTTTGTCTCAACAGAAGTGTCTTTTCAAAAATTTGCAGTTTTTCAAATGACAGACGTCTGTGGTAAAACCTCAGATGTCTATGACTTTAGAAAATAATTTTCTGAGGATTGTCATAGACGTCTATGTTTTACCTCAGACGTCCGTGGCTTCAGAAATTTATTTTCCAGAGTATTTCCTTAGACGTCTGCAGTTTTCCTTAGACGTCTGTGGTTTCACCTCAGACGTCTGTGAGTAGTAAATGCAGTTTTTCACCTTAAAGTTTAGTGTATATGAAATCATGTGTGATCGTGTATGCATATATACTCAAGGAGAGTTTAACAATATTTTATCTAAGACTCTTTTACAGTAGAATACCCTTACTAACTATAGTATGGTCGATAGATCGTCGTTTGTCTTCGAGTCTCAATATCTTCGAGCATGGTGTCTTCTTGTAGTATATACCTATAATCTTAAAATGTATATATATATATATATGTGTGTGTGTGTGTGTGTGATTGTATAGTTGTTGTCATTGAAATATAAACTGGAGGTTCTAACATTCTCTCCCTTTTTGATGATGACAACTATACAATCAAAATGGAAGAATTATTATATTTGTCTCCCCCTATGTATATGCATAAATTCCTCCCCCTTTGTCATTATCAAAATGGAAGGAATGATATAAGATATAAACATAAATGTTAAATAGACATTTAATAGCATGTTATATATAAGATCATGAATATTTAAAACTAAATAAGGAAGTTCAAGTAGAAACAGAGACCAATGTAGCAGGAGTTAAATAGTTAAACAGACAAGCATAAGCATAAATGATGGAAAAATAGTAAAAAGACAACTAAAATAAAATGCTAATCGTATTGGTTTGAAGAGTAAGATAAGCTTATATAATTCTCATAGTATTCCCAATAAGATGAAGTTTTTACTCTACTTAGAAGATTGGTTGAGGAAAAGAAGTTCAACCATATAACTTTTAACAAAGAGTAGTTAGGTTTTATATGGTTAGTATTAGTTTAAATTTATAAGCTTTATCCTGTGTAGTTTAAGCGTACAAAACTAATCCTATAGATTTAGTTAATCAATTAATTGTAAGAACATATTCCAAGATCTCGTCTTAATTTTAATAAAAGTTAGTTCACTTAATGGTTTAGTAAAAATATCAGCTATTTGATTTTCGGTATTTACAAACTCCAGTGACATAATTCTTTTTTCCACATTATCTCTTAGAAAATGGTGACGAATATCAATATGCTTCGTTCAAGAATGGTTAATAGGATTTTTTTGATAAATTTATGGCACTAGTATTATCACAATATATAGGAGATTTTGTTATGATTTTTCCGAAATCTAGAAGAATTTGTTGCATATAGATTACTTGTGCACATGCTAAGGCTATTGAGATGTATTCGGCTTCACATGTCGAGAGCGAAACACGGTTTTGCTTTTTACTAAACTATGAAACTAAAGAATGGCCTTCTTGAAATGTGCTTGCCATTTTAATGATTTTTCAATACGTGTTACTGTAGATTGAAATGGCCTTGCTCTGATACCAATTGAAAGTCTATAGGATCTTTATAAATAATGCAACTTATATATATATACGTGTTTATATTGCTAACTATGTTATACATAGAATAATAATTTAATATAAGATAAATAATAGAAATGATCACATCAGATATTTTATTGATTCGGACCTCCCGTCCTACGTCCAGTTCCCGAAGCTCCCCTTCGGTATTTCCTTTAACCAACTAACCCTCATTTCACCCGGAGGAATAGGCTAATACAAATGTATATCTCTGAAAATCTTGTGTTCTAAATAACATGGTTTTTGACTGATAGTATAAATCTTCCTATGATCTCCTTTGAGTATGTGAATGTGAGTGCTTTGAGTTGTAGGAAGTGGTTTAACCAAAATTATGTTTTTGTTATAATAGATTGAGATTATGTAAGCAATGTATGCACAAGAGAGTGATAAGAAATCAAGAGAGAATAGATTTAATTAATTCAATTTAGTTAATATCTACATCCCAATCATGGTAGTATTTATAGATTCAAAAGGATGTGGATGAAGATTTGCTACTATTAGATATAAGTTCTATTCATTTTAATGGCTGCAACCTTTTGATGAAGGGCAATTTCTTTTTGTCTCAACAGAAGTGTCTTTTCAAAAATTTGAAGTTTTTCAAATGACAGACGTTTGTGGTAAAACCTCAGACATCTGTGACTTTAGAAAATAATTTCCTGAGGATTGTCACAGATGTTTGTGTTTTACCTCAGACGTCTGTGGCTTTAGAAATTTATTTTCCAGAGTATTTCCTTAGACGTATGTGGTTTACCTCAAACGTCTGTGAGTAATAAATGCAGTTTTTCACCTTAAGTTTAGTGTATATGAAATCGTGTGTGATCGTGTATGCATATATACTTAAGGAGACCTTGACAATATTTTATTTAAGACTCTTTTATAGTAGAATACCCTTACTAACTATAGTATGGTCAATATATCGTCGTTTGTCTTCAAGTCTCAATATTTTCAAGCGTGATGTCTTCTTGTAGTATATACCTGTAATCTTAAAATGTATGTATGTATATATATATATATAATTGTACAGTTGTTGTCGTTGAAACATAAACTGGAGATTCTAACAGGGACGACCACATTATGGAGGTGAAGAGGTTTCTTTTGATTTGAATTTTAAGAGCCATTAGTGGTAGACAACTCTCTAAATAAATCCTCTATAAATTGCATCTCAAATTCCTTAGTTTTCTTCTTGATGAAAATGAAAAAGAACTTGACCTCCACATGATAAGGCCAACTACCTCTTTATCCATTCTATAAATCTAAAAGGCTCATCACTTTCAATGGTGATAGTTCTTTGATCCTTGCAAGATCAAGAAGGCAGAATCAGATTCCTAAGAGACATGCATAAATCAAGGTATACAAGCGACATGATCTCACAAAGATAATTTTATATTTTCGTAGATCAACATTTGTTGTTTCCTAATCCTCCTTTGTGATGATATTGTCATACATATAATTAGTTTGAAAATTGAAGAGTTGATAAATAATTAATTTGAATCTTATATGCAGATAAACATGCTTTAAATTATAAATCATTTGATTTAAATAAAGTTGATTTTTAGCCTATGATATAATTAATAATGCGAAACTATTTTACCTGAAATATTACATAATCCTATTATACATATACTTATCATTTAAAATATAAAATATATACTTGTCCTAGTTAAACTAAATTTGAATTAAGATATTTTAAAGTTTCATATTTTGAATCTAAGTAAACTTCTTCTTGCTTAGTCAAGCTAAATATATACTTTACAAAAAAAATTGAATTTTCGTGGACATGTGAGTATGTGTGTGTATATATACATATGTATGTGTGTGTGTGTATTATTTTCAAAATTATATGTAACATATATATGATATTATAATTTATTTAATTGTGGCAATAGATCATGTGTGTGTGTGTATTTATTTATTTATGTGTGTATACCATACACCTCTCATGTTGTTTCATACTGTCATGTTGTACTTTCCACATTTTGCAGTATACACCTTATACATGAGAAACATAAACATGTTAAATGGATGAACGACTCATTATGACTAGTAATTCTAGAAGTTTCACTTGCGGAATGTGAAAGATTTGAATTTATTTGTGTGTGTACATTATTCATATGTTATGTTATTGTAACAACCCGGGATTTGCATTACCAACTAATAAATAAAAGTTAGGATTTTTATTTATTTTAATGAAGCATAAAAGGTTTTGGAATAACAAAATTTATGTGAAAAAGGCTATTTTAATTAAATGGGAAATATGAGATTTTAAAATGAGGATAAAATGTTATTTTTGGAAAGTTAAATATTTTAGGAGAGATTTTAAAACGGGTTTGGATAAGAAAAATGAGTTTTATAAACATACATGAACACTTAGACTAATTTTTGGAAAACATATAAATAACTCTCTTCTTATTGGGTTTCTAAACCTAGCCCAATAACCCACCCTAAACCTCCTCTATAAATTATCTCATACTCTCCAAACCTCATTCATTCCAACCCTAATCAAATTCCTAAAACCCTAAACCTAAAAATGGCCTCCATGCTTAGGAAAGCTCCATCCTCTCTTATATTGGCTTAAGCTAGTTAAAGTAAGAGAAGGTAATGCAAAAACCCTCTTGTAATCCATTTCTAACTCTCTTTAATTTCTGGAAATCATGTTGTAACTCTTGGTTTTATGTGTTTTGGTATTTTTCTAGCTCCTTGATCATCATCTCTTAGCTTTGGTTAGTGCCATATAGGTGTTTGTTCTTTTGCTTGAGAGGAATACTAGGTAAACCCTCTCCTAATCTATGTATAAGCATCTCTTAATTTCTGAAATTATTTTGTAATCCTCTTTTTTTTGTGCATTTAGATTGTGAAACTCTTTGATCTTCTTTTCATTGCTTGGAAAGAGGTAATATATGCTAGCTGAAATATAATTAGTTTATTGCTGTTAGTAAATTAGGCATATCTCATTCATCTTAAATCGGAATTAAGTTTTTCTTGAAGTTCTGGAAAGCTTATTCTGTACCCTATAACTTTTATGTTTTGTGCTTTACCTAATTTTGAGGTTTGAATGGTCGAAATCATGCTTGTTTGTCGCTGACCTGACAACAAACTACAGAGTTGATAAAATAAAAACCTGAAATTGATTTGGCCATAAGTTACTCGTTTCTTATCCAAATCTAATAATTTTGGATGTTCTGGAAAGCTTAGATTTAGAGCTAAAACTTTCGTATTTTGAGTTTCATGAAATTTCAAAGTTAATTTGGTCAAAACTGTGCATTCTTACCACTGTCCCGAGAGCACAACAACAGTGATATAAAATTTAGATCTGAGAATTGTTTTAGTCATAGAATTTTCATCTCTTGTCAGAATTTGACGATCTTGGTCATTCCGTAAAGCTTAAAAACTAAGCTACAACTTTCATTTTATTCATTTTGCCAGAATCTGAAGTTTACTATGCCAAAATTGTGGTTTTTCATCTCTGGCCAGTTAGTGCATAGCAATAGGCCTTAGTCTCTTTTCTCCCGTTGTTTTCAGCGTAGAACCCCGACTTTGCGACGCCATCCCGGGCTCGTCCTTTGTCGGATTTCATCGTTTTTGGTCTCGTTAAAATGATGAGATCGAGATCTTTAACCATGCAAAGTTTGGTTTAGATCTGGGTGCATTAGATACTTCGTTTCTATTGCCGAAGTAGCACTCAGAAACTGTTTTACAATAGTGATCATTTTCAGTTATCGTCGGACCAACTTTGAAACATTGTCGTTTCTTCGTTTCAAGTCGAAACCGAACGATTCTTGTTGCATATCAAAGTAGGAGTACTTTACTATGCTCCTACAAATTTTCATCAAGATCTGAGTTCATGTGACTCTTCGACCATGTCGTCGAAGTGGGACCTTTACATTGTTTTGACACAGTAAAGTTTTATGATTTTTGTCCGACTTTGAGACGACGCCGTTTCTTCGTTTCAAGTCGGAATTTCCCGATTCTTTTTGCAGTTTGGAGCAGGGATGTTGGACTATATGTTTACCAATTTTCATGCCATTTGGATTCAGTTTGCTAGTCCGAATAATTTTTCGAACTTGGGTTCGCGTCATTTTTGAACTATTTTCCAACACTTAGAATATTTTCAGTGATTTTCTGGTTTTATTGATTTCTTTGAGATTTGTCTCCAAATTTCGTACATGGGTTTTATGAATTATTTTCAAAGGATTTTTTACTCCTAAATGGCTTTAGAAATTATTATATAATATTATTTTTAATTATTAAATTAATTACTCCATAATAGGAGAGTTTTCAAAAGCTGTTTTAAAGTGATTTCAAAATCAATTATAAATCCGTTTCACACCATTATTTTCTATAATAAAAACCTCACACTCACTTTTTAGCACGTCGAGCGAAGTGGAAAGGTGCTTAAACGGTTAGGAAATCTTCGGCTTATGGAACCGTGTGTATTTTCTTTCCGGTTAATCCCCGACCTATTCGATTGATCGTTTTGACCTTTGGGTCTAGTTTACCGATGATACGAGGTGGACTTTTTATTGTTTGGAGTGTGAGCTTGCTATTGGTTAGTAAACCGTTTAGTGCGAACGTGGGGTATGGGACTCATTGTTAACACTTTACTGGTTCCTCTCCAAGAAGTTAGTGACACATTAGCCTTTGGGCGGCCAGTACTGGACCTCTGGGTCACCACGCCTCTGGGCAACCGTCTCTGGACACCTGCTATATGGAGCAGTTTATTTTTTCGGCATGCGCCTCTGGGCCTTTATCCTTTTGGGAAGGATCTTGCCGTCTCGCGCGTTCCGCATCTGTGCGAGTGATCGATCACAACTCTACAGTACTTGGCAACAACGACTCTGGTCGGTGCACGTGCAATATTGGTATTATTTGATGATTTTTATATCCATTCGAGTACCTCCATTCGGTGTTGGTTCTATGGAACCATACGATGTAAGTGCGATTGCCTTGTGGATTCACAGTGTCTCTGGACACTGCTTTTCAGTGTTGGATTTCATTGACTTTTCAGTATATCCCCATTGCTCTTTGGAGCATCGATCTTTGCTTGGGCATTGATTACAGACTCTGGTCACTCTTGGGATTATTGCCTATGGGCATCTTTTTATAGCTTTGGCTATGCCGATGATATGATGCGATTTTATTTATTCTACACTTTGGTGTTGATTTCTCTTTGGAGATTTTTAATGTTGATTGATGATTAGGGACCGTCATTATATACATGTGGTCCAAAATACTCTTCTCTTAGGAAAAGTACTGTTTTATTTATGTACCGCATTATTATATATCTCAGTTATTACTGATTGTTTAGCTAGCCTGACCCGAGTGTTTTCGCTCGGGTCAGACCGAGTTGTTTCAGGTTAGGTCTCCGGACTTAGCTTCTGTGCTTCCGCTTGGACATTATCTGCTATGCTGATAGATAGTGCTTTTATTTGTCCACTATTCCGCTACTCTGTTATTATTCAGACTTTGATATGTACATATTTTTGACTCACATGTGTGGGCAGTGGCTTTGTACCCACTTATAGTATTTGGATCTGTATTGACGATGTATTGTTCTGGGATTTCATATCTGTTATGTAATTCTGTTCTGTGATGTTTTATCATTTATTACTATGCTTATTATGATAGGTCTTTAGCCATTGTAATTTCGTTATAAATATTTATTGAATATGTCGAACCACTTGAAAAAAAATATATAGATACCATCATTTCGACGTATTCAGTAGATAGTTATAGCTTGATTACAAATGGTCGCTTCCAATATACTCTATTCTCCGCTTTAACAGACAGTATTACTCCCGTAATACTCTTTGTTACAGTAGGTCTAAGAATGGGGCGTTACAGTTATTGTTATTTTATATTACCATGTTATGTACATACATACATATATGTATATATTTATGTATCACATATTTCAATATACATCGTACATATGAGTAACACAAACACATTAAATTGGA